>OY992516.1:26573299-27802132 GCA_963921215.1 Scoparia ambigualis
AAACATCTACTGTGTACCTTATTCTAACGCAAATAAATGATATTTCTATTTCTATTTCTATCATTCTTATTACATATTCTACTTTACAAGAAATGAAACGAGTGTGAATTAAAATTAAACTTATGATTTATTTACTTAAAACAATAATTGTAAACTTAACGAGACCTCTTCATTAAATCTTTTATATAGTACAGATTTCCAATTCTACAGAATCCCAATTCTACAGATTCCTAACTATAGAAAAGATTTAATGAAGAGGTCTCGTTAAGTTTACAATTATTGTTTTAAGTAAATAAATAATAAGTTTAATTTTAATTCACACTCGTTTCATTTCTTGTAAAGTAGAATATGAAATAAGAATGATAATAATAAAGCACTTTGCTGCAAGAGAAAAGTAAGCAAAATTTTAAGAATGGTAATCTGTAGAGTTAAGAATCTGAATAAAGAATTGGTACAGCTGAGAATCTGTCTGTATTGTTCGGAATCTGTTTAATTAAGAATCAGTAGAAATATGTTACTGTTAAGATGAGAATCTGTAAAATTGGGAATATGTAGACATGAGAATCTGTAGACATGTGAATCTGTAGTATTGGGAATCTGTAAAATGGGAATCTGTAGAATTAAGAATCTGTAGAATTGGGAATCTGTAGACATGAACCTAAAGGCATTACCCCTTGTACACAATGGCGATCGCCTGAAGTGGGCCAGCATACGCCATTGTTTACTGGGGCCTTAACGTATGTTTATCCGTTGCCACAGGAGCCTCATTTCCTACCCCCATGGAGGAGCCCCGTAAAACAGTCCGCGCGCGCTACTTAGGCAGCGCTCTGGTGCCGCGCGCCACCGGCATGACGGTGCTGAATGACGCCATCGAGCGGCTGGCGGCTGCGCGTGCGCCGCCCGCGTGGCGTAATGTAGCGGTGGCGGTGGCGCCATCTATGATCACCGTCACGGAGGAGGGGGTAAGTTTGTTTTATGTTTTCTTGGAGTTTAATGCTGTTTGCGCATTTATCCAATGTAAATGTTCAAAAAGATTATATTTCAATAAATATTTGAACGGGGGTTTTTACACAAGTATTTGAAATGAAAACCACGAGTGGAATCAGTCCGTGCCCACGACTGGTACATCTCGATTAGGTACTTGATAGGTATATCTGTTTAGTTTGAAACGAAAATGGTTAAGGATAATGAGTGATACAAATGTTAAATGGTGAATGACATTTCCCCCAAACCATCAGCTTTGGTAGAGATGTAGGACTTTACTGAAATCACGTGGGCTTTCACGTTCACAAACAATAAACAGTCAACGGGGGCCTTTCCTCTTTCTGGGCTCAAAACACGTTTCGCGAGACTGATGTAATTTTTAAGGCTCTCCAGGCTGGACCTATACTATAAATCCTCCTTGCCTCAAGGCCTAGCCTAGCAAGACTAACGCAAAGCTAACTCTTACGGACTTCTTGGCGGGAAAGTGAAGCGTCATGTCTGCAGTTTTGTTTTTTTGCTATAATTTGTGTTTTGTCGAATATTAATGTGAAATAATGATGGATTATTTACTGTAAAGTGTTCGTGAACGTGCATGAGTGTTGGTAAATAAAACAAAACAGTGCAACATAACTTTTCAAATTCTCTAAGTCCGTGCGAGATCTCAGTAAAGTCCCACATCTTTACTGGAACTCAAGGGGTTTGGGGCGATTCGTTCATATTATCATCAGTTTAAGCTTAATCAATGAACTCTAATATTACGACTGAACGACTAGTATCCATGGAATAAATAATAAAAAGCAAACTTACAAAAAAGTTGTCTAGTTTTCAAATCATCCTCTAACCTCCAGGAGTCGACGCCGCTGGTGGAGTGCCGCGTCCGCTACCTCTCGTTCCTGGGCATCGGGCGGGACGTGCGCCGCTGCGCGTTCATAGTGCACACCGCGCAAGACCTGTTCGTGGCCCACGCATTCCACGCGGAGCCGTCTTCAGGGGCGCTGTGCAAGACCATCGAGGCCGCTTGCAAGGTAAAATAGACTTTAACATCCCTTGAGTACTTGTATTCAGCTTAAATGTAGATCGAGCATAGGTACTGTACTAACACTTCCTTCCACTCTGAACCTTCTTCAGTGCAAGACCAATGCGGCCGCTGGGAAGGTATAATGTGCTAATTATGTCATTAAGTCTATTATTATGGTGCACAACACCTGTTCGTAGCTCATGCATTCCACGCGGAGCCGTCTTCAGGGGGCGCTGTGCAAGACTATCGAAGCCATTTGCAAGGTAAAATTTACATGCCTTGGGTACTTGTATTCAGCTCAAATGTAAATCGAGCATACTGGCACTTCCTTCCACTCGGAATTATATTCAGTACATCACAGACACACACACAGACCATCGAGGCCGCTTGCTTGTGAAATGTCCTTCAATGTGCTTTGTGAAGAAGCCACAGCAGCGCTGAAGCGCTAAACTCCTATAAGTAAAGGCGCTCTAACTAGCTTCAGTCTGCTGTAACATGATAATAATATGAAGAGCTCTGTTGGTAAAGCGCTGCTGTAGCGCTATACCCCTGCATGGGCGTCGCCAGGGGGGAGCAGGTAGAGGCAGCTGCCCCCCCCCCCCCCCTCCCTAGAAACTAAAAAATACGTAATCAACTGTTAAAAATCACAAGAAAATATTGTTGCCCTACTCTGAAACCTTAGGCACGCCTCTATGTACAGTGAAGAGGTTGTACATTGTAGGGTTAACACAATGGAACTTTTCACCGTTCTTATTACAATCGCCACTTTCATTTCAACGACCTCCTTGGTCGAGTGGTTTGTACACCGGTTTCCATGGTGTCGCCATCTCTGAGGTCCCGGGTTCGATCCCCGGTCGGGTCAATTTAGAAATTATTGTTTTTCTAAATTGTCTCGGGTCTGGGTGTTTTCTATGTATAATAAGTATGTATTTAGGTATTTTAAGTATGTTTATCCGTTGTCTAGTAACCATTTAACGAGTTTCTTCGAAGCTTCTCTTGGGCTAGATAATTGGTGTGAGTGTAGGAAAGTTTATTTATTTATTTATTTATATCGTCTGGCTCCCCCCTGGGCCATCGGCTGGCGACGCTCTTGAACCCCTGTATATGCAAACGCTCTAACCAGCCCCCGTTTGTCCCCAGCTGCGCTACCAGAAGTGCCTGGACGCGCACGGCGGCGGCGCGGCGCTGGCCGGCGGCGGCGGCGACCCGGGCCGCGCGTCGCTGGGGCAGGCGCTCAAGTCGCTGGTCGGCTCGCTCACCGGCCGCCGCGCCTCCTGAACTGAGGACTCACCAGCTGCAGGTGAGACTCGACACTGGTAACCTCAAATGGCGTCGCAACATTTCAACATTAGACCAGCTACCCTATCGGCTACACTGGTAACCTCAAATGGCGTCGCAACATTTCAACATTAGACCAGCTACCCTATCGGCTACACTGGTAACCTCAAATGGCGTCGCAACATTTCAAAATTAGACCAGCTACCCTATCGGCTACACTGGTAACCTCAAATGGCGTCACAGCAACATTTCAACATTAGACCAGCTACCCTATCGGCTACACTGGTAACCTCAAATGGCGTCACAGCGACATTTCAACATTAGACCAGCTACCCTATCGGCTACACTGGTAACCTCAAATGGCGTCACAGCAACATTTCAACATTAGACCAGCTACCCTATCGGCTACACTGGTAACCTCAAATGGCGTCACAGCAACATTTCAACATTAGACCAGCTACCCTATCGGCTACACTGGTAACCTCAAATGGCGTCACAGCGACATTTCAACATTAGACCAGCTACCCTATCGGCTACACTGGTAACCTCAAATGGCGTCACAGCAACATTTCAACATTAGACCAGCTACCCTATCGGCTACACTGGTAACCTCAAATGGCGTCACAGCAACATTTCAACATTAGACCAGCTACCCTATCGGCTACACTGGTAACCTCAAATGGCGTCACAGCAACATTTCAACATTAGACCAGCTACCCTATCGGCTACACTGGTAACCTCAAATGGCGTCACAGCAACATTTCAACATTAGACCAGCTACCCTATCGGCTACACTGGTAACCTCAAATGGCGTCACAGCAACATTTCAACATTAGACCAGCTACCCTAACGGCTACACTGGTAACCTCAAATGGCGTCACAGCAACATTTCAACATTAGACCAGCTACCCTAACGGCTACACTGGTAACCTCAAATGGCGTCACAGCAACATTTCAACATTAGACCAGCTACCCTATCGGCTACACTGGTAACCTCAAATGGCGTCGCAACATTTCAACATTAGACCAGCTACCCTAACGGCTACACTGGTAACCTCAAATGGCGTCACAGCAACATTTCAACATTAGACCAGCTACCCTATCGGCTACACTGGTAACCTCAAATGGCGTCACAGCAACATTTCAACATTAGACCAGCTACCCTATCGGCTACACTGGTAACCTCAAATGGCGTCACAGCAACATTTCAACATTAGACCAGCTACCCTATCGGCTACACTGGTAACCTCAAATGGCGTCACAGCAACATTTCAACATTAGACCAGCTACCCTATCGGCTACACTGGTAACCTCAAATGGCGTCACAGCAACATTTCAACATTAGACCAGCTACCCTATCGGCTACACTGGTAACCTCAAATGGCGTCACAGCAACATTTCAACATTAGACCAGCTACCCTATCGGCTACACTGGTAACCTCAAATGGCGTCACAGCAACATTTCAACATTAGACCAGCTACCCTATCGGCTACACTGGTAACCTCAAATGGCGTCACAGCAACATTTCAACATTAGACCAGCTACCCTATCGGCTACACTGGTAACCTCAAATGGCGTCACAGCAACATTTCAACATTAGACCAGCTACCCTATCGGCTAAAAAATATGAATATGGACATAAGCTTCATTTGACATTTGAAGCCCGTAATATGCCCATATAAGGACAAAATATGGGCTTCAAATGTCAAATGAAGCCCATGTTCATATCCATATTTTTTAGCCGATACACCCCCAGTTCGTAATATTTGCGTTATAACGAAACGTTGAAAAAAATGTCTTAAGGCAAGAATGTAAATTCTAAGAGGTTTGATAATGACACCGTTGCTATAAAAACGTAAAGTCAAAAGCGTTGAAAAATTTCGTCGGTCTAACCAATACCTCGGTGGCGCAGTGGTCAACGCAGCTGCCCGGATTGCGGAGGACGCGGGTTCGATTCCCGCCTGAGGTAGACATTTTTTTCAACGTTTCGTTATCTATTAGACCTGTTATTACGGAACCCTCCTACCTTTCCCATTCTACCTATAAAGTGAGTTCTTCAAACGAGGCGTGTAGAGACACATTGATATGAGGGTGACTGATGCTATGTTGTCTTCGCACTTGGACTCGCATTTCCACTTTACATCAGGTGGAGTGGACCAACTTTCCGGAATAATTTATAAAAAACCTGGACTAAATTGAAACTTGGTTACCAACTGAAGCTGTCTACCTGCCTATTAACATAAATGGCACAGCATCGCATATGTACAAAATATGTCTTCAGGTAAAAGATAAATAAAACTGTTCATAGTTTTCTCAACTAACAAAAAATGTGTAGAGTAAATGATTCAACAATAATATTCTAATTATATAGGTCCCACTAAACACTTGTGATTGCACTTCTAGGACAGTTCCAACCGGACCCCGCAGCTCTCTAGTCAGCCCCCCGCTTGTATCACGCATCAGTAAAGGGCCGCAATCTTTGGACTTTGCACCAAAGTCCGGATCAGCGGAGTCCATGTATCGTCACTTACGGAACATTTGGATAAACCATCAAAGCTGAACCCTCTCATCAAATCATCGGATTGGGCAACGGATAGATGGATTGGGTACTTAACGGATAGACTTATTTTTTATCGATATCTTTTCTAAACAAACACGCGTTGTATCTCTTGTACTTATTTCTGACGGTTCATGTAAAGTCCGGTTACGCTGTAAAAGCCATAAGCGACCAACAAACAGCAAACTAACACATTTTTATTGTCATTTTTAAATTGTTATTACGTCTTGTGGTGACAATAATGTTTGGAAAATTATATTGCAACTTAATTATTGTTTGTAATTATAATAATTATACTTAGGGAGACTCGCTACGGATTTTTAAACCTAGATTTAAAGCTTGCTCTAACACTTAATTGTTTTTGCTAGATGTTTTAAGTTGGTAGTGAAGAATAAAGCATTTGAAATTTTACTAATCGGTGTAGGACCTTATTTTCAGAGAGTAGAGTTCAAAATATGATGTCCAATATATAAATAGAGTTTTATAAAGTGCTGAGCAGCTAAATCTAGATTTAAGCAAGCACCCTCAGATTAGATATCGATAAAACAACTTTAGTAATGTATAAAGTAGGTAGCGGTTTGTACTATCTTTGTATAACATAAAATCCCTTTACAACTTCAGTTGCAACGTTGCCATCGTTACGTATCTTATGAATAATATTTGACTGCATTACACATATCCATTAGCTCATTATCACTAAGGTTCGCTGTCTAATACAAGATAACATATTATAAATAGATACATTTTTAACGTTCGCGTTCCATTATAAAAAAACAAAAATAACTTAGTATAGGTATGGTATAGTAGGTATGGGCTGACATTATATTTATTTAAACTAACATTCGAATATTACATACTTACATACAATCTCCGGGGTGACCACTTTTTCATACCGCATGTACCTATATAAGGCGACTGCTAGAAACCGCAAGAAACTTAAATGGCTGGTCAGGTCAAGTGTTTTAAACACGACAAAAATGACAAGAAAGGAATTGCGCGTCAGCTGGCTGATAAGTACCTACGTCAACAGACGGCCGGCCGGCCGGACGTTGTAAATAATTGTTATTGAATTGTTTTTATGTTATTTTTCTAATGTTATTGCTTTAAAATAAATAAGATACTCAAAGACTATCCAATTAAAATTCACAAAATCAATTATTTAAATAAAAATGAAAAAAACACTAATTTCTTTTTGTCAATTTTGTCATGTTTAAAACACTTGACCTGACCAGCCCTTGAAGTTTCTTGCGGTTTCTAGCAGTCGCTTTATATGTCACAGTGATATGATAAAAACAGAGATTTGGTCAATTCCCTAAGTGATTTGATCAAATCACGGAGGATGTTGTCATATTGGTACTTAGTGTTGGTGAGAAGTACTAAGCATTAAAGCCCGTGTAAACCTAGCATTATTAAAAACACGATTTTATCATATCCCTAAACAAATCTAAGTTTGATGAATACCAGAACTGGTTCCTCGAAATGTCAATAAAATCACGTGACCTACAGGAGTAGGGCAGCTAATATTTCTGTTATCTAATTAAAAATATTCATGAAGAATAATATGAAATCAAATTGGTCTCATATTATTTTTCATACATACTCCTCGGTTAAGGACTCATTTGTCAAAGGCCATCCGAGCAAAAATATTATTTAAGAGGGTGCTGCGCGATCGCAAATACTGACATAAGTCTCTTAATGAACTTCAAAGCAAAATCAATCATGTTGATATTAAAAATTAGAACAATTCTGCTTTGAAGTTTCAGACCTAGTAATTTGATTAGAGCAATGTTTTTATTTTGGGAAATGTACAAAACCATCACGCGCTTGGTTTAAAAATTAATATTTACTTTTTTAGATGGGGGTGACCTGCGGAATATCAATACAACTATTTTCATGTAAGAATTATTGTTTCATGCGTAAAATTAAGAAAGTAGTCGAAAAAAATGTTTTTAGGAGTCATTAGATTTTTGAATTTCATTGTTTGTTATTGTTTAAAGAATTTGTTTCAAACCTTGATCAGGCTAACTTACGTACCTAAGTTCTTTTAATGTATTTAACAATTCAGTGCATAATACAAGTAACTTAGAAATACGTAAATTTTCACAATTTCGTGCAGGATCCCCTTAACTATGAATTTATAGCGTTTTAAATAGGTTTCGTTTTCCGGATTGTAAAAAGTGAAAATTATCATAAAACATCTTTTGGAAACACATTCAATTAGCACGTAGATTAGACAGTGAACCTTTAACGGAAGCTAGTTTTTAAGATAGCCACTCTCATGTTGTTAACTTGCATCACGAATCACGACACGACACATTTACACCCTTTTGGACTTCAACAAGTACTGACAAGGATCATATTTGCATGTACAATATGTACATAATACTGTGCAATAAACTTATCTTGGTAGCAGTTATGTTCATTTTACTTGTTCAGAATTTGTTTACTTTCTTATGTATAGTTGATAGATTGACATGTATTTACTAAGGCTTAGCTTTTTTATCCTAAAGTTTAAGCTCAAAGATCTCAGAGCTAGGTCTAAATTAGACATAATAGTATGTTATATCATATAACGATGGGTCTGGAGAAACATTGAATTATGCTTAAGTCACATTTTGATATAGTGGTGTTTACAATACTAATTGATATTTGGATAATCTTGTCATCACTTCCATGTATCATATGAATTTCTTATAACTCATACAACTTAGAATAATTTTGTTTATTAAAAGTAAGCATTACGATAATAGGGGAGCTCGATAGCAAATCTCCTTGCGCGTTAGTGCGCGTCGTGAAAATTGCTTGCAGTATTGGGATATTGCACGTTAGGCAATTTACAATGCCGGGTCATAGGATGGGAGTCCAAATTAAAATTTCTTTATTCTTGAAACACAACAACGCAGCCGAACAAGAAGTGTCATTATTGTAACTTGTAGTTTTTTTGATTATTCAACATTTCTCTACTTATACAAATAATTGAAAAGTTCATATATCTTATATCAAACTATTTATTTTAGTAAACTTTGTACCTACTTTTAATAAACAAAATTATTGTAATACATAAACAAATTCACCTCAACCAAATATCAATTAAGTCAGTATCACCCTGCAATGTAAATCTAGCTATAAAACTAATAATTTACACCTATAACGAAATGTAACAATATAACGCAACATTCGAATCGTTAATAAAAACCAATACAATAAATTGTTACATAAAATAGTGTTATAAATATTATAATATTTAATTTACTGACTTTAATTTGTCGACTTGTTTATCGTCCAACATCATAAACTTAAACAATAACATTCAAGACTACATAATAATTTCATAAGTGTTTTAGCGAAGTTACCCTAAATTCCTAGTCCATAGAAGTACGTATGTTGCTTTTGTAAATTCAACGCTATTTATATGTAAGATTAAGATGTTTTTCGTGATTTAATTTTGATCTCTGATCATCGTTGGTGTTAATCTAAAAATCGGTATAAACTAGACTTAAGATAAATAGTGTTAAAGATAAAAAAAAAGATGGTTTGGAAGTGAAAGGAATTTTTTGTAAATAATTGTAAACATTATGGTATTAATAATGTAAGATAGATAATAAATGAAAAGTAACATAACTGTGTTTAAATTAGGAAATGTTGTGTAACTTAAACTTGATGTCACGCGTGTAACCTCTGTAATTCATAAAAACTACAACATAGAACCTTTTTAAGTTTATAAAATGTGTTTAGAATTTCATTCTCAAATTAAAGTGACAAGACTCATTTTCGCTAAAACGGGGCATTGTTCACACCAAATGCATTGTCCGCCGCGGACTGTGAGTATGCTCACTGTCAGCCCCGGTGTGAACGTGGACTCAGTCTGCAGTGTGCGTTCACACCAAGCCGACAATACGCTTTATCGTACAATTCGCTACTTTCCGTGTTGACTATCATTGAAGTTTCTCGAATGAATTGTGCCCGCGGCGCAGCAATCTAATACGTGCTAATACGCTGTTACGTTCGGCTGCGTAGCCAATCCGCGTCCGCCGTGCATAGACGCGTAGTTCAAAAATCGGCCACCGAGAGTCGGCAACTACGCACTACGTAATAGCGTATAGTCCGTTCGGTGTGAACGAGAAGTTATATATTTATGCAAAACGATTAACTGCGTTACGCGCGCTCAGTCCGCGGCGGATAATCCGTTTGGTGTGAACAATGCCTAAGACAGGTTTTTATGAATTACTTAACGGTAACTGTGTGTGACCGTTTTGTTAGTTAGTGCGTTTTAATGTAGTGTGGAGCCCGGCCAGTCTTTTATATGATTGGTAGATAGGTTTAATTCATACTCATACCAAGATTACAAACAAAATATCCATTATTGATGCGAGATTTACTTGGGTCTGACGAACTATTCGACTTGTCGTCTAAATATATGTTAAAAAAAATACAAATAAAATACATTATACATGTGTGAAGTTAACTACAATTTGTATGGAGTCGTACCAGCGCCATCTAGTAACAAGCTTTGTAACTGTTTTTATACCAACTCACACTGAGTCAGTCGAATGTTGAGTAAATCTAATACTAGGCACTCTGTGCTGATCTAGATTAACTGCGCTGACTAGGTACTGGTCGCGATTTGTCTCAAAGTTAAGATTTAAATCTGCTAACTATGTGAAGGATATCACGCCATGGTAAGTTTGTTTGTAATCTAAATATAATTTGTAAATGCTTCGATTGTTAATTTGTCATTGTCACTGGCTGGAGCATATAGGTTTGAGCACGGTATGAACCTAGTGATAAGAAATTGATTTCGAAAATTGTAATTCAACTATATCTCGTTGAGTGAAGCATAAATTGAATATTCGATTAGGACCCTATTGAGTAAAGATAAAGAGTTTATTTTTGCTTAAGCTTGTAAGGTATTTATAAAATTGGAGAGTTCGATTGCGAATAAAAGATATTTTTTGTATGTCACCGCGTTATTGATAGATGTTATAACGTAAGCTTGGGCAAAGTCAAATCTGGGTATATGGGTAGGAATATTGCAAATACTGAATTGAGCCTATTTTTAGATCGTTTAAATAAAATTGAGATCACACTCAAGCTAAAGTTTTTTGGCGTCACATTAAAGAAAACAAATATTGCTAAAGCTTTAATGAGAAATTGAATTTAGTTTTGAATCCTTAAAACCTCGTCATTACAAGGGTGTTAGAAACACGTTGAGCTTTCAATAAATATATATTTATATATATGTATTAAAAATAGTCAACGTCACCATTATAGAATTAAAATGCAATAGCGCTAACGCTTCCGGCAACATGGCCGCCATTTTGTGTGTAGAAACAAAATGGTCGTCAGGATTGGGACGTTATTTATAAAACAAATTTATAAAAGTTGTAAGGTATGAGCGATTTGGGACCCACGCAAAGAACAAGTTATTTGACAAGAAGGGTAGATTACATTATAATGATTAAAGTGTTTCTGTGTCTATAACACTTCAAAACTAATATAGCTACATAATTGTATTTGTTCGAGCGAGATATGGCCACTGTTAATTAACGACTAAGTTTCACTGTTGTTTAGAACTGAGGTTTAATGTATAGCAATAAGTGACTGTGCTTGATTTCGACTTTGTATTAGGTACTTTTCGATTAACAATGGTCATAGGCTCAACTGGACATAGTTTAAGGCATTCGAGTTTTAGAAATCACAAAATAGCTTAACATATTATATTTCAAATATTAGAGATCAGTGTCGCTTCACGTTTTATATAAATATGTCAATATTAACAATACACTGAGCTGTTCTATGATACGTAAAAATAGTGTTATTCACGCATTAAATATAAGTAATAAAAGTCATTATTTATACAAAAATATATAAATGAAATATTTAAGCGGCGTACAAGCGAGGTAGCCGTGACGTAAATGGTTCTTAGTCGCGATAGTCGTCAAATGCAAGCTTCGACTGCCTTTATTCGGATGAACTATGTCAATATTTTCTATAAAAACGTAACGTTTATAATGTAGTTATTAGATAGCTTCCGAATTCCTGTTTTTGGCTCAGTAATGGAACGTAACGCGACGGATGAGAACGTTATTAATTTACAGGCATCGCTTGACAGCTTAAAAGCCTTCGAACTGTGGCTTTTAATGAATACTTTTGTGAAATTAATAATAAAAAAAATCATAAAGACGTATCGGCGTTTTATTTCTTAGATAAGTAGTTATTTCTTTTCTTTGAATTTATTTACCATTTAAATTATCCTTCTCGGAATCTGCAATTGTAACAACATATTATTTAAAATATCAGATAGAAATTATTAAAGATTTTTATTGAAATTAACTACCGTAGTCGAAAACAGCACTTGCAAAAAGATTAACTGCTAATTAAATATGCGAAATAAATTAAAAATTATTGCACCTTGATTTGTCCAAAAACGTGTCCAATCTCCAGGCTTTGATAATATTTTTACAAGCTTTTATTTAACTTCATTTTATTTATTTATTTAAAAAATATATGAATTTGCTTATCTAAAATTGTATCAAAGAGTGAAGAGAATGTAAATAAAATGCACATATTTCGTCTATTCATTATAAATATTTATTCATAATTATTACATCGGGAATAATTTGGAATTTTGGATTAAAACATCTTCAGTGCATCTTCGGCTAAGAATATAAAATCAGAATGGTTTCTGTACCGACATAAATTAATGTAATTATCTCTCACAGGGCTCTTTTTAAAAAATAAATATACTGCTCCACGATTTCTATAAAATACTATAATATATATTTTATAACTTTTATCATAATAGAGAATTGATTACTTAACTGACACAATGAGCAATTTACATTAAGGTTTCTCATGTAACAGGTTCCAAAGAAATTAAAAGAAATTACCTTTACATATTCAACACACAAAAAAATATAGATAAGACTGTTGATTGAAAAAAACTAATACGTGATTATTTTGTTAAAACTTAAATTAATAAGATTGAGTAGCATGTGTTGTTTTCGAAAGTCATTAAAATATGGGTTAAGAGGGTTTACGCCATTCGGTTTCCCATACAAACTTCCAAGTCGAAATTTTTAAAAACCATTAAGCCAATTTTGATGGAACTTTGCATGCTGAAGTATAAAACACAGGGATCTAAATTGTTTGTTGAAAATATTTAAAAAAAATGTTTATTTGATTGAGTTATTGCGATTTTTAACTTTCTATAGTGGACTTTAAATCGCAATAACTCAGCCAAAAAACGTTTTTTTTTTAAATGTTTTTAACAAACAATTTAGATCCCTGTGTTTTATACTTCAGCATGCAAAGCTTCATCAAAATTGTCACATTGGTTTTTAAAAATTTCGACTTTATAAGAAGTTTATATGGAAAACCGAAATGCCTAAACCTCTAACGCTGCCGAGACTCATGTTTACGTATCAGATGTTTCTCGGGTATATGGCCAAGTTACACAAGATCTAAAATAAGTTGGACCGAATTGCACCAAAATAAGCAACATCGATATCAACATTGCTGAAAAAATGCTTTTTCATGATTTTTTTATATTGCAAGACCTAAACTAAAAAGCCAGATTATTACTTTGGCTGGTAGTCATTATGAAATGAGAAGATTTGAAAATCCCTCTTCAGTTATGAAAATGCTCAGACGTCATCATAGCGCATATATATTTCTTGTCCACATAATAAGGAACCACTGTGGGTTCCTTTTCGGATGATAATGAAGTGAGCCAAGACCTTTCTATTCACATAATAAAATGTATAGATTGCCAGATTTGCCAGCAATTCGTTAGTCGTTTAATAACTTAACTCTTTGTCTGTCACGAAAACTACTAGAGGTTACAATTTGTCTTACGATGGGCTCATAACATCCTTTCTAGTTTAGTAAAGTATCTCGTGCGCCTTGGCCATAGTTCTATTACAGAAATTTGTTAGCGACTCATTTTAATACAACACGACTGAGCGACAAACTCTACGAGGTAACATTTGGCAGTGATTTGTTTTGCAGACGAAATACGAAACGTTAACACAATTATGATTCGAAATAACGTCAGCGATATCTGTTTTAATTTAAAATTATCATTCCATTATCTGGGCACTGGCTGCCGTAGTCAGAAACGTCAATTAAAGTTAATGATTAATTAGAACCCAATATTCTTTATTCCAAAAGCAGTACTACAGTACTAGAAGTAAGTAAAGAAGTTACCCGGCGGGCGTTACAGGCAATGCTTTTTGATATTTTTTTTAAGGTTTTCGACATTATGTTAAAGGAATAAAGTCAAAATTATGGTGATCTGTATAGGTAGTCTTCAAGGGTTTAAGAGCTTGTACTTGTACCCAGTTCAGTATCTTATACAAAAGACATAAATCAATATTATTAAACCAATAAATAAACTCCTATAAAACTTTCTATGCTTAAATATAATACAGATATCTAGTTTTATCACATAAATTAAGTTTAATTTTTATTGTTGTCTAATTAGCTAACCTAATCTTTATATGGTACATAAGCATAGAAAGTTTCATTAGAATTGGTTTATTGCTTTTTAATATATTTACCTTAAAAAATTGTACCGTACTAAACAGAATATCAAAAAGATTCAATTACAATAAGTAATCACAGGTGCTAGTAATGATTCACGTGAACTAACGTTTCCGGCAAAGGCAGTTAGAACAGTTAACAGAGGCAGTGTCAAACAATAAGCTTCCACAATAATTATATATAACGTAAAACTAGATCACAATTTAAAACAGCCAATCCAGAGCTTGATTTATAAATACTTGCATAAAACTACGTAGTCTGTTTCAATTTAAACTATTATTTAGCAATAACACAAGTACTGAAGGCATCAAATTACAGAAGCAACATAAGCTGACCAAAAATAAATACATTTATTTAAGACAACAACAGAAAATTTTGATTAACTGCAACAGGTTTTTTACAAACACTAAAAATATTGACCTCCAATTCACAAGCATGGACTAAACATTTATCTATTCTTGAAACTGATGCTGTCTCATTTTGGTTAATAAAGGCTAATTAGAGAATGCATCTGAACAAAATCAAGCTTTAAAATAAGTCAATGTTTTGGAATATGCCAACACTGTTACATACACACATAATGACTTAATCTTGTTTTCTAAGATACTTCAGATTGCTTCTTACAATTCGACGCCGACTGCACATTATTCAGACGTGTAACATTATTCTACACAGTGATTTGGTTTATGAAAATACTGAATTTTCAGGTAATAATTAACAATCTCGTATTTGATAATAAAGCTATTAACGAGAAAATAGAACGTGTACTCGTCGGTCTTTTGCAACTGTTTAAAGACAAAGCAAAAAGAAAAAAAAATCTATATCCATCTACTATTATAGGGCGCTGCAAATGACCGCGACCACGCGTGGAGCAGTGCAGTACTATTGTGATAAAACAACTTTTAAAACTAAACCGTTTATACAAAATATGCATGCTCTATACAGACCAAGTGTGATAAAAAAAGAACACATCTGTATACAACAACTTATCGAATTTAGTGCAGGGCCACTGTCGACAATAAGCAATTTCAAATTTCATAAAAATACATTTAGGACTAGAAGTCACAAGAACATGATGATGTTGTACTACGCGACGAATTATATAAAAAGGTGTTAGGAATTCCTTCTTACATTTTCAACAAAAGAAACAGTATTATACTTATATACAAATCCATAGAAACAAAACTAAATAGAGACATCACAGAGCACTATTACTTTAGCGTTTATTAAATTAAAACTTCACATCTGCGCAAATCACAAATGAGATTCGAGAAGTTAAACTATACAGCATGTAAAATACAATAGTTGTTTTAGAAGGAAATTAAATTATGTAACAGATTTTTTTTAATAATCGGTTAACACTAAAAACGACCTGATTTCACAATGGCTACTCATTAGAAATGTGTCCCATCACATCTATGGTACAAAAGAAAGTTCATCTAACCTCCTTTAGTCTGTTCGGTCAGACAGCAATCCTGCACTATGCCAGAGTCGCCAGTTTAGGGCTATTTCCTCGGAATAAATCTATCATTCATATAACAACCTCTCATGATTAATATCTTTCATTAAACAACAGCGCTGTCAACCTGAAAAAGAGAAACAATATGTTAATTATTAAGATAACTGAGTGAGCTTAACAGTAAAAGTAACCTAATGGTTAAATAATTAATGATGAAGATAATTACAACATTGAATAGTTCATCAATACGTTTAGTTTATAATAGTTTAGTATGTTTGAATAGTTCAATAATTTTAAAGTTTATGCAAAGACTGTGAAAAGACACACTTTATACGGAACTTCTTGCATTTTTAACATTTTATTAATAGCCAGCCTCACGTTATAAATCATTTCATTGTCTGTATTCATTGGAAAGACTGAACGAAGGTAGTAGATATTCTGATTGTTATTTTATGCTTGTCTAATATTCATACAAAAATGCAATAAAAATATGTAGAGTAAATCCAACTAACTCACTAGTCTATCAAGCTTGTAATGTATACACAAGGTACATGCAAAAGATTTCTGCAGTCTTTTGCATATGAATTCATTAGCGGGCGGGATGGCGCTGCTTGCATGCATCATACAAGCTTAATAGTGAGTTAGCGGAATTAATATACACACATAATATCACGACTATTATCCCCGAAGGGTTAGTCAGAGACTAGGTAATGAGGACCACAAAAGCAGTCCTCTGCCATAGTCCATTTTTCACAATAGCGACTGCACATGTGCTCATCGTGACAGGTGGTGAGCCCATCGCCGCTCTATGTTGTTGGATGTTTGTGCAGTCTTTAGTCCGTTAGTCGTCTTTTACGACACCCAAGGGAAGAGAGGAAAAGAGGGGGAGTATTCTTTCACCGGTACGCGATACGCTAAGACGACTCGGAATTAACACTACATTTAATTTTATTGCATTTCTGTATGTCATAGATTTCCGCAAAGTAACACCTGATTTCATATCAATTTATATAAATAAGGGATGACTTTTTGCCGTGCCCTGGTATAAATACTTGGGTACAACATTAAATAAGTGAATAAACAACTTAATCTATTTTGATGATCTAGTAATAATAGCTAAACCATTATTGCAATGACGGGCGGGAGATCTATTTTGATACATATAATTGTGTAAAGAAGAGGGTCGTTAAGTATTTCTTGAGTCATGCGTCATTCATCATGCAAGGAGGATTGGTCTGCAATGCGGACATCATATTATAATCTTCGTTACAAACACCTAGTACAAAAGTTACATAGGTACTAAAACTTCGATCATATAAACTATAGAGATACATGATTGCTGGTTGAAAAACGGAACCACGAAAACAATGCTTGAATCAGAAAGGTGCTTTGTTTTGCTCTCAGTCGGTAACTGATAGTGGTAGTCAACGACGCCGACGCCTGAGTGCTCCGTAAAACATTGCAAAAACAACACTTTAAAAGTGAAAAAAAAGGTGTATCGTTATTATTATATCTGCAATATTGTTCAATAATTTTGCTATTTAACAACGTATTTTAATTGCTTTGAATCTCTTTCTATCGCTTGCTAATTTAGAACAGAGTCGGTAGGAAAATACATGGAGTCGCTATCGTTTTTTGGTTACTAAGAAATTGTGGAATATAATCAATGTTTTTTCTTATCGACGACGTATTTAAATTATTTTGTAATTTAAGTTTTCCAAAAAATTCAATACAAAGAGAAAAGTGGAGGGTCATCATAGCTCGTGATAGAGGATGAATTGTATTAACCAAATGACTTTGTGATTTGTTCGAACCATTTTTGTTAAGATGACATGTATTTAACGAAGAAAGGATTGAGGAGAAAAAAAAGACAGCCTTACTAAAAATTCAGGTAAATTGTAACAATTTTTTTTACATTTTCTAGTAAACATTTCATCCTTGTAACAAATATACAGTCTATATTTGTAACTATTTACCTGAATTTTGAGTGGCTCACGGACTGCTAAATAACGTACTACTTCATTCATTCCACACTTCTCGCTTGTAACACTATTCCTTAATCTTTCAAAGTCACACTACATGTACTTCTTAGCGATCTTATTTCTACTGTATTCACTCGGCTTTCATGTTTCTTCTGCCACACCCAACTTTCACTTCCATACATTAGTGTCTGCACTAAGACTCCTCCATGCACAGCCAGTCGTGCTTTTTGTGCACTTTCCGGCTGCTCATAAAGGCGTGAAGTGCCCCACTCACTATTTCCGGCATACACTCTCCTTTCAATATCTTTATCATGCTTTCCATCCCTAGTAAACATCATACCCAAGTACACAAACTCTTTCACTTGCTCTACTTTTTTCCCCTTTAATCATAATATCACACCCTGTCATACACTCGTCTCTTTTAAAAATCATAACTTTCGTCTTGGTTGCTTCTCATAATCCTCATTACCATAAATACCTATATTTTGTTATTGCGTACATAAAAAACACTTAGGCGTAGATAAAGTTTATTCAAAAACTTTTTCACTTTTTTACGTCATTTACACTTCACGCTGACCAAATAAAAAGTACTTATAGACAAAACTCTGCGAATAGCGAAGTGAGGCCAGTCAAACTACGCCTCGCCGTGTACGCACACGATTACACGCACACACGTACAACGAAACTACGCCTTATCTTGTCAGTCTAGACCGCTGTCTAGACTACGAGCCGCTGCTCGTGGAAGCAAGACGTTTTGAAAAATCATAAAAATACCTGTCAAAATGCCGAATTGTGTTGTAAAAGGGTGTAAGAATCAACCTTCAAAAGATAAAACGCGGGATGATAATTGTATTGACATCAGAACTAAAGGTGTGTCTGTGTACCACATTTCAGATCAATCGGTCAACAGGAAGGGGGCAAAATTTTAAGTACTAAATTTGACCCAACATCAACAAACAGGTCAAGGTAAAATAAAACCGTTTAATAATAAAAATGCACTACACCACGCATCACGCATGCAAAGCAAAACCACGTGCGTGTCGAAATCAGCACGACTATATAGCAAACGCCCATAACAACATAGTTTTATCAACCTTAGGAACTAAGCAATAAAGACTATTTCTCAATTTCGTTTTTGATTGCTATTGTTACCCTTTACAGCGTAACTTTTAAGGGGCGGCGAGAAACTTAAAAGGTTCCTCAAGCCGAGTAACCGATCATATCCGGAGGTTTTTGGAGGGAGATAGAGCTTATTATAATGATAGTGATACAATGACGAACAATTAGTCACAACAACTCACCAGTGATGGCACTACATCCATCCATTTTGTTCAAAGAAGCTCGTTCTGCGCTGAAACAAGTGGCTACACTATAGAAAACTATCATATTGTGAGGTTACCATCATCATTGAAACATGACTATAAAAAAGGAACATATAGAATTAAATTACTAGCAAAAGTAAAATTACTGCAAATGTTGGTACTAAATTAACTCGAGTGAAACTCCCTTAATGTACCTTAGGACCAGGGGGGGTTACTCTTGAACGCAAACTCAATCTTAATACAATTCCAATGCGATTTATATGTATCGATATTGGGATAAGTAAAGATAATTCCGAAAAGCCATCTCGGTAATAATTTGTTCAATCAATTTCCACGCAATTTAATTTCAATGTGGCGCTATTGTCGCTTACAAAAGTGCCATTCGACATTTTTTAGATTTGTGATTGGAAATTGATTAATGCAATTGTGTTTCAAGAGTAAGCCTACAGTCCAGTGCCAGTCGCACAAGATTAGTCTTGATATTGCGTCGATCCTCAATTTTTCTAATACAGTCGAAGATAATTCCATTTAAAAGTAATGCAATTCTATATTTCCACAAAACATTGTTTGTATAAACATTCTTGAGACATCGAAATGCAATACTGTTACTGTAATATATTAAAAAATATTTTATCTAGTCTTGTCTCAATAATAATTAGTAGGCATATTATTTACAACATCAATATTATCTTGTTGCAAGCTACGAACAAATGCAATGCGACAATAGGTTACATTCAGAAGTGTAAAAAAAACTGAATTGGAATTATATTGAGAATTATGACAAATGTTAAAAATGACAACATATTAGACAGTTCTTAGGGCAATGTTATCAAAAGGGTCAACAGTCATATCTGAAGAAACAGATCTTTATGAATCCATTCTTAGCTAATCTTAGCTGTCTACTCCCTAAAATACAAAGAGCATCTGATTTTTTTTTGGTTTTTTAGACTAGGGTCTATGGTAGGCCCTAAAGCGCTCGTTGCCGACCCTGAGACCTTAGTTACCTATCTGTAATACCACTATACCTAGAAATTGCCCCCTTTTTTCTTCGGCTTTTATTAAATGTCATTATGATGAGATACAAAGATCACAAGAAAAGTTAGTGCGTCTTATTATAAGAACAATTCAGTGTAGAGCCTGAAATTTAAGCTTAAAATCATTATGGTAAAGCTTATTCAAAAACTTTTAACAAAGGTTAACAGGAATGAGCTCATTCTCATTAAATTACAATAAAAAAAGGATCTTTTGCTATTCAGTAAAATATAATATATTGACTAAGTACTTATATTAAATAGCAACCAGTTACGTAAATTTTAGTCAACGAATTTTGAATTTAACTAACGGTAGTTCTTTTTTATATTTGATTTTAAAAATATTGAAGTTGCTCATGAGCACAGTGTAGTTGAAATAATAAAATAGAAAAACGAAAAACAAAAAAAAATCTAGTTAGTTACATGTAGCCAAGATGGTATGCGGGTGTTGTCAGTATTTGTGAGACCTCCACCATGAAAGTTCAACAATAAAGAAAAGCTCTTATCTCTATTTCGTTAAGAGTTAGGTAGACCTAAAATCTGTAGGCTGCTGATAGTAGATGAAACAACCCATCAATATGTGCAATTATGACAAACAGCTTGTTTTTATTTAAATAAAACGCTTTGCATTATTATTATGACCCAAATTCGAAACTAATCCCTGTCATCGGGAATTACAAGAAATGTTTATAACATAGGCATAATTTTGTAAATAGGTAGCTAACATTTTTATTCATTACATTGAATATTATAATAAGACCGATGACGGATAAAGCTATTGCTTTTGAAAACATTAAAACTTTAGAGATGGTATTAGAAAAAAATTACTTCTTTTGGGATTTTATAACCAAAAATCTGTTTAAGCAGATTAATACGCAGTGTGGGTAGTTTTGATAACCAAAACCGTTTAGTTTTCAAATCGAGTGGAGCACTATTTGTTATACATAAATAAGCTTTTATATACATTGTTATGAGTCAAGAATGAGAGATGAGTTCCACTAAACAAAGAGAAGTTTAGGAAAATTGGACTGCACAGGGTAGTAACAGACATAGTCCCTAGCAATTCAACGACAGAAAGCTAAAGAACAGTTTTTTTTTTAAATATTTTAATAATGCGCTTGTCTGGGCACGCAGGCGCGACAGTGCTGACCTCGTTAAGTTTTTGCATAATATAATAAAATTAAATGTAAACTAAAAACCATATTCAAGAAATTCATCTGTAGTGTAAAAAAGAAACATCTTTAGATATTTTTGAGGCGTATATTTTATTTATTATCTATGTGCAAGTAGCAGCTATTTTGATTATTGCCTAAAGTAGCTACAATTAGCAATAATCAAAAAAAGCTGTTTCTTGTACTCTCTCGCATCCTTCGTTTAGTTGATCGTCTATTACCACCCTGCAAAGCGTGTCTACAAGCTAAGATGGGCCGTAACTAGGCCCCAGCAGTGCGAAGACAAGCTTCAGGTGTCGCAAACCATTTCTGCCCCCATTTATCACGGTAATTAATAATGTACACAGCCAATATTTTATTTACGTATTTTGTTTATTAAAGAAGTGGAAAGAGGTGAGAGCTGCCTTTGCCCAGCAGTGGAAAAATATAGGCTAATAATAACAATATTTTTTTTAAATACATTTGAAATATATATCAAGAACTTACATACATAATCTCAATGGACATTTTAAGAGTGAATCACAAGTTACTTAACAATGTGTATAAGAAAACCACATAATTGAACTTGTTTGCGGCAGGGGGGGTAAATCGGGGGGTACTCCTCCTCCCACTCCTTACCTTCACCACCCCCACCCCGAATTAGGCGACTCGATTCAAAAGTTTTACCAACTATGTTTATAACTCAGTCCATAGGACTGAACAATTTTGGTTTTGTTATTTTGTATGCCTATATGTTTTTATTGTTCTAGGTGTGTCTAAAAGTACTGCGCGGAGAATAGCTAAACAAGGCGCCGAAAATGGAGGAAAATTTGCGACGCCCGCTAAACACAGAAAGGGTCGACTTGCAAAGAAACTCAATTAAGGCAACTTATTGACTATGATGGAAGCCGCGAGCATTTGCGAAACTTGAAGAGTATCTGGACTTTAATTTATTAGTTTTATATCTAAATAAAAATAAGTACAGTTTTCATTAAGTACTACATACGAACTACTCAAATTAATTATTTTAACGACCTCCTTAGCCGAGAGGCGAGCACCCCGAACTTGGCGTCGCCATCTCTGAGGTCCCGGGTTCGATTCCCTGTTGGGTTAATGTAGAAAACCAACTTTTCTATATTGTCTCGGATCAGGGTGTTGTGGTACCGTCGTTGTTTCTGATTTCTTTAATACAAGTGCCTTAGCTACTTCCTTTATATCAGAGCAATGTGTAAGTGATGTTTTCCAATTATATGAAAATATTAAATAAAAACAAGTATCAAGACCAATTTGGTCGAACTATCAGGGTTGCTATGTTAACGACAACAGCGCCCTCATTTATTTTCAACTCTTTTATGTCGCACTGTACTCTAAAATTTACTCATTAAAATAAATTTATTAGCTAGACACCAAACCAGTATCCCTGGCATAAAGCTAAATGGTAGCCTTTTAGCGTAATAAAATGTATACAATTATTTTAGTTTTTAAGGATTATTACCAAGCACTAAAACTGTAACAGAAAGAAAGTAACTTTCTAAAAATGTTAACGCAAACATAATATTGGTACACTACACTAACAACTGAACCAATGAGACTAGAACCAGAAAAGGTTTGCGACCCCACTGTACGTAAACGCGTCACTTACAACTTGTCTTTATCTGAACGGGTTGTCCCGAATAAAGAGTTTCTTGTGTTGAACGGGGGCTGACTGGAAGACTTCTCGTGCTTCGCTGACCGACAAAAATCAACTTTAATTTAACAACGATTGAATCCAATTGACAATAACACAATTGTGTAAGGCTTTCGATTGACGATTCAAACTTACCACTCGTGATAACACCGCCGTATGAAGCGGTGCTCAGCTTCGTCGTCTCCTGGGAATGCTGCAAAAGACATTTGGGAATAGAAATAATGCTTCTAAATGTTATAAGCTCAAATAAAGGAGGTAATAATATTATTGTTATTCAAAATAGTTGTGTAGTAATTTCAGTTAAGGTTATAGCATTGTGTAAGAAGACTGTCTTTATTTAAAGTTACAAGCCAAGGCAAACCGATATAAATGAAGGAGGCGATTCTAATTAATAAAAACGGTGCAAAGTTCCATTGTGTTAACTCTACAACCTCTTCACTGTACATAGAGGCGTGCCTAGCAACATTATTTTCTTGTGATTTTTAACAGTTCATTACGTATTTTTTTAGTTTCTAGGGAGGGGGGGGGGGGGCAGCTACCCCTACCTGATACCCCTGGCGACGCCCTTTATTAGGGAATAATAGTCGTGAGCGTATGTACGTACATAATATACAGTAAAGTTAAATAATTTATCAGCAGCAGCAGCTACTGTGCGGACTAAATTATAAATCAATTAATTATTTATGCAAACATTATGTACAATTGCACACACAATTGTGGTAAACAAGAAACTACATAAATGTTAATTATGTACCATAGGAACTTATATTGTTTGATGAGTTGCAATAATATTTTGGCAATTTACATTATTACTGTTACTAAGTTACAATTTAGTTACATCTGCTTAAATGTTACAACCACCAAATATAACATACTTACTGCCGTGGTCAGAGACTACAAATCAATTAGCATTAACAACTATTTAGTATTCATCTGTTTTCATGCCAAAAAGTGCTCATGACACAATTTTTAGGCACACTTTTACTGCTTGTTGTTAAAGAATCATTACGATTAACTGAAGTCTCCGAGTTTGCAGTTAGCATCACAAACCAAACCATGCTGGATATGCTGTTATAGACTGGCAAATTCATATATTATGACAGTCTCGTGGTCTGCGGGAAAGGGACAAAAGGTTGCGGGAAGGGGCCAAAAGGTTGCGGGAAGGGGA
The DNA here is from genome assembly GCA_963921215.1 of Scoparia ambigualis. Classification (NCBI taxonomy): domain Eukaryota; kingdom Metazoa; phylum Arthropoda; class Insecta; order Lepidoptera; family Crambidae; genus Scoparia; species Scoparia ambigualis. The sequence goes on from OY992516.1 coordinate 26,597,482, forward strand.
CAAAAGGTTGCGGGGGCGGCGGTACCGTGTAGTAGGACGTGTAGTAGTACCGTGCAGATGTCACCCCTCCGTGGCCGCCTATAGACCATGGTACTGCCAAGTACAAATTGGCCAGCCTATAGCTACAACCCCCCATGCTACATGCTACTATGAACCAACAAATAAATAGAGTTACGGACACTTATCTGAGAAGTGGCTTACATGCTACTATGAACCAATAAATAAATAAGAGTCATGGACACTTATCTGAGAGGGGTCAGGAAACAGATGTCATCGGACTAAGAAGGACGGAAGGGATTATAATGATCCTAGGATCATTCTAGAGGAAAGCATCTAACCTTAAACAATATAGGAAGTTGGAGAAGACTATGCTGAAAGGCACACCGAGTTAAGGGATACTTTTTAAAATAGTATTATATGCCTGTAGTAAGTATAGTGTATACCTTTATGTTTGACATTATTTGTATGTTTTTAGTTAATTTAGATTAAATAAAAACATAAAAATAATGTGAAACATATAATAATATATAAACATATAAATAACGATTATTCTTATTTTATTAAACATCCAATGCAATCATACTAGATTTATAATAATTATGAACTAACAACTTTGCCCTAAATGCTAACGAAACCAAATGTTAACTAATCAAATCATGACAAAAAGTAACATCAACAAGCTTAATATTCTAAAGTTAGATTATAATGGGTCAAATAATCCTCTTTCAAAATACATAATTAGACAATTGTGTTTGCTACAAAACTAGGTCTAAAACTCTAATCCTACACTTATTCTATTCACACTGCAGGATATTCTTCTTTACTGATTCTATTAGTTATTGCATGATTACTGTTTTACTTTTAATGCAAATACAAATAAATCATCATGAGGACCTAGTAACTAGTAGTAGTAGTAGTAGTAGACACGTATTCATTTACCATTCTTAAGCACCTTTTTTATTATGTTCATAACAAGTTTAAATAATTTATAATTCATTGTACCAGTGTGAGATGGTGTAAATGAAGGGGAAAAATATTGTAATGTTTTCATGTAAGTATATATTATTATTATTGCTCAAGAGACAACAAGATCTGTTTTCTTCTCAACATAAACATATCTGCCAGATTTTTATATATTTAAATGTTTGTCCAGCGTGTTCTGTAATTAAATATATTTATATAAATACCCATATTCATAACTAGCACCAAAAACATCACAAACACAAACCGCGAAAAGTTGAACAAAACATACAAAAAAAAAAAACAAACATCAACATACCTCCATCTCTCTAATATTCCTCATAATAGTGTCAATGTCTTCTTTAGTTGGCTCGTCTAACGAATCACTGCGCTTTTCACTTTTGCCGTCCTTTATAGTCGTCACCGCGGTGGCCACTGCTACCGGCTTACACTGTTTCGCACTAATCACTTTTTTGTCACTCACTTTGTCCTTTAAAGGCACTTCACTGTTATCACTTTTGGGTCCACTCTTGTCTGTTTTGTCTTCTATGACTTCTACATCACTACTGCTGTCGTCTACCGTTAGGGGTTCCGGTTGCACGTCAGCTAGCGGGTCTAGGTCGGACACTATGACAACATCTTTCTTTTTCTTGGGCTCGGGTGGTCGCTTGTCTGGTTTGGCGAAAGTCGGGGAATGATGCACAGGCACTAGGGCTGGCCGGGGGATGTTGTTCTCCGATATCCTCATGCTTTCGATTTGCTTCTGCGTTACAGCTTCCTCCTTGCTGATCGGACTGAGCTCCTTCTTGGTCGGTTGGAAGCTCGTGTCTACATGCAACGGTGTGTCAACCGCTTTCTCTTTGACGTGATTCTTTTCAGTTTTCGTTTTTGTTTTCTCCTTATCCTTTTTGACCATTTCGTTGAGCGCCGCCGGAGATTTGACTCTTATTAGGCCCTCTTTGTGTTTCTCCGTGGACGCTATGACCGTGTTCAACTTCTTCTCTTTGTTGTTTGGAACGGGTGTGATGGTTATGCTGCCAATGTTGGGAGGAATGTACATGTCTTCTTTGCTCTTGTCCAGTTTCTTTTCGTCTGGTTTCTCTGGTTCCTTGTTGAGCGAGAACGAGTTGAGTACGGTGCAGAGGGCGGGATTCTTGTATTTGTCGTCGTCTTTGTCTGCGCGGGCGCAGGTGGTGACTGTGAGTGAGCTGGGGAAGTGTATGGGCTCCGCGAAGGCAGCGGCTGGGGGCTGGGGGGTGAGGGGGGACCGCGGCGGGGGCGGGGGCTGCAGCGGGGGCGGGGGCGCGGGCGGCTGCGACGCGGAGCCGAGCCGATGCCGCTTCACCTCCGTTGGCACTTTGATCTCCTTGCTGAGGCTGGAATGTGAAATAATTACAATTGGTAAGTGTTATTTCGCGGAATGTTATTTGAGTAAAAAAAATCTTTTTTGCCTTTTGTTTTTAGGAAATTATTTAAAAATATTCGGGCCATTTTCACTCATAGTTGCGCCGCTAACTCTGTTTAGACGATCGAATTGCGTTCTGTATGGTTAACTATACTTACTCAGCCTGCCTCAGCAGCGTGGGCACCCGCACAAAGCTATTCGGGAACAACAGGAGAGCTCTCCTCGCCAGCAGCAGAACGAGTATCTAGTATTTGGATGATCGAAGAGTATTCTAGAACTTACTCAGCCTGCCTTAAGTGTGGGCATCCTCACGAATCCATTAGGGAATATCGGCAGCACGTAGCTGAGCCGCCGGCTCCTCAGTATAATAGAACTCACTTATCCGCAGCGGTAGCGCGCGTATCTAGTGTTAGCCACTTGTCTAGGGGGTTGTATGGTGTAATATAACTTACTCAGCCTGCCTCAGCAGCGTGGGGGTCTAGGGGGGGTTGTATGGTGTAATATACCTTACTCAGCCTGCCTCAGCAGCGTGGGGGGCCTAGAGGGGGTTGTATGGTGTAATATAACTTACTCAGCCTGCCTCAGCAGCGTGGGGGTCTAGGGGGGGTTGTATGGTGTAATATAACTTACTCAGCCTGCCTCAGCAGCGTGGGGGGCCTAGGGGGGGGGGGGTTGTATGGTGTAATATAACTTACTCAGCCTGCCTCAGCAGCGTGGGGGGCCTAGGGGGGGGGGGTTGTATGGTGTAATATAACTTACTCAGCCTGCCTCAGCAGCGTGGGGGGCCTAGGGGGGGTTGTATGGTGTAATATAACTTACTCAGCCTGCCTCAGCAGCGTGGGGGTCTAGGGGGGGTTGTATGGTGTAATATAACTTACTCAGCCTGCCTCAGCAGCGTGGGGGGCCTAGGGGGGGTTGTATGGTGTAATATAACTTACTCAGCCTGCCTCAGCAGCGTGGGGGTCTAGGGGGGGTTGTATGGTGTAATATAACTTACTCAGCCTGCCTCAGCAGCGTGGGGGGACTAGGGGGGGCTGTATGGTGTAATATAACTTACTCAGCCTGCCTCAGCAGCGTGGGCATCCGCACAAAGCTGTCTAGGGGGGTTGTATGGTGTAATATAACTCACTTAGCCTGCCGCAGCAGCGTGGGCATCCGCACAAAGCTGTCTAGGAGGGTTGTATGGTGTAATATAACTCACTTAGCCTGCCGCAGCAGCGTGGGCATCCGCACAAAGCTGTCTAGGGGGGTTGTATGGTGTAATATAACTCACTTTTTTGGGGGTTAAAGTTGCTCGCGTCCGTAGGTTTACCCTTGAGACCCTACACGTGATCCCTGGGTGATGCTAAAACACTGACTGAGTGGTAGAGCCACGCTGCGTTGCAGCACGCATTGGGCCGGCTCGCCCGGCGTAATACCACCCTCTCACGAATATTCGGCGTGAAATAACGGCACTTGGTGCTGTTGTGTTTCGTCCGACCAGTGAGGGTTCCGGAGGCCCCTTCCCCCCCCTCCCAACTCCTATTCCTTCCTTAAACCTATTCCTCCCTTAAAGGCCGGCAACGCATCTGCGATTCCTCTGGTGTTGCGGGTGTCCATGGGCGGCGGTGATTACTTTTCATCAGGTGACCCGCCTGCTCGTTTGCTTCCCTCTTTTATAAAAAAAAAAAAAAAAAAACTTAGCCTGCCGCAGCAGCGTGGGCATCCGCACAAAGCTGTCTAGGGGGGTTGTATGGTGTAATATAACTCACTTAGCCTGCCGCAGCAGCGTGGGCATCCGCACAAAGCCGTTGGGGAACAGCGGCAGCGCCCTTTTGGCCAGCAGCTGCGCGGCTAGTTCGTCTGTGCCGGCGAGCCGCGTGAGCCGCAGCAGCAGCGCCCGCGCGCGCGGGCACCACGGGAAGCGGCGCTTGGGCATGCGCTTCTCGATGTGGGGGGCGCCTTCGGCTGTGGCTATCTTCATTTTCTTTCTGCAATTGTGAATGTGAAGTTATAGTCTGGGATGGAAAGCAACTGCCGGGTGTATTACAATACCTTTATGGCAAAAAAATAAACATCAAATAAAAATCAACAGCCGAAGCCATTCGACCACCGTGTTATTAATTCAGAAAAAAACCTTTTGATTTACCTTTCCTCACGAACTCTTTCGCATTCAGCATTGTAGCTGCCGATCATAGCCGGTTTTCGCTCCTCTATCAAGGCTTTTAACCTGAAACAATATAATTATGATGTCAGTCCTAAGTTTTAGGATCAATAAACAAGTGGCTTGTTATTTAGTAAACCCATACGTAAAACACGAATCAAAAAATCTGCCGTACCTATACTACCTTAAGGGCGATTTTCATTTGCATTTGTCCTGTCCCAACATCCTTTTTAAGCTTTTGCTACAACATCCCTCTATTAACTCAAAAATCATAAAAATATGAAGACAGTCAAGAATAGTAAAGATGTTAAAAAAACCGGCCAAGTGCGAGTCAGAAGTTCCGTAGCAGCAAGTAACATCATATAAAAGTTCTTGTAGTTCGTTGTAACTTTGGTCGATGTTTTAATAATAGTGTATTTTTTTTAAATTAATAATTTATGACGTATTAAAAAAAAACTACTTACTAGATCTCGTTCAAACCAATTTTCGGTGGAAGTTTGCATGGTAATGTACTTACTTACATCATATATTTTTTTTAGTTTTATCATTCTCTTATTTTAGAAGTTACAGGGGAGGGTACACATTTTACCTTTTTGGAAATGTCTCTCGTGCAAACTATTCAGTTTAGAAAAAAATTATATTAAAAACCTCAATATCATTTTTGAAGACCTATCCATAGATATCCCACACGTATGGGTTTGATGAAAAAAAATATTTTTGAGTTTCAGTTCTAGGTATGGGAGGCCCCCATAATTTATTGTTTTTTTTCTATTTTTGTGTGAAACTCTTAATGCGGTTCACAGAATACATTTACTTACCACGTTTCAACAGTACTGTTCTTATAGTTTCGGAAAAAAGTGGCTGTGACATACGGACGGACAGACAGACAGACATGACGAATCCATAAGGGTTCCGTTTTTCACCATTTGGCTACGAAACCCTAAAAAGGGACGTTTTGTTTGTAGTCAATCAATGAAAACAAAAGGCGGAACGGGGTATGGCCACCACAGTCATGCGAACAATTTCTTTCTTTTACTTAAACAATTCGTCGTCATTTGTCAAAGTTAAACCAAGGGCGGGACGAACTGTGGTCATCTTGTACAAGCAACATTTTTTGAATGATTTTGATGCATTACCAGCATCGGTTTTGTTGATAGTAGGTACATTAGAATGTTAAACTTGCGGAACCTTGCAGTTTTAAAATGTATTAAGTACTACAGAATAAATATTAAAATTTAAACAAATAAAAAGTCAATGACCAAATTATGCAATTGGATTTTACGTCTATCGCAAAAGTAATTGTTAGGAAGTATAAAATATGAAATATGTCGGAAATGGTACTTTATGATTTAACGATAATTATCCAATAGTTTTTTTTATTAGGATAATAATTAGTAAATATTTTATTTTTACAAAATAAATTTGCGATTTTGATCGATTTTTTTTATTACAAGACCCGGAACACGTGCGGCCATGATTGAGCTTCATGTGACGTCACATTTCACACATATAACAAAAACTATCTGTCAGATTTAAAGAAAAATTTCCAATTTATTGAAATGTAACGTCACAGAGCAAAATGCCACGTGACCAACTGTTTTCGCACTAAATTAGAAATTAATAAAGAAAAACATGTTTTTTTTTCTATTTAATAAAGCTTTTTTCGAGAAAGAAAATATTGTACGGGGTATGAAATAAGCGTTTGTAATTTTTTAAATATTTTTTCGAAAACTGTCAAGTAGCCAATTGAAAACCTCCTCCTGTTCGAAGTAGGTCACAAACAAACCTCTGTAGCGTATCAAGAATTTCCTCCTCAATCTCCGCAGCGCTGAGCCGGCTGAAGCTCTCCACCTCCTCTTGTGCTTTCCGCTTGTTGTTCGTCACTGAGGCGGCGCTTAGTTGGGCAACTGCCGTAGAAGTTTCTGGAAATTAAATTATTTATCATCAGCGACTCATGGATTTTTATAAGCTGCTGTGCTCATGAGTTAGCTCTTTAAAGATTTAAAATTACCAATATGATGTCTTTAATCGTCCTACTGCTGGGTTCAGGCCTTCGGACATGGACAGCAACATATGGGGAGATATACAGTCGTGGTCAACTAATTAGGGACAATCTCTAGTTAAGCCAAATTGTGAATTTATTTTTTATTTTCCAACGAGTCTTAACAATATTCCATATCTTTTACACGTAAGTATAATTAGTCATTGATGTGCCCGATTATACAAACAATAACAACTTCTTAAACATTAAACCTCTTTACAGTATAGCTGATAGATTATCAGTGTGCTATTTGTTCAAAGAATGCTGGCTGGCCATTTTATTAGGGACACTGAGATATTGCGTTCTATTTTCAAAATTTGAATCTCAATACTTTTTATTTCTTCTTTTATTGTTTTGTGGTAGTTTTGGCGGCAATCAAGATTTTTAATTTTAAGTTTTGATAATTATTTTGAAGAAATATGGGCAAAAATAAAAGTTGCGATCCAACACTACGAACAATTATCATGAAGTTTGTCGAGCGTGGTTGGTCATAACGAGGGATAGCAGAACATTTAAATTGTTCAAAAACTATGGTATGCAATGCAGTGCAACATTTCAGGCGCAATAACACAGCTTTAAATGTGCCCAGGACAAAAAGATCGAGAAAAACAACTCCGCAAGAAGATAGAATGATAACCAGGTTAGCTAAGAAAGATCCGTTTCTAGGCTCTATTTTAATTAAACACGAAGTGTTTGGGGCAGACGAAAGAGCCGGTGTATCAGCGAGGACCGTTCGACGACGTCTGGTAGAAGCAGGGTTGTTCGGAAGAGTGGCTCGCAAAGTACCGTTGTTGAAGAAAGAACATAGAAATGCTCGTTTAGCGTTTGCACGTAAATATGGACATTGGACCTACGCCCAATGACAACATGTATTATTCTCTGACGAGACCAAGATTAATTTAATTTCTTCAGATGGAAGGCAATACGTACGGCGTCCTGTAAAAGCGGAAATGAATCCAAGATTCACAAAAAAGCAGGTGAAACATGGCGGTGGAAACATTAAAATTTGGGGTTCATTTTCTGGACGTGGAGTGGGACCTGTGAGAAAAGTTCAGGGTAACTTAGACCAACATCAATACAAAACAATATTGGAGGAAACTATGCTTCCCTATGCTGAGGAGCATCTCCCTATTATATGGACGTTTCAGCATGATAACGACCCGAAACATACCGCCCGTTCAGTCAAGTCGTTTCTTACCAGTCAGTCAGTATCGGTGCTAGATTGGCCAGCAAATAGCCCGGACCTCAACCCAATTGAGCACCTTTGGCACGAAATCAAGAAAAAAGTTTCAACTTATCGTACCACAACTTTAGATCAACTTAATCAAGCTTTTTGTGAGGCATGGGCAAACATTCCTATCGAAACATGTCAGAAACTGATAATGTCTATGCCACATCGGTGTCAAGCGGTAATTACTAACAAAGGTTTTGCTACTGGGTACTGATTTTACACGTAATAAAATGGAGCTTTTAAAAATATTATAATACTGGAGATTATTCGTTTTGTTTAAATCTATTCATCATTATACTTTACTGTCCTTAATTAAATGTCCAGCTACATAATTATACCTTAAAATTTAATACATGTTCAACCTTTGATATTAAATACTTTTTTCTATTAATTATTCTCTTATTTACAGCCATTTATAGTATAGTAATCGGACCAAATTATGCAAATAATAGGTGCTGAAAAATCAATAGGGTTTTATATTTATATGTACATAACCGGTTATTGCTCTTCACTATCTTGAATATCCCTAATTAGTTGACCACGACTGTATATCATGTTTTTATTTAACTAATGAATATTTTCATTTTATTTGACATCATGAGAAACATACCGTGACGAGTAGCGGTGAAAGAATACTACCACCCCCTCCCTTCCCTTGGGTGTCGTAAAAGGCGACTAACGGACTAAAGACTGTACATACATCCAACAACGTGGAGAGGCGATGGGCTCACCACCTGTCACGCTGGGCACATGTGCAGTCGATATTTGGTGAAAATGGTCTATGGCAGAGGACTGCTTTTGCTGTCCTCATTGCCTAGTCTCTGACTAACCCTTCGGGGATAATAGTCGTGATAATGTATGTATTTATTTACAAACAGGAAATCCTAATATTCATTTATATGTATGATATTATGTAGGGCAATAAAGTTTGTACTGACCGGAGTTTTATTTACTGTATTAAGGGAAGGCGGCGCAAACATTGTCAATATATAGATCACCAAAAGTAGTTCTGAATAATATTGGGTGACCATTCAATTAATAGTGTTACCACACACATCGGGTATTTGGCTATATTTATAATGGCTTGGACCATTGCTGCAATTTTTTGAAATTGCACCACATTGCCCCACTAATTGCTCCAGATTGATCAAACGTGTTGCCTTCGATCAATAATACAACTAGATGTTAGGTCGGCGCTAAAAATTTGTCTCGGTAAATAACAGCCCACTTGAGAAGTGAGCTCTTATTTTCTCGCAAGGCAATAACAGGAAAAGTACTTTATTAGTTGCCACTTAAGGTTGATTTCACCACTAAATGTTATTGACGTCTCTTTATTTTTAAGTGACAGGAGTAATCGTTGCTTTGCTCGTTGTTTGTGACGAATGATTGTAAGAAGATTTGTGACTTTATAACTGGGTTCCATGGTTGAAATTAGGAACTTAAAACTGTTTTATAACTTTTGTCTCAGTTCGTTACTAACTAAATAAGAAGTATTTATTCACGTGGACAGAATTTAGCTTTGATTTTGTACGTGACGCGTTATCTAGTTGGTATAGTTGATCGAAGTGTGTTGCCAAGCAATAAATGATCAAAAAATTGCCCGTGTAAGCGCTCCTTAAGGGATGATTTATATTAGAGCGGGCCGTGCACGGGCCGTGCCCCGTCCGGGCCCGGACGGCGCCACTGATTTGAGATGTTGCATACATTTTGTATGAAGCAGTTCATGTTACACCGTGCATGATCCGTGTCCCGTACGGGCCCGGACGGGACACGGCCCGCTCTAATATAAATACAAAATGTATGCAACGTCTCTAATCAGTGGCGCCGCCCGGGGCCGGACGGGGCACGCCCCGTGCACGGCCAGCTCTAATATAAATCATCCCTAAGGCTGATTTCACAGTCACGCGTTTGATCAGCGCCGGCCACACGCGCGCGCATACAATTACACTAGATAGTAGTTGCGTTTCATAGTCACGCACGCAGTTCAAACGCGCAACTACTATGTAGTGTAATAATTGAAGACTTCAGATAATAAAGGCACTATGTAACTTATAAAATGTTCTGAGTTATCATGCAATTCGCTAATAATGCTGTATTTTTTTTATTTATTATATTAATCAAAGAATGAGACTGGTATCGAAAGAAACATTAAAACATTGCAATTATTTGCTTTGCATAGTTTAGTTCACTTAACGCCTTTAACCAGTTAATAAAATGTATTATTTATTAAATGTTACATAGTGCCTTTATCAACTGATATCTTCAATTGTAATCGCGCGCGTGTGGCCGGCGCTGATGAAACGCGTGACTGTGAAACCAGCCTAACACTCTGGAAATAATAGCCGTGAGGTTATGTATGTACTATCAACAAAATCTGCCGTATACCACCTTAAGGGCTATTTTCATTTGCATTTGTCCTGTCCCAACATCCTTTTTATACTTTCGCTACAACATCCCTCTATTAACTAAAAAATCATAAAATTGTGAAGACAGTCAAGATGTTAAAAAAGGGTCATTTTGTTTGTCGTTAATCAACGAAAACAAAAGGCGGAGCGGGGTATGCCAAGCCAACGCTTTCTTTCTTTGAAATAAATGGTTCGTCGTCATTGGTCAGTGTTAAACAATAGGCGGAACGACTATGCGTCGCCTCAGTGCTTGTTTGGCCAACAGACCATTTGGGTAATTTTACAGGAGCAATGTTTTTTTGTTTTTCTATGTTATGACTCAAACAAAGGAGTAATGTTATGGTAGTTTCCAAAAATATGGTACATCTGGACATGTAATAATCTATAAAAATTAAAAAAAAACTTTGAATTTTACATGTAAAAAAAAACAAAAAAAACATTGCTCCTGTAAAATTACCCAAATGGTCTGTTGGCCAAACAAGCACTGAGGCGACGAATGGTCATCTTGCGCAAGCAAAATTTTTGACGTGACAACGTCTTAAATTAGGTTGCGGCTGGGAGTCACTTATGAAAAAGTGTAACGCTCGGTAACGTTACGATGAGTCACCGAACGAGAGAGAGGCCCGCCGAATGCCTTGCGTCTCTCTCCCACTCAACTATGTTTTAAATATAATTCTTTGTTTAAATAAATGTTTTAAATTGTTACTATTATTTCATCCTTCTTCCTACTATACGAATGAATATTCACATTAAAATTATTTTTTGATAATGGCACTGCATCGGTTTAGTTGATAGTGTGTGTGTGTGTGTGTGTGCGGCACTGACTGGGCGTGGCGGCGGCGCGCGCCCGCTGCAGCAGCTTGGCGCGCGGCGTGCGCACGCAGCGCGCCGCCCGCGCCCACGCCGCGCGCACGCACGCCGGCTCCGCGCCGCACTGGCTCAGCAGACGCTCTAGCCTATAGGTACGCATTGGAAAATCACACAACGCCTGTAGCACACCGACGCCGCGAACCGCGGTAGCGAAAACTTAGCGAACACGACAATGCGGTGAATGAGCGCAATTCAAACGGTCGTTTTCACACCTACTCGAATATCGCTTGTACACATTTGTTATTTTCAACTCATACGAATGCAATAATAATATTAATTCGTTTGAGCCACACTGGTTTCTTTCCGAATCTGAAGAAGAAGAACTATTACTTCTTGTGTCAACATTAAGAAAAAGACAAAATATATATGGGCTTTTGAAATTAATCAAAAAAGAAAGAAGTAATTTTTCGCCATGCTATACTTCTTTTTTATAAGATTTCCTATAATCTATATGCCCTATGAGATATATTTCTGGATAATCTCGAATTTCAATTATAATTTCCCCCGTTTCTGCTTCCGCCATCTTGTTTCGCAGCGATATTCTGTCCAAAAAGACAAACCACGTCGTTTCTCTCCAATAGGCGAAACTAAAGTGGCGGTACACCGGCGTCCGTGTGAAACATGTATCGCGAGTATCAGCGATACTATACAAACTGAGACGCAAATATAGGTAGTCACAGACGATAGAGCGAGACGCAACATACGCGATACATTTTGATGTGTGTAGACAGATTACCGCAATTTCGCTACCGCGGTTCGCGGCGTCGGTGTGCTAAAGGCGTAAACCATTGCCACCACTTCTTGGCGGGAAAGTGAAGCGTCATGTCTGCACTTTTGTTTAATTTTCTATAATTTCTGTTTTGTCGAATTTAATGTAAAATAATGGTGGATTGTTGTGTTAAGAGGGTTTAAGCATTCCGGTTTCCCATACAAACTTCCAAGTCGAAATTTTTAAAAACCAATAAGCCAATTTTAAGGCCTATTCAAACCTGAGCGGTATTCGCTGCCGCTGTGGGTAAAGATATATACCGCGCGGGTTTCGCTCAGGTATTTAGTATCAAGTTCCGCGGCTAGAGCGACCTGCGCGGTATTTTTGCTGCCGCTACACACAGCTGCAGCGAATACCGCTCAGGTTTGAATAGGCCTTTAATGAAACTTTGGTATGTACGAGGGGCGTTCAAAATATTCTCGGTATGTGGATAAAAACAAACAAGTACGAAAAGTTTGATATTTTTATTTTTCAATATACTCCCCCCCTATGTTCATACACTTATAAGATCGATCAATTATTTTTTTTAATCCCTCATAAAAATATTTTTTATCTTTGGTGTAAAAATGCTCCTCCACGGCCGTCTTCAACGCTTCATCGTCAGAAAATTTATTTCCACGCAGATCCTTTTTAAGATTGGGGAACAAAAAGAAGTCGCTTGGGGCTAAGTCCGGACTATAGGGTGGATGAGTAACAGTTTCAAACCCACATTCAACAATAGCTGCCTTGGCAATATGAGCAGTATGGACAGGGGCGTTGTCATGCAGAAGCAGAACACCTTTGGTTAACTTTCCTCGCCTCTTTTCTTTGATCGCATCTCTTAATTGACGTATAACGTTAGCGTAGTACTGCCCTGTGATATTTACACCTTTTTCTTTATAATCGATAAGCAAAACTCCTTCACAATCCCAAAATATTGTGGCCATGACCTTGCCAGCTGACGGGATTACCTTGAACTTCTTGGGATGAGCTGAACCCTTAATGTGCCACTGCATGGACTCCTGTTTGCTCTCTGGGTCATAATGATGAACCCAGGTTTCATCTCCAGTAACTATTTTTTGCAGCACCTCATCGGGATTTTCACCACACAGGTCGATAAAATCTGAACAGCAAGCCACACGCATATCCTTTTGAAGAAGCGTCAGCATTCGCGGAACCCATCTTGCACTTACTTTTGACATATTAAGATGGTCATGTATAATGTCATGTACGGTACCAATAGAGAGATTGGTTACTTGAGCTATAGATTTTACCTTCACTCGGCCGTCTTCCAAAATAAGTTTTTCCACTTTATCAATATTTTCTTGTGAGGTAGCCACTACAGGCCGGCCAGGTCTAGGGTCATCTTCAATACTCTCCCTTCCACGCTTAAATTCGCTTGACCATTTTTGAATAGTAGATAAAGAAGGAGCAGACTCACGGTAAACACAATCCATTTCCTCTTTTATGGTTTTTTGATTTTTACCCTGTTTTGTCAAGAATTTTATGACGGATCGGTGCTCTAATTTCGTTAAAATTGTTAATTCGCTCATGGTGTTCATGTTTGTTCGGCAATTGCAGAAAAACAAAAGAACATCTCGGTTCCAATTTTACTTTTTTTTAATGTCAATGGATGAATCTTAGCGGCCAGTAACAAATATATATATAAAAGAGGTTGTAACGTATCAATACCGAGAATATTTTGAACGCCCCTCGTAAACACAGAAGTATAAATAAAATTAAAAAGAAATTAAAAGACAATATTGCCTGCATTCTGTTGAAATTATAACCACGCTGTGTCTGTGATATTATCCTTGATTGGGAGATTGGGTAAAAAACCCACGCTGTACGATTTGTTGGGTGATGCGGGTGGGTGGGTGACACGGGTTGTTGGGTGATGCGGGTGGGTGGATGACACGGGTTGTTGGGTGATGCGGGGGTGTGTGGTGACACGGGTTGTCGAGTGATGCGGGTGGGTGGGTGACACGGGTTGTTGGGTGATGCGGGGGTGTGTGGTGACACGGGTTGTCGAGTGATGCGGGTGGGTGGGTGACACGGGTTGTTGGGTGATGCGGGAGGTTGGGTAACAAGGGTTGTTGGGTGATGCGGGAGTGTGGGTGACACGGGTTGTTGGGTGATCCGAAAGGGTGGATAACACGGGTTGTTGGGTGATGCGGGAGGGTGGGTGACATGGGTTGTTAGAGGATGCGGGAAAGTAGGTAGGTGGCACGGGTTGTTGGATGATTAGGGAGGGTAGGTGACACGGGTTGTTAGGTGATGCGGGAGGGTGGGTGACACGGGTTGTTGGGTGATGCGGGAGGGTGGGTGACATGGGTTGTTAGAGGATGCGGGAAAGTAGGTAGGTGGCACGGGTTGTTGGATGATTAGGGAGGGTAGGTGACACGGGTTGTTAGGTGATGCGGGAGGGTGGGTGACACGGGTTGTTGGGTGATGCGGGAGGGTGGGTGACATGGGTTGTTAGAGGATGCGGGAAAGTAGGTAGGTGGCACGGGTTGTTGGATGATTAGGGAGGGTAGGTGACACGGGTTGTTAGGTGATGCGGGAGGGTGGGTGACACGGGTTGTTGGGTGATGCGGGAGGGTGGGTGACATGAGTTGTTAGAGGATGCGGGAAAGTAGGTAGGTGGCACGGGTTGGGGTGCGAAGTTGGGTGACCTCCACGTGGTGCACCCTGGAAACGGGCAGCCTCAACGCCCTCCTCCAAGTGAGGAGGGTGTGTTGAGACTGGCCGGCTAACAACCCAGCATAGGCAGGACCCCTTCTGGGCCTGCACCCCCTTCAACGCGCGTCCCCTCTGGACCGCACAGCGGGTCACTCGGACCTGCGGGGGGGATCTCCACGTGCGCGCCCACTCTGGGCCGCACACTCGCCGCTCCTTCTGAGCGGCTTTGAGGGGAGTTTTGACGGCGCCCCTTCTGGGCGCTGTTACACGGGGGGGAATGGGGTAGTCCGGCGCCCCTTCTGGGCGTCGTTTCAATGGGGGGGGGGAAAGCAAAGGCTTCGTCGTTGGGAAACGCGGCGACGGGCGCCCGTCTTCGGATGGGTTGGTGGGCGGCGTTACAGCCCACCCGCTAGCGCCATGGGGGGAATGGGGAGCACCCCGAAAGGGGTGTACCAGGGGCCTCACGCCAGCCCCTGAGCATCGTAGTCCCCGAACTGGCAGCGATGAGCCCACTCGAGGCGTCTGTGGGGGAGCTGTTCAGGGAGGGGGGCGAGGGCCTGCCTTAACCGGCCGGCCGCGACAAGGAAAAGTCTGTAACACCCGGGAGAAAAGCCGTTAAAACCTTCGGATACCACCCGACCTCCGTCGTATATAGGGTAGCCCGCGTACAGGGGCCTCTGCGCGGGTGGTCCAAATATGCCCCACACTCGTGGGAATCAAATGGATAAATCACTGAAACTTCTCTTTGACGCCTCGACAAAGCCTTGTATAAGGGATGTCGAGGATGGTGGGCCTGACGACGGGCGGAAGGGTCGGAGGAGTAGGTCGACCGGTTCGGGCGTCGATCCCAACTCGAAGCCGTTGGTAACGGAGGGAGTAGGGTCCGAGAAGGACGGAGTGCATGCCGGGGACGCGACCGGGGAAACGTCCGCGGGGGCTAATGGCTCCCGCGGCGCGGAACCGGCGGTGCCCGGTTCGGGTGTCGGCAGGAGGCTACCGGTGAGGGTAGGGTCCGAGAAGGACGTGGTACATGCCGGGGACGCGACCGGGGAAACGTCCGCGGGGGCTAATGGCTCCCGCGGCGCGGAACCGGCGGTGCCCGGAACGAAGGTCGGCGAGGGGAAGTCGATCCCGAAGCCCCTCAAGATTGGACCCAAGGGGGGGCCCAAGTCGAAGCCCAAGCGTAAGATTGGACCCAAAGGGGGGCCCAAGGCAAATCGCGAGGAGCTCTTGAGGGAGGCCATGGAGGTGCTGGGCCCATTTGAGAACGACGCGTACATGGCGCGACAGATGGAGCGCCAAATCTACGGCGAGTATGATGATGGGCATACGACGTGCTCCGACAGTCTGGGCCTGGACCTGGATGAGGACGTCGGGTCCGGCTGGTCCGGCAAATCCGCGGAAATGGCGGCGTATGAGACCCAGAAGGCCAGGATGAGCGCGGCTGTTAGGGCTGCTGCTACCACCAGGAGCAGCCGGAAGGGGGTGGTCAAGCCCACTCTCAACCCCCCCAACCCCTTCACGCCAACGCTGGAGGTGAGCCGGAAGCGGGTGTACGAGTGCACCGACCCTGACACGTCGGGGGCTGAGGAGCCGCTGGCCGGGCCCTCTAAGGTGTCCACCGCAGGCCGCGGGCGGCCCCGTTCCCACGTAGGAGCTTACGTGGGGATGTCGAAGGCGCGCGACCAAATGAGGCGCGCTGGAGAGGAGGCGGAGGTCGAGGAGGCGCGGATGTTGGTGGAGAAGGCCCAGGAGACGATCGGCCTGTCCCCGCCCCCGGTCACGAGGTCGCAGACCGAGCAGGTCCCGCCGATGGCGGCTGAACAGGTGCCTGCTGAGGCAGTGGAGGCGCCTCTCCCCGGGGACCACCTCGGGCAGGTGAACGTGGCGGTAGACGGTCTCACCGACCTGATACACAAAAGCCGCAACTTGAAGGGGACAGTAATGAGCCAGGCCTATGCCCACATCCGCTCGATCTCCATTGCGGCGGAGGCCCTGGCGGCGACAACCCTCGACGAGGAAACAAGGCGGCTCCGCGAAGAGAACGCGCGGCTCACCAGCCGGATCGAGGCCCTCGAGAGCGAGGTCCGGGCCATGCGACGCACATCCGTGGACCGGACGCCGCGCGGTGCCCGGACGAGGTCCCCAATTCTGGGTCGGCCGGCGCCACCGCAGGACAGGGAGACAGTGCTTCTGGAGGCTTTCCAGGCCCGCATCGTCTCCCAAATCAGCGGGATGCTGAATGCCCGGATTGAGGGACTCGAGAGCAGGCTGCTCCCTGCCGGGCCCCTGCGCCCGCCTCTCGCGGCGGACATAAGGAGGGAGGACGCTCCGCCGGCCCGACCACCCCCGCCGCCTACGGCAAAGCCGGGAAAGAAGGCCCCGCCGCCTTCCAAAAAGCCGCCCAAAAAGACGGCAGAGGGGACCGCCATTGCGGTAAACCCGTACGAGGATCCCAGGCCGGGACCCAGCAGCGCCCCGGACCCCCCGGCGCAGCCAGCTTGGTCCACAGTGACCAAACGTGGCCGCAAGAAGGCCCCGCCCGCTCCCCCGCCCGCTCCTCCGCCTGCGAAGACGGATAAGGCAGCGGCCCAGCCGGCGAAACGGAAGAAGCGCTCCCTCTTCCCTCCAAGGACGGCAGCGGTCACGCTGACCCTGCTTCCCGAGGCCGTGAACCAGGGCATGACGTACGCCCAGGTCATTGTGAGGGCCAAGGCGGCGTTCAGCCTGCCCGACCTGGGAATTGAGGGGGGTGTACGCATTCGGGACGCCGCGACTGGCGCCCGAATGTTAGAGGTGTCGGGGGAAGACAGAGGAGAGAAAGCCGACGCGCTCGCGGCCAAGCTGCGGGAGGCATTGCAGGGGGTGGCCAAGGTGGCACGGCCCTGCAAGATGGCGGGCCTAAGGGTGGTCGGCTTGGACGATTCCGTCCAGCCGACGGACGTGGCGACGGCTCTAGCCGCGGCAGGAGGCTGCTCGGTGGACGAGGTCCGCGCGGGGGCGGTGGCGCTGAGGCCAGGGGGGAGTGGTTCCTGCCTGGTCAAGGCCCCGGTGGTGGCGGCCAAGAAAGTCTTGGGGGCCGGGAAGCTCCTCGTGGGCTGGAGCTCGGCCAGGGTGGAGGCCCTTGATCCGATGCCCATGCACTGTTACAAGTGCATGAGCATCGGTCACACGCGGCAGCGATGCCCGCTGGAGGTGGACCGCACGGGGTCCTGCTATAGGTGCGGGGCCAGCGGGCATAAGGCGGCAGAATGCGCGGCCAAGGAGCTGCGGTGCGCGGTTTGCGAGGCGGCGGGGCGGCCGCATGGGCATTACATGGGGGGCAGGAGCTGCCGCCCGCCCAGCGTCAAGCCCAAGCCAGAGGTCCCGGGGAGAGCCCGGCAGGCAGAGGGCGCCCCCCCCACCGGGGGCATGGAAGTCGAGGGAGAGGTTGCGCGAGGACATCCTGGCGCCTCCTCTCCTGCGCAGGCGGAGGAGGGGTCGAGGGCCGCGACATAGCGCCGCCCTCTTCCCCCCCCACGGGAGAGCCGCGGCCTAGTGTAGAGGAGCACTAGGCTGCATTGCACAAGCTCTCCTCCCGCTTGGGAGCAGTCGGACTTACCGGACTGCTCCCCCTGGCGCAGGGGACCCAGGTGCAACTGGGTCCGTAGCGTGGGGCGTCCGCGGGGCGTAGGACCACGGTACCGCGGCGCCACTATACGCTCCAGACGGTAAGTGTCGGTTCTTTTACCGGGTCGGGCCCGTATGTCCTTACTCACCCGCTTCCCTCACGAGGGGGCGGGTGGGGACATATGGGTTCCAGCCCCGGACAGTGCATGGGGTGTCTCACGCTCCTCTCGAGGCCTCATGCCAGTGCAGAGAAGCATTTTCTCCGACTAAAACAAAGAAAAAAAAAGGTGGCACGGGTTGTTGGATGATTAGGGAGGGTAGGTGACACGGGTTGTTAGTTGATGCGGGAGGGTGGGTGACACGGGTTGTTGGGTGATGCGGGAGTGTGGGTGACACGGGTTGTTGGGTGATGCGGGAGGATGGATTTAGGACTCGCCGAAGCGCGTTCTTCCAGTGTCAATTCATAAGACTAGCGTCTCAGGAGAGTGGCCCTGACTACCTATTTTCGAGATAGGTAACCGGAGATGTCGACTCTCTCACTTCTTGTTGCACAAAGAGTACAACTCGCAGTTGCCACCGCCAAAATAAGTAATATGAACAGCCTCACCTCCCGATGTGCTGGTCTCCTCTGGCCTCCATCTCTTTGGCCGTCAAGCTGGGCCCGTCGGGCTGTCGCCCCACCGCCGCCTCTAAATCTTCGAGCAGCTGTTGCACGGGCGGGGGCAGCTTCACCTCGCTCTTGGGCTCAACGTCCCTGTTCAAATGTAACTATCAAGCCGTGGCCTCGGTTGCAAATGTATTTTCAGTTATTTTGGTAACAATCGCCAACAATAATTGTTTGTTTCATTGATACTACTTGTCTTGACATTGTTTATTTTTAATTGATGAACACCTGTATCTTTTCAATTAGATATTTTTGTGTATGTTGTTGTGTTTGTATTGTAGTCTTACTACGTACACACGGCGTCAGATCAACCTACCCAAAACTGTCAAATTTCTCCAATGAATATTGATCCTTATAACCAAAAAATAAAGTTGAAAATTGATTGTTGAAATTTGACAGTTTTGGGTAGGTTGATCTGACGCTGTGTGTACATGTTTTTTTATCTTGTAATAAAAATTGTCCTTTTATGAAAGGGAGGGCATTTTCCAATTTTTATTTGACGCTGTAAATGAAAAGGAGAAAGGAATTGCCCTTGCCTAGTTTCATGCCGGTTTTTCTCAGCGCTGCGCCGGTAGCGGTTAATTAATAGAATACTACCGTCCCATCCCATCTCTTCCCTTGGGTGTCGGACGTGTGTGTGTGTGTGTCTATGTATGTATGTGTGTATACGTCAGTCGGAAAGGGGGTACTAAGCCGCGGACAACTGAAAGTGCTACTATCAACAGTTATATTGCAAATATAAGCTTTGCGTAAAACGTTCATATTTACTTCCATACAAAATAAACTTTGGGTTACGTAATTTAAAAAATGTACAACCCTGAATAGGGGCGGGGCTAACGCAAGAAGCCTCGGCAGTCGCTCTCTCAAAGCAGCTGACCACCAGGCCTACCACAGCATCATTTCTTTTGAAATCCATTTTTAAGGAAAAGTTCTTAGACAATAGTTATTCACCATCATGTATACTATACCCTCCTTTCGGCTTAGTACCCCCTTTCCGACTGACGTTGTATACACCGAGATTTTTCATTGGTTTTGGAGCCGAAAACGTTATAATACAAAAAAAGTGTTGTACCTATTTATGAAATAATAATCCCTTTACGAGCTAAGTAAAAAAAGTTGTAAAAGTGACTTTTTGTCGAAAACACGTAGTAACGTTCTTCTTAACTACTTACTACACCGTGACCCCTATGAACCCCCCGCCGGCCGCCTGCGCCGGCGGGGGCGGGGGGTGGGCGGAGCGTTTGAAGCGCCTCGGTCATTGACTTTCGTAAGATCGTCCGGTACTAAAGGTGGCCACTGACGATCAGTTTTTCCCATCAGTTGAACTGACGTCAGTCCAAAATTTTATCGTGAATGTCGAATCGTCACTCCAGAGTTTTAACTGACGGCGCGACAAGTAAAGCTGGCGCGTCGCGCCAAACTGACCGTGAGTGTGTGATCGTCACTCCAATCGAGTCAGTTCGAATTTCTCCAATGAATATATTGATCCTTAGCACCAAACAATAAAGTTCAAAATTGATTGTTTCGCGTCAGTTCGAACTTCTCCAATGAATATTGATCCTTAGGGCCAAACACTAAAGTTCAAAATTGATTGTACCGGCCGGTCGAGACTGACGAGCCGGCGTGACGCCAGTGAATGGGGAAATCTGTTTGGCGTAAAACCATTTGGAGTGACGCCACAGTTTTACGCCTGGACTGACGCGCAAAACTGATCGTCAGTGGCCAGCTTAAGGGCTCTTACATCTTTTGACGTGACAACGTCTTATAAATTGGTTTGCCGGGTGACACTTCAAGAAACTGCGTTACGCTCCGCTCACGTTATGCGCTCACAATGAGAGCGAGTGAGAGGCACGCGTCCCTTCCACTCGGGCATGGTTAGCCCGCCTAAGATTTTGTTAATATGAAATTCAGTGCGAGATTCTTTGTATAAATTAATGTTTTAAATATAATTCTTTGTATAAATAAATGTTTTAAATTGTTACTATTATTTCATCCTTCTTCCTACTATACGAATGAATATTCACATTAAAATTATTTTACCACTCAAAGTCGTTGTCACGTAAAACTTTCGCCCGTATACCGACTTTACAGGCAACCAATTTTTTATGAATATTTTTTAATGATTTTTTTATGCTCTAATTTTGAGTTTTTCATGCTAAATAGCTTCTACTAATGATAAACGTGAACAAGGTTTCGGCTCCAAAACCAATGAAAAATCTCGGTGTATGTAGTTTAGCCCTCACCTGGAGCTGTCCGAGGTGGCGGCGGTCTCGGACCCGCGCGCCGGCTTGGACGCGAGCGAGTCCGAGTGGGACGTGCGCGAGTCGGCGCTCTCGCCGTCGCCGTGCACGTTTTCTGATAATCATAAAGCAAAAGAAGTGTATTAGGGCTAGCAAATGGAAAGCTGTGGTCTCTGCCTACCCCACCGGGAAACGCGCAGTGTACAGTCAACAGCAAAAATATGTAAACAATTTGTAACTCTTAATACAATGGAATAAGAGTCAAATATTGGTACTCGTGACTGTACGAGGAACTCAACGGTCGACCACTTTTCGGCGATATACAGGGTTAATTTTGGACGCACCGCCAAATTGTTTCACGTGATTCTATAGCAGCAGTACAACCAAATAATTAAATAAAATATATATATATTTTTTTTACATTTTTACGCATTTCGGTTTTCCATACAAACTTCCAAGTCGAAATTTTTAAAAACCAATAAGCCAATTTTGATGAAACTTTGCATGCTAAAGTAAAACACAGGGATCTAAATAGCTTGTTGAAAACATTATAAAAAAAACGTTTATTTAACTGAGTTATTGCGATTTTTAACTTTCTATAGTGGACTTTAAAATCGCAATAATTCAGCTATATAAACGTTTTTTTAAAATGTTTTCAACAAACAATTTAGATTTCTGTGTTTTACTTTAGCATGCAAAGTTTCATCAAAATTGGTTTATTGGTTTCTAAAAATTTTGACTTGGAAGTTTGTATGGAAAACCGAAATGCGTAAACCCTCATAAGAAAATTAAAATTATTGTCACCTAGCGG
Organism: Scoparia ambigualis; assembly: GCA_963921215.1. Taxonomy (NCBI): domain Eukaryota; kingdom Metazoa; phylum Arthropoda; class Insecta; order Lepidoptera; family Crambidae; genus Scoparia; species Scoparia ambigualis. The sequence continues at coordinate 26,619,291 of OY992516.1, forward strand.
CCTATCGCGGTTATCAAAGCGCATGCGCGTGGTCATTATTCACCCCTTGCACCAATGACGGCGCGCCGTCGCTTTGCCCACGAGGGTGAGCGCACGCACCTAAAAATATAGGATATACAAAGCAGGCAAAAAAATTGTATTTAAAAAAAGAAAACATTCATTATTTTTACGTCCAATTTTTTTTTGATTCCTTTTTTTTTTAGCCTATATTTGCTTTTGCTTTGTCTAAAATTAACCCTGTAGGCTTTCACACGATTTACGTGCACGCTGCTGTACGTATACGTGCGGTCGGAAAGTGCGCAAGCGAATATCCCCGAAATTGGTCGACCGGAAAATAAAACTAAACAGTGCAACATCACTATTCAAATTCTCTCAAGAAGTCCGAGTGAGATCTCAGTGAAGTCTTATACACATCTTTACTGAAACACAAGGTCTCAAGGGCTTTGAGGGAATATGACACTATTAAACGTTAATAATAATAACTTATTAGTTATTATTATCTACTTTAAGCAAAGAAAATGTTTTCGAAATGTGTTTCTTACTTAACACCGGCTAAATGTGCAGACCGCACCAAGCCATTATTTAAAATAAAAATTTATTACTACTCATTTTTTAAATAAAATACTTTCTCTACCATCCGAAGTTTGCTTTCCTGATGTGGCCGCAGAGGAATCAGTCCTTCTGATCTTCTTAGCTTTCTTCTTATCAATCTTTTTGTTTTTCTGTGAACAATAAACCGAAAAACAATTAATCATTGATATTATCTCGTATAAGACAGCTACTATGATCATCGCACTAGTCCATAAACCTCCTCCCGCAGCTGTGCTAAAACCTAGTAACCTTAAATTGTACTGTTCGCGCAGAAGTTTAACACTACAGGAGCTTTACCATCAACTCTTAGGCATTGTTCAGACCAAACGTATTGTCTTCCGCTGACTGTGAGCGCGCGTTACGCAGTTTATCGTTATTCCATATAGGTATATTTAACTTCTTGTTCACACCGAACAGACTATACGCTATTACGTATTGCGTTGCCGATGACTCTCGATGGCCGATTTTTGAACTACTCGTCTATGCACGGCGGACGCGGATTGGCTACGTAGCCGAACGTGACAGCGTATTAGATTTCAGCGCCGCGGGCACAAATGCACAATTCATTCGAGAAACTCCAATGAGTACAGACGTGTATCTCGCGATGTTCGGCTTGGTGAGAACACATACTGCAGACTGAGTCCACGTTCACACTGGGGCTGCCAGTGAGCATACTCACAGACCGCGGCGGTCAATACGTTTGGTCTGAACAATGCCTTAGAGCAGTATTACTTTATTCTCACTATGCAAATCTCATAACAAATTTTGCATTTAAGATTAAAATAATACAGATAGTTTGGTATTTGGTTTTTTTACAATTTCTGTGTTGTGGTTGCGTGATTGATTATACACATACACCCTTAATTTTTATTCGTGTTAATGAAATTAAGAGTGTTCCCCTTCTGCCATTAAGTGTTGCTTCACAGATATCAATGAAGTCACAGTTCCGACACAGTACCGGCACAGTGAAAAATATTCTTTCATACATTCTCTATGAATTTTGTCAAAAACGAATACGTCCGTGATTTTCCGGTGGCGGCACTAAAACTGAGAGCCTTATTACTGACAGGTGGGGATGCGTTCATAAATAATGTATGAAAAAGACTGTGACGGTAATGTGCCGGAACTGTGGCTTTACTGATATGTGTGAAGCAACCTTATAACGAATAAAAATTAAGATGTATACATATTACCAAACAACCCGTAAAGAATTCTACAGTGTTTGAATTATTTTGTAATATATATTGTAAATAATAATACAAAAAAAAAATATTTTTTACTGTTTTAAAACTTATAATATAAGCTTAATTCTAAGGCTGGGTGGAAGTTTAATATACAATGAAGATTTTCCAAATTGCAAAAGAGCCACAATAAAATCGTAAAAAAGAAATATCAGAAAAAAATCAGCTGTTCCATACAAAACTGCAAATACTGTTCGACCTAAGTCAAAGTCAAATTCATTTATTCAATTTAGGCTATATACAATCATTGAGCACTTATGAATGACGCTATGCCATCGGTTCGTAAGTCCTAACATGGGGCGGGAGTCTTGTACTGAGAACCGGCAAGAAACTCAGCAAGAGCATTTCTTTTCTCCCTTTCTTTTACAGCATCAATACAAATTGGAAAATGCCCTCCCTATCATAGAACGACATATTCCATTACAATATAAAAAAAAACATTTAATACGGTTACAGAACACAACACATACAAAAGAATATCCAATTTAAAAAAAAAGTATTGCTCAATTTAAAATAAAATGAACAACAACCTAAAGGTAGAGCATTGCTTACCTTCTTCCGATGTTCAGTCTTGTGTGTGTCGACGTCACCATTGGCGACCGGCTTGGGCTCCTTCTCGTCTTGGCTGGACGAGGACGAGCTGTCCGAGGAGTCGTCCTCGCTGCTGCTCGACGATATGCGACGCTGTGGGCAAGACAAGGTTTAGATTGCTTTTCATTTTGTGGTAGTTTGAGCTGCTGTCGTCTGTACAAACGTCGTCATTCAATTAAATTTCATATATGATGGCTTGCTATAATTTAGCCAGTGTCTACGCAGGGTTAATCTTGGACCCCCGCCAAAAGTAAATATGGGGTAAAAAAAGTAATAATAAAATATTTGACGTAAAAATAATGAATGTTTTCTTTTTCAAATTACAATTCTTTTGCCTGCTTTTTATATCCTATAGTTCTAGGTGCGTGTGCTCACCCTCGCGGTCAAAGCAACGGCGCGCTGTCATTGGTGAATAATAGCGGACGCGGACGCGCATGCGCTTTAATAACCGCGATAGGCCGCGCTAGGTGCCAATAATATTAATTTTCTTTAAAAAAAGTTGAGGCAAAAATGTAAAAAAATAATGTTTTTTTATTTCATTATTTGGTTGTATTGATGCTATAGGATCACGCAAAAAATTTGGCGGGGGGTCCAACATTAACTCTGTATAATTTTTGGGTAGACAGTGTAGTTTAATTTTCGTTGGGACTCTGCTTTAAACTTTAAACTGAAAGACGTTATGCTCGTACAAGAAAAAAACTGACTGAAAGTCTACCTAATTAATATGACTGTTGAGTTTGTCTACGGCCTCTGCTCACCTTATTCCGCCTGGGCTCCGCGTCCGACAACGCCTGATTATCAGGCACCGTCTTGAACTCGAGCGAGCCGCTGTTGATGTAGAACCCGCCGTAGAGCGTATCGCACTCCGGCGGGATCATCTCGTCGTACTGGTAAAAAAAACTTTGGTTAAACGGTCACAATTTTTTTTTTCCGATCTACTTTTTATCATAAAGTTACTATACGTAGCGGAATAGAGCAACAAAGGGCTGAGCAAGCAGGATGTCACTAGCAACAACACTGGGATAAAAAGAGATGCGTGATGCGACGTAACAGAACTGTTTTTGGATACTGTTTGTCAGCACTCATCAGCACGCTAAGAATTTTGGTTTTGTGAATTTTTTGGATATTACGTGAAATCGTGGTCCCATCCCATCCTATTTTACTTCTATTAATACTATTACTGTTAGTAATTAATATAATCGATATCGATGTTAATGTGAAAAGCGTCGTGAAGTAAATCACTGAACGCATTCTTTACACACACAAATGCCATCCTATTTCGGTTTCGTTTGACAGCTCATGTTTGTTGCTCTATTCCGCTAGGTATAGTAACTTTATGACTTTTTATATACGAACATATTTAACGCAAAACTACTTTGTGAAGGATTCTACGCATACCTTTTATAGCCGACGTTTCGACCGAGTAAGTAGTTTTGCGTTGAATCCCATATAAATATGTGTACTATAACGCGAACGGATTTTTTTTTTATTGTGGCACGCCATGATGGCCTCAATTTGCCTAAGGAAAAGCAGCCAGTGAAGCCCAAGAAGTGAAAGCGTTCATCACAGCGCTACCACGCTATGCCGAACGCTCACACTATGGCGGCCTGCATAAATGCTTTTTCACGCCCCGCTTAAATAACCCGGGAGAGAAAGAGGAGGTAAACGAGGGAAAAAAGAGGAGGGATGCGAAAGTTTGGAAGTTACTATTGAGATCTGTATCTGATCTATCTATCTCTCGTCTATCTGATCTGTATTTGCCCTCAGCATGGAAAGTTTCACAAAAAAAAATTAACTTAGAAGTTTGTATGCGATACTGAAATGTGTAATGTAAACCCTCCTAACCCTTTAACTGTCACAGCATTAAATATTTATTATTGCTTTTTCATCGTATTACAACTAAATAACCGTTCAAATCATGGTGGCATACGTATTACGCATTATTGCCACTAAAAAAAGGATTAATTTTTTAGAAACTTTTTTATAAACAAGATGACGATGCTGCTGATGACAATACAAGAAATCATCACAATACATTAAATTAGAGATGTATACACAAAAACCTCACTGGGTTTATCCGTATATGAGAGCCGCTAGTTTACATAAATTAATTATTTAACAACAGTGTTACTATGTATTATATTATTTAACATTAAGTATAACTATCCTACCTCTGGTTAGTACGACACAGGGAATTATTTTCTAAATAGTATTTCTTAAATTTTGGCTTATATCTAGTTATGTTTTGGTTAGTATACATATGGTGATGATGATGATGAACAAACTCACGCCGTCCGTGTTGTCGATGAAGGAGTCGTTCTCGTCGTAGCCGGCGCCGATGTCCGCGAAGTCGTCCTGCTTGGAGCGGCCTGTGCGCCCGTACGTGCTCTTGCCGCCCTGCAAAAGACAGTGCTATTTTATATACACACAGTCATCTCCGTTATAACCCGCGCCAAACTTCTAGCTCGCTGTGAACACGAGGCGATTCGCGTCGCAATAACACAATATGGGTATCTGCGGGACGTAAGCGGTTAGGGAGGGCAGGGCACACCCCGCTCACCCCTGCGCTGTACCGCGCTCGCCATATTGTGTATTCGTTTGTCTTGGTTTAGCAGTGGAAAGTACAGTCACGTGTATATTTTATTTGGTCGCGTCGCGATATTAGGTTTTTTTATTGTTTGTTGTTACGTTACTGTTTTAAGTTGTCGAATTATAAAAGGTTTTTGAAAGGTATAAAAGTTTAGTTTTTGAAAGGCTGTTAAAATGCCTAGACGTAATACCGTTTTACGTCAGCAAGCTAGAAAAAATATTTTCCACAGCTTCTTAAAAATGTTATTTTTTTTTTAATTTATGTATGCTTAAAATTTAATTGTTGTTATTAATTTAACCTGGTTAATTTTGGGTATTAAAAATAAATAAAACGTCTAATTTATAAATTATCTGGTTATGTTATTTTATAATTATTATAATGCTTTAATTATATTGTTGCTAACTGTACACTTGCGCGTCGCAACATCAGAGTGAGCTAGAAGTTTGGCACTATAACGCCTATACCACCAAAGGGTTAGTCAGGCAGAGGCTTCGAACATATTATTACTTATATACAATAGATGCATGGTCTCATACAAATACAAACTCAAATAATGTCTCAACGTAAATACAATCATAGACACAGAAAATATTCCTGTTGGACAAATTAGTTTGACTACCCAGTTTGACCAAGTGGACGAACAGATCCATACATCAGATATGAAACGAGATAATATCTTGTATATAATATTATATTATTATATAGATAAACTAGTGCCTAACAAATAAACAAAGAATAAGCTACGAATAGTTATTCCATGTTTTGTTCCTGTCATGTAAACGTAATTTCAAATTAGAGTAAAAAAGACAAAACACAGAATAACTATTCTGACGTTATTCTGTTTATTAGTAAGGCACTAAAGTAAACCTTTAACTTAACGCACTAAAATACCTACAAATACTTAAAAAACATTATTGGAGTTACATCACTTGGGAACTAGGCTCGAGGCTCGCTAGATTCATGAAACAAAGTTCTAAATTCGAAATTGATAGAAAATCAAGACAACGTTTCTGATTTTTGCCTTGTTTCGTGGTGCCGTTTTTCAAGCAATTGTGTAGCTATAGTTTTTATGATCGAATGTCAGAGGCTAGTCAATAGCAACCGCCAAAGAGTGGAATGCGTTGCCTGCTCATGTTTCCCGTTCACTACAACATTGGTATTTTCAAGGCAAGAGTGAATAGGCATCTCCTGGGTAAGGATGCAACAGCTCTCACCTCACCTCAAAAACATACCGAGTTTCATTAAAAAAAAGCAATTTAATGCGACAGCACACCAAAAAACAAATACACATGTGTAATTAAGTTTTAATATTTGACATACCATTATAATTTATGAATTCTTGTTTGTTGGCTAATTTATTTATAATAATTTTTCAATGTAATTAATTTCCTTATTGTATATTATTTTATTTTTTATGTAATTTCTTATGCAATGTAAATTATTTGACATACTTACCATTATACATCAGTTATTAAGTTCATTATGAATTCTTGTTATTTCCTAATTTATGTATACCTAATAATTTTTCAATGTAATTAATTTTCTTTTTCTAATCTGTATTATTTTATTTTTTATGTAATTTCCAATACAATGTAAATTGTTTTATGGAATAAATAACTATGAACTATGCCCATGTCTACAGATTCTCATTTCTAAAGATTCTTATGTCTACAGATTTGCATGTGTACAGATCACATTTTTACAGATTTGCATGTATACAGAATCACATTTTTATAGATTTCCATATTCTAATTGTCCCAAGTTTATGATTAGTTAAAAAATGGTTAAATAGTGAATCAGTTGGATTAGTAATCTGTAATTGTAATGGATATCTGTAGAATTGGGAATCTGTAATGTTAGGGATCTGTGAATTTGGGAACCTGTGAAGATGAGAATCAGTGAAACTGCGAATCTGTTAAACTGGGAACCTGTAGAGTTGGCAATCTGTAGAATTCGGAACAATCCCAATAGTGCATAGCGTGATAGGCGGTGAGCCCATCGCTGCTTGATGCTGTTGGCTGCGTACAGTAGCATATTTGTTCAATCTTATTGGTTGATATTGCAGTCTTTAGCCGCCATTTACGACACCCAAGTGAAGATGGGTTGGTAGTGTTCTTCTACTACTGAGCCGCCACCAAACAACTTCGTTAAATTATATATATATTATATGGCAGCATGATCTACCGTTTGCATCTGTATAAAATTCATCCTTCGTCAATTTTATAAAGTTGTAATGTAAAAGTTTAAGTTTAAATATTATGCTGTTACTCGTATTGTACTGTGTTGCATGATTGATTGTACTTGAAAGTGTATGGTATGTGCAAATAAATATACATTTTATTATTATATGACGTCGTAAAATTAAGACGTAGTAAAATTATGACGTACGCAAATATAGCGCGTAATCTCTCCATGTGCTGTTGTCCATGTGGGTAAGCCTATGCTCAGCAGTGGGACGTTTTATTTTAAATTGATTTGAATTTCGGTATAAACTTTTTATACTAAAATTTTTGTAAGACAAAAGTCGACATTATTTAATAAGACCAACCAAATAGCCAGCCTTCCGAATCACGGAGATCCAATATAACACCCTGTGTCGGTTGCGGAACCAAATAAGAACAATAAAATTACAATGGGTATTATTATCGAAGCATGTTGAAACAGACAAATTATTAAACTTTTATGGTGGACGGTTTAGTAAAAAAAATTACCTTTGTTAGTGTTAATTCATAAATACCTACATGGACAACCAAGATATAGAAGCAAACTTTTGGAAATGTTTTCATTAAATACATGGGAAAGTAATATAGATTTAAATAACTGTATTAATATTAAAATAGATAATATAGAAAATAGTAAAAAAAATATTAACAGGTTAGATTTAAGGAAAATTTGTAATCAACATATTAGTAATAACTATTCTAAGTGTTATAAATTATATACAGACAGATCTAGGGATTCAAATGGAATCGGTGCGGCGTTCTTTGATCCTCAGACAGGTGACCAAGTTAAACTCAAAATAAATACAAAAGTATCAATTATGTATGCAGAACTAGTTGCGATATGTGAAGCAATATCATATATTAATTCTATAGACTTTAGTAACTTTGTCATTGTCTGAGTCAAGGAGTGCCCTACAACACGTGGCTCGATGTACCTCACCTATGCGAGGAACACCGATAGCCAACGACATTGTCAGGAGTATGTGTAACCTGAGAAACAGCGGCAAACAAGTAGATTTGCAGTGGATTCCTGATCATATCGGGGTACCTGGGAATGAACAAGCGGACATTTTGGCAAAACAAGCGGCTAATGATGGTATAAAATAAAATTGTGATCCACACTTTTCTGATCTTTTATACATTCCAAAACAAAATTGTAACAAACTATGGCGTGAGTACTTTGATGAACGTTCATGTAGCATAGGAATTTGGTATAAAACTATACAGCCAGAACTACCAAATTACTGCTGTGTTGAGGACACGGATATGAGCAGGAATGACACTGTGACCGCTTTGCGGCTTTGATCCGGCCACATACCATTAAACAGTTTTGCTCATTTAATGGGTAAAACAGATTCCCTTAACTGTTCCGAGTGTGACTGCAAGGAAGATGTGATGCACATACTCATGGAATGTGTCCGTAACCAAGCAAAGAGGCGAGAGTTTTTAGAAAAATTTAACTTGAACGACTGTAACATAGGTCTATACAACAGTGTTCTGGCTGTTCCCTCATCAGGGACAGCCCAAGCTCTTTACAAGATGGTATCCATCGGGATTATGCATAGAGTCGCGTAATTTAAGTTAGCATTAACCAACCATGATTCACCTATGAGAATGGCATTTTCTGTACAGAAAAAACTCTATTTATTAAATAAATAGATTTAAAAAAAAACACCTAAGTAACTACAACAACATAAATCACATGTAATCTCTGCATAGAACAATAAGTTTTAAAATAACAACTACTGACCAATCGATCGATCGATGGTAGAATGGATTAGTCGACGTCAATCGATAGTGTCTACCAGACCTATCGATCGATCGCCGATCGACGTCATCGATCGATGGTAAAATAGATTAGTTGCCGTCGATCGATAGTAATGTATAACATTAAACATAAGTTCGAAATTAATGACAATTTGTAATATTTTAAACCACCCACCATAACTCATCTTAACATAGGACTTCATATAGAATAGAATGTAACAATACAAAAACTCCAATACATTTTGTTTACTTATAGTATATTGTGAACAAGAAAACAACATTTAACTACCTAATGAGTTAAAATACAAATTTTACTTAGTGGTTGCTTATGAATACCAGTTTTACATTTGACTATGACACCTTTATGAAGTAAGGTTATCGGGTCCTGGGTGTTTGGCAACAATTCTGCCAAGCCACCATCTACAGGATGGTAGATTATCTTCATTGATAACTACAACATCAGTAATATTTGGTTCAGTTTCATACTCTTTATATCTTTGATTTAAATGGACAAAAATTTAGTATAGCTTGAAGATTAAAGTCTATTTCTTTTAGGGTGGATTCAACCAAACTGGAATAAGACTTACTCCGAGATTAGTCTATACAAATTCGGCGCTTAATCTAGGTATAACACCTTATTCCAGTTTGGTCGAATCCACCCTTAGTAAAACATTTTATCTACAACCAAGGAACTTCCAGGTCAACCACATTTTGGTGGCCCGTTAGGCTTAATAATTCACCTGGAGCAAATCACCTGGGTGCATTAAGTGCTACGCACGGTAGACTTAGTGACCCTAGTTTAACTAAACATAGCTTTCAATAAACCCAAGGTAGACTTTATTCACCTGTCTTATTAGGAGATACAAAAAAAACTAAGGATAATTGTATTATGTCTATTGACAAAATGTTGGTAAGTTTTGATCTCGCCGTGATTTAACTTTGTGCATATAAACATCGATTACACATGACGACATTTCATAATACAATTACAATTATCATTAGTTTTTTTATATCTCCTAACACAGGTGAATAAAGTCTATGTTGGGTTTATTGAAAGCTATGTTTAGTTTACCTAGGGTCAAGTGTATGCGTAGCACTTAATGCACCCAGGTAATTTGCTCCAGGTGAATGAAGTCTACCGGGTGATTTGCTCCAGTCGAATGAAGTCTACTGGGTAATTTTGGCAACATTTGTTTGCGCTTCAATCCGACCGCGCGTACGTCCTCGCGTGCGCATAGATCGTGTGCAAGCAATTGCCACCAAAAAGTGGTCGACCGGGGAAGTTTCCTGATTGTACAGATATTAACCCCTTGAAAAATAAAAAAACCAATTTTACCTCATTTGGTTGTTGACTATTATTATCTCGCAATATAAACTTTTTGCAGCTACATAAGATGTGTGGTCCTCCACACATTGCACATATGAGCTCATGTTCTATCTCATATTGTAATGTCGCGTAAAATGACTCTTGCTTTGGTGGTCTCAACTGCTGCTGACTCATGCTTTGTCTCGGTAAATGCTTTCCTGCATCCATCATTTCTAAAGTTCTGCAACGCATCTCCAAGAAGGAAACAAGCTCCATCCATGTTGGTAAGTCATCAAAGTTAGTGGAAAATAATGTATTTTCCCACTGCTTGTGTGACTCTGTATCAAGTTTTGATACTACTAAATGAACTATGATAGCATCCCACGATGTTGTTTCAATGCCCAAGTTTGACAAGGATTTTAAACATGCAGATGTTGTATCTATTAGTTGTCTCAAGCTCACAGCAGACGCTATAGTAATGAATCTCTGCGAAAATAATGTTTTCATGATAGCATTACAATTGTACCTTTTGTTGTCGTAGCGTATCTTTAATTGCCTCCAGGCTTCCTCATAATTTCTCTCAGTGGTCACAGAGTTTCTCAGTAAATTACTAGGATCTCCTTGAATGCTAGACTCCAAGTAGTGTAACTTCTGAATGTCTGTTAAATGTTCGCTTCCATGTACCAATAATGTGAACATATCATGGAATGTTTGCCATTCGTCATATCTTCCTGTAAATATGGGAAGTTGGATTCGTATCATATCATCATGATCACTGATCACAGGGTGGTCCAACGATCTGGTGAAGATCGCAGGTAGCCGCTCGATGCGAACAGTACAAGACCGGTTGTGGTGGAGATCCTTGGGGGAGGCCTTTGTCCGACAGTGGATGTCTTCTGGCTGATGAGGATGATGATGATCACTAGTTGGTGATGAAATAGAAGTTGAAGACTCGGGCTCTAAAGTTTTTTTTGCCCATTTCAAAATTTTTAATTGTTCTTTGAGTATGCCTTTATAGTCTACATATAATTCCTCTGTAGTACTGTAAACATTTTGTGTGAAATACATAACCTCTAATTGTTCTTTTGACTTACCACCAGATGTAATCAACTTGTGGTTAGATTTGAATTCAGCCCACAACTCCTCGACAGTTTTCAACCGAGTCTCTACATGTGATTGTGTAATTCTAGATTTGGATAACTTCTTGTAGTTCCTTTCTGCCTTACGTATTTTGGCCAAAATATCCGACTGAGTAGCTAACCACGTATCCATTTTGACTAGGTAGGTACCCAAAACGCGAATGGACACACTAACTTAGCACTGCAATTGTTGTTTAGTTAGAGCAAGAAAATAAAATAACTTGTGTATTTTGTATTTGTGTTGTGCGTTTTCACTTTGTGAATAGATTAGCGCGACAAAGTGACCGTGAACTTTTGTTGCAAAATGATCGGAAGACTGGTAATTAGATCTTCTTTGAAATGTTCAGAATTATAAATGGAAAATAACTCGCGTTCAAGTAGTAACTTTATGTAATAAATACGAAATACTTCCAGTTAAACACAGTTTGTTGAACAGTAACTACACTTTTGACTAACTATTTATCAAGATAGGCACCATGTTCGTGTTATCAAAAAGAAAAAACCGAGACAAGACGCCACGACGCCATGGTGGTAAACAAACTTTTTCTTTTTTAAATGGTGTTGTGACATTAATGACATAGACGTTCCGAAACAGGTTTAAGGAGCGCGTCCATTGGATCGGAATCGGTGCGTGCGGAGCGGACGGATGTTATGCTGGATTTACACGAAGCCAATACTTGCGACAATCCATTAAGCCAGTCCAATATTGGCATCGTGTAAATAGCCTCGTAACGCCCATGCTATTTTGCCTCAAGATGGGATAGCAGCCCAGATGTTTTTTTAGGTTCACATGGTTCGGACCCAGAAGTTCGGAAGCTTGTAAAAGTGTCTTAGGATTGCCGTATGAACTTAATATTTTTTCTGCATATTATTGTATACTAATAGATGGGTTTGCGACACTAACGAACCCTAAATCAGCATCCTTTATTTAGGCATCTGGGCTATCTATCTATATAAAACCTGAATTTGATAAAATTCGTATTTTTGGGATATTTAGTAAAAGTTGATGGAAACTGGGTGTATTTTTGTAATAAAGAACATTATGCGTTGACATAATTAATATTAGATACTTTACATAATTATTATGATTATAAATGTGTCATTTTAATGTCTTCGACACAAACATGTAAAATTGTGGAATAAGTATAAGAAGCCACGTGTCCTAATTATTTCAAAAGGCTAGAATATTATGTGTTTTATTGTTTTAATTGCAAGAAATTCACATCCACAGCGCTTAAAAAATAAGAGAGTTGAAAGAAACGGTGTCATAAATAAAGGCTCAAAATATGGTTACTGTTCGTATGCCTTTTAAAATCCATTTCCTTTTAATATGGTTGTAAAAAATTACCTACTTTTATTTATAAAGAAGTGCAGAATTGACACTTCTTTATAAATAAAAGTAATTTTTTTATGGCTCATGTTAACCTCGACTATAATGAAGTTTAGGATGAATATGGGATTGAAACAAGCAAAGCTGAATGGAAATCAAATGTTTTATATAAATAATTCAAAATTACTCAAATTCTATAGTGGTTGCAACCCAGATACCTTTTAAAATCTCAGAATATACAAATCCCCGTATGGGTGCCCTTCGGTTCGCCTAAAATTGTTTGTCCTAATATGGTTTGGCCAAACCGTTTTGGCCTAAACTTAAAACGTACAATTATTGTTTCGCCTAAAAATTGTTTTGCCACCATTATAGTTAATAAGAATTGAAAGGCCTAATTTTAGAATGTCTAACGTAAAATAGCCTAAACTATATTGGCATAACTTTATATTGGCATAACTTTATTTTGGCATAACGATTATTTCGCAAAATTTATAAAGGTCTAATTTTAGCATATCTAAAATTAAATGTGCCAATAATGTATTGGAATAAAAGCATAGAATTTTATTGAGAAAATTAATTGACAGAAGCGAATCGCTGCAAACCCGACTCCACGTAGTCTTGTCTGCCCTACCCTAGAGTGCAATATAAGCCCGCGTAGGCGCGGAGGGGCGAGGCGGCCCGCGAGCTAAGGAGCAGGTGAGCGAAAACCATCTGCGACGAAAAGCTCGCGTGGGACCGCCGGAGCCCCGCAGCGCCGAAGCCGTGACGGAAACTATGCATGCTGCATGCCCGCTGGCATGCTGCATGCCTGCTTACACGCTTACATGCTGCATGCCTGCACGCATGCTGTATGCGTGCTTGCATGTCCGCACGCATGCTGCATATCTGCATGCATGCTGCATGTTATGCTGCATGTTTTGCATTTTTAATTTTGTGCGAATTAATATTTAGGAATTGTAAACTTTAGGGATTACGAATTGTTCTGCCAAATGACGCATTTGGTAAATGACAATGTGGCGATAAAAAGTTAGGCAAAGTGAAATTAGGGCAAACACGATTCTGAAGAGTGAAATTAGGCGAAAAAATTTTAGGCTTTTCGTTTGGGTGCCATTGCAAATTAGGCGTACAAAAAATTAGGCGATCCGATAGAGACCCAGTAATTTGCGTTTAAAATCTGTTCCGAGCAATCCAAAACTGCACATATTGACAAAGGTCATTTTGTGGCCGCCATCACTACTTTTTTGCGTAAGAACAAGGCGCATTGCATCAGATACGCATCAGATGACAATGACATTGACAGAAGTTGGCTGGATTGGATTTCTCGGAGAAATAGTTCTGAGTTAGAGAAATGTAACTTTTAGATTTTTATTGTTACTAAAGCATAGGTAAATACTTGAAAATGGGTATCGCTTTGATTTGAATGCCATGCCATTTTTGATCTATCAGCCAGCCTATCGGCTGTCACTGACATTGTCAATCACTGTCATCTGAAGCGTTTGGTTACAACCACATCATTAAATGAACAGAACAGAATTCCACACGCTCCTTCCGTATCATGTATTTAAGATCTTGGTGTACAACAAGAAAGCATAATAAATAATTTTAATTTGAATCGGTACGCCCACTTTTAGTAATTTTTTTCGAGAACACTATGTTTATTTAGCACATAACGAAACGTTTCGTTTAAGTTACAATTGTTGCTATACTAGTGTCAGTGTTACCAAAGAAAAATATTTCAAACGTGAATATCTCTTCTAATAAAAATCTTTATTAAACTCTGAATAGTTTCCACGATCCACTATTTACATACCTACATTGTGGTACAAACAGAAATGATATACATTTTTGGGTCTATTGTCAAAGGAATTTGCCTGATGTCCTTTCACTGTTAAGTAATACAAAAGATACGAAATAGCACGCAAATGAAAGAGATAGTATAATTTTAATGATTGCACTTCAAAAAAAAATATTATAAAATATCATTGACGTAAACGTAGTAAAATGGATTGGACAAACAAAACCGTATTGTAATTTTTGGAATTATACCACATGCATCCTTGTATTTTGGACCCCAAAAACGCCTCTCAATAAAACATAAACCGACTGAACGATGCATGGATCGATATCCAAAATAACTTACTAGAACCCAGCACACCACACCATATCGCCACACGAACAAGCTAAGCCATGTGAAGTGCCGCCTTTACACCTAACATCAAACATCTAACAAAATATGTCAAAATATGTACGTAGGCCACGCCCATATTTGTAAGATGTTTGATGTTAGGTGTTAGAAAACACAAAACAGTGTCGCAGGAGACCCGCCTTTACTTTGCAGCTTGTATTGATTTCTTTGGGACTGCGTGCACTGGATCATATAGTCGTCGACGTCATCCACACAATCCACAGTGGTAGCGCCATACTTAAAAAAAATTTTAGGAGCTAACGAAAGTTTCGTTAGCTTTAATTTAATTTCAACGTTGAAATTAAATTTTACTTCGTGTGGGAACGCGAACGGACTTTATTCAACGTTTCCTTATCTTTGAGTTTATTTGAGCGTTATTAACCTATTGACCGCCAAAGACGTCTTAGCGTCAATAACAAACTGGGCATTGTCGCCGATCACTACTTAACAATATTTGACAGTCAAATATATAAAAACTACATGGTTTTCAAACTAGTTCTTTACATACACAGAAGTTAAAGTTCTTCCTAACTCAATTTCAGTTAAGTAAAAGTATAACCAAAACTACTAAGACCAGACTCGTACGAACGCTTATTTTCTCCATATTTCTGTACGCTGCAGAGACGTGGACATTGCGAGAAGTGGAAAGGATGAAAATAGATGCTTTAGGGTTGTGGTGCTGGAGAAGAATGCTTGGAGTATCGTGGACCGAGTTTCGCACTAACGTCTCGATACTTCAAGAACTCGGCATTGAGCAGCGTCTATTTTCAGTAGTACAGTCTCGCATACTCACATTCTTCGGACACGTCTCTCGACGCGACCATCAGTCCATCGAACGTCTTGTCGTTCAGGGAAAAATGGAGGGCACAAGGCCGCGTGGAAAATCTCCCATGCGATGGACGGACCAAATTAAGTCAGCCGTGGGAGGTCCATTAAACGACTGCAGCAGGATGACCTCCAACAGAGAAAAGTGGCGCGCTGTCGTGAGGCGAATAACATCTGCCCAAATCGCTACTACATGACGACCACGACCGCTCTGTCAAGAGTGTAGCGGATAAGAAGAAGAAAAGTATAAGAAGTCGATATCTTACGTAGAAGAACCATAAAGATGAACTTCACAATTTTAAGTAAAAAAATATGGTACTTTCATCGCCATAGACGAGTTGTTCAAAAACGGCTATAAAACATTAGCAAGCTACACACTGCGTCGCATTTAGTCTTATTTAAAGCAAACTATTTTTATAGCTCTTCGGCAGCTCTTCTTACCTAATATTTACATAAACTAAACTACCTCACGCACAGTCACATACCGAGGTCCGTATCCCATACTTTTACTTCATTAAATCTAAAATATTAAATAATCTTAGGCTGATTTCACAGTCACGCGTTTGACCTGCGCCGGCCACACGCGCGCGGTTACAATTACACTAGATTTACACTAGTTTCATAGTCATCACGCAGTTCAAACGCGCAACTACTAGGTATGCAGTGTAGCGCGCGCGTGTGGCCGGCGCTGATCAAACGCGTGACTATGAAATCAGCCTTACATTACACGATCGCGCTAACCTAACATGCGCCGCGCGAAACGTATAACGTGCTGCGAGAGAGAATAAATAGATCACGCGCAACGTACCTAACGTGCTGCTAGAACAGATCACGCGCCAAAAGTACCTAACGTGCTGCGAGAACAAACGTAACGTGCGTCCGATCGATAGCATTAGCGCGCACGCAACGACTGCCAGCGCCGCTGCAGGTTGCCGCGCGCGTTCGCGCTATATTCATAGCGCATAGCGCCAACGTGCATAGCACGCGATACGCGCGAGATACAGGCAGCGCGCTAGAATATGGCGCTATGCGCTACATTAACCACCTCTACCATAGACGTTTTAAAGAGTCGACTATTGATGGAACTGTAGGTGGGTAGATTTTTTATTTTTTTACCTACACCAAATTAAGTTCTCAAATGTTCTGCCATTTCCAGTGTAGTTTTTAGTAAACATCTAAGAACTTTACACATTTTTTGTATTAAAAATAAATCATAGTAAAGTTAAGTAATTTTATTTAATTAATTCTGCTAATTGTAAAATTAAAAAAATATTCAGTTACTATAAAATCCTTACTAATATCTTAAATGCGACAGTAACTCTGTCTGTCTGTTACGCTTTCACGCTAAGCTACTGAACCCATTTTGATGAAATTTGGCACAAATATAGACTAGACCTTAAGGGGGTCCTGCACGAAATTGATCGATGATGCGATGATGCACGCGATGATACATCGCTCTAAGATTAAGTGTTCAGCCAGACGTGTCGAATTAGCGCGCCAGCGCGCTAAATGTGGCTCCAGCATTGCAAACAATACATAAATCTAGACTCCTAAAAACATTTTTTTCACAACTTTCTTAATTTCACGTGTGAAAAAATATTTTTACATGAAAATATTTGTATTGATATTCTGCAGGGCACCCCCTTCTTTAAAAAGTAAATTTTAATTTTTTAACAAAAGCGCGTGATGATTTTGCACATTTTGCCGAATAAAAACATTGCTCTAATTAAATTTCTAGGTCTGAAACTTCAAAGCAGAATAATTGTTCTAATTATGAATATCAATATGATTGATTTTGCCTTAAAGTTCATTATGAGACTTATGTCAGTTTTTGCGATCGCGCGGTCCCCTTAAGAAAGGACATAGGCTACTTTTTATTCCGATCGGTGGCGCTACCGCGCGATAAAGACTAGCATAATACAATATACAACTTGTTACAAAAACCCGTAATGCCTGAAGTGTCAGTAACTATACTTAAAACTGATGTGGTGGGTGCTGTTCTTTATGTTGGCTGAGGACGATTTAGGCCCTTTCGCTTTTCGGCCCACCAACAAAAACTTAAACGATTCGCAACATGTCCCGTTCGCGATATGTCCCGTTCGCGGCATGTCCCGTTCGTAATATGATATGACCCTTTCGCGGTATGTCTCATTCGCGATATGTCCCGTTCGCGCTATGTTCTGTTCACCGTACGGCTCTTTCGCGGTATGCATAAATTTTAGAACATTTTATTTGGTTCCGACTTCCGAGTCTGCTCTAAGATAAAAGACATTTTTAGGTTCTTGCATTGTAAAATGGCATACCATCAAAAACATACTTGTAAAAAAACTAAGTCTCGCAGCTCTGTTCTTCTACCGTAAAAAGTTGTGAGATCCAATTAATACCAAGTACTTTGTAATCCTACACAAGGTGTTGCAAAACTACCCGTTTTACCCAAAGGTTGTTAAAGTACATCTTATAAAGAGTAGTCTGAAATATTCTTAGAAACTTTGCATTAAGGTTTAGTTTTTAGAAAAAGAGTTATTTTAAATGATTTATAAAAATATCGACTATGTTATGGCACATGACTATTTCAGGTCCATGACCTTACTATCTACCATGCAGGAGTAATAATGACTAGAGTTGGGAAAAAGTGCTTATTTTATTTTAACGTATAAGCATTGTACGATTTTCAAAACGCATGCTTTTAAAAATGCTTTTTTATTTTTTGCTTTTTACTTACAAAAAGCTGGCTACGTTGTGTTTAAACGAAAAACGTAAAGTTGTCTGTCTGGTTTACGTTTTAAGTTTAAACACAACGTAGCCAGCTTTTTGTAAATAAAAAGCAAACTTTTTTATATTTTTCTTTCATTATTACATTCGGCAGTTTATCATCGTGGATTTGCTAAAAAATCTGAAATACTGGAAGTATTGATGTAGTTTTATAGAGACCTCATAGATGGCGGGACGTACACTTTTATAAGTGAAAAGCATAATAAGTGTAAACCTAAAAGCATGCTTATTATATTACTTTTGTCTAAAAGTATACTTTTTTAAGTGCTTTTGCTTTTAACGCCCACCTCTAATAATGACTTCTGTCTACTCTCTACTGTCTCTCTCTACCTAATCTACGTATGCTCCAGACAATTTATTCTGTGCTCCTGGTACCCGCTGCACAGTGGTCAGGAGTCGAGACGTAGGCAGTCCATAATATTTTTTATTATTATTAGGAACTATGAATTAAGTATCTAATTATTTAACGCGAAAACAGATTACACCTTTGTTTCTATTTACCAAACATTTTTGTTTTGTGTTTGGAAAAGATTCATTTTTGTCTTTGGAAAAGATGTAGGTAACATTTTTTATTTGGTCTTTGTCATTGAGCTACTATTACTACGTCACGTATAGAGGAGACACCGCTCACCACTGCTGTGTTCCGTTTAAGTGCGGCCTGCCGGCCTCACTTGGGCTGCAAACGCCTCAGTGATTGCGCGTGATTCAAGCGATTGTGGACCTTGCGGTTGCACCTTAGTTGCGCACAAACTTGCTTTGCGGTGTCTTCTCTAGTTTATTCTACCTCAATAGTTTGTACGCAATATTTTACTAAGCGGATAGAATTTCACTCAATAACCTTCAAGTTAATAATGTATTTTTTATGCAAATCATATACCTATGAATTTTCTTTTAATTCACAACGGGGATGCGCTTGATCTATTTCACCTTATGTTAAGTGACGACAAAGCCGAAAGTGAAAAAGCGCTTCACCCGGAATCCTCATTTTATCGAGGAGCTGGGGGATTATTGTCTAACTTCAACACCTATCGCAATACCTTTAAAAGGTTTAGCGATTGTGATAGCGATTGATGAAATTGTGTAAAAAGAAAGTCGCAATCGCTAATGAATGAATAATGTTCTGAAGTCAGAACAATGTTCTAATCTAAACGATACTAAATGTCATAGACAATTCGGGTGCGCATTTTTTCACGTAACTTTTTAAGTCCTATTATCGGAAGTTCGAAAATATTTCTCATACCATTTTACATCATAATGATCACTCTTCATAAAAATATTTAATCCTAACGATCGAAACCCATAATCATCAGAATTCATAATATCTTTCAACATACACCTTGTTTTTACTAATATTTTATTTCATATATTTTCTTATACTAACGATCGAAACTCCTAATCATTCTAATACATAACGCCAATATTCATAAATTGGTTTCATACTAATATTTGTTTTCATATATTTCTTGATCATAAATGTTTTTATAAGCCACCCGCTATAAAGACAAAGTTAAGTATGCAAAACTATAGTTCCGTTGGTTAGGTTAGGTTAGACTTGTGACAAATAACTTTGTAATTTGAACAAATACTGTGTGCTTGCATTCATGTTGGATGCATGTTGTATGTTTTTCGAACACTGCATGCTTGTATGCATGCCTGGATGCATACTGCATGTTTGCTTGCATGCTTGTTTGCACGCTGCAAACTTTATGCTTGCTTGCATGGGGGCTGGCCCCCCGCTATAAATAAAAAATTAAGTATGCAAAACTATAGGTCTGTCGGTAAGGTTAGGTTAGACTTTTGACAATTAGAGGAGGGTGGCCGCAGGCCCCCCGACCATACATACCTATTTCTTAATCTTAAGTGTATGTATTAAAAACAATATTATGAGTTTAAATATTTTCTTAGTAATGACATTATTTAAAAGAAAATTATGATAATTGACTGTTATGAAGGAAACAATTATGAAAAAAAAGATTATGAGTTAAAGCTTGTTCTTAGTAATGACAGTATTAATAAAAATACATATATGACAACTGTCTGTTATGAGTTTCGATAATAGTAATAAAAATGAACAAAAAAGTATGAGGATAAAAATTAGGAAGAGTGATTATTTTGAACACAAATCGGTAGTAAAACAAAAAATAGGAATAATAGATTTCTGTGAGCCAATATGGACCCAGACAATTCATTGCTTTTTGTTGTAATAATCGTTACGATTTTGTGATGGAAATTAATTATTTAGTTTACATTCAGTAGCTTTCCAAACGCTTCACGATCGCAATAGCTTTCCTTTATCAGATAGTTGTGGTGTGAAGTTCGTGAATATCTTTCAATTCAAATGTTCAATTGAAAGGTATTACGATACGATAGATATTGGAGTTACACAATTGGCCCCCAGGTTATCATATCTCTAAACTGTTTGAACGCAACAATGCTATTAACATTGATGCTATGGCGACAGACTTAGATAAAATGTTGGTAGCTAGCCAGGCGGACTTAAAAACTTACCACCAACCAAACTAAGTACACAAATTTGTATCCCTCGCTAGGAATCGAGCCCTCATGTGGACCTCTGGGTCTGAGACCGATGCCGGTGGCTGAACGCTTATGCTACGTACAAAAGCTCGAAACGACGCACGCCCACAGACACACTTCTTAACAAGGCTCCTAAGCGGACATCGCAGCTATGCGATTCTCTAATGCCGTGGCCAGACTGATTCTTATTCCGTTGTCGCGATAAAAAACTTCGTGTTCCGTTGTCGCGATAAGCTTGGCCACATCAAAATAATCTTCGCGACGTCGCGATAATCTTGAACTTTATCGCGATAATTCATTTCTATGGAAAAAATAGAGGAGGCGGTTGCGCTTTACCATATGTCGGCAAATAATTATTTACTGCATCTATATTATTTAAACAAAATAAATAAAAGGGTGAAGACAAGAAATAAAAGGCGATGGTGGATGTTAACTATACACCAAAATCGGACAAAGTTAGTACCTACCTACTTTTATATTGTTTAACTTTGCTTAAGTTTGCTAGTTTGAATACTGGTATAATTGTAATATTTGATTATTTACGTTAAAAAGCGCTCAAATAAACTTAGGTAATTACTTACTTACAATATTTATAATTTATTATCTTACAAATAAAAACTGTTTCTTGCGATGGCGATTCCAGAGAAACGGGTTTCAACATAATACTCTTAATATTATAGACTGTTGATCAGTGCTGAACTTTGCTCCACAGTAATAAATAAGTTTTAATTTTATTTTAATCATGAGGTGGGTGGGTACTATCACAATCAAAATATTTGTAAGTAGGTACCTACTTATACGATTTTCAATATGGAACCTTGTGTAGAGAAAGGAGTGAAAATGTTGGTACTTATAAAATGAATAAGTTGCAATCACTAATGTTTAAAACTTCGAATTGGCAATATTATTATAATATTATATTATTATTTTTCATACACAGGAGAAAGAAAATTATTCATAGCCGAAAAGGCAAAACAATTAGTGTGGTAAACATCTTCGCTGCCTGCTCCAGACTTCAATGATTTTTTGTATTTATTAAGGTGACTTCTGTAGTAAGCCATGAGCGATTTCATTTTTATTTTTAATTCCTCCACTGTAACAGGCCAGCTTAAATTTCTTTTAATTCTCACTCATGCGTTGTAATTTAAATGTTTTTTTTTGTGATAACACTTTATCATTACTCCAATCCATATTAACGAAACAGAATAATTTCGATAATCGTATTTTTGCAACACGTTCACACCTCTAGTTGTATCGCAGTCAACTAAAGTGTGCACCGAAATGTGGCCGCACGAACTTTATTGCGATAAAATCCTTTGATTGATATGCGGAAATTTACCGACAGCGGCGCGTTAGCGCGATGTTTTATCGCGATAACGCGAAGTGTTTGGCCAGACGTGTCGCGACAACGCGAATCTTCGCGCTAGCACGCACGATGTGTGGCCACGGCATAAGCGACACATAGACGCTGCGCGCATAGCTGTGATCTGCTGTCTCTTTCCAATTCTATGAATATGAAAGAGACAGAGTCAATTCTCAGCGCTGCGGCAGCCGCTGCTACCAAGGCTATACCTTAGAGAAGAGAATCGCACGTCTGCAGTGCACCCTAGAGATGCCGAACTATCGATAGTTCCACTATCGATAGTTGACCTCGAAAATCAGTTAGAATATTGATAGGACTATCGATAGTATCGATAGCACAACATGTAGTAATACTATTGATAACTTGCAATAGTATCGATAGTATCGATACTATTGTCATCGGTGACAAGTGTACTATCGATACTATCAATAGTATCGATACTATTGTCACCCGGGACGAGTTCACTATCGATACTATCGATAGAATCAATACTATCGATTTTTTTGGACTATCGATAGTTGTGAATTTTTGATAGTATTGTAAGGTTTCGTAAGGTAGGTAGGTAAACAAGTCTGTTTGTGTCTCAAAGAATTACGTGTGATTTTCGTGTTCAAACTGATAAATATAAAATATATACCATTATACCAAATGTAATAACATGCAATAGTATTGCAAAATACATAACTATTGATAGTTCAAAACTCGATAGTATCGACACTATCGATAGTATCGATAGTACGCTCGTCATGGATGAAAATAGTATCGATAGTATCAATACTATCGATAGTCCTATCGATATTTCCACTATTGCTGAACTATCGATAGTGAACTATCGATCGGCATCACTAGTGCACCCAGTCGCTAGTGCCGCGTCGAGACGAGTGGTCACTGTTTTGTATAGTTGTATTGCGTGCGCTGTTCGCGCGATTTCTAAAAATGCCGCGAGTGTATTTCGTAGTATACGGCTGCTTGAACCAAGGACCGGAACCGCTTACCAAATAAGGGGTTTTTGATTGGGTAATTCATAGACTTGTTTTCACTAACCCTATCAATACGGTTAGCATATCGTCGACTTACCGAATCGAAAGGATAACTAAATTGATACAGTTAATTAGGGTAAGCACTAACCGCATCCAAAAACCCTGTTGAAGCTAACCCTATAAAAAGGGTTTTAACGCGCACAAGCGATTCAAGCTTCTACGTGCAATGTATTAGACTTATTATTGCATTACTGTTTACGTGTGTAGCTTTCAACAGAGGCCCCCTCGGCGGCGAGCGTGCTGCAAAATATCGCTTACTCGTAGTCAGATAATAACGAATCATATAAATAAGTCATTCGCACTAAAGTTAATTTTTGTGTGACTTGTCAATCAGTTCACGTTAAGACCTGTCGCGCGGTGCTTGTAATGCAGCTTGTTAGATTTTTACAAGCTTTTATTTAGTTTCACCTGTCCGTTTGTCATCAAATCTAGCAAATTAAATTTTATCCACTTCGCGGTTACTGATTGAGCTGAAATTTTGCATGCATGTGTAAAACGCGTGACAATGCAATATTATGATAACATGGTGCTGATCTGATGATGGAGCTGGAAGGTGGCCATAGAAACTTCGCAATTAACCGACACAACCTCATCGAGTTTGGGCTCGTTTGAATTGTCTTGACGAGTAGATTGTCTTTCAATGGTAACCAGCGTCTGATGATGGGGCTGGAAGGTGGTCATAGGAACTCAGTTAAGAAACGACGAAACCCCATCGAGTCTCGGCTCGTTTGATTCGTCTTGACGAGTACTTTGGTGCTAGATGGTAACCAGGGTCTGATGATGGAGCTGGAAGATGGCCATAGGAACTCAGTAATTAAACGACATAACCCCATCGAGCATGGGCTCGTTTGACTCGTCTTGACGATTACTTTGGTGCTACATGGTAACCAGGGTGTGATGATGGAGCTGGAAGGTGGCCAAAGGAACTCAGTAATTAAGCGACACAACCGCGTCGAGTTTGATTCGTCTTAATGGGTGGACCACTTTTTATTGATATGTAAAGGTATTAAAATATAAAATATAACTAAAAAGTTAAAATTAAAAGAAAAAAATACTTTTTAAAAACAAGCTTTTTTCATGTTCTTGATGATAAAAAGAACTAAAAATTTAAAAATAATAATTTAATTCTGATAAGAAAAATATTATTATAAATGGGTATACTTACCTACATTGCAACCTTTACGGTAATTAACCATATTCGTCTACGTCACAATAACCAAATATCGTAAGTAGGTACATACCTATTAGACATTTTTATAAAACGATAATACATTACACCTTGTATTAAAACTGCGTTTTTATCACATACCCAATGTTTTATAAATAAAAGAGTGTTACATTGTAATTGCAAAAAAAATGACGGTGTAATAATGCTAAATGTTCTTTAATGTTCCATCACAATGTAATTCTTACGCTTTTATTTACAAAAAATTGGGTATGTGATAAAAACGCAAAGATTTAATACAAGGTGTAAGGTTTTATGGTTTAATAAAAATGTCTAATAGGTATGTACCTACTTACGATATTTGATTATTATGACGTAGACGAATATGGTTAATTACCGTTAAAGGTTGCAATGTAGGTATACCTATTATAATGATATTTTTCTTATCAGGATTAAATTATTATTTTTAAATTTTTAGATCTTTTAACAACAAGAACATAATAAAAGCTTGTTTGTAAAAAGTATTTTTTTCTTTTAATTTTTGTTATGTTTTGTCCGGATAATGCAGGCCCAATGCGGGTTGGTGGGATCATACAATTGTACATTATTAAGGCACCTACCTATTTACTATGTGGTTTTTTATTCTTTCAAAGTCTCTATTGACCGAGCAAGGTTTGTATAGAAAAGTAAAAATAATATCTCGTGTTTTGGCCTTTTTCTTGGGAAAAGTTGTTCAGTTTTATGGTCTGGTCAACCCACCGGGGTCTAAGACAAATAAAAAACCACGTTATTATTTGGAAACTTAATAAGTCCCGAATAAAAGTCCGGACATTAAGCCAAGGCAACTTGACCGTTCTTCCAAGCCTTACAACATAAGAGTAGCGAACTTGATTCCTTTGCCTGTATCAGCCATGCAAGGCCGTCTGACGTCACGTCCGGCCTCCCTTGACTACGGTTACCATCCGGCCGGATTATACCGGAAATGTCCGGACTTTTAAGACTCTAGTCCGGACTCTGTCCGGCTCTTTAGTTTGTCTGGATTTTGAAATATGCAAGCAATCAACGAGTGATCTTCTAGCGTTCGTTACTCACGCGTGGGGTGAAGCGACTGACAAGCATGGCAAATCCCTGCCAGTTGGCCTTGATATCGCCAAAGATTTCGATAGAGTGTGGCATCGTTCCCTTCTTTCCAAGTTGCCGGCCTTCGGTGTGCTGAACCGTTTGTGCGCCTGGGTTGCAGACTTTCTAGTGGAGTGGAAGATTCGTGTTCTCTGTGAGGGTAGTTCCTCCGCATTTTTCAAGGTTAATATATAAAATAATAATATAATATATTTATTTGGAAACAAAAACGAAGTAATTACATTAATTTAACGTAAGTGCGCTAATTACTGCAGTAGTTATAGACTGAGTTGCAGTCCTTAACGCCCAAACCTCCAGTAGTTTGAGGCGACAGTGTTCCAATTGCTTAAATATTTGAAACTTAACTAACTAGTAATATAGAGCAATGATATTATAATCTTTTATATAAGTGTGTGTGAATGTGTGTGTGTGTGTGTGCGTGCATTTGAGCGGGTGTGTGTGTGTGTGGGTGTGTGTGTGTGGGGGTGTGTGTGTGTGTGTGTGTGGGTGTGTGTGTGTGTGTGATTGTGTGTGTGTGTGATTGTGTGTGTGTGTGATTGTGTGTTTGTGTGGTTGTGGAATTGTGCGCATACGTTCCATCATGCAATCATAACTAGAGCCTGTTTAAAGCAGTAGATTTTCAGTCTCATTGTAATTTAATGAAAAAAGCCATTCTATTACTCTGTTCTTGGTTGCACGATATGTAAGGGGGTAAATATTTAATATTTTGTTAATCTTGTTGTAAATTTTACCGCTTAAATAGAAATAGTGAGTACCTGCAGTGGAAAGTCGACATGGCTTTATGTAGCAAACTTTAAAACAGTTTCGCTTGTTTTTTGTGAGATTCGGATCAAATGGATTTTGCATCTGTTCTCTTAAGATAACGTTAAGAATAAATATTTTTCTAACAGTAAGAACTTTACATAGCTCATACAATTGTGAGGTAGGAAAAGAAAAAGGTTTGTATGTCAATACTTTCAAAACTGCCCTCTGTGCCCTTTCGAGGCGCATTAATTGAGTTTTACCGCAGCCACCCCAAACAGTTATGCAATAGGAAATTATAGATTGTGCTAGGGCAAAATAAACAGTTTTTAGAATAGATGCATCTGCACTAGATCGAAGATTTTTAAAAACGAAGATCAGTTTTCTTACCCGTGAAACGAGCGTCTCAATTTGCAACTTCCAAGATAAATTATTGTCTACAATGACTCCAAGGTATTTAATATCCTTAACCCATGAAATTTTTGCACATGCACATGATGTATTTTCAAATTGGCCACATGTGTGAGCCATGATAGGTTGGTCGAAGGTAGGTTGTAGGTTTTTGTTAATCGAAAATGTAAGGAATTTGGTTTTACTTAAATATAGAATATATATATACATGATAGCTGAAAGGGATTTTTCGGCATTTTTTTGGGTTTCCATCCAAGTTTTGCCATGAACAATTATAGCTGTGTCATCAGCGTAAGTAACTGTCTGAGTCTTTGGGTGTGACATATTGCATAAATCATTGATGTAAATCAAAAAGAGGGTTGGTCCAAGGACACTCCCCTGTGGAACACCGTAGTCAAGTATTTCTTCTCCACTAACAAAACCATTCAAAACAACACTTTGTGTTCTATCAGTAAGGTAACTCTTGAAAATATCAAGAGATAGCCCCCTGATACCTTCATATTCCAGCTTTTTAAGAAGAATGGGGATCGAGACAGTGTCAAAGGCCTTGGAGAGGTCCAAGAACAAGGCTATTGTTTTGTTCTTAATGTTTAAGTTTTCAACTATCGTTAAGGTCAATTTTAGAACAGCGTCTTCAGTAGAACGCCCTGCAATGAAACCAAATTGATTCTGAGATATGATTTGTCGGGAATTTAGGTAAGCCAGTAATCTCTTATTAAGAATTTTTTTAATTATTTTGTATAACGCTGTTAACACTGATATTGGTCGATAGTTATTGACAATATTTTAGCTTTTTTGAAGACACTTGGAAAAACACCCGTGGAAAGACAAAGATTAAATACGTAACAAATAATCGTAACAAGAACATGTTTGGCAGCTTTCAGTAACGATGCTGAAATACCATCCAGGCCAACAGCGCAGTCAGATTTTAAATTTAAGATGATACTTTCAATCTCATCGTTGTCGGTTGACATCATAACCATTGAGTCAAGTTTAGCATCACCGTGAAAATAACCAGAACCATAACTAGTAGAGTGAGGTATTTTTGCGGCTAAGTCTCTACCTACATTCGCAAAAAAATTATTTATTTTATTTACTGACACTGTAGGATTACAATCCATGGATAAAAGTTCGTGTCCTGTACTCTTAGGGTTATTTAAGTGGGAAATTTTCTTGATAAGATTCCATGTAGCTTTAGGATTTTTACTATTTTTTATAAATTCAGCGCGTTCGTATTCTAACTTTATTTTTTTGAGTAAATTATTGCAGAAGTTCCTATATCGCTTGTATGTTATTTAAAAAATTTCGTTACTAAGTTGTTTTTTAGTTTTTTTAAAGAGTTTGTCTCTGTTTCGAACAGCAGTTTAATGCATGAGTGCCGCAGGGTTCTGTGCTCTCATCTACTCCTATTTCTTCTGTATATTAATAACATGTTGTCCTTGGGCAATATTCATTGTTATGCGGATAACGGTACGGTGCATGAGCGATACTTGGGACATCCTGCGGTAAAGCATGCCGATATCGTTGCGAAAAGGCAAGAACTGGTTGCCAAACTGAACCTGGCTCTCGATCGTACACGTATCGATCGCTGCACAAGACTCAGGTGCGATCGAGTGTGTTGTTCCCACCTATTATGGGACGGCTCCGCTAAATACCTCCTCGATGCACTTGATAAACTGCAAAGGCGAGCGGTACGCATTATTGGAGATGCTGAGGTTACCGCCTCTCTTGAAGACCTCCAGCTGCGTAGAGACATTGCTCCTCTCAGTGTCTTCTACCGAAATTACTACAGAGTGTCTCTCCCGGACTACACGTGCTGGTCTTAGGAACCACCATCATACTATGCAGACAATCAGTACTCGTACGTACGTTGTTACCGTGCTTATTTCACGGTGGGGAGCGCCCTCATTGTTTTGGACTGCATCGGCTGCTTACCATCAGGCATGATGTAGTCACTATGACGAGTCAATAAAAAAAACAAACATAAAACAACAGCACATGAGTAAAGAAACGGAACAGAGACAAAGCTTCTAGGGAGCATACGAAAATTCTTACTTATTTTAGTAAGGTTTCAAAAGAGAATAAAATAAAATAAACAAACTTTTATGAGGTTTTTATTAGTAAAAGTTTATTTTTTTCTTTTTAGCGCATTAAAATAAAAGGTTTTTTACTTTTAATTTATGTTTTACTTTTTAGTTGATCTCACTGAACGTGTATCCAATATTTGTTTACATCCATCAAACCACCACCACTCTCCACCCATCAAAACGGTCCACCCATTAAGACGAATCACAGTTTTCGTTTATTCGTCTTAATGGTTCGTTCCTATAACCACCTTCCAGCTCCATCATCAGACCCTGGTTACCATGTAGCATTAAAGTACTCGTCAAAACGAATTAAACGAGCCCATACTCGATGGAGTTATGTCGTTTAATTACTGAGTTCCATGACCATCTTGCAGCTCCATCATCAGACACTGGTTACCATCTAGCACCAAAGTACTCGTCAAGACGAATCAAACGAGCCCATACTCGATGGAGTTATGTCGTTTAATTACTGAGTTCCATGGCCATCTTGCAGCTTCATCATCAGACCCTGGTTAGCATCTAGCACCAAAGTACTCGTCAAGACGAATCAAACGAGCCCAGACTCGATGGCGTTGCGTCGTTTCTTTACTGAGTTCCTAGGACCACATTCCAGCTCCATCATCAGATCAGACCTTGGTAACCATCTAAAAACAAAGTACTCGTTAAGACGTATGAAACGAGCCGAAACTCGATGGGGTTGCGTTGTTTCATTACAGAGTTTCTTTGACCACCTTCCAGCTCCATCATCAAACCCTGGTTACCATTGAAAGACAAACTACTTGTCAAGACGATTCAAACGAGCCCAAACTCGATAAGGTTGAGTTGTTTTATTGCGAAATACCTATGACCACCTTCCAGCTTCCTTAGCACCATGTTATCATAAAATTGCATTGTGACGCGATTAACACATGTATGCAAAATTTCAACTTAATCGGTAAACGGGAAGTGGATCAAAATTAAGTTGCAAGATTTCACCCGAGCAAACATACATTGCAAGTTAAATAAAAAGCTTGTATAGTAATATCATAGACAAATAAGTATTATTCTTACAAACGGTAATAGTTAACCAAAATTTTACAAGTCCAGAACTAATTATTTACACTTTTAAAACTATTTACAGTTTATTCCACTTTAAACAATTTCGTAATAAATATGCAGGAGCACAAAACAAATGACGTGCTTTGTGCAGTGCATTCCCTCCGTTCGTCTACTGGCCGAGCGAGCGTAAACCGGATTTATCTAGTGGCGGCGCGTACGCGACGCAGCGGCTAGTTGACACGCACACATGCGCCGTATGCTTGTGTAGTTGACTCGCGAGTCGCGACGGCGCGGGCGGCGGCGGCGCGTTTGTATGAAGCTTTGTCTCTGTTCCGTTTTTTTCGTTAATTTACTCATGTGACAACAGCGGGCGGCGGCAGCGGCGGACTGCAGTCCGCCGCCCGCAAGCCGCCGCCCGCGCACGAGACAATAGGGTAACCTTATTAGTTGATAAGCGCTTAAAATTACCGTTATAAATACCCTATTTGATTAGGTAAGTGCATTGGAAGCAGTTAACCTTATTAAAAAAAGTTACCGCTACGAAAGACTAACCCTATCAAAAGGGAAACCCTATCGTTCGGTAACCATTTGATGGGGTTTACCTAACAATCGCCTTAACCAAAAAAGGGTTTTTCCGGTCCCTGGCTTGAACTCGGCTTCTTCAAAAGCGGAGCTTTCATTTTTAAACTTTAAATAGTGCCGTATCCATGTTTTCCGATAATTTATTTAATAAAGCTATTCATTACAAGAGTATTTTTTACACTATAAAATTTAATAATAATGCTTTTAGAACGTGTCGTAGCAGGCGAAAGTATTTTTCAGTGACTAACGAAGGACAAAGACTTTTTATAATGTTGAAATTTTTTTAATTAGATAAAATTTGTTTGTAGACTAGTCAATTCATTAGATTATTTGATCATTAAAGAACCCAAACAAACGTTTTAATAATCTAAGAGTACGGAAGTAACTAGCTAGTTATCTTCAAAAAAGGCCTAACAAAAAATAGGACTAGTTTCCGTACTGCTTCAGCTTATATATATACTGTGCCACTGGACCACAAAGGCGGTTAAAATTTGAATGAATGTGGATTAAGAATGAATGTCTCGTCAAATGTTTCTCTATGCAGATGGCCAGATACTCCTTGCATCGCTGATGACGCAAGTACTAGTCCTTCTACCGATCTTTGCTGACTAGATGGTAACTGTATGCAAAGACCGGTAGAAGAAAAAGGAATGACAATAAATGTAAGTTAGAGGAAAGTTATGGTTTTCAACGAGACTAGTGTACGACAGGGTGTCATATTATGATTAATGGAGAAAAAGTGGAGCGATTAAAAGAATTTGTGTACCTAGTCACGATGTAAGGAATGGAACGAATGATAAATATATTAAAAGGAGAGCGAATGCTGGGAATAGAGCGAATGGGGCAAACTACGCCTTATGAACAGCCGGAATGTGTCGCAAAAAGCACGACTGAGAGTTAGTGACGACACTATTGTATGGAATTTAAAATTGGATGTCTGTGGCAGAAAAACATCAAATTCAAGTGAATGTAGAATTCAGAAGAATAGAAATCACAGAAATTTAGATATTTATCGTAGTTCTAAAAATATTATTTGGTCAGTGTGTTTTGAATTGGGCTTTCATGATATGTATTTAGCTTAAAAACGCAATTTTCACCAATACGGCCCGGGAGGGTAGTATTATTTGCGGTTTAAAGTTTAATTATTATTTTTTAATTGTTCTATTACTAAAATTTCGGAATTCCAAAATTTACGTAGTCAATTTCGGAATAAGGGAAATTCTTGTAATTTCGGAAAGTTCCGAAATTACGAAATTTTGGAATTCCGAAATGCATGCCCTAGTTATGGCCCAATATCCCTACGTGCTATTGTTGACGTGGGAGGCCTGTGCCCAACAGTGGGACATTTCTAAGCTGATGATCATGATGTTGATGATAATAGTATTTAGGAATTAGCCAAGAAAGTAAAATTACGGATGATATTGATGAAAATATTTGTAAATATCGATCTTTTGACGACACTAGCGAACGCTTCAAAGCGCGTCTTTGGCGGCAGCGATAGGTAATTTTGTGAGATTTACGTAAAACTACTAGTGTTGTAACTTTAGCTATCGAAGATTAAACTATAAAATAATCATTGACATTCCTACGCCACGGACTCGTAAAGGCGTTCGCTTATGACGTCACAAGTTATATATTGCTATATAGTCTTTATCGCGCGGCAGCGCCACCGATCGGAATAAAAAGTAGCCTATGTCCTTTCTTAAGGTCTAGTCTATATTTGTGCCAAATGTCATCAAAATCGGTTCAGTGGTTTAAGCGTGAAAGCGTAACAGACAGACAGAGTTACTTTCGCACTAAAGATATTAGTAGGGATTTTACAGTGGCCGAATATTTATTTTATTTTACATCTGGCAGAATTATGTAAAATAAAATTACTTACTTACATTTTCTATGATTCACTTTTTTACAAAAAAAAAGTGTAACGTTCTTAGAAATGTTTACTATTAAAACTACACTGGAAATGGCAGAACATTTGAGAATTTAATTAGGTGTAGGTAAAAAAATAAAAAATCTACCCACCTACAGTTCCATCACTAGTCGACTCTTTATGACGTCTATGGCGACGAAGGTGCCATATTTTTTACTTAGAATTTCGAAGTTCATATTTATGGTTCTCCTACGTAAAATATCGACTTTTTTATATTTTTACTTAACTGAAACTTAAGTAAGGAAGAAATTTAACTTTTGTGTATGTAAAGATCTAGTTTGAAAACCATGTAGTTTGTATATATTTGACTGTCAAATATTGTGAGTGTCGTGATCGGCGACAGTGCCCAGTTTGTTATTGACGCTTTTTAAGACGTCTTTAGCGGTCAATGGGTTAATGCAAATAATCAAATAATTATGTTTATTATTTGATTGAATTGATTTTAATGATGATGGTCAGTCTTTATCAGCAGCAATGCTTGTTGAAGTTTGTCAGATCTGTTTTTACATTACTAAAGAATTTGAAGAATGTATGTAGATGTACATACTATCAACAAAACCGATGCAGTACCATTTTCAAAAAATTTTGCTTGCATGTAGACTTCGCATGTTTACAGGAAACGAAATGAAAATGGTATGGACATGTGCAGAGTAGACCTCCCGACCACATGAGTAATATGGCAATAAGTCTGAAGTTACCCGCGCCCAGAAAAAGAGGAAGGCCGAAATCAAGATGGACAGACATTCTTGCCAAAGACCTAAGAAGCTGCAATGTATCTAACACTGATGCGTCGAACAGAGCAAAGAGGGAGCAACTGACAAGATAAGCAGACCCCACCATCAGATGGGTTTAATAAATGATATGAATGCTCTATAGCTTAAGCTCCACTCTATGTTTCATCGTCGGTACGCTTCGAATTATAAATATAATATTTTAATTACCTATTTTCAAACCAATGTGGTGCGCTTGGTGGAATAGTTTTGTAGCTATCACGCTTAGCACATGTGCAGGAACAACTGCACATGTGCTAAGCGTGATAGCTACTGAACCCATTCCTGCTTTAGGCTGTTGGATATAATGAGCAGTCTTCGACCCGTTAGTCGTCTTTTACGACTACCAAATTATGAGAAGGGTTTGTAGTTTTTTTTTTAAATAATGAACTGTGTTTTGGCAGCCCTTGATATATCATAGTGAGATAGACTTACCATAAAGAGTGTTTTAGATTGCGGTCAAGCTATTTCACTCTCTATGAGTAGGTCTTTCGATTTACTAGACTGCTATGATACAAATAATTCCGATGCAAAATCCGAAAGCAGTGGACGCACCGCCGATGGATTCAGCAAATTCTAGAACGCCGTCTATTGGTGAAACAATGAACTAAACAATGTCAATTCAACTAGGTAAAAAGAAGTTATTATGAAAGTTAAATTGGAATCAATTTTCTAGATGGCTCTGCCTTTTCTAATGTACTGACTGTCACACCCGACCCCGTGACTAAAACTCAGCCCTCTAGTTGAAAAAGGAGATTGCGCATTTTTGTATAGCGCTCGGGGATTTTTGTACATAGACCAAATAAGCATTAAAATATTGCTAATTTGACGTGCTTCAAGGGATTTTTTATTTCAATAAAATCTGTACCGTCTGAGCTGAAAAACCCTGACTTTGAATTAGAAACATAAAATCTTTTTATGAGCTTTGTATAAGAATATTTACTGGTTCTAGGTTGATTTAAATGCACTGAGCTCTTGGTATTTTTGCAGCTAAACTATCTCTCGGTATACTCGCAGTTTTATACATAATTACTTCGAGGCATCATACAGGAGCACAACTCAACAAATTATGCAAACGGCGATTCTAGCGCCATCTATCTATAAATGCATGAGACAAGAGTTAGTGTAACAATTGTGCAGATTGCATTCCTAGCTAAATCCCCTTGTCTGCGCCAGATGGCGTTATTATACAACAATCGTGTTTTTCATTAAATATAATTGAAACTATTTGAGAGTAAGATATTAGAAAACTTAGGTACTGATAACATTAGTAGACGAATATTAGGAACTTGAGTCTTTGTTTCGGAACACTTTATCGGGTGTGGTTTATTATTTTTAAATGGTACCTGTATCCTTTTTTCTCGCTTGAGTCAAACGTGTTCTTTAAAGTTTGTACATTTATAAAACAGTAAAGAAAATTGTAATACTTTGCATTGTGTCACCTTTATTTATATAAGGATTTTCGGTTATACTTTCGTTAGTGTACAGTTAAGCAATAAGTTTCCCCGATCTGCCCAATGTCCTTTAACTTCATTTAATATCTGCTGCACTGCACATCAATAAATTCAATTTTATTACTTACATATTTCTGCTCAAACTTCCTAGCAACTTGTTTGACGTCATCATCGTTATCCGAGTAGGGATCCAAACCCCTTGTTTTACCATTCTCAACTTTCTTCTTTCGCTGTAAAGAGAGAGTAAAACAGCATTA
Organism: Scoparia ambigualis; assembly: GCA_963921215.1. NCBI lineage: Eukaryota > Metazoa > Arthropoda > Insecta > Lepidoptera > Crambidae > Scoparia > Scoparia ambigualis. The sequence continues at coordinate 26,654,363 of OY992516.1, forward strand.
GTTTATTAACACATGATGCTAGGCGGTGAAAGAATACTACCACCCCCTCTCTTCCCTTGGGTAACGTAAAAGGCGACTAACGGACTAAAGACTGCACATACATCCTACAGCTTAGAGCGGCGATGGGCTCACCACCTGTCACTGTTTAAATCTTTAACAAGTAAGCGCTTGGCCTTATCTCACCTGATGGTAAGTGACAATAAGGCTGATGTTGGAAGCGCACTTCACCCGGAATCCTCAACCACTGAGGAACTGGCTATCTTATCTATAAACTGTTGGAACACAACAATGCTATAAACATCATACATACATGTGTGCTTCGGGAATAATAGTCATGTGACTATTATCCTTGAAGGGTTAGTCAGAGAATAGGCAACGAGGACCGTAAAAGCAGTCCTCTGCCATAGTCCACTTTTCACCAAATAGCGACTGCACATGTGCTCAGCGTGACAGGTGGTGAGCCCATCCTTGCTCTTATATGCTGTTATGGGCCGTTCACACGTATTTAGTTGTCAAGTAGGTAACTAAATTTTAAATTAAATTTAACTTCATTCTTGCGTGTAAACAGTCACTTAAAAGCTCTTTAGTCACAAGTGGTAAGCAAACGATTAAACAAGTAGAATAGAATCGAGTCTATTTTTTGAGTAAGTAACCCCCCCCTCTCCTGCACCGATTGCATTCCCCGGTAGGCGTGGCTTCTACTAAATTGTCATTTAGTTGACGTGTGGACGCAACAATTTAGTGAAGTAGATAAGTTATGGTATATATACATACTTCCATGGTTATGAATATAGTCAACCAAAGAGTGCATAAGTTAGACACGTGTAAAGGATCGATAACTCAAAATAACTTAAAATTTTGTTACGGTACGAGGTAAGGCAGAGAGGGGGCTTGTTTTGAAGAAGCAGCAGATGTAGCAACACTAGCAACCAACTCCATTGAACAACAGACTGCAAAGAATCCTGCTGCAGGAGAGATTGAGCATTACCTGAGCTCTGCTAGAGTGCACATGAGCACAGAATAAATAATAGTACTACGTACATGAGTACAAATCCGTGTACTTGGTAGGAAGTCAACAAAAGACCTTCCCGATACTAACCAAGCTAACATGTACATATATCTATCAACTCCATCCAGTTTCGTATATTCAGAACAACTGTTTTCGGAGGCTGGATTGGTGTATGAAAAGAAAAGAAACCGACTAGATCCTACCCGTGCCGAAAAACTTGTAGTTTTACCACAATCACAATCTATCACAAATTATCACAATCTGCCGAATTTGAAGTTTGCTTAGTTGATTTCAATTTTTTTAATTACCCGGCTTTACCCGTCATTCGGTATCCGGCCGGATCCTGAAAAAGTGCCGAAACCGCCGGGTACCGGATCCTAGCCGGTACCCGGTATAGTAATAATCATAGATTCAATACACACCATTGGCACATTGGTTAAATAGAGAAGTATAGTTGTTATCAGAAGGTGTTAAGTTTGTTACCATGTTGCACCCTATTATGTTAAGGGGGTAACTTCATCCTTATCCTTATCCCCTTTTCATCGGGTTATTCCCCGAGGATCATGTCCTGGAGGATCACGATTTGTTTTTATCTTCATGAACTTAATCAATGCTATGTTTAGCTTATAAGAACCGTCAGCAGAAAAAGTGGTCAATCAAATTTAATATACTTACTTAAAGTAATATTGAAAAAAATAAAAGTCTGCTAAAGTAATCACAGGTTGATTTACTATCACATTATTTCTTTTCACGTTACAAAAAATACAATTGGTACTTTTAAAGAAGCCTATTAAATATCGACTGTGATTTTTGCGTAAAATGGCCAACTTTGGCGTTCTTGGTCTCAGAAACAAAAATACATTACCAGTTTTGACTTATTAAATTGTGTAGAATAGCTATGGGAATAGTTCATAGCAGCCTCGCTTTTTGTAAATTTTGCTTAACTTTTTAATTAAACCCAAAATTGCAGAAAAAGATTTTCGTAAATGCGTGAAGGCATGTTTATAAGCTCCTAGATTGAACTACTGTCCTAAACAAATGAAATTAAAAAAATATATTATCTCTTATGAAGTTGTATAGTGCGTAGCGGCCTCGGAATTTTTAGATAAGTATCATTGATTTTATATAGAAATAAAAATCTTATTCTAAACCAAAAAACTTCGAAAATATCTTAAAGTTAACTGTGAATAACTGTTTTCTACGATAATATTTGAGCAAAATTTATACCAGAATAATTGTTACTTCATGAGGAATATGATTTTATAATGAAAGTATTATCCTATTTCGATAAAAACGATAAATACAGCTGCAAAATTACTAGTTACAAAATGCAAATATTGGCATTTTACTGATGAGATAATAATAGGCCTCTTAATCAGTATGCTTTCCCGAACATCCCCTAACAAATCCTAATTACGTACAAATATATAAATTATAAATAAATATATTTTTTGTTAACAGTACAAGTTAAACACAATAGAAAAATAACAAAAGTAAATGTAATCACATTTATCGCATTCGTGATAACACACAGTAGTACAGTTACATTTACCTCCGGGACATGATCCTCGGGGAATGTGATCCTTGGGGAATAACCCTTTTCATCATTAGCAGCCTATAAACGGCCCACTGCTGGACTCATGCCTTCCACGTGGAGATATTGGGCCATAACCCACCACGCTGGCCTATTGGGGGTTGGTGGGTTTTAACAACTGTCATGTTACGACAACGACCGGGACCAACGGCTTAACGTGCCATCCAAAGCACGGAAAAGCTAGAGATATTTTAAATTTGGTCACCCATCCAGCGACCCGGAATTGCGAAAATGCCGCTGCGCCATCAAGCTCCTCATCCCCTATTGCCAGAACACAATATTGTATCCTTAGTCATTACTAGCCTGGTTGACAATTTACTTGAATTTACATAATAGACTGGTAAAGACTGACTGACTGTCTGGCTGACTTAAAACAAGCCATACCTACCATCAATTACACAAAGTAGGTAAAATATCCCCCCGCGCTGCCGATAATCAAACCCGGGACCTCCCGAATCTGGACTGGTGGTGATCTAACCACTAGACTACAGAAGCGGATTTATAGGCAAATCTCTGACTAACAAAAAATCAACACATTCTACTTTGTTAGTTTTCGACAGTTCATTATAATTAATTACATGCATACCAAAGTGAGTATCTATCTATTTCTTTAAAATGCGATAAAAAAGATCGATAGTAAAGTACCTACTCAAGGTAAGAAATTATTAAAAAATATCCTTGTCAGTCACTAGATATATCGCTGGATTAACCTACGTATCAAGTGACCACACCAGCAGACTAATGAGCAATTTATAATTCGACCTAAATCGACGCGCACATCGAAAAACTCAGTTGCAACAAAACAACACATTCAAAAACATACTCTATTTCGATTTAAAACAATCACTTTATCCTTATTTTTCACATCTCGCTACGTAAAAGATGCTGTATGTCAAAAAATTAAGGTTCACTTTCGTTGTCACAACATTTGTCGCAAGGATTATATATGAGCGGAAGTTGTATTACTCAATATCAATGATCACGTGATTACTCACAATCACAAGCACTTTCATTGATAATCCCTTTCTCGCTTTTGTCAGATGTCAATGAACGGAAAATGAAAATAAATAGAGGGAAATTAAACCCAGTAAAAGTACCTAAGTATCTACCTACCTACTCACATAACGAGTTATTTTGATAAAAAAACATCAATCAAAAATCATCAACATACAGCAATCAAAAATAATGTAGGTAGGTATACACCTGAAACACTTAATTTACAAGTTGTCAACTATCTATCATTATTTCAATCCGGCAAGGCAACAAAATGAATGCAACTACCTACACTCACTATTTCTTATCCTCGTCGATAATAAAATTTCAAATTACATCGTGTAAAAGAACGTAGGTACCTATTTAATATACGGAACCACCATAATACCGCGCTTTAAATAGAAACCCGGCCGCGGACCGCTAAAATAAAAAAAGACAACCTAAAACACAAAAGCATCGGCAACTCGTCAAAATACAATCTAAAATGCACACTAACGCCTATAAAACAAAGCGCGGACACTCTCGAAAGTATATAAATAAGACAGGTCACGCGTAAATACATAACCTATACGTACACATATTTACTTAACAAATCGATAACGCCAACCAAAAGCTTCCAAACGATGCAAAAGGTCGGCAAAGAGAACATTCCCAGCTGCATTTTGCAAGCGACTTCTCCGGTCCTGCATAACATTTAGGAAAACGAGTTTGCAAATAAACATAACCAAACCGTAGTCCGTAACGTAAGACGGTCAATACATCGTCTACCCCAGCCTATATTATAGCTAAATTAAAATCCTATAATCCTTTTCATCAAGTTAGAGCAGTGTGACGATGCAATAACACCTTTACGCACGCACACATTATCTCTTCTATATACCTACCTACTGAAACGTACGTGTTAAATACCTACTACATTGTACTCCCTAATCTAAGACATACAGATGTTATTAACACTTTCATCTTAATTTGATTAAATTGAAAGACGATAAAATAAGTAGGTACAATAAATAAACACAGCGTTTTACCGGAAACAGCGATCGAATTCATAGGTTAACCTAGGTCATCCAATCTACTTTCATACTTGATTTTTTATCACAGGTCTTGCAAATGTCGTAAGCAAACATGCAACGTGTAATTTTTAAGTTAGGATGCATTATTACATTATTGGTGGGAAAACTATTGGAATCTAGAGATGGTGTGTGAATCAAAACATTGGACTCTTCTGAAATGATGTCCTAGGCTGACGTTTTCCTATGATTCTTGCAAACATGGCGACCGCTATCTGGGTTTCTCGCACAGCTTGTGGAAGCAAATTCATGTCACAAGCCTAATACAAAACTGTGTAACGTAAGCAAAAAATATCCTACAATGATATCGACAGGCAACCATCAAATGCTTATCTGTCAGCCAAACCGCCAATAGTTTTAGTTTAATTTTATTGTCAGATTCCCTAAAGTACAAAGAGCTGGAAAACCAGTATGGTTGCGTAAATTGCCATGATTTTCTGTTATAACTTACCTCTTCTGCAATGACTAGTTCCTTGTAATTCAGCTCCGGATATTTACTTTCGTTGCTTTCAACCAAATTTATAGTTAATCTCACTGTTTTGTTCACATTATTCTTTGCACTTTTAGGAGCACCCACTGTTATAAGAGTAGCACGTTTAGAGTCCGACATTTTCCACCAAATTCGAGTATAAAATGATTTTTTTCAAAGCATGACACGACCTGCATTTTCAAACTGTGTAGCACATTGCCACCATGTTGGAATTCATTGTTTGGGTTGTGAGCGCCGCGGTTGAAACTTGAACTACAATCTGTTTACAAGTAGTATCCTATAGATGGCGATTAAATCTTACTCCTAAACAGCATAGATGTCACTGTAACAAGCAGGTTTTTACATGTTCGTTGCCGTTTTCTTTCCCAAAAATGTCATGTAATGTTTAAAATTTTGATGAAAACCATCAATAGTTAAAAGATTAACGTAAATCATAAAATTAAGAACAATTCCGTCATTTCTTGTTTTCAAAAGCATTACTGTTGTTATTACTACTTTTATGGTTAATGATAACATTTACCAAATGCTAGATGTCGCTACTAACGACTGCTTTATCGACAGTAGATTAAAAATAACTCAGAGTAAATGGTGCACACACTAATCAATCACACACATTATACGAAGTAATGTGTTACTCTGTGTAGAAAAGTTGTACTTTTTTAATCTATTTCCTCTATTTCTAGCACAATGTCAGTGATTTCTAGTTGTATTTTATTCTTTTATTAGACGTCTGTGATTTTATTAAAATTTTAATAACCACCATCTTCACGACTTCTTGTCGGGAAAATGAAGCGTCATGTCTGCAGTTTTGTTTTAATTTCCAGGCATGCTGAAGTAAAATATAGATCTCTAAATAGTTTGTTGAAGACATTATTAAAAAACGTTTATTTAACCGAGTTATTTCTATTTTAAATTTGTGTTTTGTCGAATATTAATGCGAATTATTGGTCTATTAATCACTGATAAGTGTTCGTGAACGTCCATGAGTGTTGGCAAATAAAACAAAACAGTGCAACATCACTTTTTAAATTCTCTCCGTGTCCGTCCGTGTGAGATCTCAATAAAGTCTCACAGCTTTATTGAGTCTCACTCTCAACAGTCTCAAGGGATTTGGGGAATATCATTTACCATTATCACTCATTATCATCTACTTTATGCAATGAAGATATTCACAATAATATCTTAATTGACACTAGCTAAATGTGCTGACCGCGCTAAATAATGGCTATTTAAGAGAAAAAAAAGAAAAAACCACCTCTTCTCACCGTATCCCTCCCTTTTTCCATAGGAGTACGCGACTACGCGTGCTGCTCTTCGGAGTCACCCACCGCTTTACTGTCTCCAATATTCCATCACCATCAGCCAAAAGACGTCCACATCTGGGCAAAGGCCTTCCCCAAGGATCTCCACCACGTCCTGTCTTGTGCTGCTCGCATCCAGCGGCTATCAGCGACCTTTACCAGATCGTCATTCCATCTTGTTGGACCAACTAAGATGGAATGACGATGAATGAAGAATTGGTGCCAACTAAGAGTAATTTGCCTACCCTAGATTTAGAATAAAAAAGTCATGCCAGAGTATAATTTTTTGGGTAATTATAGGTAAGTAATTATTAGACTCGGGCACAGTAGTACTTTACTACTGTTAGAAGGCCGGCTAAGGGCCAAAAGTCGTCTTATAAAGGTTGCTTCACACATATCAGTGAAGCCACAGTTCCGCGACACAGTATCGGGTCGGGACAGTGTTTTTCATACATTATCTATGAATGCATCCCCACTTGTCAGTGATAGATAATGCTTTGTGTCAGTGCCGCCACCGGCAAATCACTGACGTATTCGTTTTGAGAAAATTAAAGCTTGATTCACACAAATCAGTATGAAAGAATATTTCGGCACTGTGTCGGAACTGTGACTTCACTGGCATGTGTGAAGCAACCTTAAACCAAATCTCGTATGTAAGTTTTGTAAATACCTACAACAGTTATGGATGTGTTCGGGGTGCTTGTTGTATAGTTGTGGTGGAGGGGGCAGCAGTGACGTCATAAAGATGGCCGCCGATGGTTTAGTTTTTTTCAATGGGGAAGAAAACTGACAATACTCGCCGCTAGCGGCGCCACATACGGGTCTTTGACCCTGAAAGCTGGCCAAAAATAATTTTTGCCTTATCGTTGATATTAAAAAACAAATTGGTCGCCTATATATAGCTAAAGGTTTCATTATATTTGAGTCTATCGTATCGGTCGGAAGTTATCGTTCGCTTGAACTTGTTATTATAAAACCAGGTACCTTTGTAGTTACATTTTTAACCATTTCTAGTTAAATCTACTTTGAGTTTTAGTATTTATTATGAAGAACAAAAGGTTATAGAAAATACGCGAATTTAGGCGTTTTGATAATAAAATCTTTAGGAGTTTTACTTAACTTCTAAGCTTTTCTATGCAATTAAATATACATCTAAATAAAGATGTTCTATTCAGTAATACGCTCAATGCAAAAGTTGCCGTGAAATACCGCGGATGTATTTTCATATATTTTTTAGGTAGGATAATTAGAGAAAAAAATGCAAATAAAAATTATTTTTCTATGTTTTCTTTCAGGGCCGTCCGGTGTCAAATTCTTATCCCAGAAAGACATTTATAACATGGTCAGTGTATACAGTCTCACAACTCACAACACGTGTTGTTGCTAAAAGAACACGGGAGCAACTCCTCATTCCGTTTAGTGTGCGAGCTAAATGTCAACATGAAGAAGAGCTCTTTCAAAAATTCTGCCAATACAAAATATATACGTCAAAATAATGTGTATGTCAAAGCTGCCAGTATTCCGCTACGATTTAGTATAGGATCGTGATTCTATTTTTTACTAGCGGTCACCCGGGGTTTCACCCGCGTGGTTCCCGTTCCTGTGGTAATATCGGGATAAAAAGTATTCTATGTGTTAATCCAGGTTATAAACTATCTGTATGCCGAATTTCATCCAAATTCATTCAGTAGTTTTTACGTGAAAGAGTAACAAACATCCATCCATACTTACAATTTTTCGCGTTTATAATATTAGTAGGATATGGTGTTTGAAGTTTTTATTATGACAAAGTACTAATCATAACTTCTTTGAAATACTTTCATTGAAAATAAATATTATTGAAATTGTTGTTTAGTTTTCTATTTTGTTTTCCCTACTTTAAGAAATCATTAGAGATGAAAAACCTTTATTCAGATAAACAATAGTTAGGAATATTTTCCAAATTTTCGAAACAGGAGCAGTTAATGTAGAAGGTTCCTTTTTCACCTTGTTATTCTATTTTCATACTTATATCCTATAAGCTTGTGCTAATGCAGCCCTTTCATACGATACCCCACATGACCGGTTAACTCAATGAAAAATTTGGTGACATAAACCCCTTTTTTTTAATAATTAATTACAAATGTATAGTTTTCAGATTTTTCCCTATACTTGTATACTAAGAAGGTAATACTTGCCAAATTTCATAGTTCTAGGTCAACGGAAAATACCCTATACATTTTGATACCCTTGAGAGTGTCGAAATATACGTTTTTTGTGCATAAAGACCCTGTGTTTTAATGATTTAATTATAAATGTAAAGTTTTCAGATATTTCCCTATACTTGTAGTATAAGTCGGTAATACATAGGTCACAATAAAAGTTTCCGGAACTGGCCACTTACATAAACATATTTAAAAAGTAATTACAACATTTGAAAATGGAACTCTTTGGCTGTAGAATGCAGTTTGAGCCAGTTTGTTTCATCTAACTGTCAATTGCTTTTACACTGTGGCGCCATTTTAAAAATTGCGTGTTAACTCGGGACAATTTTCGTAGTATGATTTTCTACGATTTTAGGCTCTGACCAAATATTACATTTGGTCCGAGATTTTAGGTGTAATTTGACAGCTCAACAGAGCATCGCTCGGCTTCAATCTGCTTTTGGCGATGAAGCACCATGCAAGACGACTATTTATAGCTGGTTTGCAGAATTCAAGCGCGGTCGTGTCAATCTCAGTGAAGAATCTCGCGATGGTCGCCCGTCCACCGCTGTAAACAACAAAAACATCGATGCTGTGCGCCGTATGAATGAAACAGACAGGCATATGACCTACCATGAGATTCGCGCATCCTTAGACATAGGCATGAGTCAAATACAATCAATCCTACACAAACATTTGGGTGTGAGAAAGCTGTGCTCGCGGTGGATCCCACACAATTTGACTGAGGCTCAAATAAATAAATAATAAATAAATCTCTTTATTTCAGGCAACAAACAATGTACAGGATGGTAAAAGATACAAAGAGGCCCATATAATAAATACCTTACACGCTAACATACATACAATATAAAACAATTTTGTTAGTACATAATACTTATTATCTATGTTAGTAAGATCTTATTTTACACGTAATGTACTCGTCGTACATGTCGGCGACGTGTGGCGCAACGCGGTGTCTGGTAACCGACCTCTGAACCGCCGGGTACACGACACCCTTCGGCCAAAAGTCCTCCTTCATGAAGGTCGACAGGTGGTCAGACGGCACTCTCACCACAAACGAATTAAAATTTACGTTGTGGCGGGACTCCAACCGCTCGACTCTCAGGGTGTATTTGGCTTTAATTCTGATATACTCCAGAATCTCCTCTGACTTCGTGGAGTAATGCAGTCGGGACAGGTACAGCAGCGTCGTCGGCACCGCCGGCCGCAGCAGATGGTTAGGACGTGTCGGTGCTGTGCCACATAGGTTACGGCTGGTGGGCTTCTTCCTCTTCCTCTCCACCTTCGTAAAACCGTCGTTGTCACACATTTCCATCTGCCTTTGTGGTTTCGAAACAACTCCGGAGACAGGTACGCGGGTATCGTTTTTCCCCTTCGTCGTTCGTCGCTCCGGTTGCGGAGCCGCGGGTCGGCTCTGGCTGGCAGCAGCAGCGACAGCGGCTTATGCACTTGGGGTCGGAAAAAACGGACCGCGTCACTTGGTGCAGTCCCAACTAACAAAATTGTCATATAATATGAAGCCTAAATAACATTTGGTCATATAGAGGTCATATAGATGTAACTCAAATTCCCATGAATCGTGTTACAATATATAATACGAACGATTAGTCGTATAATATTTTAGTCATTTAATTGAGTCCTGTAAACGTTTACACAACCAAATTCCATGACCATCTTATAAAGATCGTAGCTGTGACCTTTAAAATACATTCACTCGTTTATTAGTCTCGTTTACGACCACTTTACGCCTTCTTGATGTAGTATAAAAGTAATTTATATGACAATCATAATCTGGTTATAATGACGACCATAACACTGCTTTTTGTCAGTAATAATATTTCTACATGACAATCATATAAAGTCCATAAATTTAACTCTTATAAAACGTACAGCTGTATACACGTCTCTTATAGGATTTTTTTACTATCTTCACACAACTTTTATATAATGTTTAAAAGCCCAATATTCAGATATATATGTCTTATATAACTTATGGGTTTAAAATGCTTATATAAGTTACTTATATAAACATTTTGATTATTTAACGGTTTCACGTGGTACTCTTTTACGAACTGAACTTGTATATTTTCCGTTGTTGTGACTTTGAATATACAAGCTTTTTATGTGATAGCTATGCTAGTGTCAAAGAATCAAAAGATGGTTCCGTAGTAAGAAATAGTATTTGTGAAAAAGGATGCATATGTACATATACAAAATGAACTCAATATTAAATAGGTAGCTTATCGTAATAATATCTAACACCTGTCAATTATCATCTTTTTTTTTCTTAAAATTTAGTAAGTTCAAGAAGTAATTCTCAAATAATCATCGCAGATTTGCAAAATGATGATTATTCGTTTGAAACCCAAGATGATGATGATGAAAACAGTAATGAAAATGAGAATTTTAAAACATCTTCAATTATCACTTGTGATTTCAATAAAATGTTTAACCCACGGGTTTTAACTTCTTTACGGTATCCTAAAAATGGTGGACGACAAAAGAATTAAAATCGTAGTATATGACTTATAGTCCTAAGACATCATATAATAGGTATCATCACTACCTAAAGTCGTATAATTGTAAAAGTACTAGAAATCTTAAATAAAATGTGATTAATTATTTTTATTTTGCAATAATTCGACGGGAGCATTAAAAATTTGTGAAAAATTGTATATACAATCGTCATGAAATTTAATTTCCCTTAGAAAAGTAGATATTGTTACCTACTAACACCAACTACAATATAGTTAATAACATTCAGTAATAAATATGGCAGACATAAGATGGTGACACTTTGTAAACAGTTATTTTGTTTTTCGTTTGTTTTTTGTTGTCTCACTCCCACTGAACTGCGCTGTAATAGCAAGCATCCGGGTAAAGGCTATGCTAATGACTACTTCCCAATGTTTATTAAGTTATACAACGTCTATTGGATCACTACACGACAAGATGGTTATAATATTAATCACTTTCACGACTGCTATACGAATATTTATCGTATATCTGATATTAATATGACTATTACCTTCATAATAGCCACTAATACGACCTTGACACGATCGCTATGCGAATAAAAGTTTTATTATTTCCGCCTATTTCGCGTCATATATACGTCAATACGACAGCTATAATAACCAAAACAGTCTGACCTTAAGTTGTGACGAAAACGTTGTCCCGAAAACTATACGACCAAATTTTGTTAGTTGGGGTGCCATGCTTACCAGATTCAACGAAGGTGCGTCAAATTTGGTGTGGGACATAGTAACAGGTGACGAAACATGGATTTATTGCTACGATGCCTAAACAAAGCAGCAATCGAGCGTATGGGTCTTTCAAGATGAGCCGAAACCAACTAAAGCGTTCTAATTGCTTCTTTTTTAAATAAAACTGGACACGTGGCTACTGTTGCTTTAGAGAATCCTCGTATTTCTTCGTGCCGGAAATTATTGACGAACTCCGTAAAAAAACCGTAAACGCCGTGTCATCTTGCACCACGACAATGCTAGTTCCCACACGACCAGACAGACAAACGAATTTTTGAAGGTAAAAAACGTAGAACTTTTGAGCCATCCTGCACATACAGACAGACAGACCTGGCACCTTGTGACTTTTTCTGTTCCCAAAAATTAAGAACCAATTAAGCGGTCAACGATTTTCATCACCAGAAGAGGCTGTGGAAGAGTATGAAAAACACGTTTCTGAGGTCACCACGAAGGAGTGGCACAAAGTTTTCAAAATTGGTTTAATAGAATGGAAAAGTGCATTTACGCAAAGGGAGAATATTTTGAGAAACAATAAATGAATTATTGACCTTTAATAGTATTCTTATTCATTCCGGAAACTTTTAGTGCGCCCCACGTACTTGCCAAATTTCATAGTTCTAGATCAACGGAAAATACCCTATAAATTTTGATTCCCTTGAGAGTGTCGAAATATAAGATTTTTTGGCATAAAGGCCCTGTTTTTTAATGATTTAATGACAAATGTATAGTTTTCAGATTTTTCCCTATACTTGTAGTAGTATAAGACGGTAATACTTGGCAATTTTCATAGTTCTAGGTCAACGGAAAGTACCCTATAAATTTTGATTCCCTTGAGAATGTCGAAATATACGACTTTCTGCGGCATAAACGGCCGTATCTTTATTTTACGTTAACTTAGGAGTTTGATTTTTTCACAGCTTTAAGAGAGTACCTGAGTACTTATATCGTTTTAATTTCAACTCGATACCTCTACGCGTTCCTGAGATAAAGGGTCGTGACAGACACGACAGACGGACAACAAAGTGACCCTATCAGCAGGTATGGGCAATCTTTGACATGTTGAGGGCCAAACTTTAGCGTGCAAATACGTTCGCGGGCCGCGTTTAAAAGTACTTAGTGCATTTTAAAGTAGTGATAATATTTTTTGCTATAGATATTAGACATTAAATAATACGACAATGTTATTATAGTACCTACAATTTATCAAAATAACAAAATGAAATTTAAAAAAATGGTACATTATAACTAAATCGTTAAATTTGCAATTGTTACAAACTACGAAAGTTAAATACACCGAAATCAATGAGACATTTGAGCTTGAATTTGGGAAAGTAATCCATCGATATTTGGATTAATTCCACTGATACAAAGACGTAAAGAATTTTCCAAATTATCGTCAGTCAGTCTTGTACGACGTGTTGATTTATTAATTTTCATCAATGAAAAGAACTATTCGCATTTATAAGTACTGCCAAACGCACAAATCAATCTTTTGCGAATTTTCTAAGCTGCGGAAAATTGTCTTCTTCTAGGTATTTTTTGAAGAAATCGTACAACTCTACGTCTTCAAATTTCGATTTTAGGAGTGAGTTTTCTTGAATCTCGATCAACTCCATTTGTAAGTGTATTGGAGCATTTTGTACATTACATTTTGTAGGAGTGTAGCAAATAAACTGAAACGTCTTCCATGTTTTTGAAGTCGCTAAATCTGTTCGAAAATTGTTCCGACAGTAACTTGAGTTCTTCAGCATATTGAGCATAACAATATTTTTATACGCAGAGAGCATGTTGAAATGGTAACTGTTACCAGACAGCATCTGTGACTCCCATAAGCGTAGTTTATTCTGAAACACTTTAAAATGGCTGTACAAATCATTTTCTAACTGTCCTTGTTTTTTAAGTTTCAAATTTAAATCATTCAAATAGCCTGTAAGATCGACCAGAAAAGCTAAGTCACATATCCATTTTGGGTCACTTAATTCAGATAGTGGTTTATCTTTTATTTTAATAAAGTCTGCTATCTCATTTCTAAGCTCGTAAAACCATTTCCAACATTTTTCCTTTGCTCAGCCATCTGACTTCATAATAATATGTTAAGTCGTAATATTCAGCTGATATTTCATCCAAAAACGCCATGAACTGACGATGAAGAAGATGAAGCCCTCGGGATCGAATAAAGTTGATGGTTTTTACTACCACATTCATAACGTTCTGGATTCGAATGGACTTAGAACACAAGTTCTGTTGGTGAATAATGCAATGAAGAACTATCAAATCATCTTTTTGCACATTTAATTCTGTTGTTTTTTTATTCAAAAATCCGATGAAACCTTTACGTAAGCCGACCATAGAAGGTGCACCATCAGTGCATACTCCAATTAATTTTGACCATGGCAAGCCAAAACTTGTGAATACCTTTTGAACTTCAATAAAAATATCCTCTCCTGTAGTGGTTCCTTTAAGCGGCTGTAAAGCAAGCAATTCCTCAGTAACAGTGAACTCCTTATCAACACCTCGAATAAATATAGCCAGTTGAGCTGTGTCAGACAAGTCGGTGTTCTCGTCTAATGCAATGGAAAATGATTCAAAACCAGCCATACGGTCAGTCAATATTGTTTTTATATCATTAGCCATCATTTCTATACGTCGAACAACAGATCGTCTTGACAAACAAATTTTTTCAAATTCATTTTTCTTTTCAGGACACAAAATACTGCAAACTTCTAACATACACTCCTTGATAAATTTTCCTTCGGTAAATGGTTTTAATGCATTTGCCAATTTTGAGCTAACTATAAAACTAGCTTTCACAACATTATCAAGTTGTGTTCTTTGTTTATGAAACATTTGTTGCTGTTTTTCCAAATTTGCGGTAAGCTTCTGGATTTTGTCTGTTCTTAATTGTCCTGTCAGTGAGTGCAGCGTAGCATGCTTAGTTGAGTAATGCCTCTTTATATTGAATTCTTTCATTACTGAAATAGATTCATTACACAGCAAACAAATAGGCTTACCATTGTGCAAGATAAAAAAGAATTCTTCAGTTCATTTTCTTGAAACTGGCGACCCTCTGTATCTACTTTTCGTTTCTTTCCACCAGACATCATTTTTGTTTACTTTTTGTACAATAAACTTAATAACAAACTATAGTTCGTAACCACGCACACAAAGTCACAAAGTAAGTTGACGGCTCGAGCAGTTCGCTAGGATATCGCTTGTCCAAGTTATCACCTCGGTAGCTCAAATAGAACTGAAGTAACGTTCGGGCCATCTACCCGCTTATATAGGCAAAATGAAGGAATAATCTGGAATAAACTAGTGCCGCCGAGTGGCGGCGATTATTAAAGTGTGAGGCGGCAAACATCAAATCCTTTGATGTTTGCCGCCTCACTGTCACTCCCGTGAGTATAAGTACCTACCTAATGTAATATTTTTTTATTGGGTTTTTTCGAAATGTCTCGCGGGCCGGTTCATATCTTACAGCGGATCCGGCCCGCGGGCCGGTTGTTGCCCGTCTATGGTCTATATGTCACTTTTTCCCGTAAAAAAATTAACTCAAGCAAAGTCGCGGGCAAAAGCTAGTACCTAATAATATGACTTAGTGGCGCTATCTACTTCCAGCTTTACGGATTAGCCGCTACTTTTAGGTAGGCACTACTGGCCGCTAACAAAAATATGAACGCCCCATTCATTATAAAAACCAATTCGGCTTAACGAAGTAGAGTTATTAAAAAAACGGTTCAATCAGCAAAAACTCGGTTGACGCTCCTTTAAGGAGGTTATTTTCGGAAAACGTTGATGGCCTGGACATTATGAGACCGAGATTCCTATTAAGATATGAGACATTAGTCGCACTTAAGACTCTTCGCGCTGTGCCAGCAGCCTAGAGAGTTGTTTATTCAAGTGGAAATTATTAAATAATTCCGTTCGTTCGAAATTGAAAAGATTTTTCATCTTACTAAAAGAAGGAAGTCAACCATCATTGGTCAGTTTACCTTTCCTTAAAAACATTACATCAAAAGATTCAAAACACGAGATGACAAAACGCTTGATGAATTAAAATAGCAATAAACCAGCTTTACGTAACTCTGGTAATTGTTGCTAAAATAATATTTCTTATGATTACTTCTTATTCTTAGGTACTTCATTAATTTATACTTTAATAATATTTTGGTGTATTACCTTTTGTTGATCGAAGTATATTACAGTTAAATGTTAGAACAAAACTAATAAAATATTAGTTCAAACGAGTTTTAATTTTTCGAGTAGTACCTAGACTATCACATTATCTTACACAAGCACGAAATTCCATGGTATTATTCAATTTAGGGTATGAAATTTTGCCTTCAGTCTGCTGGCATAGTTTAATAAGGCGCTTATCACACGAAGCTGGAGATAATTTCTGACCTTCTAAATTGTGTTGAAGGAACAAAGAATCTTGAATTAGGCTAGGGGATAGAATGATAATCAGTCTGTATATCGATGGTAGGTATACTGGGTTCCTAGTAAATGTTCTATAGTTTCTAATATTAAACACCTACTTAATATCTAACAGTCATAAGTAACCATTTCTACATAATTAAAACAAAGTTTTTTACAGCAATTACCAAAAGCGCGGGCACATAAACATTCTGTCAAAAAAGTTTCGGGAACGGATGATTTGTTTATGATTCCAAATTAAATTTTTTGTTTTTTTTTGTTGTTATTTTGGCACAACTGTTATCCAATTTGGCGCGGAGTTTGAGTTGTATCTGAGAATACAGTGCTATTAGTTAGTTTATATCCAGTGCGTATGTCGAATTTCTTAATGGATAAAAACATCGAACAAAGAGTTTGTCTTAAATTTTGCGTCGGCAATGGAATTTCGTGTTCGGAGTCACTGAAAATGTTACAGAAGGCTTACGGTGAATCGTGAATCTATATCAAAAACACTTGCTTATGAGTGGTACAAAGCGCTCAAAAGCGGTTGAGATGTGATGGGAGATTTGCTTTGCTCTGGCAGGCCATCAACGTCTTCAACTGAAGTTAACATCGCAAAAGTGAAGGAAATGGTGACTGAAAATCCTTATTCAAGTTTGAGAGAGATAGCCGCTGAACATTAACTTTAAACTTTAACTCGATCCATCCCATTTTAAATAATCACTTGGGTATGAAACATGTTGCCGCTCGGCAAGTCCCAAAAAATCTGAATTTTCTCCAAAAACTCAGTTGCATAAGAGTCGCTGAGGACATGCTAGAACGAGTCAATTCCGGCCCAACAATCATGCAACGCATTGTTACCGGTGACGAGACGTGACGTGACGCAAACTAGTCAACAAGCTTCGGAGTGGAGCCTCCCACTGCGGCGACTGTCTAAATTCAAAGTCGATCTAAATTCAAAGTCATGTTGACTGTTTTCTTTGACTATCGCGGTGTTGTGCACTCGGAATTCTTGCCGGAAGGTCAAACGGTAAATAAAGAATATTATTTAAGCGCTATCCGGCGTTTAAGAGAGCAAATTCGACGAAAAAGGCCAAATTTGTGGAAAGAAAATTCTTGGATTTTGCACCACGATAATGCGCCTTCGTACAAGGCCATCATTGTAAACGAACTTTTGACTAAAAACTCAACAAATACCATCGAGCAACCACCTTATTCACGAGATATGGCTCAAGCCGATTTCTTTTTTTTATTTTTATTTTTTTTATTTTATTTTATATAAGAGGGAGGCAAACGAGCAGGCGGGTCACCTGATGGAGAGTAATCACCGCCGCCCATGGACACCCGCAAAACCAGAGGAATCGCAGACGCGTTGCCGGCCTTAAAGGGAGGAATAGGTTTAAGGAAGGAATAGGAATTGTGAGGAGGGGGGGGGGGAAGGGGCCTCCGGAACCCTCACTGGTCGGACGAAACACAACAGCACCAAGTGCCATTATTTCACGCCGAATATTAGTGAGAGGGTAATACCACGCCGGGCGAGCCGGCCCAATGTGTGCTGCAACGCAGCGTGGCTCTACCACTCAGTTGGTGTCACTCATTTAGCGCCACCCAGGGATCACGTGTAGGGTCTCAAGGGTAAACCTACGGACGCGAGCAACTTTGACCCCCAAAAACTTCTTTTTCCTAAACTCAAATTACCACTTCGTTACACCCGTTTTCATTCGGTAGAAGACTTAAAGGAGAATTCGCGGCGAGAACTGAACTCAATTCCGTAAAAAGCGTTTAAAAAATGTTTTGATGATTGGATTATTCGTTGGAGTAAGTGTATCGTTTCTAAAGGAGCATACTTTGATGGCGATAAAATAAATTTGGATGAATAATTAATATTTTGTGTATTATTGATTTTTTCCCGGTACTTCCTTGACAAAGTAGTATGTGTCAAAACTTTGGTAACTAGTGCTGGGGTGCATTGTGGAAACGATTAACGTTTGATCTAATTTTCGTTTAACACTGAGGAAAAAGTTAATATTTTGTTACATTGTAGAGTAGACTCGGTTTGGGGAATCGCATAACATTTTATTGTATTAATGTTTCATGCTACGTTGTAATGATGTAGGTAGTAACGTGATTCTCTCAACATTGAAACGAGCAATTTAACTAATATTTGTTGTTACTAGTACTTGTTTTATTGGTTAGATAATGGATAAACATATTTAAAACACATTTAAGACTCCCAGACCCTAAATCAATTTAGAAAAAACAGTTATTTCTAATTTCACCCTAACGGGAATCGATACAGGAGAGATGGCGACGCCATCAGAACAGCTAACCACGGAGGCAGTTACGTTACTTCGTAATTGAACTTGTGCAGCACACCAGCCCTTGGCGTAAAGGATTTGTGAATAATAGCGTATTAATGTCTGATTAAACGATAAAAGCCTTCGGCGGGGACATCCAAAGGGTCAATCGGGGGCGAGGCCCTCATTATGCATTCATAATTCTGCGTCCTTCGTGCACGGTGTCAGTTTCAAAGATGGCGGGAGCTTAATGTCTATTGACATTTATTTTAAATGATTTTCTGGCTAGAATTCACGAAATGGTCGAACTACATAAAGACGAATCTCGAAATGGACGAACTGCGTAATGACGTTTCACGAAATGGTCGAATCAAATTATTGACGAATTGAGTAGTAGGTAAACGGCAAAATGCGAAATGGACGAATTGCGTATTGGACCTACGTCTAACAAATCGAATAAACAGTACAATTTTGGTTTTTAATCGCCCAAAGTGAAAACATATCTTGTATATGCTATAAGATTAACGCCCGTTACGATCTGACTATAATATAGGGTGTTTGGAAATTGGCTATATAACCATGTCGCGTAGCGGTGAAAGAATACTACCCTCCTGAGACCCAGAGTGTAAAATTTTGTCGGATCTTGTTAATTTTTGGTATGGGTATTATTTGGATTATTCAAGTTATGAGAAAAATAGTAAAAAAAAACCCTTACCCCCCAGAGCCCTAAAGTAGTGGGTATCACCCATGATATTATGGGTCTGAATGAAACCAACATGTGACAAATTCTATGATTTATTCAGAATAATTCCTCATAAAAGCAGTTTCTAAGCACAAAAATAAGTCAGAACATTTCACAAAAGTTTCTTGAAAACAACTTTTAAACCGATACTTAGATCGTTTGTTTTGTTTTCCTATGGAACAAATGGGTAAATGTTGTGCCTCCTACATCCTTTTTAAACTGTGGGGCAATGGTTCAAAACGGTTTGCGTTCTAGAGAAGAGGATTCCGGTATTATCCTCTCTTTTCGCACACACTTATTGCCTAGGACTTAGACATGGACTGTTCCGCGTAAGGCGATCCAGACTGGAACTTGCGCACAGTATCATTGGCATATCTCCGCCGTAAATTAGGTTTTTAGCCAAGTCCATCTTAAAATCCAGGTAAGTTACTGCATTATTTGCTTTCGAGAAAGTCCGCATTTCATGGCATCAATTCAGTATTCTACCCATGCTAAAGTAGTAGCAAATCAAAGTTTTCATGAGAACTTTTGTGTCGAAGTATTCATGAGAACTTTTGAGTAAAGGCTGTTCTTCTGATGGCGGATCGGTATCTTGCGCATTGTCGAAGGTGTCTGAAGGAGTCCATGTCATAGGCCGATTAATAGCTCGTCGATAAACACCACTACGAGATGAATCGGCCAACCTGGATAGAGGCTCTTCGTCCGACTCCTCCCACTCGGACTCGGATACTATAGAAGCACCTGGCCTGCGTTAATCAGTTCCAAACTGATTTGCAGGTCCTTCACTTGATCTTTATAAACATCTTCGCAGTCAAAGACTTCAAAGTTCACCATTAACTCCACTATTTGGTTATCTCTCAAATCTAAAAAACAACGAATTTTAAGTGTTGAGTGCTCAAAGTATCATCCGTGATACCGTAAAAATATTGGTCTGTGAATTATTTAAACATGGAGATTTTATCATTTTTAATACTTATAACAAACAATCAACATCTTATTAATTATAAACAATCAAAAAAATCACCAAAACCTAGTTAGTACAAATATTAAAAAACTAGTAAATTCAATCATTTGGCATCGACATCTAGTGTCAAGTCAACTTGCAAAAGTGCCATTTGACATTTTCGACTGGTGCAGCTTTCTAGTTTACGATCTGTTAGATAGTTCAGGCATATACCGCTAGATAGAGCAAAAATTTTTTTTTTTGTCTTAGTATCATAGGTGATACCCGGGGTCTCAGGAGGCTACTCTCTTCCCTTGGGTGTCGTAAGAGGTGACTAACGGACTAAAGACTGCACATACTTCCAACAGCATAGAGCGGCGATGGACTCCACACCTGTCACGCTGAGCACATGTGCATATATCATTAGGTGAAATGTGGACTGTATAAGTGGACTACTTCTGCGGTCCTCATTGCCTGTAGGCTTACTCTTGAAACACAATTGCATTAATCAATTTCCAATCACAAATCTAAAAAATGTCAAACGGCACTTTTGTAAGCGACAATAGCGCCACATTGGAGTTAACTTGCGTGGAAATTGATTGAACATTATCTTTACTTATCCCAATATCGATACATATAAATCGCATTGGAATTGTATTAAGATTGAGTTTGCGTTCAAGAGTAACCCCCTTGGTCTCTGACTAACCCTTCGGGGATAATAGTCTTTCTTTATATATATGATGACTTTTCTTGAGACCGTTTTAAAACAAGGGGGTGAAACAATAGACTACCAATCCTACACTATACGGCGCCGGTGTTGTTATTATTATACATAAATGTTAAATAAAATACAGGGTTGGGTGAATGTAGAAAGTTATCGGGCGCACATACCTATCGCGATCCGGCTAGATTGAACTGGAGAATATCCAATGCAAATAACCCATCTCGGTAGTTTGAGAAACTGGGAACCGAGATGGGAAACGTGTGGATGTGGTAAAAACAGGACAGCTTAGATCAGTATTGTTATCTATATTTTACGTGAATACGAAGTACACAATGACAATTATCTTATTTTACATAAGTACCTATAAGTATACATAAATACATAAGTATATATACTTACATAAATCCATACATACCTACAGTCAAAGGGTTGGTCAGAGACTAGGCAATCTTTAATCCCTTAGTCGCCTTTTACGACACCCAAGGGAAGAGAAACGTGTTGGGTAGCGGGGTGAAAGAATACTACTAACCCTTCTCTTCCCTTGGGTATCGTAAAAGGCGACTAACGGACTAAATACTGCACACACATCCAACAGCATAGAGTAGCGATGGGCTCACCACATGTCGCGCTGAGCACATGTGCAGTCGCAATCCTTGGCGTCGATATTTCGAGTGACGTTCAGTCTCGTGGTCATTTGGAAGGTAAAGCTAAATTAGCTTCGAAAAAACTGGGTGTGCTTAATAGAGCGGGTCAGTATTTCACGCCGGCCCAACGCTTACAACTGTATAAAGCACAGGTCAGGCCGCATATGGAATACTGCTCCCATCTTTGAGCTGGAGCACCCCAATACCAACTCCTTCCATTTGACCGCATCCAACGCAGAGCTGCTCGAATTATCGACGACGTGGATATTTCAGGTCGGCTCGATCCACTGGCTCTTCGGAGAGACGTTGCGTCTCTCTGTATATTGTACCGTATACAACATGTCCCAAAATTCAAGGATAAGCTGGTACCAGAGGATGAACCTTTTCTTGACTATTAAAGAAAAAAAAAAGAAAAAAATAAATCTCAACATTCTATGAAAATACAAAAAAAAATTGAAATCCTTAGAAAATTTACACCCCTTAACATATTTTTAACTACCATAACCACAACTTTTCTAAAATTTCAGTTTTTTTTTTGTATCGGCAACTTACATAGCACTGCTATACACCACAATCCTTAAAAATCCTAAAACTACAGTAATTTTTATTCAAAAATCAATCATAATATTTTATTTCCCTAAAAACTTGAAAGTTTTATACTTTCAGTCTACTTTCACTCCTCGTAGCGTAAAAAAAACGTATGGTAACTACTATGGCAAGTTTTTTTAAAAATTAACGCAACTAACTATGATTCTAAAATGGTATAAGACTCTACGAAAACTAGCCACGAAAGAAAGTGCGTTCTATTTCTAAAGAATAACCAAATTTAATAAATTGTTGTTGTTGCTAGTAATCATTTTTAGTGTGGGCCCAAGATAGGTTTATTGTTGCAAATTCTTGGAATTTGAATATGACGCGTGCGTGTCAATAAAATTTAGACGTCAGAGAGAGATAGATAGAGAGAGATTATGCGTTAGAGAGAGTTAGATGGTATGTTCCTTATTAAATAACAAGAGCAAGTCAGTACGCTTTACTCCTTTGTTTACTGTGCACCATTCTGTATTCAATTGACGTGGCTCTCGTACTAACGACTTTTGGCTTGGCTTTTTGGACCCGATTAAGTGACCCACTAATTAAACTGACCTGGCATGATTTTGGACTGTGATTGTGTCTTTTGTGAATTGGACTTTTGGCGTATTGTGGACTATTTAGTGTTTATAATGCCGCTACCATACACATCGCTGGAATACGCTAATATGCACCTCATCTATGGAGAATGCCGATGCAATGCTAGCGCTGCTAGCAGATTGTATCGAGAAAGGTACCCGAATGCTCAAAGATACCCGGGTTACCGAGTATTTACTAATGTGCATCAAGCGTTTTCGGAGGGTCGTTTACCTTCTGACAGGAGAAACGCTGGAAGACCTAGAATGGAACGCGATGAAGAAGTTCTCAATGAAATAGAAGATGATTCAACTACCTCGATACGTGCCATAGAAGCGGTAACTGGTATTCCCAAAAGTTCTGCACATCGAATTCTAAAACGTCACAGGCTTCACCCATATCACTACAGGCGTGTGCAGACATTATTACCGTGGGACTATCCGCTACGTGTTGCATTTTGCCGTGTGATGCTGCAAAAGCACAGAGAAGATCCCCAATTTTTAGATAAAATTCTATGGTCGGATGAAACAACCTGCAAGAAAGATGGTTATTTAAATCTTCACAACTTACATAGCTGGAGCAATGAGAATCCACACCTGATGAGACAAGACAAATCCCAATATCAATTTAAAGTTAACCTATGGTCGGGCATATTAAATGGAAAAGTGATTGGGCCCTTTGAGTTACAAGGAAACTTAAATGGCAATAGTTATTTAAACTTTTTACAAAATGACTTGCCAGATTTATTAGAAGATGTGCCCATAAATGATTTACAAAACATGTGGTTTCAAAATGATGGTTGCCCAGCTCACTACGCTCATTCAGTGCGAGAATACTTAAACCAAGAGTATCCAGGACGTTGGATCGGGCGACTTGGTCCTATCTTATGGCCACCACGTTCACCCGATCTAAATCCCCTAGATTTTTTTTATTGGGGTTGTCTCAAAGACAGGGTCTACTCAAAACCCATTGCAACATTGGACGAGCTTCGCCAAAAAATCGCTGAGGCTGTGGATCATATCAACGGTAGAAGATATGCACGACGAATAAAACGATCCTTTTTAAGGCGATGTCGTGCCTGTATTAATGCCGGTGGCAAACAATTTGAACATGTACTCTGATGTTAACAATAAATTAATAAAATAATTGTAAAAATGTTTCTACTATTTGTTTTAATTCATTCAACATTTTTGAACAACTAGAAACCTATTTTGGGCCTAACTAAAAATGATTACTATCAACAGCAAAAAATCATTAAATTTGGTTCTTCTTTAGAAATAGAACGCACTTTCTTTCGTGGCTAGTTTTCGTAGAGTCTTATACCATTTTAGAATCATAGTTAGTTGCGTTAATTTTTAAAAAAACTTGCCATAGTAGTTACCATACGTTTTTTTTACGCTACGAGGAGTGAAAGTAGACTGAAAGTATAAAACTTTCAAATTTTTAGGGAAATAAAATATTATGATTGATTTTTGAATAAAAATTACTGTAGTTTTAGGATTTTTAAGGATTGTGGTGTATAGCAGTGCTATGTAAGTTGCCGATACAAAAAAAAAACTGAAATTTTAGAAAAGTTCTGGTTATGGTAGTTAAAAATATGTTAAGGGGTGTAAATTTTCTAAGGATTTCAATTTTTTTTTGTATTTTCATAGAATGTTGAGATTTTTTTTTTTCTTTTTTTTTTCTTTAATAGTCAAGAAAAGGTTCATCCTCTGGTACCAGCTTATCCTTGAATTTTGGGACATGTTGTATATCATGGGGAGTGTTCTGAGGAATTGTTCGGCTTGATCCCTGCCGCTGATTTCCTTCACCGCACTACACGCAATCGACTGTCATTCCATCCACATCACCTTGATGGATGGCGGTCTACTGCTGTGCGTTTTTCAAGAAATTTCTTGCCTCGATCTACAGTGTTGTGGAACAAGCTCTCGGCGGCGGTATTTCCGGACCGTTACGACTTAGTGATCTTCAAGAAACGAGCCTATTCCTTCCTTAAAGGCCGGCAAAACGCGTCTGCGATTCCTCTGGTTTTGCGGGTGTCCATGGGCGGCGGTGATTACTTTCCATCAGGTCACCCGCTTGCTCGTTTGCCTCCTTCTGCTATAAAAAGAAAAAAAAGAAAAAAAATATTTGGTGAAAAGTGGACTATGGCAATTATTTATTCTGTGACTATGGTAGAGGAATGCTGAATTCTAAGAGGTTTGATAATATTTTATTTTGCTTTATTTGGAAAACAATCAAAAAACAAATTAACATGTTTTCACATATGTTTAGCTAAAAAATAACTCACCATCAGCACTTAAGTAAGAATATAAAAAAAAACAAAGCAAAAAGAAGCAAAAAAGAAGGAACAAATAACAAAAAGATTCATTGAATATGATGACTAAACAGTTAGAGAACCATTAAACCGGGATTTAGCCAATGTATCTCTGAATATGTGCCTTTGAATTATATACTTATTATAATTATACAATGTGATAGGGGTGGTTACATCGAAATTCATCGACAAAAAAATAATATGGACTTATAAAAAAGTGATTCTAAATCACAAAATAATTAAGTAATGATTTTTTTTCTCACCAAAATAATTTCAAACATATGAATCAAAGTTATTTATTAGTTAGCCAGTGTCATTAGCTACCGTTTGCCATTTTTTTCATGTTTCTCCGACGTATGAAACCTTTAATATAGCATAAAGTAAAAATGGTCATAGATTATAGGGGGAGGGGGTAGGACGATACCTCGGTCGCGGAGTGGTTAACGCAGCCGATCTTATTGTGGAGGACATGGCTTCGATTCCCACCTGAGGTACTTAAAGTTTCAACGTTTCGTTATCTTCGTAAAGAAAAAGAGTTTAAGTAAGTATTTCACGTATCCTGTCCTTTTCGCAGATCCACAGTAATTGCTGGGTAGCTCGCTGAAGAAAGGGTAAAATTTCAGCCACGTATCCTACCCAACTAAGGCCGCTCATAAATATTGTAATCTCGCGAATACATATAATTCTGTGGAGAAATCCATTTAAATATACATTTCTTACTAGCAGCTAAATGCGCGAATGGCTATGAACTGAATAGGATTTAGATGTTGTGTAAAATAAACTGTCTTGGTTGGAGTTCGTTGGTGCAGCGGTAACCGCGTTAGGATTACGATCGTGCAAGTTTACGTTGGCTGCTGAAATCACGCCCTATATGTGTTTTACTCGACGCGACGTCAGTGCGGCCCGCGCGTGCGCGTGTGGGGATGGGCAGATGAAAAATTTAATTTCAATGAAATGTAAAATAAGTGAAAAATATGAAAAATTTCAAAACACCGTGAAAAATTTCAAATTAGGTGAAATTTATTTTTGTAATTTAAAATTTCGATGGTGTATGATTTTATGAATGATTGGCATAAGTACTGTATATTAATAATATCAACGGACATTATTTGTGTTAAATAAATATGCTCCATTATCAGAACAGAATATTTATGTTTACACCTACCTCAAAAGATAGAAATGTTTGCATCTATTTATTATTATTTTTTTTTATAGCAGAAGGAGGCAAACGAGCTAGCGGGTCACCTGATGGAAAGTAATCACCGCCGCCCATGGACACCCGCAAAACCAGAGGAATCGCAGGCGCGTTGCCGGCCTTTAAGGAAGGAATAGGCTCGTTTCTTGAAGATCCCTAAGTCGTAACGGTCCGGAAATACCGCCGCCGAGAGCTGGTTCCACAACACTGTAGTTCGAGGCAAGAAATTTCTTGCAAAACGCACAGTAGTAGACCGCCATCCATCAAGGCGATGTGGATGGAATGACAGTCGATTGCGTGTAGTGCGGTGAAGGAAATTAGCGGCAGGGATCAAGCCGAACAATTCCTCAGAACACTCCCCATGATATATACGGTACAATATACAGAGAGACGCAACGTCTCTCCGAAGAGCCAGTAGATCGAGCCGACCTGAAATAACCACGTCGCCGACAACTCGAGCAGCTCTGCGTTGAATGCGGTCAAATGGAAGGAGTTGGTATTGGGGTGCTCCAGCCCAGAGATGGGAGCAGTATTCCATATGCGGCCTGACCTGTGCTTTATACAGTTGTAAACGGTGGGCCGGCGTGAAATACTGACCCGCTCTATTAAGCACACCCAGCTTTTTCGAAGCTAATTTAGCTTTACCTTCCAAATGACCACGAAACTGAACGTCACTCGAAATATCGACGCCAAGGATTCCAATAATCGGATTGGTATCAAGGGGAGCTCCCTCAAAGTTCAGAGGTACGACGAAGGGATGTTTTTTCGCGGTAAATGCGCAAACTTGTGTTTTGGAGGGGTTAAAGCGGACTAGGTTATGTCGGCCCCAATCCGAGACATGACTTAACATGTTCTCGGTGTCAGTCACAAGTTTATTCCGGCTCTCGATGACGCTTTCCAGAGAAATATTAGCTCGCCCGGTGTAGAGCGTATCCCCAGTACTGTCATCCGCATAGCAATGAATGCTGTTGTTATGCAGCATGTCATTGATATGCAGAAGAAACAAAGTAGGGGACAACACACACCCCTGCGGGACTCCAGCATTCACGGGCTTCATGTCGGAGCACGAACCGTCGACTGCGACTCTGATGCTACGCCCAGTAAGAAAGCTGGCAACCCATGAACACAACTTCTCAGGAAGCCCGTATGATGGAAGTTTAGAGAAAAGAGCCCTGTGCCATACCCTGTCAAAAGCTTTCGCTACGTCCAAGCTAACTGCCAGTGCCTCCCCTTTACTCTCGACTGCCTCCGCCCATCGGTGAGTAAGGTACACTAAAAGATCGACCGCGACGAAAACCATACTGGCGATCACTTAGTAGCTGGTTCTCTTCTAGGTACCCTAAGAGCTGGCGGTTTATAATGGACTCCATTACTTTGGAGAGTAAAGAGGTAATAGCTATTGGCCTGTAGTTAGACGGATCTGAGCGATCGCCTTTTTTTGGAATCGGGTGGACAAGGGCTGTCTTCCAAGAGCTCGGGACGACGCCAGTGGTGTAAGAGAGCTGGAAAAGGCGCGTTAGAACTGGTGCCAATTCAGGAGCACACGTCCGAAGTACAATGGGTGGAACTGCATCAGGCCCACTCGCCTTATGGATATCAAGGGAAAAAAGAGCCTTACGAACTGACCTTTGCAGGAACTGAACGTTTGGCATTGTACAAGCGCAATGCGGTATGGTTGGTGGAGAGTTTTTCCCATCGTCCAAGGTCGAGTTTGATGCGAAAAGAGAGCCCAAGAGATCGGCTTTCTCCTTTGCAGTATAGGCCAGGCAGTCATCGGTCTTTGTAACGGTACAGAATGAATGATATCCGTCCGTTAGTAAGGAATGTGTGGGAGTAGCATTAAAATAAATATTAATGCGTAGCACCATTAATATAATAAGCATGAAAAGGGGAATAATAAACTAGTTCAGAATAATGGTCAATGGTCTAGCGCTTTATCTTTAGTTTGAATTTCGCGGAGACGGCTCTGCGCGTCCCTTGCGGCATAGGCGGCGTCTAGCGGAAGTTATTTACGTAAGCTTCGCATAAGGTTGCTAGTTTGACTTCTTTATTTTGAATTTCGCGGGGACTGCTCTGCGCGTCCCTTGCGACATAGGTGGCGTCTAGCGGAAGTCATTTATTTGGGCTTCGCGTAAGGTTGCTAGGTTGACTAGGACCGTATTTTATTTTGAGTTTCGCGGGGACTGCTCTGGGGTCGGCAAAGTGGTTCACCTACGGGCGGACGCCATCTATGGTCGGAATACGGAACTTTTGATAGTTTCCCAAAATATAGGATTATTGGCTTAAGTGGAGGATTATTAAGAGGGAAGTGTTAATAGAAGGCTACATTTAGATATTCAACGATGAAATATTGGCTGTCGGACGAGATTTGGTTAGATTATGGAAAAATTTTAGAATTGCGCGGCGAAAGCGGCTATGAGCGAGCGAGAGGTTGAGAAAAAGACAGAAAGAGAGGTCGGATGATAGCTCCACGTGGCGCGACGCGAAGGCGGGGGGGATCGGGGAAACGGCTAGCGATTGGTTGAA
Organism: Scoparia ambigualis; assembly: GCA_963921215.1. Classification (NCBI taxonomy): domain Eukaryota; kingdom Metazoa; phylum Arthropoda; class Insecta; order Lepidoptera; family Crambidae; genus Scoparia; species Scoparia ambigualis. Next base: position 26,683,258 of record OY992516.1, read on the forward strand.
GGGAAGAAAAGTGGGCTCGCGCGGAAAAATCTTAGGCGTGTGGCGCGAAAGTAAGATGCTTAGGAAAAGGGCGGAAAATTAGCGGGCATTCAGTTTTGGGACGTCAACGGAGCGGTCCAACTTAAGAGTGCGGTACGACTCATACGGGAAAAATAGCGTCCGAGCTTGATAGTGCGCTAAGTGATATTCGAGCTGCGATATTAATTAAGATTTGTGAAATTGAAAGTTATTAATAAAGTAAACTATTGCGATCGCAACTCGAATCCGTTAACAGAATGAAGTATTCTGGGGTACATCGGCGGAATCGAGTCACGGTGACAACAAAACCCTATGTACCTTTCAACAGACTTCGGTCTGGATGATCTTTGATTGTATTTAATAAGATCGGCGTTTTACACTATTACGCTAAACAATACACTATCTTCGACGGAGTAATGGGGGAGAGACAGTTGTCTCCCTAGTGAAAGTTGAAGATAGGTCAGACACCATTTAGCTGGAGGTAGACCCGTATGACCCAGTCCAATCTCGAGTCTATCTCCATACATACAGTGTAGTGATAGGAAAATAACACACTGAGTATACTGGCTCGACTGATAGAACATTTAGGAGTTAGTTGCTTTCAGGGGCAATGCGACTCTCACCACACACCACGAATTTAAATTAAATGAGGCTTGGCCTAGTTTGCAAGGTACACAAGAGGGACTGTTAGTTCGACAAAATATAGGCATTTTCAAGTGAGGAAAGTTGTAGGAATCTATAGGTAGGCGGATATATATATATGGTTAGTTATTAATTCAGACTAATAAGGCAGGGATAATTAAGTTACGGCGCTAAATAAAATTATGATGAAGTGATGTGGGTCCTAGCTAGGCAAGTAATCTGTTACCGCAGGCCGGTAAAATTCTAATTGTTTTCCTAAAGTTGTTACCAATTAATTATTCATTTTAAATAATTAACAGAAGTATGATAATATCGTACCATCATTACTTTGGAGTACCTAAAAGTCTAGACTGGTTTTCTATTACAAGAAAAATACTAAAAAGTTATAGCAAATAAACTTAGTCGTACTGTGATGTTTGATTTCTAACACTGATATGACCAAACAGGCATTTGTTAGCTTTCCCTGGGATGCAATACGATCTCACATGGCTATACTCTTCAAAGTATGGAAAATTTTACATCCGATACCTTAGCAAAAATAAGCTGATACAAACTGAACAACTAAAACCAGTTTAGAACCTAGGATAAGTCGTTGAAAGAAGACATTGCAAGCTATGAGCTTCTAATAATCTGAAACATAGAAATAATTGATTGATAACAACCAGCTAATTAGCCTGACAATGGTCTACTAATACCATTCGAATAGACCTCTTAAGATATGTAAGTACTTACTTCTAATAATATGAAACATAGAAATATTTGATGGGAACAATCTAATCAATCAGACTAATACCTAGTACAGTCTAATTTATACTTATTAAAGTGAGTAAAAGATAACTTCTAAATGTAATTTATTTAATGATTAACAGTGATAATTAACTACCTACTAAAGGTATACTAACTATGATTTAGTAGTCTATCAAATTAACCACTCAGTCTGAGAGACAGAGGGTGTAAGTTAATGGAAAAATAATTAACTACATTCACTCCCTAAAAGTCAGGGATGTTGAATAAATTAGGCATCTTTCAATAAACTTGAGATGTATTTATACTTTATAAGATCTGTATAATGAACACTAAGAGTAATCCAAAGTAATTTACTTCAAATGATAGTATTCTATTTCAGTTCACTTCCTAAAGTCAAGGATATTGAATGAATTAAACATCCTTTAATAAACTTAAGATGTGATAATCTGCCAATGCAGCCAATCCAATGTAGTTATATTGGAGCTTTACAGGACTTGTATAATAAATACTAAGAATAAATAAAAGTAGTTTTACCTGTATTAATAGCATTCTACTTTAGCCACCGCCTGAGTTGGCATTTTATTAAATTATCCACCCTTTACGGAACTGAATATAAGTTATTGCATTGAATAATTAAGTTCTTAATGTGAAAAGGATATTTGGATGATAGCAAGCCTTGAGATAAACTCTATTGATTTATGTGGAATAATAAGAATTTAAATTGCTAACACATAGTGCATAATGTAAAATGAAATTAAATTTGAGGAGAGATGTAAATTCTCAGTTAAAGAATTAAAGGCACAAGCTAATAATTAAAGTTAAAGCCAATGTGTCGGAACTGTAATTAAACCATGAGATGTACAGTACGCTATGGAGCGGTGGTGGGGCTCATAAATTGCACCAGGCTTCTTATGTATCATGCTACTGATAATAAATAATAATACCTACAAGCTAAGCTATCATCTGATTACCTTTGAGTGGTTACAAATCTTCCCCGCAGCTGCAGTGAAGGATTTAGGTCACAGTTCAGACGGAGTCATTGCTAGGCTACACATATTTATGTTATGATTTATAGACTGGTAGGTGATTAGGTCAGGAGTAAATAATTTAACACAGGGATAAGCCAATTACTAAACTTTCACGAAAGAACTTGAGTTACTTAAATGCGGTTAACAACGGAGGGTTCACTAGACGATCTGGCCAAAATAGTAGTTATTATAATATTACATTGCTTGACTGAAATTCACTGCAAATAGAATTAAGCTATGCTAAGGTTCCATCTTCATACAAACGCTACACACTCTACAAAACTCCAGACACAACCATTAGATTGTAGATAAATTAGGTTAATTAGTTTTAAGAATTAGATAATAATTTAAGTTAAGGTAAAGCGGCGAGGATGTGTGTATGTATTATAAGCTAGCTAGGCATATAGGTGTGAAAGGCATTAGATTTAGGTTTAGATTAGGTATAGAGAATTTATAGATAGGTGTAGCAATTATAAAAAAAAAGGGGGGGGGAGGTTACAATTTGGTAAGCCATGACCAGGATCAGAAAGTTAAGTTATAAATTATCATTAATATAGTTGTATTGGATTTCAGTCAAGCGGTAATACTTTAATTTAGAAGTGGGATTTTTCCCACAAATTGTTGTCGTGTTGCGATGCGTGAGTTTAGAATTGGCTTAATAGGGAATAATTCAATGAAGATTAATTAATTCAGAGATATTGAAGAATTATAATTTGACACTTTTCACAATAAACGTTGTTATCTTCTAAAGTTGATTCATACACTTTGTATTACGGGCTCTTGATAATGGGTGAATTATAATTTGACACTTTTCACAATAAACGTTGTTATCTTCTAAAGTTGATTCATACACTTTGTATTACGGGCTCTTGATAATGGGTGAATTATAATTTGACACTTTTCACAATAAACGTTGTTATCTTCTAAAGTTGATTCATACACTTTGTATTACGGGTTCTTGATAATAGATTAAGACCAATATTGTAGACAGTCGCAATGAGAGCTGGAGCTAAAATTTTGTTGTACGAAATCTGTAACAAAAAGATTTTCAGGTTAGGTTAAAGGTCAAAGGAGGAGATAAAGCTACAAAACAATAGCGTAATGAGTATTATTTGAAATATAATACCTTCCAGGGATGTCCGTTGTTGCGAGAGGCAATGTAAGATAATGACACATCTGTCGATTTGGCACTCGATTTTAGGGGACAATGAAATTGCTTCGGGTGTAATTTTTGTTTTGGTTGAGATTGTTACAAGAAAAAATACTACGGTTGAATGTATGGTGATTGAAGATTGTAGTACTAAGACTTTGTATTCGATTTTGAGACGCTAAGTTAATTGTTGACGTTAAGAGTTATGGTAACTGTAGTTTTGTTTCTATTCCTGGTGATAGATTTCATATAGGCATAGGCAACTGGTTCATACAGCCTTGTGTTGAGTTATTTTTAGGATCGTAAAAAGTCGATGGGGTGACATAGTTCAACATTTATTGAATTTAGAAAGATTTGTAGAATAGGGGGCGGTTTAATTATTATTGCTGTCGGATGGGAAGGCTAGGGGGCGAGATTGGACAGAGGTAACCAACTTAATTATTGCTGGATTCAATTTATATTATAGGACGGCGATATGCTGTACAATATTATAAAGTTATGACGCTAACAGCATAATATAAAACTAATAATAATTATATTTTGACTAATAATCGTTGAGCGATTGCGGTTTTTAGTTGATGTGCTATTCTACGTATTATAATTTATTTTGTTGGTTATGTTAGAAAAATATAATAATGTACTTGAGTCTCACGTCTGAAATCCATAGAGTAGTTTTAGGCTAGTCAGGGACTATTAAATCATTTGTCTATGGTTGGACCATAGACATATGATTTAGCTAGACCATAAACAATCTAGAATTAGGAATGATTATAAAACATGACGTCATAAAACCAATCGGAGAGGAAACTTCCATAACGCGTAATCATATGATTTTGTTATAGCAAGCGGAATCACCTGTTATTTTCCATACCTGTTATTTTTAATACCTGCGATTTTTACATTGAAAGAGATTTTCCTAATACTTATCACGTAGTAGATTAGAATGCAATGACATGGGAAATGCCGCTTCATTTTGTTAGTTCGCTAAAATCCTAGGAAAAGTAACATAAAATAGTATTACGGTTCAAAATACACGCGTTGATGAGGAATCGCGATTATAAGTAATAACAAGTAGCAGGGATGTCATGTAGGGGATAGAATCATATGACTATTCATTGCTAGTAGGAATTTTGGTTTAAAAGCAACGTAGTTTGGGATGCATAATGTAAACGGATAAATACGTCTAGTAGGCGATAAAAGTCGTTACCGTCTGGAAACAACTATCTAATATCTACTCTGTTGTGGGGAGGTTACCTATTAGCGAGGCTAGATGGCGTTGGATTACCAATAAAAGATTTTATTTTGGATGATGGTAAAAGGGTGCGGTCTAATAATAATATGTATAATTGTAATACTCTTGCAGCGTTGTAAGTAGTCGTTACCGGTAATCATTGCTTCTTACCGTATAGTTGAAATCGTGATAAATAGTTAATTATGAAGATTTATAAAGGATAATTATTAGCTTAAGATGAGGTTAACGTACGCAGAAGTAAAGCTCGCTGGGCACAGCTTACTATACCTACTTACCTAATATTATCAGTTGTGAGTTACCTAGAGATATCTAAGTCGAGAGAGCGGTGAAAAGAAAAGACCTTACTACATGACTAATTAGTTAGGATAGGTAGAGATAGATAAATCATTAAATTCACTGGGTTGGATTAGCCTATTAAGAAGGGTACCTTTCACAATTGTCTATCTCCGTTGAACGATTAAGATGTTGAAAAAAAAAAAAAAAAATAGTAGAAAAAAAAAAAAAATATAGTTGACTGGCTTGAAGTCGAGATTTAACTGCAAAATTAACGAGTTATAGCACTGTTATGCTATAGGGATAACAATAGCGTATGTTATCACATCAATTATAAAGGCGAGTTGCGGGCGGATGTCACGTCATAATCAATAGTTAACTCGTTTTATTATTTTAAAAGTTAACGCAAGCTACTTATAAAACAGTGATCGATTTTATATACCACAATTTTAAGTTGTAGGATAAATTTAAACTCATAGTCCGCAGAAACATTCAAGCCGGAAATAAAGCGATGATATTGCGAGCTGAGAATAAATTTCTTAGTGTAAACTTTATTAATAAGTAAATCCCTGATATTGCGTTATCGAGATTACAATACAAAATTAACTATCACAATTCGAATCATCCAAAGTAATTATTTAGATGTTGTCTCGCGTCGACAGGTACAAATTTTAATTTAGATGGGTAAAGACATTAGAACTGAAATGGGTTTCGGATGTGTGACGTTCTTAGGACACGTACTGTTTAGTAGCATAATTTAAATTTAGTAAAATCGGCCGTATTGGACATATTTCGTTTGGCGGATATATATATTTAACCGAGGTTATCGTGGAGGTAAGCATAGTTCAAAGTTTACTAAACCCGACCTAGAGTCATAGCCTATCTTTGTATGTCAGAAGAAAATAATAAATTTATAAGTAGTAGATTTTAAAGTCAATAGTAAATTTATTTTCCCGAGGTGAGACCTGAAACCTAGTTCGCACTAGGCCATTCAAATACTTTAACCGGTAATGTTGATTATAATAAATAAAGATGTTCGGGATTTATAATAATATTCTAATACTGCTATATTAAAATTATTATTATGAAATTAAATAGGTTTGCTTAACAATTGGCAAATAATTATTAACTCAAGAATTTGTTTAGTACAAAGTAAATGTCTACAGGTTTAGAAATGATAGGACGAACGAAACGCGGTTTTGACTTGTGGGAAGGTCAGCGCAGACTGTCACAGCGGGATGATCTTGTTGGTTATTGATTAGAATTGCTAGAATTCTTAAATAATCTAGATTATTGGCATCTAATATGTACGTGATATAATTGTAGATGATTAAAATTAGTGCTAAGGTAGGTTATTGTCGAAGTTATGGCACAACCTTAAAATTGTTAGTTAATGTGAACTGCATGTTGCATCTAGATTGTTTTATACAAATTAATTGATTGGGAGTTTTCACATATGTAGGCCGGGACATTGAGTTGATGAAATAGTGTTATCAAAATATTATTCATCACGGAAAGATAAAGATATTTTATTTGCAAGTGTGAATACAAAAGTTTACTTCGGTTAGTATTATTCGGTTCTAGTCTAGTTTTGTGGTAGCGTTTTACCTAGGGTTGTTCTAAATTATAAGTAATTAAATATTAATTGTCTGTTGCTGTCTTCTACGTTAGAGAAGGAACGGAGAAAGATAAGGGGGACTCATTTTGTTATAGTCAGCTGTATGATAGATAATCCTCCTAGTAAATATTTCTTGTGATTGCGGTAGCAACATAGAGTGTTTATAGGATGTTTTGTTCATTAACTAATTATCTTCACCGCAGCTGTGGATAGGGATGGCTAAAGTATGTGAACAGGGGTGGAGAAGATAGGTCATTATAAATTAAAATAAATACTTGAATTGCAATATGCCTGACTAAATAGTGCGAAGAGATGGAGTAACTATGTTAGAGAAATTCTCTATTGCATAATATTCGAACTTTTGACATTTTCAATTGTAACTTTAGAATTTTGATTAGAGTATTTAACTAAGCGGGTCCAACGAAGAAGGCATGCTGAAAGCGAGGTCTTTGGTCGTCTATGCACACAATAAAATTATAGATGACACAAGGGAGCATTCTTAATTGGCACTGTTAAATTAGTAAAAGTAGCTTGTTTAGGGTGTTCGAATATTTTTAGTCGCACTGGGCACAAATAGAACTTAGTTAAGCGTGTAGGGTTTATTTTGATTTACCTGGTAAAGTAATTGAATCGAAGTTTCGGAACTGTGCTGTAGAAGTGGGAATTACTCAGCACACAATAAAATTAAGTGGTTTCCATTTAGCTTCATTTCCTAAACTAGCCTTTCTTAAAGTTGCGGAAATTCTGCTGTAAGGTGGTTCCTTTGGGGGCGTCTTGTGAAGTCTAAATCAGGACAATTATACTTGACTAACCTATAGAGAGATAATGTCTTAGGCTGCAGAAACAGAGGCCATTGATGGCATTTCATTTTGGCGTGGTCAGGGGATCTCGTGTTGCTGGGGAATTTTACCATCTGGACGGAAGGCTGAAAAGTAAAGTAGAATGCATAATGAGTAACCAATTAGAGTTACAAACATTCGGGAGATTACCATCTTAATAATGTGTCTTGTGCGAGTATAAAATTTAAAACATCTAATAATAAAAAAAAAAAAAAAAAAAAGAAACTAGCACTATTGAATCACGCAGTTTGGAATTCAGTAAATACGAGAAAGAACTCACGATATTAATTACCATGAATACTAAAACGAAGTGTCACCTTTAATGACTTATTATTTACCGATTTGACCGATTATTAGTAATATAAAAGGTAGGAAGTTAAGTAGAGTTGTGGGGGCGGATAAGATAGTTACCGGTCTGTTTATTTTAATAGGAAAATGATATTTTTCAAAGGTATAGGAAAGTAAGGGGATATTGACGTATTATATATTAGCAAATGAGACTAAATGTTGTCTTTCGTACATAGTAATAACTAGGGGTGAGAAATAGTTACTAGATAGGTTTTGGCATAAGTATTTGCTTATACGTATAAGCTCAGTACTTGTCAATTAGTATACAATGTCCAACGCGTACCGGGGTATTAACAAGTACTTATCGATGACGCATACATTGACAGTTAGATATACATAGCACACAAACTTCTAATAGATCTGAACTACGGGGTAACTAGTTCAAAACTCAAGGACGTGTTTCGAGATGCGTACCCCCTTAGAGTGAATGAGTTTTTCCTAAGTATTTACGATCGACAACCTTATTGTAAGGCGTTAAGACCTCTATTTGTATGCACGGTGAGTGGGTGTCACTGCGTACCGGACAGAAGCGAGTCTAGTATTCTATCTCGGTTATTTGCAGGATTAGACATTAGATGTATCTCATCTAAAATAAAGTTATAACTCTTGGGCGAGGATGGTATGCCTACTGGTTTTGGTTGATATGGGGGTTTGGTTAAAATTTCTTATCCGCGGAGAGGAAAATAGGTTTCCGTTAAAAGAAGTAGCTAATTAGGAATTGTGGAGGACGCGGGTTCGATCCCTGCCTGAGGTAGACAATTGTTCCGACGTTTCGTTATCTTAGGTAATTATATAAGTTAAGATGAGATTGGTAGCGTTGAAGTATGAAGGAAAGTTTTAATTTAAATTATTAATAATTATTCATTAGCCTAGTTGGAACTAAAACCATGACGGCGAAGTGGTTGATGCTTCACCCACGAAAGATCCCAGGTTCGATCCCTAGGTTGCAACATTTAGATGCGAAACAAGTTGTAAGAAAAGACGTAAGTTAAAAGAAGGCCATGATGACAGATGTACTTGAAATTATTCTAGGAAAATAATTTAAAGAATAGAATAATTGAATGGTTCGGAAGGTGTTATAAACTTACGTCGGAATCGTCATAGAGTTGAAGAGTTTTCGCTAGGGGGCGTTAGTAGACAGAGCAAGAGACTGTTATATTGATTTATATTATAATATGATTTGTTGTTATGATGGTAAACAAAAGGCAAATCATTATTCGGAGGTTGTGTATGATTAAAGAAATGGTAGATGTCTAAGTTATTGGGAAATATTTACCGAGACTAAGTTTACTGGGATTTCGTTTCGAACACGAGAACTGGGTATGCGATTATGATTTTGTGTCAGTTGAATAGAATGAGGGGTGTGGGCTATTTTGCAATAAGAAAGCTTATGGAGGAAGGAGTCATTAGGGATTTGGGGAGGAACTATAAATAGTAGGAATATCTTTGAGGGCTAGGATGACAATGAGGTTGGCAAGGAAGGAGGTGCTATTTTGTACTTAATTAAGTACAGGGTTTAGATATAATTCGCCGCAGATAAGAGTGGTACTTTATCTGCTTAAATTCTATCGGGGGCGGCTGTAACGGTACAGAATGAATGATATCCGTCCGTTAGTAAGGAATGTGTGGGAGTAGCATTAAAATAAATATTAATGCGTAGCACCATTAATATAATAAGCATGAAAAGGGGAATAATAAACTAGTTCAGAATAATGGTCAATGGTCTAGCGCTTTATCTTTAGTTTGAATTTCGCGGAGACGGCTCTGCGCGTCCCTTGCGGCATAGGCGGCGTCTAGCGGAAGTTATTTACGTAAGCTTCGCATAAGGTTGCTAGTTTGACTTCTTTATTTTGAATTTCGCGGGGACTGCTCTGCGCGTCCCTTGCGACATAGGTGGCGTCTAGCGGAAGTCATTTATTTGGGCTTCGCGTAAGGTTGCTAGGTTGACTAGGACCGTATTTTATTTTGAGTTTCGCGGGGACTGCTCTGGGGTCGGCAAAGTGGTTCACCTACGGGCGGACGCCATCTATGGTCGGAATACGGAACTTTTGATAGTTTCCCAAAATATAGGATTATTGGCTTAAGTGGAGGATTATTAAGAGGGAAGTGTTAATAGAAGGCTACATTTAGATATTCAACGATGAAATATTGGCTGTCGGACGAGATTTGGTTAGATTATGGAAAAATTTTAGAATTGCGCGGCGAAAGCGGCTATGAGCGAGCGAGAGGTTGAGAAAAAGACAGAAAGAGAGGTCGGATGATAGCTCCACGTGGCGCGACGCGAAGGCGGGGGGGATCGGGGAAACGGCTAGCGATTGGTTGAAGGGAAGAAAAGTGGGCTCGCGCGGAAAAATCTTAGGCGTGTGGCGCGAAAGTAAGATGCTTAGGAAAAGGGCGGAAAATTAGCGGGCATTCAGTTTTGGGACGTCAACGGAGCGGTCCAACTTAAGAGTGCGGTACGACTCATACGGGAAAAATAGCGTCCGAGCTTGATAGTGCGCTAAGTGATATTCGAGCTGCGATATTAATTAAGATTTGTGAAATTGAAAGTTATTAATAAAGTAAACTATTGCGATCGCAACTCGAATCCGTTAACAGAATGAAGTATTCTGGGGTACATCGGCGGAAACGAGTCACGGTGACAACAAAACCCTATGTACCTTTCAACAGACTTCGGTCTGGATGATCTTTGATTGTATTTAATAAGATCGGCGTTTTACACTATTACGCTAAACAATACACTATCTTCGACGGAGTAATGGGGGAGAGACAGTTGTCTCCCTAGTGAAAGTTGAAGATAGGTCAGACACCATTTAGCTGGAGGTAGACCCGTATGACCCAGTCCAATCTCGAGTCTATCTCCATACATACAGTGTAGTGATAGGAAAATAACACACTGAGTATACTGGCTCGACTGATAGAACATTTAGGAGTTAGTTGCTTTCAGGGGCAATGCGACTCTCACCACACACCACGAATTTAAATTAAATGAGGCTTGGCCTAGTTTGCAAGGTACACAAGAGGGACTGTTAGTTCGACAAAATATAGGCATTTTCAAGTGAGGAAAGTTGTAGGAATCTATAGGTAGGCGGATATATATATATGGTTAGTTATTAATTCAGACTAATAAGGCAGGGATAATTAAGTTACGGCGCTAAATAAAATTATGATGAAGTGATGTGGGTCCTAGCTAGGCAAGTAATCTGTTACCGCAGGCCGGTAAAATTCTAATTGTTTTCCTAAAGTTGTTACCAATTAATTATTCATTTTAAATAATTAACAGAAGTATGATAATATCGTACCATCATTACTTTGGAGTACCTAAAAGTCTAGACTGGTTTTCTATTACAAGAAAAATACTAAAAAGTTATAGCAAATAAGCTTAGTCGTACTGTGATGTTTGATTTCTAACACTGATATGACCAAACAGGCATTTGTTAGCTTTCCCTGGGATGCAATACGATCTCACATGGCTATACTCTTCAAAGTATGGAAAATTTTACATCCGATACCTTAGCAAAAATAAGCTGATACAAACTGAACAACTAAAACCAGTTTAGAACCTAGGATAAGTCGTTGAAAGAAGACATTGCAAGCTATGAGCTTCTAATAATCTGAAACATAGAAATAATTGATTGATAACAACCAGCTAATTAGCCTGACAATGGTCTACTAATACCATTCGAATAGACCTCTTAAGATATGTAAGTACTTACTTCTAATAATATGAAACATAGAAATATTTGATGGGAACAATCTAATCAATCAGACTAATACCTAGTACAGTCTAATTTATACTTATTAAAGTGAGTAAAAGATAACTTCTAAATGTAATTTATTTAATGATTAACAGTGATAATTAACTACCTACTAAAGGTATACTAACTATGATTTAGTAGTCTATCAAATTAACCACTCAGTCTGAGAGACAGAGGGTGTAAGTTAATGGAAAAATAATTAACTACATTCACTCCCTAAAAGTCAGGGATGTTGAATAAATTAGGCATCTTTCAATAAACTTGAGATGTATTTATACTTTATAAGATCTGTATAATGAACACTAAGAGTAATCCAAAGTAATTTACTTCAAATGATAGTATTCTATTTCAGTTCACTTCCTAAAGTCAAGGATATTGAATGAATTAAACATCCTTTAATAAACTTAAGATGTGATAATCTGCCAATGCAGCCAATCCAATGTAGTTATATTGGAGCTTTACAGGACTTGTATAATAAATACTAAGAATAAATAAAAGTAGTTTTACCTGTATTAATAGCATTCTACTTTAGCCACCGCCTGAGTTGGCGTTTTATTAAATTATCCACCCTTTACGGAACTGAATATAAGTTATTGCATTGAATAATTAAGTTCTTAATGTGAAAAGGATATTTGGATGATAGCAAGCCTTGAGATAAACTCTATTGATTTATGTGGAATAATAAGAATTTAAATTGCTAACACATAGTGCATAATGTAAAATGAAATTAAATTTGAGGAGAGATGTAAATTCTCAGTTAAAGAATTAAAGGCACAAGCTAATAATTAAAGTTAAAGCCAATGTGTCGGAACTGTAATTAAACCATGAGATGTACAGTACGCTATGGAGCGGTGGTGGGGCTCATAAATTGCACCAGGCTTCTTATGTATCATGCTACTGATAATAAATAATAATACCTACAAGCTAAGCTATCATCTGATTACCTTTGAGTGGTTACAAATCTTCCCCGCAGCTGCAGTGAAGGATTTAGGTCACAGTTCAGACGGAGTCATTGCTAGGCTACACATATTTATGTTATGATTTATAGACTGGTAGGTGATTAGGTCAGGAGTAAATAATTTAACACAGGGATAAGCCAATTACTAAACTTTCACGAAAGAACTTGAGTTACTTAAATGCGGTTAACAACGGAGGGTTCACTAGACGATCTGGCCAAAATAGTAGTTATTATAATATTACATTGCTTGACTGAAATTCACTGCAAATAGAATTAAGCTATGCTAAGGTTCCATCTTCATACAAACGCTACACACTCTACAAAACTCCAGACACAACCATTAGATTGTAGATAAATTAGGTTAATTAGTTTTAAGAATTAGATAATAATTTAAGTTAAGGTAAAGCGGCGAGGATGTGTGTATGTATTATAAGCTAGCTAGGCATATAGGTGTGAAAGGCATTAGATTTAGGTTTAGATTAGGTATAGAGAATTTATAGATAGGTGTAGCAATTATAAAAAAAAAGGGGGGGGGAGGTTACATCTTGTGCAATGGTGGTAGGGACGGCTGACAAAAATTCCCTAAGATAGCTTTGGCGAGAGACCAGAACGCACGCGTCTCCGAAGGAAGACGCACTAGCCTCTCGCCAATTCTACCTATGAATGATGACTTCGCCTTGGCGATGTCCTTCTTAAAGGATCTGGCGGCAAAGTTGTACTTCTTTCTGAGCGCACTTGTGTTTGGATCCTTTGATGACACCGCATTAACCCAGGCTTGGTAATGCTGTCGCTTTTGGCGAGACGCCATTTTGCAGCAACGACCAAACCATGGTTGGGACTTGCCGCCAATGGGAACCACAGAGTTTGGAATGAAAAGTTCCATTCCCTGCAGTATCACATCAACGACAGAGTCAGCGGCGACATCAGGATCATCCAGCGAGAAGCAAACTCGCCACCACGGGTAGGACGCAAAGAAGCTTCGCATCCCATCCCAGTCCGCCGACCTATAATGCCAGACTCGACGGCTAGCCGCTGGTTGCGGTTTAGTTGGCGAAGTTTCTGTGAGAGGCACAGTGCTGCGAATCAGACAGTGGTCTGATGAGCCTAGTGGTGCATCAACAGAAACTTGATAGCCGTCTGGGTGCGAGGTCAGCAGAAGGTCCAATAAAGAAGGTGCATGGCCCTCCACATCTGGAACCCGTGTTGGCTCGGTTACCAATTGGGACAGACTGTAGGCCAAAGCGAAGTCATGAACGGCTCTACCTGCGTGGTCAGTTGTGCGTGAACCAAGCCATTCGACGTGGTGGGCATTGAAGTCTCCCAATACCACAATCTCGGCCGAGGGGATCCGTTGGAGAAGGGAGTCTGTCGCTGTTTGGACGGTCTCGATGAGTTGGTCAGTTCCGATGTTACCGCTGTGGGACCTATACAGGCACGCGTAGACGCGAGGATGACGTCCGCAGTCGACGTGCAGCCATAAGATGGAGAGGTCCCTATCTTCAAGATTGCCAAGGCGACGAACGCACATATCCTCCCTGACATAGGCACAAACACCGGCTCGTGGCACAAATGCATGTTCCAGGTTGTATCCCGGGTAGCGCAAGTACGAGATGTCAGGAGGGGGGGATATCTGCGTCTCGGTGAGGAAGAGCAAGGCCGGTTTCGCCGTCTCGAGGTGGTAATGGACGGCGCTCAAATTAGAGTGGATTCCCCTGATATTGCAGAAGTCCACGCGAAGCGTAGGAGGGGGTGCCAATCGTCCCGCCTTTCTCCTGCCTGCAGCATGCCTTGGCACGGGCGAACTTTTGCCCTCCCCAGAATACGTAGGGCAGCCTGAGCGAGAACGCTCAGGGGGGGATTCTCCGACACTGGATGTGTCGGTACCCCCCTGGGGTAAATCTAGATTACAGTTCGCTGCCATATCAATTGTGAGGGGGGGGGGGGAGGGGTCTCCGGAACCCTCACTCGCCGGACGAAACACAACAGCACAGAGTGCCATTGTTTCACGCCGAAAATTCGTGAGGGGGTGGTATTACGCCGGGCGAGCCGACCCAATGCGTGCTGCAACGCAGCGTGGCTCTACCACTCAGTTGGTGTCACTCATTTAGCACCACCCAGGGGTCACGTGTAGGGTCTCAAGGGTAAACCTACGGACGCGAGCAACTTAACCCCCAAAATCTACCTTTTTGTTTGTTGTTTATCGCTCTAGATGAAGGTGAAGCTACACCCGCAATGGAGTTTATTCACGGCGTGGGGCATTCAAAAAATTTAGACATTATATCACACCTAGGTAGGTATAGATCAAAAGAAGGACCACTATTTGACAAAGAAATCGTTTGGGCAGCTGCGTAAAACTTAGAACCTGTATCTTGGTGGAAAGGCATATGCAAGTCCAATCTTTTGAGTGTCGTGGCAGAACGAATTTTGACTGCTCCAACTTCGTCAGCTGCAACCGAACGATCATTTAGTGTCTTCGGTGCAATCCATACGAAAACGAGAAACAGACTTACAGCAAATCGAGCTGGTAAAATTTCTTACCTAAAATATAATTGGAACCTAAAAAATAAAGACAAATTAGTCTATAATATAGATCCGAGTATAGAAAGCGAGGGTACGGACTCGGACAGTGAAAATCATCCACAATCAGCAAATCGGTCCAATATAGTGGTTAGCATGTCAACTGACGATTCTGATTCAGAATGAAATAACAAACATACATTATGTACGTTCTTCTTCTTTTCACGCAATGTATGATTCAAAAAAAGACTTTGATAATAATTATTTAGCACGTAAATGTAAACATTATTAAACTTTTAATTAAACTTCAGTTGATACATTGATTATATAGTACTTATATTATAAGTTTTTTGTCAGGTAATTATTAAACACATGTAACCAAATATTGTCAATAATGATACAAACTGTGATTTTACTCTATTTCAAATATTAAATATGTCGTAAATATTATTCTTTATTGATTTTTTTCATTGTTTACTTTAAAATAGCATTAAACGCTCAATAAATTATAACGTTGTTTTATTTTGAAAGGACTGCGGTTCATATTTTAAAATAAAAATATTTTTCAAGTAAACTTGTAATTTTTAATGTAAAATGAAATTTTTCCGAAAAATTTCAGTAGTTGAAATATTTCATGAAATTTGCCCAACACTAGTCGCGTGTCGTGTGCAAGATTTTTCTATGACGGCTGTGCGGTAAAACACGCACGGCGGCGCGGCGTGTGAAGCGCCGACGCTACGCCTGTGCCACAGTATAAATATGAGCTAAAGCAGTAAGGAAGCTACGTACAAACGCTCGAAACGACGCACGCCCACAGACGCACGTCTTTACAGGGCCCCTAAGCAGACATCGCAGTGCTCTCAGTAGCGCGTATCGCATCGAGAACGAGTGTTTACTGGTTGTGCATGCGTGCGCTGTGCGCGCCATTTTTAAAAATGCCACGAGTGTATTGCGTAGTATACGGCTGCTTGAACTCGGCTTTTTCAAAACCGGAACTTTCGTTTTTTAAACTTCCTGTTGATGTTGAAAGGTAAGAATGACTTATTATTACTAAATAAAAATCTTTCTTTTAAATAAATCGTTTGGTTGTTTAGGTGATATTTGCCGTACTTACTTAAGTATAGTTTTTGAGCGCGCGTTATTTTAATGGTGAAAAATAATAAGAATTGATACTACGAAACTTCATCGTTAACAAACTTTGCTTTGAAAATCGATATCTGGGATCTGTGTGGTTTCTGACAATGAATCCGTTATTAGAATGAAAAAAGTAGCCGATAAATTGAACTTTTTAGTTATTTAACTGCTTTGAAAATCGATATCTGGGATCTGTGTGGTTTCTGACAACGACTCAGTTATTAGTATGAGACAAAATAGCCTCCATCTTGAACTTTCTAGTTATTCGACCGATTGCTTTAAAAATCGATATCAGGGGATCTGTGTGGTTTCTGACAACGACTCTGTTATTGGTATGAGACAAAATAGCTTCCATCTTGAACTTTTTAGTTATTCGACCGATTGCTTTAAAAATCGATATCAGGGGATCTGTGGGGTTTCCGACAATGAATCCGATTATAGAATGAGGAAAGTAGCCGCCATCTTTGACTTATTAATTTTAAATTAAAAAAAAATTAAAAGTGACAACCCTTATGCTTTGCTAGTTATCTCAAAAAAGCGCTAACTAGCTGAGATACAGAGCTAACTAAACAAAAACTTTTTCAGTTTTACAAAAATAAGAGGACAACCCTAACGCTCAATTGGCGCGTAGGTATATAAAACAAGAAAAAGGCCGAGCTTCCTTACTGCTTTAGCTTATATTTATACTGTGCCTGTGCGGGCTACGCGCGAGGCGTGCTTTTGTTTTTTGTCGTATTGATAAGGTAATTAAAATATAGTTTACATGCCAATCTTTCGGTTGTTCTTATAAATGTACCCCTAACATCCATACTATATACCTAGTACCTACTAGTAATCTTTTGTTCATTGGGTTTTTACTTATATATTTTTTTATATTATTTCTTAGATTTTATTATATATTTAACACCCTGTCTGCGGTTGAAAAAGTATCCTAGCTGAGTTTTGTGCTAGAATACTAGATGAAATTTAAAATCATTGTTCGTTTTTCATTTTACTGCTATTTCCTATTTTTTTATTAAGCTCCCAACTGTTTTCAATATCCATCCAGCCTCAGTTCTAACTCGATTTAATTCGAAGTACCAATAAATTTTACCTTGTTAGGGCTGATGTAGTAAATTAAAGAAAAGTCCTATAATATTAAACAGAGGAAAGGTATAGACTTAAAATTAATATTTTTAATAGTTTTCGGGGCCCCCGAGAGCTAATGAACTTTTCAATATTGTTTTCCAAGAAAACATTAAATGTACTTATTGTATGCAAAGTCTGTTTAGGCGGTTGTAATTGGGTTGTAATTGAGAGATCAGACATAATAGTCAAAGAAATATGGCTAACAATACTTGCAAGGACCTTGCGGCTCCTTTTGTACGCAAATAAACAAAAGAACAAGAAATTGTGATGTCTTGCAAAAATGTACTAGTTTGTCAGATCAGATACCCATATAATAATAAAATAATAGACGTGACGGTCAAGTACGTAATTTCGTTTTCAAAAATTAGTTTTGTCGAATATTTACGTGAAATAATAGTAATTATTAATAGTGGGTTATTAACCGTTAAGTATCATATTATTACTCATTATCATCTATTATTAAACTAAGAAAATGTTAAACTATGCTTTTGTTACTGAAAGGCTAAAAGTACATACCGCACCAAGCCTTTAATAAAAAAATTTACAGGAAAAAAAACTTTTTAAAAACAAGTTTTTTATGTTCTTTTTAATAAAAGGAACTAAAAATTTAAAAATAATAATTTAAACCTGATTAGAAACCAATTTTTTATAAGCGTGTTACATTGTGGAAAATTAATTATTTTTCTTAAATAAATAGGTAAGTACTTATTATTGCGCACGCCGGGCGTGTGGGGCCGCACTGCCGTATGGGCGGCGGAAACACGCCACGCGTGTAGGGCAGCGCGTGGGAATATCAAGATAAAAAGTATCCTATGTGTTAATCCAGGGTATAAAGTAGTGTAAACTATCTGTCTGCCGAATTTCATCCAAATCCATTCAGTACTTTTTACGTGCAAGAGTAACAAACATCCATCCACACGTTCCCGTGGGTATATCGGGATAAAAAGTATCCTATGTGTTATTTGTAGAGTAACAAATATCCATACATTCTTACAAACTTTCGCGTTTATAATATTAGTAGGATAGGATACTTACATTAGAGTATTTTACAAAAACTACTACTAAACGCGCCGTAGGTATCACATTAACCATTATATCATAAATACACTAGAGTATTTTACAACAACTAAGTAGGTACCTAAGTAGGTACTACCACAGTATTAGAAGTAGTAAGGCAAGTAGTAAGGCTGTGGTACTACTAAAAGCGCGGTACATAGCTTAACTGTCAAACTTCGGTAAATAGCACATGAATAAATTATTTACCCATGTGACTATAGTGCGGTAGGTACGGTGATATTAGGGATTGTGCTAAGCGATCTTAGAGCATTATGTATTAATGCTCTAAGTAATCGATTGATCTAATCTTCTAACCCTCTCAACCGTGTTGCATGGCAAATTGGTGGGTTTTAACGACTCTCATTTGAGTCGTATAAAATCTAAATCGGCAATGTAGGGTTGACCTAAATTTTGGCAATTGAACAAAAACCGTTAATTTTCGATTGGATCCATTGATAATAATGACAAACATTTTGTCATACTACTGTAACGTGTAGTTACTGTTAACCATAAACAGTCAAAAATATGTGTAAAAGTTAAGCATGAAGGAGCCAAATTACACTGAATTTGCTAAATTGCTGACTTCGGTTTTGAATTTATAAATACCTATTGCCATATTTAAACCCAAACCAAGGCAAGATGGCCATCTTTGGTACCAAACATTGAGCTTGTACCAAACGTTGGTTATAATGGGGTCTGGTACCTAGTCCCTATAATGACAAAAGCCCGAATAACAATGCCCGAACACCCGGAGTGCGTTCCGTCGTCCTGGGTGTAGTTGTTTGGTTAAAGTTTAACTTGTTTGAGTTGCAACTGAGCCACGGAACGATCGAGTTGTTTTTATAACCTCTTCTGAAGTATTCCTGTCCAAAACGAGAGAAAACTCTCCTTTTGTCTACATTTTTTCCACTTTTATACAATATTTAAACAAATTTATTAAAAAGTAAAACATTACGAAACAAACAGGCCAAATTTTTCAAGACGTTTTGACTTAAATTGCAAAATTTGACACTATAACAATGATATAAACGTCAAATAGCTGTCAGAGTGAAAAACAACCATCCGATTTGATGGTTGTTTGGTTGCTGCGCTCTGAGCCACGGAACGGGTGAAACTACGCTCTGATAGCCACAGAGTAAAATTTCACCAAGCCACGAAACGGTTATAGCGCGCGCCGGAGTGCGCTCGAGTGCACTCGAGTGAAGCCACGGAACGCAGCCTAGGGCCCGAAGAATCACTTGCTTGAACCAATGATATTTTATGTTAGGTCATTGGCTCGAACACTTCGATGGTTCATAAGCCCGAAAACTCAAAAGGCCGACACACAAATGCCCGAACACTATTCGCTGAAGAATCATTAGCCCTAATGCTTAAAATCTTGATCGTTCATAAGCCCGAAAACTCTTTAAATAGATAATATCAAAATAAACGACACAGTAGCTTGTTTCTTTTGGAGAACTGTGGACATTCCGGGCGCTGGCCTTTAAAATGACCACATTTTTGGGATTTATGGTCTTGAGCTGTATGTATATAGGCTTTGACTATATACACATTGAGTTAAACTAATAGAGAAGCAAACCTCATTACCGCGCGTCCTAAAAAATGTAACCACTATTTAACCGCGACGACGTAGCTTTGAAACCAATAAACATTTTAATGTAAACATATAACTGTCTCATCTACACAAGTCGCAAGAACTATGATGTCACTAAAATTAGACAAAGACAGATACATAGTCATGCGCTGGCTGCATATGAATTTTACCCCAAAATAAGAAAAAAAAAAAAAGAATATTTTTGAAAGCAATGGGCGATTTTCTGACAGCCCAAATTGAAAAGTAAAAATTAGTTCAAAAACACCCGATAGATGTCGTTTTATAAAAGCCGGCCACCAGCCGTACCTACCTAAGGGCTGTAATAAATTCTACACTTTTACTTGTCTACCAAAAGAATAAAAAATAGTAAGTCCTATTTATATTCAGGACATCCAGAACCTATTTCTATTTTGGAATAGAATAAATATTACGCAGCCATACACGTGCTCTTCATGAACCCGCCTTTTACCATGCGCCATACTAATCTATGCTAAGCGCCATCTATGAAGTCATTTACGAACCAATTTCTTTTTTTTTGATCTCGGAAAATCGCCCATTGTTTTATAAAATACATGAATTTAAATAATAATATTATTATAAAGAGGAATTATTTGTTAGTTTGCATGTAGCCGATAAACTCGGGAACTGCTGAATCGATTTTAATATTATTTTTGACCATTAATATGCTCCTACACACATCAAAAGTGTCTAGGGATCAACATATATTTTTGCAATAACTTTTCTCCTGATTGATATTAATTAAAATTTTCTTTAAGGATTCATCAAATAAAGTGTTTTCGTTTGTCTACAGTAACGATAAACCAAGTCACCTTTGCATTAATAAAGAAATTTGCCATTTTCCTAATAAAGGGATTTTTGACATTTGAACCACTAACATTAAAGTTCGAAAAAAAGACTGAAATAACAGTTTTCTTTAAAATTTTATTGGGTAACTTAAACAATTAATAATCCGTGTTTCTACCGCGAACACTAACAACACAAGAACATCGGTTTGGCATACTCAAAATGAGTTCATCCAAATCACGCTGTGGAATGGTCGCCCATGTTCGTTGCAACAACAAAAAAAGGTCTTCTTGCGACTGGATACCCTCCATATTCGGCAGAGCTCTTCTCTGTAGCATATCCCATGCATGCTCAATCGGGTTCAAGTCTGGCGACTGAGCAGGCCAGGGCATGACATTGATGTTAGCTGCGAGAGTCTGTCTTACAACTCTTGCGGTGTGCGGTCGTGCATTATCATGCATTCACTGAAATAAGGGACCGATTTGCACTTGTAGAGGAACGATGACGTCTGATACAATCGTCTCAGCATAAATTTGAGCGTTGAGGTTGCCTCTGATCCAAATCAACTCAGTTCTTCCGCCGATCCAAATACCCGCCCATACCATGATGGTTCCACCACTATAAGGATGGACTTCCTGGCAGGATTTTAATCGCTGTTGGCGTCCAGGGGTTCTTCAGTGTCGTATACGTCTTGTATCCGGTCTCATACCAAAACGAGACTCA
Organism: Scoparia ambigualis; assembly: GCA_963921215.1. NCBI lineage: Eukaryota > Metazoa > Arthropoda > Insecta > Lepidoptera > Crambidae > Scoparia > Scoparia ambigualis. The sequence continues at coordinate 26,704,845 of OY992516.1, forward strand.
TCAGAAAAGCACACGAAACGCCATTGTTCTTCTGCCCAATTTCTGTGTTCAAGAGCCCATTGATATCGAATCCTACGATTGTGCATTGCTATAGGTGGTACCCTTAGCGGTCTTCGGGAATGAAGTTCACTTCATGCAAGCGGTTTCTGACTGTTTGGTCGCTAATTAAGTTCCCTGAAGAGTGATGAAGCCTCACGGCTAACATCATGGCGGTTATTGTTGGAGCTCTTCGAGTTGTGATTTGAATGTATCGGTCTTGTCTCCGTGTGGTGCAGCGATACCGTCCTCCATGGCGCTCAGCCACGGTACCAGTGCTTCGGTAACGTGTCCAAAGTCGACTGATAACACTCTGACTTGTATTCAGAGCTAAAGCCACAGTACGTTGCCGGGAACCAGCTTCTATCATTCCCACGGCTCTGAGCATTTCTTCCCTGCTTAAATGACGTCGCCGCTCCATAATAACGTTGGTTTTAATCAGTAGTAGGGAAACAGTAGCACTAATAATGTCTTCAATGCGTTGTATGTTTTTATAGGGAAAATATTGACAGCTGATTTTCATCTTTTACTAGAAATTGATTGAAAGTTCCTGTTTCAAATTATGAAATGCACCAAAAAGGATCCATATAAATTTATAAAATCATAAATTTATTACAAAGCCACATCTCAATCTCAAGAAATCCGCATAAAAATGCTTGATCCCTAGACACTTTTGATGTGTGTATTTTAACATAATTGAAACTATGTTAGCAGGACAGGGCCTCAATCACACTAAGCACCAACGATATTACCAAAACTATACCTTTACCGTTCAGCCGACTTCGTATAGCGCTAACGCATGTGTCAAACGCGATAGCACTATAAAAGTACGTCTAACGACTACATTTCAGTTGTAATTCGGTTGAGATTATTTAGCGTGATAGCCCCCCAGGACGCGATGGGTTTTCTGAGTGAATGCTTACTTACTGCTTGCGGTGCTGCGGCTGAATGTCAAGCAGTACTAAGTAGGCATATGCTTGCAATGTGTGTCGCGATTTATGCCGTTGACATAGTTTTAATATGATGTTTGTATGTATTTAAGTATGGATATCCGTTAACTAGCCGCCATAGTACAAGCTTCGGCTTAGTTTGGGGCTAGCTCATTTGTGTGATTGTGGAAGTATCTTTATTTATTTATTATTTACTTTACGAAGATAAAGTTGCGAGGAACAGCTAGTATTATTTAAATAACATGTCTTGCTTACTAGATACATAAAAGAAAGAATAAGTAATGAAATAATCTTCCTGCCCTCGAAATTCTATCGTTTTCGCTAGTAAGAAGTAGTTAAATGTGTTCTGAATTACTAAACATAATTTTATTTTTACATTTTGAGAAGTTAGTAATTTATATATCAATAATCTAGTCATAATCTAATTTTATGAAGGTATTTACTCATGCTGCATGATAAAATGTCACTATTTTAATGAAAAAAAATTTATAAATGTTCTCTTATAGTTTTTGCCCAGTGAAAGGATATTTATTCGGCATATACAGACATTTATCGGGCATTTATCCAATGCACCCAAAACGCCCGGGCGTAAACCCATCACTAGCCATAATGGTAGTTTATTTATACAAACAGTAATCAAACTCTGCTATGAAGCATTAGTTTAGTGTTTAGTCTCTTTTTTGTATGTTTTCATGCTGTAATCTTGTTTTAAATATTTCTTCTCACGGCGTCCTGCATATTTAGGCACCCTGCAAAATTGATCATATTAAATAGAAAATATAATATGATTATTAGATTATTTATTGATTAAATATACTACAAATTAATAAGATTGCATTAATCTTTTGAACGAAACTTAAAATATATACATATTATTATTTAAAATCGGAGGTTACAACTTCATCTATTGATTAATTTGTTTCTCCCATTAAAGTGGGAAACCAAAACGAGATTTTTAATGGCAACACTGAACATAAATCACAATATTTGTTATTTAATTATTTTTTTGTGTGTTTTTACGTCAATATCAATACATTTACAATGTACAATACGTATGGAAAGTAATTCCGCTTGAGATAAGATGGTTCTGTGACCTTTAATCGCACTCTTCCACTATGCATTTACGCATTTTCCGTCCGGTTCAACCTGGGCGGCGTCACACTGAGGACTGAACTGACATTAGCTAGGCATATGGCTGTGGCCTTATGTGAGGTGGCAACGCTTTCGCGCGGTAATTGCTAATCTAGTGTATATATATCAATGTATATACATGTCTAGACGGAGCATCGCGGTACAAACGCTTCTCAAAATCCGCCCGGTTTTTGTATTGAATTTGACGTGTGCGTGACAGCCGCGTATCTGACACTAGCGCGAATGGTTGCCAGCGAATGCCTAGTTTCCGATAAAGTAGGAAAAAAATATTAATGCACAATATAATTTTAAAATTATTCATAAAATAACATAACTTTTTAAATTAGGTATGTCTATCGTATATGTAGGTATAACGCATAAAAGAAGCTGGGTTGGGCTGGCTGGCTGTGTTTAGAAAAAATGGATGATTGAAGGCGAGGGCGAGTACAATAAAATAATGCGCTAATGGAAGCCTGTGTGCGTGTGATATGTTTGTAATAGGGACAAAATAGAAGCAACAGGCAGGATGATTTACATATAATACTTAATCAAAATTGATTTTTAATTAGAAATTTAAATATTTTAAATTAAAATCAAAACAATTAATGGCGTTCTCTTTGTATTTGTTTCTTAAATAACTATCGTTTGGATGTTACATCATTTTTCATGTTCTCTAATTTCTTATTATGTTGAAACCTTGTAGTTAAATATTTCGACAACGACTTCTTTCTACCGGATCAGTTGGAAATCTAAAAATTAAAATGTTTGCTATGTGGTCGAACAGTTGTTAAGGTTACATAATGTGATGACTGCTCATCAATATCCGTGTTTAATAGTTTACCAAGTAACAAAATGTGGTCTTGTAGTGGTTCCGGAGCCAGTTCTATAACAGGCTAGTAAAAGTTTATAACCACGGAAAAGGGACCATTTTATACGAGTACTTTTGCTAATAAAACACTTATAGTAGATTTGGCGAGCACCACTTAGACCAATAATACACTTATAATTAGACTCCGGAGAACCATTTGCTCTCGCGAAGTTCACTATGAGCATTTAATAGAACCAAGCAGACTTGTAACGTACTCCACACTTCTATTACTAGCTACTTCAAACATTTGTGAATTGATGTTTTGTTGTGCAGTTGTGGAGAAAAATAAAAAAAATAGAAGGTACTTCATCTATTTTATATAAAATGTATTAAAAAGTATTTTGCACGTAATATTATACGTGCATACATGTTTGCACGGCAAACGCGTATGTATTTTCGGTGGAGTATATTGTGTTTTACATCTCAATTTTTGTTTGCCTTTTGAACACGGCGTATTTACTAAGTTGTGTTTAAAAATAATATTAGTCCTAACAGCATTGTCGCGCCATATTGTGATGAATTAGGGTTCCGCATACAAATGTCATATGCTTAATTTTAATAACTAAGAGTTTGTTCCATCTGGCGTGATAAGTGAGGTTGTTGATGATGGAGGAGTTCCATGGTGATAGTAAATAACGACTGCGTCTCTTAAGGTGATGTTGTATATTTACAGTGACTACATTGTGACTAACTTATTATCTAAACCTTACAAGACTATTTATACAGTAATACTACGTAGATGTTGGAGGGAGGATGCCGTGACATATCTTTATCGGATCTGCACGCGTTTAGGAATGTGCTTACACTCTTTAACCGATACGTGATGATAATAAATTATGTGGCGACTCAGGCCGCCACAAGTTTATTATTTTTATGTTTTTGTTGTGACTTTGATCGAACTATCATGGTCATATTTCTATTTGTTTATATCTATTTTTGTAATAATTTAATAAAAACTCAGTGACTCAAAAGAAATCAAAATGGCCGGAAGATGCGAGAAAAATTAAAAGCAATTGTCCTCTTAAATGGACTTCACGGAGATATCTTTGGACACTAATAGTTTTACCAGAAACCTTTATAAAGAAATTAAGACTATAACAGCATTCGAAAGTCCACAATAATACCATGTACACTTACTCTTAGAAGAAACCACTGTAGAGCTAATTCACTTATAATTGGCATATAAAGTTGACTTAACACTCCTAATAATAAGGTCAAGTAATAAGTGCAAATGGTTCTAAGTCTATAAATTACTATTACTGGCGTATGACACTTATAGCGGATTTATAATTACTTCTTGTAGGCGATTATAAGTGTAACTTACTGGAGCAAGTTTTCTCAAGTGTATTTACACCTGTGCAACACTTCTATAGGCCATCTTAGCTTTTACTGTGCCTATAATTTCGTTCTATACACGACTATAAGTCAAATAATAAGAAAAGGTGTACTATAAACCCAAACGAACTCCGTGTAACCTGTTATAAGCTTGGTAGTAAAACCTGGAACCACTAAAAGAGAGGTACTAGTGCTGTAAGCCTGTAAACTGTGCACTACAGGAGAACTTTGTTACTTGGGATTACCTACATGAGACGAGAGATATTGGGGTGTGTAATGTTTGATATAAATACTTATGATCTAACGTTCATTTAATATAATTTCATTTCATTTAATTTCATTTGATATAACAACTGACTTGATATAATAAACATTTAATATAATTTTAGAATCTATAATTTCATGTGATATAATGTGCATATGATATAATAAACATTTGACATAATAATCTTATGGTATAAAATATGATTCATATAATACTCAGACCCAAAGGGCACCATCCAAGAAAGCAAGCAAGCAGCATGCGAGCAAGCATGCAGCATGCTAGCAATCATGCATTATGCAAGCAAGCATGCAGCATGCAAGCAAGCATGCAGCGTGCAAGCAAGCATGCAGCATGCAAGCAAGCATGCAGCGTGCAAGCAAGCATGCAGCGTGCAAGCAAGCATGCAGCGTGAGCATGCAAGCTAGCATGCAGCGTGCAAGCAAGCCAGCTAGCATGCAGCGTGCAAGCAAGCATGCAGCGTGCAAGCAAGCATGCAGCGTGCAAGCAAGCATGCAGCGTGCAAGCAAGCATGCAGCGTGCAAGCAAGCATGCAGCGTGCAAGCAAGCATGCAGCGTGCAAGCAAGCATGCAGCAGGCATGGTTTCTTTCACGGCTTCGGCGCTGCGGAGCTCCGGCGGCCCCACGCGAGCTTAAATTACACTCTAGCGTAGGGCAGACAAGTCTACGTGGAATCGGTTTTGCCGCGATTCGTTTCTGTTACTAACTTTTGTGGAACAACCTTACCAAAAACACAACGTAGTAACTTTTAAATATTTTTTTAAACAAATTGGGGTTGAAATGCTAATTTTATTTTAAAGTAAAAAATATATCAAATGAAGTTATAGAATATGTTATTATACCAATATAGCTTTATAGAAAAAGTTGTTATAGAATATGAGTATTATATCAAATGACTAGTATACGTAATGTTGTTATGGGAAGTGTATATAGATCAAGTAAAAATTATATCCAATGAACGTTATGTCCTTTGTAATTAGTTTATGTCATTATATGAAATGATACGCACCTCATCAGCCTATAAACGTCCCACTGCTGGGCGCAGGCTTCCCACGTGGAGATAGTACGTGGGAATATTGGGCCATAACCCACCACGCTGGCCCAATGCGTGTTGGTGGGTTTTAACAACTGTCATCTTACGACAACAAACGGGACCGGGTTAACGTGCCCGTGCCTTTTGAAGCACTGAGGAGCTCGAGATGTTTTAAATTTGGTCACCCATCCAGTGACCCGGCATTGCGAAAGTTGCTTAGCGAGCAAGATCGCAAGCCGAACGTGCTAGCCGATGCGCCATCGAGCTCTGAAGCATACATACTACCATCCCCTACATACATATACTTAAACACACACTTCTTACATAAATACCTACGTACATTCCATTTCAAACATATTAATTTTTTTATTCGTTTCGAATATCGATACGATACCATACCACAATAACAATTTATAATAATAGTATTATAAAATATTACAGTAGGTATTATATTTTTTCTTGTTTTAGAACCTTAGATTAAAACAAAAAGGGAAGATACGGCATTAGCGACTCGTGAGTGAGCCGCCAAAATTAGGCCTAAAGGCACAATTTCACTTCAGTCACAATTTGCCGAGCGAACAGGCTACATCGTCCTATTGCAGATATTCTACTGTGTGAAAAAGAGAAAGACGCTACTCCGAAGTGGCGTCGGAATCGGTCGTACGTACCGTACTCGTACGTACTACGTACTCGTCTGTTGCGAAGCGACCGAGACGTCAACGCGCTACTCGCTGACTCCCTCGCGCTGACGTTGAAACTTACCGCTTTGTCTCGCTCGCTCGATTTACACTTTATAGGTGTGCGTGTGTGAGTGTTTGCTTAAGTAGTTGAGTAGGACTATATTTTGAATGACTACAAGTAGGAGCATGCCGTATCTTCCCTTTTTCTTTTAATCTAAGTTTAGAACGGAACCTATAATCCAGCCAAATTCGATGACGAATGTTTGTAAACAGATTACTGTTATACCTAGTTGCAGCAGGATTTTACTTTTTCTTGAGAGACATTCACAAGAAAACAGTTAACTATTGTGTCTTTCTTTCAAAAAACAGTAAAAATCCTAGTGAAACTAGACATTTGCACAAATGACAGTAATATGTTTACAAACATTCGGTATCGAATAGGAACCGTGACATTTATTCACCCTCATAAAAATCAGACATCAGTTTTAAAAAAAAAACTTTGAAAGCGTTCCAATAATAATTATATTTAATGTATTTATTTTATTTACAACAAGACCATGTATAAATACTAACTTACAAGACTGAGTATTTTTTATCATACTTATTATATTTAAACCTCCTTTTATATTCTGCCACCATTAATGGGAATTCTACATTTTGATACCAGCAACACTACGCATACATGGCCGTTATTATTGTAAAACTTTAAATTTTCATTAAAATTTATCGATACTTACGGATGAAACGTGATTTTCCTTTTCGAAAAAAAATTTCTTTTGTAGTTTCGACAGAATTTCACTGAGCAAACGGTCATTTTGCGAACAATTTCACCGAAACGCGAGAGGTAAACATTGCTTGACGGCACAATGACACTGACCGCCAGGATTGCGCGATAGGCCAATTTTGGCCTATAAATTTTTCTACGTTTTTTTACGGCCAGGCTCTATCTAGACATGTATTTATAACAAAAGTATATAAGTATGTTCGTAGGTAACAAAGTAAATACAAATTATTCTTTGACATCAGTATATTTTCTTAATTTTCTATTGAACATTAAACAATCAAGTATCATTTATTTAACAATCAAGTACCATTTTGTAGCCACTGATAATTAAAACGTTCTTAAGCTGTTATTCGACATAATTGTGCACAAATACAATTTGCATTTAAAAATAGATCGCAAAACCAACACAGCATTAAATGAACGCTTACAACGTAGTAATGACATATTATTTATTCTGTGGTAATGATTGATTGATTCGGTTACCTGCTCTTGGAAAAAAAATCACCTACCATATAATAAATAATAAATAAATATAACTTTCCTACAATCACACCAATTATCTAGCCCAAGAGAAGCTTCGAAGAAACTCGTTAAATGGTTACTAGACAACGGATAAACATACTTAAAATACTTAAATACATACTTATTATACATAGAAAACACCCAGACCCAAGACAATTTAGAAAAACATAATTTCTAAATTGACCCGACCAAGGATCGAACCCGGGACCTCAGAGATGGCGACACCATGAAAACCGGTGTACAAACCACTCGACCAAGGAGGTCGTCCTAATGTTATATGTAAGTATTGATTTTGTATGAATATGAAAGTAGTATAATAGGTATTTAAAAGTAATTACTTAAATAAACAATGGTTATGTAAATAAATTAAATACTTATGATTTTAAAATTGTAGAAAAATGCCAATTGAATTATCTGTAGGTATCTTACGTAAAGGACAATATTTGTGCGTGCGAGTCGGACTTGTACCACCGTACATTAAAATAACTGATTTCAAAGAATAATTTGTATTTATTTTGTTACCTACGTACATACACTCACGCCCATAAATCTCAAAAATGTGGTCAAAGACATTTTAAAGGCTAGCGCTCAGAACAATAACAAGGCCAGCGCCCGGAATGTCCACAGTTCACCAAAAGAAACAAGATACTGTGTCGTTTAGTTTGATATTATCTGTTTAGAGAGTTTTCGGGCTTATGAACGATCGGGATTTTAAGCATTAGGGCTAATGATTGTTCGGCGAATAGTGTTCGGGCATTTGTTATTCGGCCTTTTGTCATTCGGGATGTACCAGACCCGTTATAATGCAATCCGCGATTTAGAAACAGCGATTTTACAACACATCTGATTGGTTGACAGCGCAACATTGCGGACTATGGTTGATAGGTGCCGTCGATTGCTGCCTTTGATCCCAAAGCCAGTTTTATTTCGTATTTTTGTAGGGATAAGGGCCGTATTTAATTTGAAAGTAACCACGTTATCGGTAAACATTTGAATTTTCAGTGTTGCCCTATATTTATCTCACTTATCTACTTTGCCGACTTTGACTTCATACCATACGACTCATTTTACGACTACAACCGTTACCAACAGCTATTTGTGCCTTCCGAAGCACGGAGGAGCTCGAGATGTTTTTAATTTGTTCACCCATCCAGTGACTAATCATTGCAAAAGTTTTTTTTTAAATTTTCTATGTTTATATTTAGTGTAAACTAATGATAATGAAGTACCTAGGTACCTAAACCAAAATGATGCCTGCTAGTAAATTGTGATTGGCAGTAACTCGTGCCCCCAATAAGTAGACAGAGTTCCACGTCAGTTTTATTTGCGAACTCAGTTATAACTTTGTCGTTTGTCGAGAGACTTGCGGCGAGATCGGTGCCCAACTTCACTCCTAATACGAGTAGGTATATGTTACGCCATCGCCACGGTAAATAATAATATTACCGTGCCATCGCGGTTCATGGCAACAAAGTTTTTAAGTAATTATAAAAGTGAACTATTTATTTACGTCATAGTTCAGGACCCTGTTTAATAAAACTTACAAATTGTAAATTGTAATTGTAAATTACAGGCTACAATTCTACAAGTTTCTGTTCAATAAAGAATACAATTTACAATTCTACCATGGTGGAAAATCTATAAAATTGTAAAATTGTAGCTACAATTCAAAGACATTAAACTATTACTAAAATCTCTTTGCTACAATTTCACATATTTCTGTTCAATAAACATTTACTTACAATTTACAGGTGATAATTTACATATTTGTAAGGAAAACTGTTTTATTGAACGCAAATTGTAAATACAATTCTACATATTTTGTAAATTGTAGTACGATTTCTACAGGTGGACTCGTCGTGTGTCAGAAATTTATAATTTAGTGCCTCAACCTAAATGTAAAGAAATTTATTTGTTATACACTAAAAATGGTTCTAACAAGTAGTAGTGGAAGTAGTGACAGTAGTGATGATGATGAATATATAAGTGAACGGCATCGGCGAGTTTTTCGTTTTAGGATTAACTTTACTTTTGATGTGACTGATTTTACATTAAACGAAAAATTTCAGGTCAGAAAAACTACCGTCGAATATTTGGTAACAAAAACAGGACATGATCTTAAATTAAATACGATACTCACAGAAATTTAGCCCTTACACCCACTCAGCAAATTTTGTGTGCATTGCACTAGAGGGGCCGTAGCTCACAATACCATGTTATAGCAGATGCACATGGGTAACTAAAGGAATGGTACATAACTGCGTTAAAAATGTGTCTAGGTTTGTGGTCGTAAATTATTTGGAGAAGAAGTCCGCTGGCCAACTAATTGTCTCGACATCCCTAGATCTAGATTGTTTATGAAAATTTACATTTTATGTAATTTGTAACTTACAACTACAAATTTGTTGTAGATACTTACAATATTTCATCGAAATCTACAGGCGTTTTCTACATAAGTAAACGTTTATTAAACAGCATAATATGTAACTGTAACATTTGTAGATTTTTATACGTAAAATTCTTACATAATTGTGAAGTTTATTAAACAGCACTTGTCATAGAAAGATGGCCATAGGAATTCAGTAATTAAACGACATAACCCCATCGAGTATGGGCTCGTTTGATTCGTCTTGACGAGTACTTTGGTTTTAGATGGTAACCAAGGTCTGATGATAGAGATCTATGGGCTCGTTTCATTCGTCTTGACGAGTACTTTGGCGCCAGATGGTAACCAGGGTCTGATGATGGAGCTGGAAGATGGCCATAGGAACTCAGTAATTAAACGACATAACCCCATCGAGTATGGGCTCGTTTGATTCGTCTTGACGAATACTTTGGAGCTAGATGGCAACCAGGGTCTGATGATGGAGCTGGAAGATGGCCCTAGGAGCTCAGTAATTAAACGACATAACCCCATCGAGTATGGGCTCGTTTGATTCGTCTTGACGAGTACTTTGGTGGTAGATGGTAACCAAGGTCTGATGATAGAGCTGGAAGATGGCCATAGGAACTCAGTAATTAAACGACATAACCCCATCGATTACGGGCTCGTTTGATTCGTCTTGACGAGTACTTTGGTGCTAGATGGTAACCAGGGTCTGATGATGGAGCTGGAAGGTGGCCGTAGGAATCAGTAATTAAGCGACACAACCGCGTCGAGTTTTTTTCGTCTTAATGGGTGGTTTGATGGGTGGTGAGGTGAGTGGTGGTGGTTTGATGGACGTGAAGAAATTTTGTATACCTACATAAAAATTATTCAATGAGATGAACAGATGAGAAACGTGTCCAGTGATAACTAAAAAGTAAAAAATAAATTAACTGAAAAAACCTTTTTAAAGAACAAGCCTTTACTTAAATGCGCTATAAAGAACAAAATAAACTTTTACTATCAACTTATGACGTCATTACACAATTTATATGATATAGAAGGTTGTCGCGAGATTTACTATACTTTATATGTGTAAATAAACAAGTAAGTAAATTAAATAACTTGATGTGATTGATTTCACTATTAAAATTTTCAATAAGTACTTATAAGAAAATACGAGTATAGGTACTTACTTAAATCTCGCGACAACCTTTTATATCATATAAATTGTGTAATGACGTCATAAGTTGATAGTAAAAGTTTATTTTTTTCTTTTTAGCGCATATATGTAAAAGCTTGTTCTATAAAAAGGTTTTTTACTGTTAATTTTTTTAATTCCGGTTCCCATTCGGCGACTTGGCAAATTCGCAACCAAAACGCGCAGGCTGGTGCGCCACCGAGGCTCTAACCAATTCAGCGACAATACACAGAAATTAATATGAAAACTTTGATGGCGGGAAGTTTTCCAATCAACGGAGGCTTTTGTTCTGTGCGATTGATGGTGGCGGCGACACCAGCGCATATGTGGAACCTTTGGAATAGGATATAAAGCGTGAAGCGTTGTGTAAATTAAGCTACATACTTACTATGAGGAGGAGATACTAAGCACTCTCCTCTAGTCAACAGCAAAGCAAAATTAAACGCTATTTTGGAAGGCATCACTTTATAATTAAAAAAATATAGCTGCCATTATGGTGTTGCATGCATCCAAGGAGCTTGTGTTGCATTGCATGCAGCTGGCGCCATGGGCCATGGACCTATAATATCATGGCTGGCGTGCCCACCATTATTGTTCAGTGGGCGCGCCTATCATTTTAGCGCATGCAATTATACAATACGACGTGGCGACGCACAGGGACACACGACGGTATCGAAAGGCGTTCGACATCTCCAGTTTATTTTGTACTAGCGGCCGCTCGCTGTTTCACCCGCGTGGTTCCCGTTCCCGTGGGAATATTGGGATAAAAAGTACCCTATATTTTAATCCAGGTTATAAACTAGCTGTATGTCGAGTTACATCCAAATCCATTTAGTAGTTTTTACGTGAAAGAGTAACAAACATCCATCCATACTTACAAACTTTCGCGTTTATAATATTAGTAGGACATTATACATAATTACCTACTTAGTTACCTCACTGTCACTGTTAATTTTATTATAGTTGCTACTTTTTTTTTTATTCTTTTATTCTTAGTTATTTATTATAATGTAATGCATGCACTGACCTACATTAATATTTTAATGTCGGTCAATGAATGCGACGTGCACTCATAAGGTGCGGTCAGAATACCAGTGCTGCTGCAGCGGCTCTCGGGCTGCCGCAGCACATGCTGAGGCACGCACCTTATTGACCAAAATTAACAATATCCGTTGTGCACAGCACGTTACGTACCTATACGACCACTGCGTATTTATTATGTATAAGTTCATAATTAAGTTTTTGTGTTATTGTTGTTATTGTTTTTTGTGCTGTGCTATTTGTTAACCTTGTTTTTTGGTCAATAAATGTTTATCTATCTATCTATCTATCTCACTAAATCATCATACATCTACTACATCATTTATTTCCAAATTATTATTTTTTTATTTAATTGCACCTCTGTGTCACTTTTTACATTTTTAAAAGCGGTAGAAAAGTTTTATTATGCAGCAGTAACCGTTTCCCCTCGGTTCCCATTGTCTAGTTTCTTCTGACTAACCCTTCCGGGATAATAGTCGTGAGACTCTTGAGTAGGTACCTTTATAAGATGACTGCTAGAAACTGCCAGAAACTTCAAGAGCTGGTCAAGTCAAGTGACATTTTTTATTTGGGTTAGTTTCGTTTTTCCCCAGTTTCGATTTCACCCGAAAATTAAATATTATATTCTAGTGTCGTTTTCACCCGAATTGTTTAATAGTACAGGCGCTTTCAAAACTATAACGAAATAATTTATTAGTTATTAATATACTAGCTGCCCTCCCGCGACTTCTTCCGCGTAGACACGCACGAAACAAAGGGCACACGGACGAAGTCGCGGTTGTCATACGTTTTTTGAGGCGCACTTACACCTTCGGCATTATCGTCACTTTCCATCAGGTAGGATGAAGGCCAAGTGCTTACCCGTATTGTTTTTGTCTTTTTTACATAACTTATAGTATTCCACTGCTGGGGATAGGTCTCCCCCATTTCTTTCCAGTTCTCTCTTTCCTTGGCCAAATGTTTAACCAAGTGGCTAACCAATTTTCGTCGAAGGCATCGAGGTCGTCGCGCCACTGGTTTTGCTTAGTTATGATGTTTTTTTTCGATGTTTAAGATGTTTTTTTTTGATGTTTAAGATGTTTTTTTTTGATGTTTAAGATGTTTTTTTCTGATGTATAAGATGTTTTTTCTGACGTTAAAGTTGTTACGTTGTAGATGTAGTACCCGTGCACAAAAAAAATCTAAAAGTGTACAAAATGACACATTGATCACTCGACTCACAAAACAATATAAAAACCATGAAATTACAATAAAATTAATTAATATTTATTATTATTCTAATTTCTTACATCAAGTAAAATGTAATAAGGATACATTTTTAATTCGTTTTTAACTTTAAGTAATGTAAATAATTATGTACATTTAATATAAAATAATTAATAATATTAATGTAAATAAAGACTAAAGCACTTTTGTATTCACATTTACCTGTCTTTTTTTTGTATGAGTTTAGTTAGGCAGATCTATGAGAATGGCACACGTATTCGGGTGAAAACGAAACTGTTTCATAGTAATTAAAATTTGTAATATTTTCGGGTGAAGATGAAACTGGGGAAAAATGAAACTAAAATGACAAAAAAGGAATTCGTGTTTTTTCGTAGGTACTTATCGCCCAGCTGACGCAGACGGGTCAACAGACGGCCGTATGCTTTGAAATAAATCAGATACTCAAAGACTATTCAATTAAAATCCACAAAATGAATTATTTAATAAAAATGAAAAAAACACGAATTCCTATTTTGTCATTTTTGTCATGTTTAAAAACACATGACCTGACCAGCCCTCTAAGTTCCTTGCAGTTTCTAGCAGTCACCTTATATATTATGTATGTACGAATATGTAACTGTTTGCCGTTACCGTTAGATGGGCCGTAACAGACTTACGGTACGGCCCATCAAATTAAATAATTCAAATTGTCTAATTGTCTATGTAATTCCTACTAATAAGATTTTTGTATGCACTTACAAACATCACATAGTTTGTGAAGGATGACAACCGTCTAGACTAGAATCTGTTCCAAGAACGTGCAAAGTGGAACAGTCTCCGTTGAATATATCAAAAAGTAATTTCTAAAGACGCAGCTAGGGCCGCTCGCGGACAATAAAAGCAGTTGCAATAACCGCATTGTTTCAAAGGCGTTAAACAGAGTAATAACGCGACGAACGCCGCCTCTGTGGATTTATTGCTCTATAGAAACTACCTATTACGGGACTGGATGTGGATGATGATATCAAATAGTTCTCTTAGTTTCATTGTGATTAATCGCCGCCGTTGATGTGTTTTCTTAGGGTGAATTTGTAGCAAACAAATTCGTTATCACAGAACAGAAGAAAGAGGTTTCTTCTGCTCTTGTTTCTTTCTTCTGTTCTGTGCTCGTAATTGTGCAAAACAGAGGCGTTGCATTTTGTTTGTGGTCAGTCGGAGACTCGACGAAATTGTTATCTATTTTCATAGACGTAACGTAACATAATATAAACGTTTAAAAAAATTTAAACCGCCTCTGTGGTCTAGTGGCTAAGCCACCGGTCTCAGATCCAAAGGTCCCGGGTTCGATTCCCAGCGGGGGGTACATCTTTGTGTGCTCGGTTTGGTAGGGCTGTTAAGTCCGCCTGGTTAGCTACCACCATCTTATCTATGTCGGTCGCCATAACAACGATGTTTTAGCATTGTTGTGTTCAGACAGTTACAGATAAGATAGCCAGTACTGTTCCTCAGTGGTTGAGGATTCCGGGTGAAGTGCGCTTCCACCTTCGGCCTTATCGTCACTTACTATCAGGTGAGATGAAGGCCAAGCGCTTACCCGTTGTATAAAAAAAAAAGTTTGTATCAAAGCGTCCATGGTTATTTAAGAAATGTCCATATTGATAATTGGTTTGTATGAAATTATTTTTTTGGATGTCCGTGTAAGGTAGTAGTAGTAAGGATCCGGGCCGATAGTAAGGAATAAAATATTGAACGTCAGACCATTATATCACAGCTAAGCGTAAGTATAAATAATTCTGGAGTCATGTTAGACAAAATATCAGACGAGGACAATGTTAAAATGTATTTTTTTTTCTAAATTTTTAGAATCCCATCCTGTAATAAGGTATCGCCGAATTGGTACCTTGAACAACTAAAAGATCATTTATCTAGAAACATCTGGATTATGTAAAACCAGCTTGCAGCCAAGCGAGAGAATCTTTAAACAAAAATTAGGTGGATTGGAAGAAAACTACGGGCCCATATCCAAAGCTTCAATCTCTAAAAAAGGTACGGTCGTCCTAAAAGGTCGCGTACCACTTCACGATTGACATTCGGCTGCACGTCGTAAGACGTTTAAGACTATTTTAGCTTGCAACAGCATACTGATAGTTAATATTTCGACCCTATAGGCACTTTTAATTTTCGTGAAGAGCTTTCAAAGTGGTAGACTATATTCCTCGGCTGTCTGTACTCTTAAAAATTCTTTTCGTACTGAAATGCAGTTCACCTTATTCAGTGGACTTACGCTAAGGTATGTGCGCCATCGAAATAGGCATTTAAAGTTTCCAAACGACTCTGGCTATAAAAATGGCGGGTGAATTGAATCTTGCACCCGGCATGCATGAGTGAAATAAAAATGGATTCTAGACTAGTTTAAGGCGATCTGGGGGGATCTCAATTCTCATAATGTATTGTTATTCGGCTGCTGGATAGTTATTGTCTCTTTTCAAATTCAATTTGAACGTGTTTTGATTCGCTATACTTACTTATGAATACGATATGTACCGTTTGTACCTGTTTGTATGCATATACACACATCAACACGCATACGCACGCATTTGCAAACGCACGCATACCCATAATAATAATAAATAATAAATTTCATTATTGTTTAATATTGATACAGAAAACTTAAATTTTAAAATTGCCTACACGAGGAGACTTGTCTATGAACAACTTTACGCAATCGCACTCAATTAATTCTTCCGATGTTCGATTTCATTATCTGCATAAATTAGGTAGGTTTAACAAAAAATATTGGTACGTTTAAATTAAAGAATAATAAAAGAAAACTAAATAAAGTCACTTTTATAAGGTATAACAAAACCGGCCAAGTGCGAGTCGGACTCGCCCATGAAGGGTTCCGCAGCAGCAAGTAACATCATATAAAAGTTCTTGTAGTTCGTTGTAACTTTGATCAATGTATTAATAATAGTGTATTTTTTAAAATTAATTAATTTATGACGTATTTAAAAAAACTACTTACTAGATCTCGTTCAAACCAATTTTCGGTGGAAGTTTGCATGGTAATGTACTCATAATAATATATTTTTTTTAGTTTTATCATTTTCTTATTTTGAAAGTTACAGGGGGGGGGGGGGGGGGACACATTTTACCACTTTGGAAGTGTCTCTCGCGCAAATTATTCAGTTTAGAAAAAAATGACAAGAAACTTCAATGTAATTTTTGAAGACCGATCCATAGATAGGTACCCCCCTACGGAAGGGTTAGATGAAAAATTTTTTTTTGAGTTTTAGCTCTAAATATAGGGAACCCCCATATTTTATTGTTTTTTTTTCTATTTTTGTGTGAATACATCTACTTACCAAGATTCAACAGTATAGTTCTTATAGTTTCGGAAAAAACTGGCTGATGTGACATACGGACGGACAGACAGACATGACGAATCCATAAGCGTTCCGTTTTTTGCCATTTGGCTACGAAACCTTAAAAAAAGAAGTTGCTACTTCTAAACAATTAGTAATTCTTTATTATTGAAATTTTGTATTCACAATGCTATATAGATTTAGGATAAAATGTTTACTAGAAAAAAATCAACCAGTCTCAGGACAGCTCGAATGGGATTCGAACCCATGACCTTTGGATTGCCGGCCCACTGCTCTAACCCTTATGCTACCAAGACCCCAGAAGACTCGTTAAATTCTTACCAAGTAACAAAAGCTTCTATAACTAAGGCATTTTATCACCAAACAGTAATATATTAGGCCTATATTGGTAATCATTGTGACTGCTTGTACCATAAAGGTTTTTAATAGAGCGTTTTGCTTCTTTAAAATTAATGAGCATTTACGTTCTATAATTTGGCTCTAAGAACGTTTACAGACTATACCAAAGAATCATTAAAGTGTTGCACTGTAATAGATATGATAATTATGGTACCATTTAGTACTTTATATAGACGACCTTATTAACGACCTAATAGACGACCTTATTGACAGTTTTGTGTATCTATTTTGCAATAATAATGCGAGAAAATAACTTTCACAGTACTAGTATTGTAGGAGTGTCGAAAACACTATTACAGGATCAATTTGCACAACCATTACGTAACGTATATCTTCTAAAAGTATATCTTCTTCTCTTACAAGCTCCCTCAACATCGCTATGAAGCTAGTTCTGTAAAAATCATGATAACTCTTCTACAGTACTTAACAGTACCATAGCGACTCCTGCAGCTGCTAAATAACTTCAATTCTAAATAGCTCTATAGGTGAGTTTGTTTGTTCTGCTGCGATACTAAATCGTGACAAAAAAGTACTAAAACAGCAGCCATAAATAATTAATTAAAACGGCTGCTGTTTTCTGCCATGATAGCACATTAGCCATAGTCGGGAAAAGTTAGTAGGTCCCCCAACGCGAAGTATTTTTTTAAAATTATTAATACATATTTAGGTAGTTTGAGATGAGTTTTTTTTATTTTTTACTTTTTAAAAGGAACTTAGGTTTTTGTGTCGGGGGATTTTAAAATTTTTATTAGACAAAATGGATAGTGGCGACTTTGCTTCTGTACCCCTCAATTTTAGTGTCTTATCTGAGGGTCGCGCGACGATCGCGTCGCGTCGATGGGGAGCGGGGAAATCGTGATTGTGTATTCGCGTTCTATTAAGAGACCCAGTTTTTGCTATAGCGCGATCACGCGGTGGTCGCATTTAGGGCATGGACTATACCGGGATGATTTTCATACCGGTATTGATACCGGTATTGAAATTCCAAATACCGGTATACCGAAATTTTGGTGTATTTTCTGTATTTTCTTAAATACTGCTAGTTACTGTTTATATGATTCCAAGAACGATAAGTAAGTCTTATTTGCGGAGAGTGATTAAAGCAGTTTTCTATGCTATATGGCAGAAACACTCAAACTATTTATCAACTCCTTGAAACCACAAAATGAGTTATTAAAGTATAGGTAATTATGAATACTTGCTTGGTGTATTTGGCACTAAGTATATCTAGTCAGCCATGCATGCATAATATTATTACTTAGGTTTGTTTGTACATATTATAAATATTTTGGTCACAAACCTTTAATTCACTGGCTGAATGCACTGAACTCTCAATACCCAACCCATAATAAAAAAATTATTCTCAATATTAATGTCCAAAAAGTTCTTTTTAATAATGGTTACATAACTAAAAGTGTCCGCCAGAATCTGAATACTGTTATCTGTCGTAAAAAATAAGCTAACAATTATCATGTATGTCATGTTTGTGTTGGTTCTTAGGCTAACTTCAACAATGTCCTTTTACTTAGGTGTATTTAAGCGTTAATAAAACGCTAAAATATATAAAAACATTAATCTAAAAACGCAGCTTCATCTTAACCGAATGTTCAAATATTTGTAAAAATATTTCTTTCGGATCTCAGAGGTGAAAACTTCTAAAAACATATGCATCAAACACTGACAAATTTCGACCGGTGAAAACCAGACCTCGGTAGCTAAGCAGTTAAGGCAGCCCGGAATGCGGAAGGTGCGTGGTTCGATTCCCGCCTGAGGTTGTCGTCTTTTTTCAGTGTTTAAAATTTTACGAACCAGGATTTTTTTGTGGGACGAGTGGCACGGACGAACCATAAACCCGCGTAAACTTCCTTGACTGTACTTTTACCATTCGACTAACCCAGAGGGCCTACTCGATCTCTTTGCCGAAATCGAAATTTCGGCCGATTTTCGTTTGCTAATGCCAAACCTATTTTTGCTCCGCACAACTTCGTCATTTTCTTAAACTTGATACTTTCCTAACTTGTCTCATTTTTAACTCGGCTCTTTCTTAGTTGGTCTCTTTTGCAAAGTTGACACTTTCCCAACTCGTCTCTCCTCCGCATGACTTTGTCGTTTTCTTAAACTTGACACTTTCCTAGCTGGTTTCATTTTTAACTAAGCTTTTTCTTAGTTGGTTTCTTTCTTAACTTGACACTTTCCTAAATCGTAATTTTTTCATAAACTCTAAGAAAGTGGTTACGGGACACTTGTATTCATATTTTTTCAAGATTAACTGGACTGGGTGTGTACAGTCGAGTTCATAAATATGTGTACACTTTAGTACCTTGTCACTTTAATCGCTGTGACAATTCATGTATGGCAGTTTAAACAGACATTAAATAGACAAGGTACTAACGTGTAAGTTTACATATTTATAAACTCGACTGTACTTACAATAATGAATGAGTTTACATACATCTTAAAGCGTTCCGACGTAAGGGTTATAACCAGGGACCGAAAATTTGGCTTGAACGGTATAGAGACGGACCCAATTTAATTTGTCTAATAAAAATCTAACCTATTCTAACGAAATTTCGGAAGAATAGGAAACCGCTGTAATTTTTAACTTTCGTTTCGAGGAAAGAGAGTAAGTAAGCCCTCTGGTTAGCAGCCCTAGAGCAGTTCGTGTAAGCGCGCGGCTGGCATAGATTTTCGCGCGAGCTTATTTGCACGCCGCGTCTCCATTCTAATTATTA
Source organism: Scoparia ambigualis (assembly GCA_963921215.1). Classification (NCBI taxonomy): domain Eukaryota; kingdom Metazoa; phylum Arthropoda; class Insecta; order Lepidoptera; family Crambidae; genus Scoparia; species Scoparia ambigualis. The sequence continues at coordinate 26,724,797 of OY992516.1, forward strand.
GATGTGGCTCAAAAGCCAGTAGCGGGGTGCATAAATATGTTGATACTTATATAGGCTGCCTGTTCTATTCGATTTAGGATTTCATCATCATCATCAGCCAATAATAAACGTCTCACTGCTAGTTTTCCTACATGCATGTATAATATGTAATATAATGTATAGATGAGTGAATTTCTCAGGCGAAAATTTTACGCGTCTGGGCTGAAAATGCAGTACTACTTTACAGATGACACCACGATTTATTTCTCAAAATTAAAGAGACATGTTTATAAATGAAGTCACTTAGATTATACTTGTAACACTATTAGTTTTTATGAGAAAAATCAATAAATGACGAATTGTCAATTTCTATGTCTTGTCCACAATTACTTTCATACACAATATTTACCTCTCAGGGAAATAACCTCCAACAAATATAAAAAAAGTATTTTAATTATGTTATTGTATTAGTTGACCTACAACAAGATAATTCAATTTGAATTTTTAGACCTATAGTTATATTAAATACATGTCAAGTTAGTTTTGTCCGAGCGAAAGTAGCAATTTCTATGGTATTTTGTTTCGCCGTTTATACGTTCCACTGTTAAGTATATACGGACAATAAATACCTGCGCAGCAAGGATCAGCCGTGCGCTGACGCGCAGTGGGAACGATTGTGCACCATCTCGCTGCGTCTTCCCGCCAAAAATGTAAGTACGTGATTTCAGTTTACTCGGAACGAAATTTTGCAATCTCTGTGGTCAGGTTTAAAATGTTTTTATTTTGAAGTAAAAATATGACTCTTATGCATGGTAATGAGCCTTTATGTACATGTTTAAGAAAACAGGGAAAAATAGTTATAACCTAGATATTTTTTTGTAATTTAATAAAAAACGCTATCTTTCCAATTTCTGTGGGCCAATTTCTGTGGTTTCCATGGCTTCTGAGTGTCCACGGAAATTGCAAGATTCCACAGAAATTGTATCAACCAATTAATATATATTATTATTAAGAACTTAGGTACTTACTGATACCCAAATTACTTTGCAAGAAGTTACTTTAAAGGATAAAATGTTTACTATAAAAAAAAACCTGTCTCAGGAAAGCTCGAACGGGATTCGAACCCTTGACAGTGCTGTAATTTATCATCGCGTAAAGGATAAAATCAAATCCCAGTCATTCTGTACTGTGAGTGAATCTTTGCGTCAGGAGGCATCTGCTGTATGGGCCCATTTGATACCAATTTTGCAAGAAATCGAAGCTACTACACCTCATAATATCAGTTTACTCGGAACGAAATTTTGCAATCTCTGTGGTCAGGTTTAAAATGTTTTTATTTTGAAGTAAAAATATGACTCTTATGCATGGTAATGAGCCTTTATGTACATGTTTAAGATAACAGGGAAAAATAGTTATAACCTAGATATTTTTTTGTAATTTAATAAAAAACGCTATCTTTCCAATTTCTGTGGGCCAATTTCTGTGGTTTCCATGGCTTCTGAGTGTCCACGGAAATTGCAAGATTCCACAGAAATTGTATCAACCAATTAATATATATTATTATTAAGAACTTAGGTACTTACTGATACCCAAATTACTTTGCAAGAAGTTACTTTAAAGGATAAAATGTTTACTATAAAAAAAAACCTGTCTCAGGAAAGCTCGAACGGGATTCGAACCCTTGACAGTGCTGTAATTTATCATCGCGTAAAGGATAAAATCAAATCCCAGTCATTCTGTACTGTGAGTGAATCTTTGCGTCAGGAGGCATCTGCAGTATGGGCCCATTTGATACCAATTTTGCAAGAAATCGAAGCTACTACACCTCATAATATCAGTTCTTCATCTCATATCTGATTCTCCGTCAGCACAATATAGAAACAAAAAAATATTTTATATTATATCGCGGCTTCAACTACACTTGCCAGATTTGTCCCGTGTGATATGGCATTACTGCGAATGCGGGCATGGAAAGGGAGCACCTGATGGTGTAGGCGGTGTTCTTAAAAGATCTGCAGATAGCCTGGTTGCCTTTGGCAAAGATATAACCGATATCAATTCTCTAGTGCAAGGTCTCCATACAACTGTAACAGGGGTTAAAATTAAGATTGTCAATGACTATGAAGTCAACGAAAAGGGTTGGCTTTTGCCAAAAAAACTAAAATGTTTCCCAGGGACTATGAAGATTCATCAGATCGTTTGGGCAAAAACTTCGAAAGCTCTTGCAATGCGATCATTGTCATGTGTGGATGAAAACTGTCTATACAAACCTATAAAATGCACTCACGGGAAACATTTAGGTTTTTGTGAATTTCCAATTCAAATACAGGATTATGCATCGGTCGTTCCTCCTGCAACACAATCAGCATCGTTTAGTATGGATTCCAGTAATAAACCATCAACAACTCACAGATTTAGAGGATCTGAATTATTTTACTTGAAAACCAAGAATTTACCTCAAGATAAGGCCATCGTATCAGCTGACGCTTCGCACGACTTAGACAATATAGACAATAATGACAATCTAATTCCATCAGCCTCATTTTTCCAAAATATTAACAGTGATATAATGTCGAAATTTGAAAAAAACCATTGAGACTGATAATGATGCTAACGTTGAAGAAACCAAAAAAATAGATAATAGAAATTATATAAACATATTTGATAGTGACGAAGAAAAATTTTCTGAATTATTTTAGTGATCGTTTGATTTACATAATAATTCTCAATGTCTTTGTTACCTAAACGTTGACTGATGTGAACATCAGTATTTTTTAAACATTATCTATAAGTAGCTTCAAAGCTATGGATCTTATTGGGCTGCTCTTATGATTATTAAATTAGTTGTTAGTTTCTCATTTTGATACTTAGAATATAGGTATTAATAAGAACTACACATGAAACTTTAATATTACTTGAAACTTACTAAAAGTAATGCTCACGGAATATTAGTAAAGTACTTAAGTATTGCTAATGTTTTGTTTGATTTTTAGTTTAAGTAAAATTATGTCTACAAAGATTTATTTTGTTTAATTTTTGTTTGGATTAGTTTAAAATCTAATCAGATTTAGTTCATTCCAAGTTGTTCATGTTACATTAATTTTGTTATTTATATTATTAAGTTAAAACTATTTCTGCAGAGAAATTATATTTTTTTTAGTTTCGTTAACAATTATTTTTGTAATGTAAGTTTAATAAATAATTATAAGTAAATTTTACCCTATCATAGGAGTAAATAAACATCAGTTCCTTGATTGAGGATTGAATGAAGACTTGAAGACTGATTTAGTAAATTTACACACCGTTGTAATTTTTATAAATGCTTATTAAAATGATTCGTATAATGTCTGTTTTTTAATTCGTTACATAATGTTTAAAAATAATTAACAAGTAATTTTGACAATTTCAGTGAACATATACAATTTCTGTGGCAAAAATAAAATTTCTGTGGCACGCCAATTTCGGTGGCCAAAATAAATCTCTAAGTAATATAATTATATAATCCCCTTTCAGAAAATATATGTTAAATGTGGATGTTTTGCGCTTCAATATTAAAGTTTGTCAAAAAACCTAAAAATAAAAAAGTACACGGAAATTAGGATAAAAATTCAGTTGTTGAAATTGACTCAGATAGTGTTTAGTATGTGCATTTTTAATATATATATATATTTATGAGCATCTAGGTTTTTTACAATATTCAGATATCCTTATTTATAACATTTTCTTATTTATTCATTTATGTAATCTTATTAAAATTAGAAAAGTCATACAGTCATACCTCGTACAGGCCCTGCCAGAATACCAGCGTCGTTGCGATGTGACCTTGTCACACCGTAGCGGCATATGCTGAGGTACGGTCCTAATTGGCTCGTCACACTGTTGTTTTTTGTTAGTAGCATTTTCTGTACCTATATGTATTTCACGTCTTTTTTTATTATTAGATAGATAGATAGATAGACAATACTTTTATTGTAACTTAACACCACAAACATTTACATAACACATAACAATGAGCACAAATACAAAGTTACAATTTGGCGGTCTTATCGCTTTAAAGCGATCTCTGCCAGACAACCATTCGGATGGAGAGAACTTATACACTCAAAGATCGGAGGTGCATACCACAGTAAAACAATTAAAAACAAAAGCAAATTAATAAGAACCAAAACATAATACATAACATTATAAAATAAATAAATAATAGGGTGTAACAATTATATATACATACATATAAATACTTAAAAATAATAGTCTCAGGTAGGATGTAGCGGACAATGACAGCTATGCAGCAGGATAGGGTTAAAGGGAAAGGTAGAAATTCTTCACGTGCACCTTAAATGCGTGAATTGTTTTAGCACGCCTGATCGCAACTGGAAGCGAGTTCCAGAGACGAACAGCTTCAACGGTGAATGAACAATCGTAAAAGGTAGTGTTGTGAAGAGGGGTTTTAAGGGATAGATTTTCTGATGACCGTAAGGAGCGCGAGGATGAACAATAAAGGAAACTGAAGCGTGCGATTATTCTATATTTTATTAAATTGTGACAGTCAATAAATGTTTCTTCTTTCTTTCATTCTTTATAAAGAACGTTATGAGAGTAAGTAAAGCAAAGAATGTGTAGCAAAACGTAAAAAAAAATTGGCAAATACCATAGACGGCCCAACTCTAGGCCTTACCATCAATTCTTAGAGCAGTAGGTATTATTATAATCCGCCAAAGTAAGATTGAAAAGAAAATACCGCAGTGTCTCAAGACGAAAGTCTGCAACCAGTGTGTGTTGCCAGTGATGACATACGGTACCGAAACGTGGTCGCTCACTATGGGCCTAATTAGCAGGCTCAAAGTCACGCAAAGAGCAATGGAGAGGGCTATGCTAGGGGTTTCTCTACGTGATCGAATCAGAAATGAGGAGATTCGTAGACGAACTAAAGTAACCGACATAGCCCAAAGAGTCGCCAAGCTCAAGTGGCAATGGGCAGGGCACATCGCCCGTAGAACCGATGGCCGTTGAGGCAGAACGGTTCTCGAGTGGCGACCGTGCACCGTAAGACGCAGTGTGGGCAGGCCTTCAACAAGGTGGTCCGACGATCTGGTGAAGGTCGCGGGTAGCCGCTGGATGCAAGCAGCACAGGACCGGTCGTGGTGGAGATCCTTGGGGGAGGCCTTTGTCCAGCAGTGGACGTCTTCTGGCTGATGGTGATGATGATGAAGTAAGATTGAAGTAATACTGTTCTAGAGGTGACAGTAGAGCGGAGCAGCTGATCGTAGGAAAACTTGGATGCGATCGGGGCAAGCGAGAAAGAAATGGAGGAGGCCCGGCAGTGCGAAACGGGCTGAAATAATGATGATGATGGTAATGATGAGTTCTCGTAGGTACAGGAATCAAACAGTTTCCCCGCAAAGAAGATTACAACAGATGGCAGACATCTCGGTAATTTCTGAGCAACGTTAATGGCAATGGGCGATTTTCTGACAGCCCAAATGAAAAAATAAAAATTAGTTCAAAAATACTCGATAGATGGCGTTTTATGAAAGCCGACCCGTTCATACCTAAGGGCTGTAATAAATTCTACACTTTTGCTTGTCTATCAAAAAAATAAAAAAATAGTACTTACAAATTTTTATTTAGGATCTCCAGGACCTATTTATATTTTGGAATCGAATAAATATTACGTAGCCATACACGTGTTCTTCATGGACTCGCCTTTTACTAAGCGCCATACTAATCTATGCTAAGCGCCATCTATGAAGTCATTTACGAACCAATTTCTTTTTTTTTGATCTCTGAAAATCGCCCATTGGAAAGGAACGTAAGATCTTTGTATGTTTGTATCTTAATACAAAGTAGGTAATAGTGGGGCCACGAAATCGCATTTCTGGTGTTACAATCATGAAGAACAATGTCAATAGGTAATAGAATAAGGTGTTATTTATAAAGAAAACTGATATGTACACCTGACGTGAGACAATAAAATTATGAATTACATTAAAACCTTGTCTTTACATACATATAATGTATATAATTACGACTATTATCCCCGTAAGGCTAGTCAGAGACTAGGCAATGAGGTCAACAAAGCAGTCCTCTACTAAAGTCTACTTTTCACCAAATAGCGACTGCACATGTGCTCAGCGTGACAGATGGTGAGCCCATTGCCGCTCTATGCTGTTAGATATAATGTGCAGAACGCTATGAGAGTAAGTAAGTAAGGGATCTGTAGCATAGGATAGCAAAATAGTACCTCAGATGGGAATCGAACCCACGCCCTCCGCAACCCAGGCGGCTGCGTTGACCACTCAACATGTCGTCATCTTCGATTTTATTTGAGCCGAGTCTTATTAACGCAAAAAAATGCACAAATATGATCCCAATGGGTCGACGTGCTGCTGCGAGAGGGAGACCAATGCAGGCCTCACTAAGATAAGATAAGATAAGATAACGCAAAAAAATAATCAAATATTACAAAAGATGTGTGTCAAGAAATAGTCAGAAGGAATCGCGCAAGCTGTTGTGCTGCCAATAAAAGGGTAAAACGCCATTTTTAGGGTTCCGTACCTCAAAAGGAAAAAACGGAACAATAGGAGCGTCTGTTCAAAAGGAGATAAATCCACATTCCGTTTTTTTTTGTTTTTTTTTAGTATTATTGCTCTCTATGTTCAAATACACAACTTAGTGCTTAAAATTGGCTTCAAAAGGCGATGTTTCCAATAGAAAAACGACGTTCAAACTCACAGTTTCGATCAAAGAGAGACATTTCCAAAGAAAATAGACAGAAAAATAACACAATAAAAAGCATAATATTCTGTGGTAACTCAGTAAATAGTCAATCCACCTTTATAATACAAAAAAAAATCAGCAGAACTATGTATAATATCAATAATATTAATAATTGATGACCATTAAGGAATATTATTAAAGATTTTAAAATGTGTATTTATACACTATAAATTTGTGTATTTGTAAGGGAAAAAAGAAATCATTTTTGTCCTAAAAATCAATCCAAAAAGAATATACGCTCTCGATATGCTTAAAATGTTTGTATCATTCAACATTATGGTAAATATGTATGGCAAAGCAAAAGTACTGTGATTATGGTGATAAATATCTTTAATCATTTACCGGATCATATCAAATCTACTGAAAACCCTTATTTTTAAAGAACCAAAAAGAAACGTTTGTTTCTCTTTTTCTTTAATCTGTCAAAGATATCAATTTTAAAAGAGGGAAAAGAGATTAATCTGGTTCAAAAGGAGATATTTACAAAGTGTTCTGAACAAAAAGAGTTAAATCTAAAATTCTAATCAAAAGGCGATATTTGTAAACTTCAACATTTTTTTAAAAATACCGTGATCAATAAAAAATTTTTTTTTGACTTACTTCTGAACTATGGTGCTAATACCTACCTATCACTTTTAAAAAGAAAAACCTAAAAGTTAAACTCACCATGATATCAGTTTTTTGTGTTTTCTGAAAATTCCTTTAAGGTGTTATTATCTCCTTTTGAACAGACGCTCCTCATTATTATAATATCACTTTGTTGTCCATCTGTCTGTCTGTCAAGACCCTTTATCTCGGGAAGGCGTGTAGGTATCGAGTTAAAATTAAAACGATATAATAAAGTCTACACTTGAAGCTGTAAAAAAATCAAACAAACACCCTGTTAATATCAGTACTATTACCCCACGCCAAAATCCCGTAACGAAGTATCGAGGCTAGATAAGCATGGTAGCACGTGATTGCTGCCTGTTTATTTATAATGCGTCTCACTTCCTTTAGATCATATACAAATTTGTTAATCCAACTACACAGGCCATCAACGTGTTCTTTCCAATTCAGATGTTGGTCAACTATGACACCTAAAAACTTAATATGGCTAGTTTCTTGTATTTTTGCAATGTCCAAATTAAAATTATATTGAGAATGTTTTGATGTATTAAATTGTATATATTTTGATTTATTAAGATTAATTTTAGGATTATTAAATTCTATCCATTGTATTATGATGTCAATTATTGTAATATTAATTTCATCTCGTGATTCTTAATTGATTTGTTGGATTTATCAGATGTCACAATTATTGAAATATCATCGGCGAATAGAATGCATTTATGTTTCGTTATCTTAGAAATATCATTAAGATACAAGACAAATAAAATTGGTCCCAGTACGCTGCCTTGAGGAACACCGCATTTGATTTCTCTATAGCTGGAGGTGTGGGTAACTAGTTCATTTTTCTCTATTCTGTCAATAAGTACATATTGTTTACGACCAATTAGAATGCCAGAAACGGCGGTCCAACTTGAATTGAGTTAACCGTGTCATGTGGGTTATCGTATGTAAGGGCTTCATTGGTACGAGCTTGAACAGATTTTTTAAAATTATTTTTATGTAGTATAGTTTTTTTTTATTTTTACAATATAGTTTTCGATTTATGACGAAGAATGAAAAAACTTCTTTCTTTTTTATAAGTATAGGTACGTACTTAGTTACCTAACAATTTTGGTGTACGCACCTACAAATTTGTACGGAACCCTCGATGAGCAAGTCCGACTCGCACTTGTCTGGCTTTTTTATTTATAAAAGTAGTTTCTTGCTGCATTGCTCGATGCTTTTGTGTACGGTTTGAGACATTGGTCTTGTTCTGAGATTTTATACTTTTAAAGTACTTAGTTTATTTTTTGATCGATATCTGTGGTGCTACTCTATCTATCTATATAAATAAAAATCGATTGCCACGAATGTATTATGTTCGTGCATCAATTGAGAACTATAAGAAGAAAGTTTTAGCCAAAAGAGCACCTATTCGGCTAAAACTTTCTTCTTTTGTTTGTAATTGTCAGAGCAAGGTTTTTCTTTCCTGTTTATTTAGTTTGGGGCTTTGCTTTCGTTCACATGGATATGCCAGCCCCATGGTATCTTCCCAATTACAGTTACAATTAAGTAGTTTTAACTAATAAAGTACATGATTAATTGTTACAGGAATCACTGTTTAGCTATTTTTACTAACATACAATTTTTTTTAACCAGATCTGATTTAAATTAATTCAACGTCCTTAATGTCACATCACACTAATATTATAAAGGCGAAAGTTTGTGAGTGTGTATGTTTGTTACTCTTTCACGTAAAAACTACTAAATGGATTTAGATGAAATTCGGCATACACATATCCTGGATTAACACATAGGATACTTTTTATCCTGATATTCCCACGGGCACGGGAACCACGCAGGTGAAACCGCGATCGGCCACTAGTTTAATTTAAATTCATTGAACAGTGATTCCCTATCGGCTTTGTTCAACACTAGTCCATGTATGCAAGGAGTTCATCACATGGCGGGTACGGGGGGTTTCACGCGGACGGAGGCGCGGGCGGGCAGCTCACTTCGCTTTAATGCTGAAAGTCACTGCTAAAAGAAGAGCCTGAATCACCATCGTCCAACTAAGTAAACAACGAACGACCGTTCAAACGGTCACTATTTCAAAGTTGAATGGGTCACTCGAATAATCTTACGATATCGTCGCTAACGAGCGTTTGTTCACCTCCATTCGCTCAGTGAATGAGTGAATGAGCGCTTAATATATTCCGTTCGTACGGTGAGGTAAAAGTGAGGCGTAAATTTCAATAGTTCGCAATCTAGCCGCTGGAGGCGCTGGCGGCGGGCGCGTTAATCTCCCGGTAGGCGCGTAATATCGCGCCTGCGGTACCGACAGCAGAGAAATCTCTCATAGAAAGATTAACATTATACTATAGACAAATTATCGTCCTTGGTAATACGTAAAATAACCCCTGGGTCTTAGATCGGTGGCTTAGTCACTAAAGCACAGTACAGTGTTCCCAGTGTGTGTGTTTAGAGAATAGAGAACCAGATTCTTTATAATTGGGAATCCCACGTGAAGTGCGCTTCCACTTTTGCTCTCACTGTCATGACATGACCATTTTTTGTTTCACCTACTACATTGTAGTGGGTGAAACAAAAAACCAATCGACTGTCCGATAAAAAAAAAAAGTAAAGTATTGTTGGAATATACGATAATACTCTATTAAATTATATCTATTGATTATACCATACGGTTACTTTCTGTAGCATTCACCATTTTTGTATTAGTCACGCAAGTGACTTTTCATATAAAACAGTTGTGCTAATGGACTCATACTCACTTTAATAAAAAGTATTCGTTCAGACAACTACGAAGTTTTACTTTGCCGTCACTGCGTCCCTGCCAACAAGTATAGCCTAATATAAAGTATATCATTGAAATTAAGTATTCACTACAATGAGCTTGGGAAAAGTATTTTTATTTATTTATTTTTTAAATATTTACATTTTAACTTAAAATATGACATTAATATTTTGTCTATAGCCCTTTAAAATACTTCACAATAATTTTTTAAAGATTCATAAAAATTACCACGCGCTATTGTTTTTGTGATAATCAAAATACCCGCGAAACCCGCGGCGTGACGTCATCGGATTCCATTCTCTCGCACGGGTGGTGCGACTCGCGCGACTTCGTTTTACTAATATGTCCATAAGAACCAGTGCAGTTGTGCCACAGATTACTTAATAATTAATGTAATCGGACGCCCGCCGGGTGCGGGCAGCGAGAGCGGCGGCGGGGGCTATCGGATACGATGACGTCACGTTACGTCAGTCGAGTGCTAAGCGAACTAAGCGAGGTAGTAGTGTTTTATGCAATTATTTATGTACAATAACTTTGGAAATACTTCTCGTGTCGAAGTGAAACAAAAACTATTGGTTTTAGAATAACGACATCTATAATGGTATAAGTAAAAATGAACTTTTTTTTACATTTTTCCCAAGTCCCAAATTGGTGGGTAGTCTTAATCACCACGCTTGTAAAACGCGAAATCGAAAAATGCTAAATACTTTTGCCGACCTGGTAATTGTACCCTATTCCTGCAGTTATCGCACCGAGCGCATTGCCACTTTGTCACTGAGGTGCAAAAAAAAAAACCAAATATTATGGCCGCCCGGCATGTGGAGGACGTATGGGTCGATTATGGTATTATGGTTTTTTTTAACGTTTCACTATCTTTAAATAAAATAAATACTCTTACGACTATTAGCTCTTAAGGGTTAGCTAGAGAGTAGGCAATGAGGACCGCAAAATCAGTCATCTGCCTGTCAGCTCAGCGTGATAGAAATAGAAATGATTTATTTAACAAACACATATACACCATAATTATAATAATAATAATAACATGCCAGTACAGTAAAATAAAAACCAACAAGTTAAATTAAAAAAAAAAAAAAAGAATAATTTATTACTCAATTACACATTAACCGGTGTGTTGGTAAAAAGGCCAAGGCTAGACATAATGCTGCAGTTGACTACAGCGTCGATTTTCAGCCCAAGCCTCAATGGGTGGTGGTGGGTGATAGGTGGTGAGGCCATCGCCGTAAGTCGCCTTTTACGACAACCATGGGAAGAGATGGGTTGGTAGTATTTCTTTTTAAGAACCAAGATCAAAAAAATCGAAATCAAAATCTCTTTATTCAAGTAAACATTGACGACCTCCTTGGTCGAGTGATTTGCACACCGGTTTTCATGGTGTCGCCATCTTTGAGATCCCGGGTTCGATCTCCGGTCGGGTCAATTTAGAAATTATTGTTTTTTTAAGTTGTCACGGGTACGGGTGTTTTCTATGTATAATAAGTATGTATTTAAATATTGTAAGTATGTTATCCGTTGTCTAGTAACCATTTAACGAGTTTCATAACGAAGTTTCTCTTGGGCTAGATAATTGGTGTGAGTGTAGGAATGTTTATTTATTTATAAACTTATTAAAAAGCATTTTTGAATCGTCTAAAAAATTTTTTTTTCTATATATATATAAGGATGGGTAGGCCTATAGGATAAGGTCTAAGGATGGGTAACCGCCACCACACATCTTAAGCTTTAAATAAAATAAAATAAAATAATATATTAAATGAAAACTAATTACTGTTCTGCTGACCGTATTCGCTATGCAGAAGCAGAGCGATTTTCTGCGGCCGCGCTCAAAGAGAAAACAAGCAAAATCTAACCAGAACTGTGTTTATACGTTTAATATTGGAGCGCGCTCAATTTAGATGCTCTTTTAGGGCCAGTCGGTGCTAAGTTATTCATAGACCATCGCCGGACTACTGAGAAATTCTAATCTAGCCATTTGAAACCTAGACTGTATTACATACCTAATACGAGCATATATATGATAAAATGCATGAGTATAGATGAATCGCCACTTCACAACTTTAACGATTGAATAAAAAGGTTTACTAAAGAAACGTTATTAAAGTAAAACGAAATTTCCGAGTCAGAGCAGCACGCATTCGGCCGGCTCGCCCGGCGTAATATCACCCTTTTTTTTATTCGGCAACGGGTAAGCGCTTGGCCTTCATCTCACCTGCTGGTAAGTGACGATTAGGCCGAAGGTGGAAGCGCGCTTCACCCGGAATCCTCAACCACTGAGGAACTGGCTATCTTATCTCAAACTGTCGGAACACAACAATGCTATAAACATCATTGTTATGGCGACACACTTAGATAAGATGGTGGTAGCTAGCCAGGCGGACTTAACAGCCCTACCACCAACCAAACGAGCACACAAAGATGTGCCCCCTGCTGGGAATCGAACCCGGGACCGCTGGTTCTGTAACCGGTGGCGTAGCCACTAGACCACAGAGGCGGTTAAAACCCTCTTACGGAATGTCGGTGTGAAACAATGGATCATGTTGCTGTTGTGTTTTGTCCGGTGAGTGAAAATACCGGAGGTCCATCTCTCCCCCCTACTTACTACTTACATACACTCACGACTTAACCCCGAAGGGAAGGAAGAGAGGGAAGAAAGTTGCCAACCTTATTTTTTAAACCATAAGCTTCTAACGCTTCCGTCTATGTATATAAGGTGACTGCTAGAAACTGCAAGAAACTTCAAGGGCTGGTCAGGTCAAGTGTTTTAAACATGACAAACATGACAAAAAAGATTGCAGACTAACGTAGGTACTTATCGCCCAGCTGACGCGGACGGGTCAACGGCCGGCCGCTGCCCGCGCGTTGTAAATAATCGTTATTTAAAATAGTTAATTCTTTTATGTTATTTTTCTTATGTTATTGCTTTAAAATAAATTAGTTACTCAAAGACTATCAAATTAAAATTCATGAAATGAATATTTAATGAAAAATAGAAAAAACGCGAATTTCAATTTTGTCATTTTTGTCATGTCTAAAACACTTGACCTGACCAGCCCTTGAAGTTTCTTGCTGTTTCTAGCAGTCGCCTTATATTTTGGAAGTTGCTCGATTTGTCAAATCGAATCCTGATTTTTTCGTGTGTCATCCGTTGTATGACGGATATTGTCGAACGTAACCGTCGCGACAACAGTTGTCGCCTCGGGCGAAAACCGTTTTAATGAGTAAAAGTATATTTTGTGTGGCCCCTAGAATTTACAACAAATTACCTGTGAAGTTTAATGAATTGAATTTTAATCAATTTATAAACAAAATAAGAAAATTACTTTGCGAAAAATGTTATTACACCATATCGACTTTTTTGAATGATACTTTGTGATAAGTATAGTGAAATGTTGTTGTTACAACTTTATTTTTCTAATATTTTTAAATTTTTATTCAATTTCATATAATTGACATCTATTATTTAACATTGTTTTAATATTGTTTGAAATGTAATTATAATGTGTTAATATTTTGATTTTATTAATAAGCATGGATTTAACACCGATTATGGTATAGCATGTTGAAGCAATGATTAATAAAATTATAATATCTTTTTATACACGTGTTCAAACAAATAAAGTATCTTTATCTTTAAAGGGTTAGTCAAAGACTAGGCAATGATGATTCCTACTTATTCCTCAAAGATCCTCCATCCTCAAGACCGACAACGCATCTGCGACCCCTCTGGTTCTGCTCCATGGGCGACGACGTTTACTTTCCATCAGGTATTGACCCGCCTGCACCTAGTGCCTGCACGTTTGCCTCCTTTTTTCTTTTTTTTCACTAAAGATTGCACATACATTCAACAGCTTAGAGCGGCGGGCTCGCCACCTGTCACGCTGAGCACATGTGCAGTCGCTATTTGGTGAAAAGTGGACTATGGCAGAGGACTGCTTTTGCGGTCCTCATTGCCTAGTCCGTGACTAATCCTTCGGGGATAATAGTTGTGAATATGTATCTATGTAAAAAAAAATACGCATCAATCTGCAATCTGCTTCTTAGGCTGGATTCGACCAAACTGGAATAAGACTTACTCCGAGATTAGTCTATACAAATTCGGCGTTTATTCTAGGTACAAGACCTTATTCCAGTTTGGTCGAATCCACCCTTAGTCACTTAGCGTTTTAGGTATTTTAGCAGCAGTGCTGGTATCTTGCATTTTAGGCAATGTGCTCATAATAGCTATAGTTAAGTACGATGTCTTGGTTCTATGCTTTATTTATACTAACTGTACATGTGTAGTGTAGTATAGTGTATCTGTGTGTATGGATCAGAAGAATCTGGAAGGGCTGTGCCTCCCTCCCCCTCCCCCCCGTCAATGCATAATTTTGAATAATAACACGACAAGCTACCGACACAGGGCGCAGGTGAACACTCTCACGGCGAAATGTGTTTAGTAATTAAATGTTTTGTTGGGCCATAACGTCACGAGAATATGGAGCAGCGGTAAGCGTGGAACCGCGTACTCTCAGGTGTGTGGTACTCAATCGTAGATGAGCTAGGAGAAGTAGGCGGCAGTTGTTACGCCTTCTTCAACCGCAATGAGGCAGCGGCGAAAGGGTGTCGCACCTCTGGCTGAATTGCACAGCCTCACGGAAGTCTGGGGACGCTCATACTATCCCGGGGTCTCGAGCTATCCCCATTGGATGGAAGGAATGGCGCTAGGTTTTTTTGAAGGTAGGCTTCCTCTTTCTTCATCAAAATCTTAAACATTTTGACGAAGACAGAAATTTTTAAAAGACATGATTTCGCCGTGTCGTGTAAGTAGCGGTGAAAGAATACTAACACCCCTTCACTTCCCTTGGGTGTCGTAAAAGGCAATGTACGGACTAAAGACTGCACATTATATCCAACAGCATAGAGTCACGCTGAGAACATGTGCAGTCGCTATTTGGTGAAAAGTAGACTGTGGTAAGGACTGTTTTTGCTGACCTCATTGCCTAGTCTCTGACTATTCTTTCGGGGATAATAGAATATTATTCTGTGATAAGAGTCGTGATTATATACTATTAGGTTATTTAATAGAAGCTTTCACTTCTTGTGACGTCACACGGCATCCCCTATAAGTATAAATACGATTGCCGTTGGAGCGTCTGGTCATTTGACGGTTGGCTGTCGTACGTAGCGTTTGTCTGGTGATCGACGCAATTTGCAGTAAGTCGTGTCCTATTTTTGTTATCTCTCATTGTGGGTGAAATAAAATGTTTGATTTAAGTCGTTGTGAATAAAATTAAAAGCTAATTAAATCGTGCGTTTGTTCGTAAGGTTTTTTTTTTAAAAATAAATTCGGTTTCTGATCCTAAAATCAGAAGTGGGATAGGCTTTCGTCCACTTTATTAACTTTCTATTCTGATAAATTATTAAAACAAGTGACGGTCAATTCGAAATTGTGTTAAATTGTGTCGTTTTCTTGAATAACCGTTAAAATTGAATTTCCTTCCGAACAAATCAACCTTTATTTGCGAACATGCCGCGATCATCGCGTCCACGTGATGACACTGGCGATTCACCGCGTAGAGTTAGACGTGCACGCAGCAAATCGCGTCGTCACCATCGTAGGTCGCGTTCGAATACGCGTTCTCGCTCTCGTTCACAACGCTATAGGACGCCGGATAGGGTGCATGAGCGTGACGGTTCCGTTAAAAGAACTTTATGCGCGATTATGTTGAGATTGAATGCGATTGAGGAAGGTGCCGCGAGTGCGACACAAGCTTCGTTACCGTCGAATCATTGCGCCACGCCTCAACGTGATAATGATGTTCCGTCAGCTGCTCAGGCAATTGCTGATGCGCTTGTGTTAATTAATCAGACTAAACCACAAAATTATTATGTGTCTAACTTTGATCCATCCGTTCATAACTTTGAGGTGTGGTGTAGTGAGGTGGACCGCGCTAAATTGGCCAACCGTTGGAGTGAACTAGAGTGTTTGTCGCGAGTGGCCCACTGTTTAAAGGGAGATGCTAAAACCTGGTTAAACGAGTGGACCACCAACGATCGTTCCTGGTCTAATTTTGTAAAGGAATTTCGGCCTCTTTGCCCTCGGAAGCTTGATTATGCGAATATTCTTTTCGAGGTCATGAATGCCACGTCTGACGGATTTCCATCGTATGCCGAATACGCCCGTCGCTCATTGCTGCGCCTGCGTATAGTGCAAGGTTTGAGCGAGGAGCTTATGGTGCAGGTTGTGATTCGTGGTATAAATGATGCTCAGGTTAGGGCTGCCGCTGCGAATGCCGATTTAACCACAGAAAATTTGGTACCATTTTTGGCCATTTACGTCAAACCTAGTCGCAATAAAGATAACCGAGTACAACCTACAAGTAGCAGTACGAAAAGGCGAAATATTGATAGCTCCAGTAACAAATGTTTTTCTTGTGGTCAAACCGGACATATAAGCTTTAATTGTCCAAAAAAACAGAAACCTTCCGGTTCCGATGCTCCGACTAAGTTAACGTGTACCTTTTGCAAGAAAGTTGGTCATAAGGAAAGCAGCTGTTTCGCAAAGGCTAGGTCGGAGGAAAATTAATAACACACTTCGGAAATTTATCGAAGCTGGCAACGTGCTCGTGCACATAGAAGACGCACTCCTTCTGAGTCAGTCTATCGAAGAGGGCATTAATCTTTTAAGTGATGTCTTAGAAACCCTCACCGAAGCTGGATTTTCGATCAATCTTCGAAAGTGTTCGTTCCTAACCACCGAAGTTGAATATCTGGGCCGCGTTATCTCCCATGGTCAGGTTAGGCCGAGTCCCAGGAAGATAGACGCATTAGTGAATGTATCTGTTCCCTCTAATGTGAAACAGGTTCGACAATTCTTGGGTCTAGAGGGATACTTTCGGCGTTATATTAAAAATTACGAGACGGAAACTGCAAGTATTTCTCGCCTAACAAAGAAAGATGTTAAGTTCCAATGGGGGCTTGAACAAGAACAGGTCCGACAAAATCTTGTGAAATGCCTCACCAGTGAGCCGATACTTGCAATTTTCGATCCGACTAATATAACTACAGAGCTCCTTACGGATGCGAGTGGCGCTGGGTACGGCGCCGTGCTGATGCAGATGCATTGATGGCAACGTGTGTGTGTGGTTAGTTACTTTAGTAAGGTGACCCAAGGCGCTGAAAGCAGATACCACTCGTATGAGTTCTAGACGCTGGCGGTCATCATGGCTTTTCAGCATTTTCGGAATTATTTGATCAGGGATCAATTCAAAATTAACACAGACTGCAACGCCTTGAAGGCCACCGAGCGCAAGAAGGATCTGCTTCCACGTGTCGCCCGCTGGTGGATGTACCTGCAGGATTTTAACTCCAGCATTGAGTACAGGAAGGGTCAGCTGATGAGTCACGCTGACTACCTCAGCAGAAATCCACCAGTGGCACAGGTCAACCACATAGAAAGGCCTTTGAACTAGGCTCAAATGGCGCAATCCGCCGACAATGAAACCCAGGATCTGATACAGAAACTCAGGGATGGTCTCTTGGACTCGAACCGTTATGTTTGTCGAAATGATCTCCTCTATTACTGTTTTACTCTAATAGGTGAGGAATCTCGCCTTTTATGTTTTATACCCAAAGAACACCGCCTTAGCCTCTCACGAATATTCCATGACGAACACGAGCATATTGGACCTGAGAAAACTTTGGACCTTATTCATAAACATTTTTGGTTCCCTGGCCTTAAACAGTTTGTCACAAAGTATACGTCACACTGTCTTGTCTGCATCTCTAAGAAAAGAGTCCCAAGAGCCCCACTTCAACCTATCACTTTATGGCAAAAGCCCGATATCCCGTTTAGCACAGTTCATGCTGATGTGTTAGGTTCCCTACCTGAATCCAATGGTTTTGAATTCGTGTTTGTGTTAGTAGATTCGTTTACCAAATTCTGTCTGTTATTCCCGATGTATCGTCAAGATGCTCATGAGCTCAAACGTGTTTTTAACAATGCAGTTGCATTATTCGGCGTTCCCAAGCTTCTTGTATGTGACCGAGGCCGTATGTTCGAAGCCTCTAGCTTCACTGCTTGGATGACAGAAATAGGATGTGATATCCACTACATAACGCCTGGAATGCATCAGGCTAACGGCCAAACCGAACGTTATGTACGCACTGTACTTAACCTAATACGGGTTCATAGTCACCACCGAAATTCCTCATGGTCTGACGCTTTGTGTAAAATGCAACAAGTGCTGAACATTACAAAACAGAAGAGCAATTTGTTAGCCCTAAACCTACTTATTGGCACTGATGCAACTACTCCCGTCATTCGGTCGCTAATAAGAGATGTTGCTATTTAAAACGCAAACCCAAACCGTGAAGCTTGGCGAGAGATATGCAGAGAACGAGCTAAGGGCTTGCTTGAAAAAAAAACCAACAGCAACAAGACTCTTACGTTAATCGCCATCGCCGTTCTCCTAGAGTTTTTAAGAAAGATGACCACGTATTTGTTAACAAGTACTCACAATCGACGGGTAAGCTCGACTCGGGTATTCGAGGCCCGTATCGCGTTGTAAAGGTTTTGGCAAGCGACCGCTACGAACTCAGGTTGCTTGGTGGTGCACGCGGCAAGACTACACAAGCTGCGGCTCATTTTATGGTGCCTTGGAAAGGAGAATAATGTCCTGAAAGTTGTGCAGCATTCTTCGAAAGTAAGTTTCAAATGTAAATCTGTGTTTCTGTTACAGATTCTATTCACGCGTATGTATGAGTATGTGTGAGTTTAGTCTAAAGGGTGCCTGCTCATGGCCGGAGGAGCTTGGTCCTGATGAAGGCTGCCGTGAGCTGCTGCCATAGTGTAGGACGCTCACCTGTGGGCCTGGATCGAAGTCGGTCTGGCCTTGCGGATGCGCGACGCTGCGCATGTTGGACTCCGGTCGTGCAGACACGTTGCAGTACGTGTAATGGACTTCGGTCCTGCAGACACATCGCCGTATGTGTATTGGACTTCGGTCTTGCAGACACATCGCTGTATGTGTTTTGGACTTCGGTCCTGCAGACACATCGCCGTATGTGTATTGGACTTCGGTCTTGCAGACACATCGCTGTATGTGTATTGGACTTCGGTCCTGCAGACACATCGCCGTATGTGTATTGGACTTCGGTCTTGCAGACACGTCGCTGTATGTGTATTGGACTTCGGTCCTGCAGACACATCGCTGTATGTGTATTGGACTTTGGACCTGCAGACACATCGCTGTATGTGTATTGGACTTTGGTCCTGCAGACACATCGCTGTATGTGTATTGGACTTTGGTCCTGCAGACACGTTGATAACGTGTGGGGTGGTTTTAGTACGATCGTACCAAGTATGAGAACGGATGGCATACCTGTCAGGTGAAGTATGCTATCGTGACGAACGTTTGACATGGATGTTCTTTCGAAACAGTGTGTTTGTTTGGTTGAAAGAGGGCCTTGGATGCGTGATGTATGAAATACTCGGCAAAACGCCTGTGGCACTTTTAACTAAACTGTATTTCTTTAAAACAGATAGCTATGATGACGAGGAGGATGACGCTGAAGCCGGATCATCTTCTGCTTCTGACGGCTTCAGACATCACCCAGAAACGAACCAGGGTGACAATGAAGGCGCTGGCTTTTCCGTGGCGCTGGGCGGCTGTTCGAGTGAGGCTGCTCAAGACCCTGCTGAAAAAGGTGTCCGAGGACGGTGCACCTTCAGGATAGGCCGTATTAGGTTATTTAATAGAAGCTTTCACTTCTTGTGACGTCACACGGCATCCCCTATAAATACGATTGCCGTTGGAGCGTCTGGTCATTTGACGGTTGGCTGTCGTACGTAGCGTTTGTCTGGTGATCGACGCAATTTGCAGTAAGTCGTGTCCTATTTTTGTTATCTCTCATTGTGGGTGAAATAAAATGTTTGATTTAGATTATTTACGGAATAAAGGTTGATTTAAGTCGTTGTGAATAAAATTAAAAGCTAATTAAATCGTGCGTTTGTTCGTAAGGTTTTTTTTTAAAAAATAAATTCGGTTTCTGATCCTAAAAATACATTATACAGTAAAGACAAGGTTTTAATGTAATTCATAATTTTATTGTCTCACGTCAGTGTATATATCAGTTTTCCTAATATATAACACCTGATTCTATTATAACCTAATGTTGTTCTTCATGTAACACCAGAAATGCGATTTCGTGGCTCCACGAGTAGTTTGTGTATTACAAAGATCTTACGTTCCTTTCCAGTTGCCATTAACGTTGCTCAGAAATTACCGAGGTGTCTTCCTTCTATTCTAATCTTCTTTGCGGGGAAACGATTTGATTCCTGTACGAGAATTGATCATTATTTCGATTAGTTCCTGATTCGCCGGATTCCTGATTCGCCAGATTCTTGTTTCGCCGGGTTCTTGTTTCATCGGAAATATTAATATACAATAATATCACTTAAGTAAAGACAACATGTAAGTCGTTATATTTATTATTGTATGAATTATTATTTTGTTGCCACTATCGGACATAACTTAAATTACCTACATAGAAATGAGTTTGATTCATATTTTCAAAGAAATTACGATTTTGCTTTAAACATTTTTTATCTGTTACTTTATCTGTTAACGTAACAGACGTTATTAAATTAAGAACAAATAAATATTTTTATTAATGTACCCAAAAGTCTGCCTTTTATTTAGTAGATAGGTAAAGCCGCGATATTTCTCTATCTTTCATTCAACAAAAAAATCCGACGAAACAAGAATCCGGCGAAACAAGATTCCGGCGAATCAGGAATCCGGCGAGTCAGGAACTAATCATTATTTCAGCCCGTATCCAATTGCTGGGTCTCCTCCATTTCTTTCTCGCTTGCCCCGATCGCATTTAAGTTTTCCCAACGATCAGCTGCTCTTTTGTAACCTCTTATCACTTCAATCTTACTTTGCAAGATTATATTAATACTGCTCTAAGAATTAACGGTATTAAAAGAATTTAAGATATAAGAAAATAATATTGTTAAGTAAGAATAAATGTATTAGTAAACAAAAATATTGTAAAATATAAGCAAATAATGTAATGTAGTAATTAAGTAATGTATGTAAACAAAATTATGAGATATAAAAAAAGAGAAAATAACAAAAGAAAAAGAAAAGAAAGACAAAAGAAAGACTAAAAAGTAGAGCTCTTAAAGCTCAAGTTTATTAAATCCCTGGAAAAGACTAAAAAGTAGAGCTCTTAAAGCTCAAGGTTAATAAATCCCTGGAAAAGACTAAAAAGTAGAGCTCTTAAAGCTCAAGTTTATTAAATCCCTGGAAAAGACTAAAAAGTAGAGCTCTTAAAGCTCAAGTTTATTAAATCCCTGGAAAAGACTAAAAAGTAGAGCTCTTAAAGCTCAAATTTATTAAATCCCTGGAAAAGACTAAAAAGTAGAGCTCTTAAAGCTCAAGTTTATTAAATCCCTGGAAAAGACTAAAAAGTAGAGCTCTTAAAGCTCAAGTTTATTAAATCCCTGGAAAAGACTAAAAAGTAGAGCTCTTAAAGCTCAAGTTTATTAAATCCCTGGAAAAGACTAAAAAGTAGAGCTCTTAAAGCTCAAGTTTATTAAATCCCTGGAAAAGACTAAAAAGTAGAGCTCTTAAAGCTCAAGTTTATTAAATCCCTGGAAAAGACTAAAAAGTAGAGCTCTTAAAGCTCAAGTTTATTAAATCCCTGGAAAAGACTAAAAAGTAGAGCTCTTAAAGCTCAAGTTTATTAAATCCCTGGAAAAGACTAAAAAGTAGAGCTCTTAAAGCTCAAGTTTATTAAATCCCTGGAAAAGACTAAAAAGTAGAGCTCTTAAAGCTCAAGTTTATTAAATCCCTGGAAAAGACTAAAAAGTAGAGCTCTTAAAGCTCAAGTTTATTAAATCCCTGGAAAAGACTAAAAAGTAGAGCTCTTAAAGCTCAAGTTTATTAAATCCCTGGAAAAGACTAAAAAGTAGAGCTCTTAAAGCTCAAGTTTATTAAATCCCTGGAAAAGACTAAAAAGTAGAGCTCTTAAAGCTCAAGTTTATTAAATCCCTGGAAAAGACTAAAAAGAAAAAGCAAAAACAGAAAACAAAAACCTGCCAAAAAGAGGGAGCAGCTATAAAAAAAAACGGTTAGGCCACAGCTCTGTGTCTCCGGTGTGTTTGCCACTTGTCTGGTCGGTGGCAACCATTCTATCAGGGCTCTACTCCACTGACCATCACTGCGTCTCGCTACGTGCCCTGCCCATCGTCAATGGATTATTAGGAAGTGAGAACTTTTATGATCTGATGACATCGATATTTTTTACAAATGTTTAAAAAAAGTAAATCCTCTACTGTCCCACTGCTGGGCAAAGGCCTGCTTTCCCTTTTTCCAATTTTCGCGATTAAGGGCTTTTGATGGCCAGTCTTTGCAGTAGGAGTCTAGCTCGTCCCGCCATCTCCTTCTTGGCCTGCCACGTCGTCTACTGGCATCGCGTGGCATCCACATAGTCGTGGTTTTCGCCCACATCTCGTCCGACATGCGAAAGATTTGTCGACGACGACCATGGCTGAAATAACAATAATAATAATAATTACATATAAAGTAAAGTCGCCGTTTTCTTTCCCCATTCTAAACCCCAAAATTGATTTTTACGCGGTTTTCACTGATACAAAGATTGATAAAAAACGATGGTTTTTTACCAATGAAAATTGTTATCAGATGCAAATCGACTGAGACGTATTTTTGGCCATAGCTCCGAGGATTTTGGAAGCATCGAGATGAAAATAGTACCAAGAGTTGAGGAATTTAACGAGACACGTGGTGAGCGTTTGAATTTTGAAAATGGGCTAGTAACTTTTTTTGGAATTTTGAAAAATAGGGTTTGTAAGTATATTAAATTGTAATTATTTCGAAAAAAAACAGACTTTAGAAAAAAATTAAAAAAGGGTCCTAGGGTATGACTCATTACTTTAGTTACGAAATGGCGAAAAAATTTTTGTAGATATTTTTTACAAAATGGCTGAAGTATGACGGTTTTATTAAGTTAGCGTGAAAGAAGGCTCGGGCGAGTTGCTACTTTTTTTTTAAAAGTGTGTTAGTATATATTAAAGCGATGCAAAATGTTCCTAGTTGCTAAATGAGTCATAGAACACTCCTGTTGCAAACAATGGCTGTTAATGCCCTAATGCGCTCGATAAATACACGAATACACATTACCCAGCTGTAACTGTTTACCGGAACGTTGCTGGTTGTAATCAGCCGAAGCCGGATACGACCGGACGACCGGATATAACCGGATATAACCGGGTCCGTGGCGCTGGCAACACATGGGCCCTTGTCGATGGCTAATTGGGTGTGTAATTCAATTGGATTCCACTAGGTCGCTCTGTTTATACGGCACGCGAACGAAATAGAAACGAATAGCACACATGCGTAGTTAATTACACAAACACTTAGTTTTGTAGCCTCATTATGTCATGCTCGTGAACGTTTGCAGAACGTTTTTTTGAAATCATTGTTTTAACTGACTTTAAAAAGTAGAGGTTTTCGATTCGTCCGTACATATTTTTTTTATTTATACAGGTTGGCCCAAACGGTGACTCTAAATTTTTTATTTGGATTCCTGACATCCAGGCGGGATGGGACATACATGGGGTATTTCCGGATACACCTAGATGTAAGGAATCCAATAAAAATTGTTTAGGTTTTATTATTGAGATTTTGCATTCACAATGCTATATAGATAGGGGATAAAATGTTTACTAGAAAAAAAACAACCAGTTTCCGGAAATCTTTTTTTTTCTAGTAAACATTTTATCCTAAATTGTTTAGGGCCACCGTTTAGGCCTGTTTAAGTATTTTTTGTGTTTGGATCAGATTTTTTGTTCTAAAGTTATTTTTTTTTAAATTTCAAAACGGATAGTGCTTGTCTTTTTCTGGGCCTCCTCTCCTTTTGCGTGGTCCATTAACGGGTATTTCTTAACGTCACGTGACCCGGTGAATGCACACATAAAAAAAAAACTCGATACTTCATACTTTATTGCGTTCATGGTTTCAAGATTCTTGGTAAAGCTCCCTAGTAATTGAAACCTAACTTATCAGCAGCGGTCCGTTTAACGAGAATGGACCGAAACTATCTTGAACTTAACTAGGCCAGATTCTTACCTGACATTAAACGGGATGAGAAACGATATGTTTTGCATACTTGGTGCATAATGTTGCATAATATACCCATAAAGATGCGGGGAAGTGGCCTCTGCAACCCCGGCTGGGTGTCACACCGTCATGTAATCTCAGTTTTGTGTAAGCGAAGACCGATTTCTTCGCTTCGATTGTAATCTGTTATGCACAGATATTTAAACGGGATTACGCATTTCTTTTCTACTCGTCGTTTCAACCGAGTTGCAGCGGGTTGACTAAGCCCGTGTGCATAATGAAACGCATACATACATAAAATCACAACTATTATCCCCGAAGGGTTAGTTAGGCAATGAGGACAGCAAAAGCACTCCTCTACCATAGTCCACTTTTCACCAAATAGCGACTGCACATATGCTCAGAGTGACAGGTGATGAGCCCATCAATAATGGAACGCGAAAGTTTAAAAGAATATCATAATCATCATCATCAGCCATTGATGTAAAAAGCTAGATAAGAAACCGCGACCGCGGAGCAAGTTTGTGCGCACCTGAGTGCGCACAAACTTGCCCATGGGCTGCACCTTGTTTAGTCGCTTCCGAGCGATGGCGGTGAAATGTCGTTAGCGTCTCACAAGGGAAAAAAATAAAAATTGATTCTTGTGCACTTAAAAGTTGTTACAATCACTCGAGAAACACAGAAAAAAGTCTAGGTGTAACATTTCATCGGTAAGTGCTCGAAACACTACTCGTTTTAACTCAAAAATAAAATATTTCCAACATCTACCAGCACGAAACCATCGCTGCCATTTTTTCAACGCAAATCATAGACTATAACAACAGACCGCGCAAATGAGTTTAAATAAGTTACCCATCTACCAATCTGGCATTGGAAAAGTGGTTTAGTTTGCAAGACCACAATCCGAATATGCAAACTGCTGTGTGTTACTTAGTATCTACATTGTTATATTATCATAGAACAGCTAACTATTCTGTGATAATTCCAAATCAATTTGTTAGATGACCTGATTATGTGACTGACTTATGAAAATTTATGTGTTGATTAATATATATATTAATAGGTACAGAAAAGTATGAGCTTATTTTAACGATCGAACAGTGTTCGTGGTCAAGTATTCCCCAATAAAACCTAATAAGTTTTCGTCAATAAGAAAAATCTGAAAACCTGCTGAGTAACATAAAAAACAATATCATACACATATCACGCCCGTTTCATGTAGGGGTAGGTAGAGACCACTACTTTCCATAATTGCAATGATCCTGATCCTTTCACTTACTCTCTTAAAAAGAAAGAAAGACTTTGACTAATTATCATTAACGGTGTGAGCGGATGCCGCAAAGCCGCCGAGTGCCGGCCTAAATGTGTGCCGGAGCAAGAGCGGCGCGCCTCGTAACCACTTCCCCCAATATTATTTTGCAAAGTTATATCGCGGGAGACCGTGTCAATCGACCTGGACCTGACAGGATAATTGCTTGTTGTGATCAACGGGTGCGTTTGTGAATCAAAGTATCGATATTCTGGTCTCTGAGAATGGAGTGTTTGTTCATCGATGACTTACTTTGTTGCTATTTTAGATTGGGGTTTTTTTAGTGACACATTGGTTTTGCAATTTTTATTTTTAGGATTATATGTGCAGTGTGCGGTTTCTACACCAGCCAGTCATAGTTAGGGAACGATAGGTGCTGAAGTTTGTGAATCAAATTACTGAGAATCAAACTTCCAATCATTCAATGTCTTTATCGATGGCAAATTGTAGAGCATGAGACGAATTAATTTGCAAATCGCGAGACGTATTTAAATTGCAAACTGTCGAAGTTACTGGAAATCACAAAAAAATCTAGAACTCCTCCGTGCTTCTTAGAGGACTTTTAAGTTGTTGATTCCAGTTGTCGTCGTAAGATGACACTCGCTATAAGTCCAACCCGCTTTGGGCCAGCTTGGTGGGTACCACCTGGCTGAATAACTCGGTGCTTGCTGTTCGTGGGCCCGAGCGATCTCCATGGCATAGAAAGGATGTTACTAGGTTTTATAGTAAGTATAGGCCTCCCATTTCTCCGTCTAGATCTTCTAAAAAAACGGAACTATCTCAATCTCGTCGTCTGCTGTGGTCCATGTGTCCCAACATTGGGACGTTTATAATCTGATGATGAGGACTGAAGTATGGTCGGTCCATCGCAGCACCAAAGGTATCTCACGCGATGCCGATCTGGTCATAAACCTTTCACGCTTTTTTTAAAGAACCCGCATTCTGAACTCCTATGAGAATGAGTTAGACATGGGCGCCGAGTAAAAAAAATCCAGCGGCGGCGCGCCTTAAAAATATGCTCGGCGGCGGCGTGAAGCCGGCGGCGTGGGATTTTTAAAGTCGTTTTTGGTTATGTAGTTAAAGGTAGAAATAAGAGTAATAAATAAAACCAACACTTCACAAAGATTTCGACAACAAAACATTTTATCGTCGCCGTAGAGCAAAAAGTCACTAAGTAATTAAAATTGATAATGGAGTTCCTCCTTGCGTCGTATTCCTCAATGCTGAGGGTCGTGAGTCGTGACGTCCCTTCTGCATCATTTTCTCTCTTATCGTTATCCTCCATCTTTTTCTGTATCTGGCGGTCTGGAGGGCGCTGTGAACTGAAGAGTTAGGAGTAGTGCGGATCTGGTCAGACCAATGTATTGGGCTGCGTCCTCGAGGCCGTTTCCCGTCTACTTTGCCGGTCGCTATGAGCTTCTCGAGTTTGTCACCGTCTTTCCTTGCAATGTGACCGAAGTATTCGAGAATTTTGCGTAGACATCCGAGGCTGACAGCAACGAGAAGATTTTGAGTTCTCGCAATATAGACGTTAGTCCGAAATGCTGTCCAAGGAATACGGAGCATCTTTCTCCAGCACCACATCTCAAAAGCGTCAATGCGTTTGCGGTCTGAAGCTTTTAGTGTCCAAGTCTCAGCGCCGTATAAAAGATCGAGAAGACACGAGTCCGTACCAGTCTGGTTTTGGTTTTTACGGAAATATTGCGATCTCTCCAGATTTTTGCAAACTGAGACATGGCGCTCTTAGCCATGCCAATTCTCCTGCGCACTTCCTTCTCGCACGAACCATCGTTACTGATGTTGGAACCCAGGTATACAAAGTTGTCCACTATTTCTAAGTCCAATGCGCCAGTAAGTTCCAACTTCTCAGATCTATAATAGGCGAAATCCGAACTGGCAGTCACTGAGGAGATCATTGGTCTCAAGGTATGCCAGCAGTCGAGAGTTAAGTACACGTTCCGTATTCTTGCAGAGTATGGACTTGACTGAAATCGTCTTACAGTAAGATGGATCGGCACGGCTACCTTTTTTGGGCACAGGCTGCATATTAGCCAGCTTCTACGACTGAGGAACTAGACCAGTCTCAAGTGAGAGGCGATACAGGTGTGTTAGAACTGTAGACAAGTTAGGTGCACACTTATGTGGGACTATGGCCGGGATTCTATCAGGACCACTAGCCTTATTCACGTTAGAGTACGGAGAGCTTTGAGTACCTCTTTGCTGCTGATGTGAGGTTCTCCCATGGAGAGGTCGGCTATAGGCAACTTAGGTGGAACCTTGCTAGCGACTTCCAGACGTGAGTTCTTTGCAAAAAGAGTGAAATTACCATCTCAGCTGCAGTGTGGGCAAGTGAGCCATCAGGCTTTATCAGCGGTGGAAATAAAGGTATTTCCAAATGTTTCGCACCCATTTGTATTAAATATAGCCGGCCCCTCTATGGGGGAGCTTCATGCGCGCGGCGGGGAGGTACTCAAAGCTCTCCGTGGAAAAAAGGTATTTCCAATTGGTTGCGAAGCATATTGAACACCGATGGGGCCGATGTGATTGAATCGTGCCCTACGTAATATTCTTTAACTGGGGCTTTCTCAGGGTCTGGGTACCCGACGATTTGCGCGCTCGAGCATTAGCTCAGGCTAAGAAAGCTGACGGGGTTCCGGTTACAGTTACAGCACTGTGCCATACGCCCCAACATTTCTAAGATACTATGCCAACGCGTTGGTGTGGACGTCTTAACGCTAGGCTCGTTCGCGAAGTCCCCAAACAAAGGGCGTTCTTCTGATTCTTCTCCCTCTTGATCGGAAATAGGGTCGTCTTCGTCCTCATCGAGCACCTGAGCTGACGCCTCGCGCGGCGCCCGCACGGCCCACATGAGTAAAGAATAAACTGAGATTATTGTTACAAGAGCCTACACATTGGAACAGTCTAGTCGGCGCGAAATTTTGAACAGTCGGCGGCGGCGGCGGCGGCGCGCCATACCTAAACGGCGGCGGCGAGCCACGGCGGCGCCCATGTCTAGAATGAGTGTGGCGATGACTTTCCGAAAATCGGCTTTTACTGCAAGAATTATGCGAATGCAAAAATCGCTTTCAGTAAAATTCGATTTTCGGAAAGTCATCGCCACACTCATGAGAATACCTCGTCAGGGAGCTCATTATTTTATTTTGAGGAGTTATATCGCGGGAGGTGAGATACATACAGTAGTTTTTTTTGGGATATACATATATCATCATTCATAACCTTAGGGTGGCAATCAGCTTCCTGCGTTGCAATTTGTTTAAGGATACTTTTTAGTAGTTTTTTTATTAAGCGTCTATTTAAGGCCGCTATATCAAAGAGCTTTTCCTGCCACTGTTGCGATTATTTCTTTTTACATTTGGTGTACTCTTTTAAGATAAAAAGCCGTATTCTACGAACTAGAGATGCATTTTTCTTAGAAATCTTCAGATAAATGGCGTCACGAGAAATATTGAAGGAGTTTAGAGTGGATTGGCCATCAATGAAATAAAAAATCAGGACAAAGAGTTCGGAAAATGTGGATTTTTGATTCATCATCATCATCATCGTCAGCCTAAAAACGTCCCACTGCTGGGCACAGGCCTCCCACGTGAACAATGCATGTTGGTGGGATTTTTGATTATCAGTCCGAAAATTTTTGTCTAAGTTCTAATATTTTCGGCAAACGTATTTATAAAATCGTTTATAGGCCTAAGACGATTTCAGGTTGTGTAGATTTTTTGATAATAAGACAAGTCTAGAGAAGAGCTGCTAAAGGACGTTGGATATGACTGCCACTGAATGAAGGTCGCTCACGAGGTCTTGGCACGTTCGTTGTGAAAATCCTTAGAAGAAGAATTGGCCAACAGCGGACGTCTTTACGTCGACGTCTACTGAGTTGATAATGATGAGTATTTTAAGCTGTTGTATTAATAGACATAATAAGACAATTATTTTGACTACTATTGCATACCCATTAAGGGTAACGTTGTTATCATTTATGTAATAATGACTAGCGTTAATTATGTACTAATAAAGTGATACAAGTAAACTGGTGTGCAATAAAGATTTATTTTATTCTATTCTACTGACGGAGCTGTGTCACGTAGCGGCTCATCAAAGCAATACTACCACCCCCCTCTACCTTGGGTGTCGAAAAAGGCGATTAACCGGTTAAAGCCCGCATATACACCCAACAACATTGAGCGACGATGGACTCACCACCTATCACGCTGAGCACATGTGCAGTTGTTACTTGGCGAAACTTGGTTCTGCGGTGCTTGCTCATTGCCTAGTCTCTGACTAACCTTTTGGGGATAAAGTTGTGAATCTATGCAAGTACCTATATATGTATTTTACTGACGTGTCCGGTAAAATCCCGGACGGGTGGTAGCCCTACTTTTGCGTCTTACAAATTGCACTGGTAAAGGTTACAGCCGACGGATAACGACCCGTAGACTCGTCCGGTGAACGGCAAGACAGTTTCAATTTATTATTATTATAATAATATAACCCTCTTTGGTTTACGCATTTCGGTTTCCCATACAAACTTCCAAGTCGAAACATTTAAAAACCAATAAGCCAACTTTGATGAACCTTTGTATGCTAAAGTAAAACACAGGGATCAAAATAGTTTGTTGAAAACATTTTTAAAACACGTTTATTTAACTGAGTTATTGCGATTTTAAACTTTCTATAGTGGAGTTTAAGTCGCATTATCTCAGCTAAATAAACGTTTTTTTAAAATGTTTTCAACAAACTATTTAGATTCCCGTGTTTTACTTTAGCATGCAAAGTCAAAGTCAAAGTCAAATTATTTATTCAATGTAAACCTTTACAGGCACTTATTGACGTCAATAATAATAATAATAATAAAAAAAAACAGTTAACTTACTTATAGTTAAGACTTAACAACTAATCTAACGAGCTATAGTCTGTGCCAGACAAAATGCGCATCGCTACCCCCAGTACCACTACAGTAGTAGGAAATTGGGCTTTCTGACTCACGGTCGTTCAACATAATTGAAGTTTTAGTTTTCAGTCTAAAGTGAATCATTCAACTATAGAGCGCGCTTGAGAGGCGCCTGGCGGCGCCTCTTGTGCGCGTCCTGAGTTGGTTGATTCACTGTAGACTGAAAACTAAAACTTCAATCATGTTGAACGACCGTGAGTCAGAAAGCCCAATTTCCTACTTTTACACTCACAAACTGGATTTATAGAGTGCTTGGTGTGGTAGCTCCATTTATGCAAAGGATGAGATGTCTATTACTGATAGATAGGTAGCTATACCAAGCTGGATTACCTAATGTTGATCATCACCATCATTACTTGAAAATATTCTAGAGCAGTATTACCTAATTTAATAAAGGTGAAATAAATATTTAGGTACCTGAGTATATAAAAATATATTTGATAAGTAGGTAGGTATAAAATGAAAGAAACAAATTTATTTAAAAAAGTTTATTTTCTTCACACCATTTGTTTAAACAAAATACATTTTTTAATGCACACACCCGAGTGTGATACATGCAACTAAATACATCGTTTGACTCTTTATACTTATCATACAAATTAAGTAAACTAGGACAAAACTTATCTTCTAAATTATAAACATTGTTATTTTCGGTTACATCTTTTAACCACTTCACTTTTTCTATTCCCTTAGTATAAATCATTTTGTTTGACAACAGTCGTACAATATGTTCTTTATGATAGGGATATGGTGTGAAACCCTCTTTCCAGTAAACTGCTCTGTTTCTCTCAATCCAATTTACCTGTTTCCTCTCTGTTTTGCTTAGCTCGTAATAAGGAAACGGAGGTTTTATAAGAAGAACTTCTAACTGTTTTTTGTTTAGAATAGCAATTTCTTTTAGAATGAATTTATTATCATCTGTTTTAAAACCCTGTACATCTACAATAACCTTCATGATAATTTTCGAACAATTTTACTCAGAGGCTTGTATTCAACCAGACGATCGTTAATAATTAAACAATATGCTGTTGTGTCATCTGGTAAATATTCGGAACATTCAATTTCTACTCGCACATCTACAGGTCCAGTTTTCAAATTATCGTTTTGTCTTGAGCAATCAATGATGAACAAAGGAGCCTTGTTTTTAAAATTATCTAGATTGAGCAATGGGTCTGGTGAAATGTTGTAATACGAGTGACGAAATTTAGTGTATATATCGTATAATATACTATATTTATTCTCATTAAAATTCAAGTTCATAGATTCGTAGGGGTAATATTGCGAATTCAAAAATAATGTAACATTTGTTAATTTACAATGATCAAACTCGGAACAGTCGAGAGTCCTACTATTCTTTCTGTTTGTTTGTAAGCCTAAAATCACATAACGAGGTTTTTCTATTTGTGAAGTAGTTTTTACTGACCATGAATGTTTAACTGTTTTTGGTAATACAGGGTATTCATATAAATCCCAGTTTCTGAAAGCAATTTGGATAGGCTTGTCTTTTTCAAGAAGTTTAAGCAATGATAGTTTCTCATAATCCGAAACTTTAATATGTGGAACTCGCCACTGTACTTTTTGTATATTTATTTTAATATGATTGACATCGTCTGGCAAAATGACACTGTTCAATACGCCATGACCTCTGTTTAAAATAAGTTCATGCTTGCAGTTAATTACAATTTTCTTATAATCTTCTGCGAATCCTAATATTTTATCAAGGGGCACAACTGCACTAAAACTATTATTACTCCTAATAGTTCCATTCAAACTCCATCCCCATATAGCTGCAACTTTGCTCTCCCCTTCATTCATTGATATATACGATTTCATACAAGTGGTTATGCCGGCATTTTTGATGCGGTCTATTTCAATACCATTCATCTCATATCTAATATCTTGAAATAGAAATAAAACCGGGTTATTAGTGAGCTTAATACCTTTTTTCATAGGTTTACCGTCTTTATCATAAAGTTGTATATCTCCTTCTATATATATAGCACTCGCCGATGGTAATATGTATATATCCTGTTGATGAATTGGAATTCTTATTTCATCATTTTCATTAAAATTATTATT
This sequence comes from Scoparia ambigualis, assembly GCA_963921215.1. Classification (NCBI taxonomy): domain Eukaryota; kingdom Metazoa; phylum Arthropoda; class Insecta; order Lepidoptera; family Crambidae; genus Scoparia; species Scoparia ambigualis. The sequence goes on from OY992516.1 coordinate 26,757,460, forward strand.
GTAAGGATTATAAGTATGAATTTCATAGCTTTCAATTGAGTTATCGTATTGAGGTAAATCACTTATTCCAAGAATACTCATGTTTTAAATCCTAGGGCCTGAAGAAATTTTTTATTGACTTTCGTAATTTTTTTAACAGGTTTAACACGTGTGGACACTTTAACACTATGTCGGGTATTGACACGCTTGGTGTTCGTATTCTGAACTTTATAAAAGACTATCATGTTGCTCTACGTAAATGAAGACGCAATTGAATACTTTCTCCTTGGAAATCAATGTAATTTCCGTGTTCATCTAAAAACTTTACACTCAGAGATGATATATTGTTTTTGTTAACTGGTAGATATATAATATTTTTCGGTATTTCTATATATCGGTGACCAGGTGATACGTCCGGCACAAATTCATGTATAATATGTGAGGGCGCGCCGTTATTATACGATCCTTGCACTATATCACATTCAATCCTGATCAAGGATAAAGGCAGAATGTTTACTGGACTTACAGATTCATGCCATTTATTTGCTTCTAACTTTACGTTCTGAAAGCCAAGTAACTGTCCAATGCTGTTATTAACGCTAAAGTCCACTCTTTGAGAACAATAGAAATAACACTTCAACGTATTGTTGTTAGGTTTAATCTTGATTTCACAATCGGTGATATTTGTTTCAAGATATTCCGCAATATCGTAAAGATCGTAAGTTCCGAGAGGTATTTTTAACTGCTTATTATCAGCACCATAAGTAAATATGTTGTTAAGAGCAGTTACATTTGGTATGGAATTTAAAGCGGAAAAGTATAATAATCCACATTCGCATTTTTCCCATAAAGTTAAAGGGGGCTGGAATTGTGATTCCAAGTAGGACTTATCCCCAGTAATGGTTAAAGTAATAGACATTATGTAGTACTAACTAGTTTGAAAGCTTTACTAACTATTTATTTAGGATTTTAGACCAAAAATTTCTAAGAAATTGGAGACATAAATGCCCGCAGTTAAAAGGGTGATTGTTCTGTACATTTTCATTATTATATTTTATATTACTAGTACCGACATAAGAAATGAATTCTTTTGGTGGCTTTAAATTACTATAGCTATCGAAATACATTACACTTTTACAATATTTTGCATAGGCTACCCAGTGAGAACCTGGATTTTTGGAGCTATCAAGATTAATAATACCACATTCTTTTGAAAGTGGATATTTCGGCAATTCATCACGCATATAAACACCTCGAAAGAATGGAATATCTTTAGCATTTTTAATAATATCGATATTGCTCAAAGCTCGATTGGGTAGCCGATTACTTAGTTTTTTTTATTAGAAATAAAAATTCCTAATCCATTATGATGAGGTCTAACTTCTAAACCTTTCCCTATACATAAAGTTTCCATCTTTTCGTTGTGTCGTTTTAGTTCAGAAAAACGTTTTTTAGCTGCTTTAAATTCATTAATAGCCTTAGTAATTGCTGCTGCTCCGCCAGCTAAGCTTCCAACCGCAGACAATCCAGCAAATATAGGTATAAGAGGAAGAACTCCACCAGTTTTTGGAACAGGAATCATGCGAGGTAGTTTTACAATAGAATTTTTCATTGACTCTTTAGCTGCTGCTATTGCTAGCTCAATAGCTATTTTTTTACACTTAGGCTTTAGTTTTTGTAAATGTTTTTTTGTATGAGAAACAATTTTTTTTAAATGTTTCTTCACACCACCTCCACTTTTAAGGGTTTCTTTATTTTCTTCCCTATTTTTTCTCAAACCATAACCTGTGCTAACTTTAGCTAACATAGCTTTATTCACTAAATGAGCTGCAAGCTTTTCTCCTAGACCAGCATTTACAGCATGAGCACGTTTTCGTGCCATTTTCATTAATTTTATATCAGCTTTATGACGATCACTTAATGAAGATGATTTGTTATAAGCTATATCGTGTTCTTTACAGTATTCGTCTAATAAATTAATACCCCTTTCTCTTCGAGCTAGTCTTTTTGCTAGTTTAGTTCCAGGACCACAATAATTATATCCAGGTAAATGAAGTTCAAAAGGTAAATTATTTATAAACCAATTTAGTAGACTGCTATCTACCATAACTCGTATAGAACTAGTTTACTGGAAGAATGTACCTATATTAATATACTATTGAACTATATTTGACTTATTAATCCAACTGTTTTCATTCGAAGGTAAACCCAACCATTTCACAAATACCTTTTTTCCCTTTGTTTTTAATACTTTTTCTATTAAGTATATATTAGGATGCTTTGCTTTCAATAATTCTTGCTCATAAAATGCCCCTAAAATAGCCCGATTTCTTGCATCTTCAATTAAGTATGTTGGTGGAGACGTTTTTTGTACTTTAATAATCTTGAATATTTCTGCTGACCAATTAGGTGTATAACCTTTTTCAAATACTCCTTTGTATTTGCTTATTCTCACAAAATCCTTGACTTTAAACTTGTGTCTCTTCACTATTTTATTTGATAGGTTAGCATACCTATCATGCAATATCTGAACATTATTTTTATTTACTTTTACAGGCTTTAGACCTATAGTTCTATGATAAGTGTGATTATATTCACGAATCACATCATTTAAAGTACCATCATTCCACCTGTAATTACCTTTTAAACTAAATAATTTATACATTTTCGTTTTCAATGTTCTAATAAGTCTTTCTGCAATAGAGGCCTTTTTAACGGAATACGTGGAATAATGTCTGATTTTATATTTCGCAAAAACTTTTTTCAGTTCATCATTATAAAACTCTGTTCCATGATCAGTTTGTAAATTTTTCGGGACACGTCCATTACTGAATAAATCAATAAAAGCATCGCATATATCGTTTTTTGTTTTTCGTTTTAATGGGTAGGCCCATGCATATTTTGAGAATGTATCAATAACTACTAAAATATATTTATAACCATTGTTTTCTTTAGAGACACCTTGCATATCAATTAGATCAGCTTGCCACAAGTCATCAATATCTTTCATAATAACTTTTCGTCGTAGAAAATTCACCCTCACATTTTTATGTATTTCATTAACCACATCGGCTTTACTCATTTTTTGGATTTATTATTTGTACTTTTTTCAAAACTATTTAATTTAATAGTAAACTCATCCAACTTCTTATCAGTTGACTGAATGGCTTTCAAACATTTTTCCAAGGATTTATATAATAACTCTTTGTCTGTTGTATTTTTATTATCTATCTCTTTATAAATATTTTCAATAGATTTATCAACATATTCCTTGTTTGCGCTATCTGTTACGTAAACTGGTAATTTTACATTTCGTATGATTTTATTTTGAGCATCCAAATTGTTATCACTCAAATGTTTTAGAGCACATTCAACTATCATCAAATCTTTTTTAATTCTTTTGTTTTTATGTACATGGTGACCAAATTTGTCGACATTCATATTGAATGTTTATTTGATACTAAATATTATTTTATCGGGTTTTTGGTTTTATTGTTTAATAATATCAGATTCTTTCAATTCTTCAATAATAGATAAAATTTCATTATCATGATTAGTATTACCAGCTTCTTTCGAAGCAATCAGTAATTTTAATCTTTCTATCAACTCATTAGGATCATCCCAGTATACCAAATCAGTATTAGATCTATACGTTTTAAACTTTGGCAAATTTCCACCATGCTTTTCCATGTCGGTATTATGGAATAATGGTTTGATTATGTCACGATATTTAGCGCTTTTATCACCTTTTATTTGTCCATTAGGACGATAATCTCTTCTGTGTGCGTTAGTAATGGAAAGCATATTCTTATATTTAACTTTATCATTTTCAGAAACCAAACTTAAATCGGGTTTCTTAGTTAAAAGCAATTCTTTTAGTCCTGGCGTTAATTCACAACGTTTACTATCTATAGTAATGAAAAAATTGTTGTCACGACCCGGGGCATTGTCCATTTTAGATAAAATTACTTTTGAGTCACCCATAAACAGATTTTCATTTTGACTTCTTATTCCATATGGAATATTTAGGTTTTCATAAATATCGAATAAATCATCTTTCACTAATGACTTTAGTAAAATATTTTTATCATCATCATCATAAAGATCAGAGCTTTTGTATAAAATGTTTATGTTTTCACTTTCATTATCATGATCATCATCTTTTTTACCAAAAACAGTATTGTAAGAATCTGAATCTTGGAAATCATCACTTGCTGTATTAAAGCTGCGCACTGAATAAGATTTTTCCATATTGTTATGTTGAAAAAGTTTATTATTATTATTATTATTACAGCTTTTTTCAACTAAGGTTTTAATTGGAACGGTCACAGGTTCCAGCAACTTTTTCATAGTTAAGTCAGTTTGATCTTCTTCATTTTTCATTTGTTTAATTTTAGCCTGGATAGAATTAACTGACTTAATTAATTGCTGTTTAATATTTCCCTCCATTATTACCACACAACCATTAATTGTAACAGAAATAAAGATACTAATATTATTATTATCGTTTCAACTGGTTTTTATAAACTATAACTCATAATTTTCATATTGTTACAATGATTTAGTACTTTTCAGAATATTATAAATATGTCAAACTTTTGCCTATATCTTCCTTGTGCTACAGGTCTATCTTTATCAATTATTAAAAAATTGTGCTGAACTTTCCAAATTTCTGAGCACATGTTTTTAAAATAAAGCCAAGTCATGTCAGTATTAACGTGCTCATTGTAAATATGTTTTAGATTAATATCGTCTTGTTTGAAGATTATTAAGAAGTTAGCATTATCACGTATCAATTGTTTTGGTATTTTAGAGTATGTTTGTGACAAATAAAAGCAATCAATATTGTTGTGTCTACCCATGGTAAAATAATTGCGAATATTTGATTGTCGATCACATACAACATCATCAAATATAATGATGGAATTTGGGAGAGCATCTCTAGGGTGAATAACTTCATCATGGTCATTGAATCCAAAAAACTTTACTCCTTCTACTCTTTTTAACACATTTTGTAAAAATCTGTATTTAGGTTGAAAAGTTGTTTTGGAATATAAATAAACATTACGAAACTTCAGACCATTTTCATGTAACAATAAATTTATCATAACATTTGTTTTCCCACAATTTGAAGGACCACAAATTATGCACCGTATTGTATTAGGCAAAAGCTTGCTATGCCTCACATTATGCAATTTGGTATCAACGTTCAAATCATTGACCTCCAACGAAAGAGTTTGCTTAACGAGCTTCATTATGAGTTTATAGGCTGAAAAAATGTGTACATAGTAAGCTAAACAGTCGACCGTCCGGCACACATCTCGTAACGGATGTGTCTGCCAGGAACCACAATTATCCACTACTTATATTTTATTTTCAGCTTTTTAATAGATAGTGAATCTTTTAGTTCTTTGTATAGGTTTAGGAAATATAAAAAATAAATAAAAAGTCTAAAATCAAGGTAAGAATTATATTTTCACTCCTTATACTTAATAATAATAATAAAATTATATAGGTACAAATTTAACAAAATACAAACAATACAACTAACTTAATTTAACATTTAAAATAAAGTATCACAATGACCCCATGGTAAAGTATAAATTTGATTTGAGAGAACTTGTCGTTTATCGTCCTGTCTATTTAACACCAGTTTATTAACTCTCTGTGAATATAATACATGTTTTAAAGATCTAATTAAATTCATACTACATCTTATATTAATATTATTATTCAATGTGTTTTCATAGTGACTTGGTCTCAGTTTCTTAGTTACAGACTTTGATATACCTTTTGCTTTTTTTATCTGAGTTTTTGTACTTTCGATACAATAGAGTTTTGCCCTCAAACCAATAAATTGTTTAATAATATCACCACCCATTTCATCCTTAAAAAGACCTGGTATTTTTGCATTCAAGGCAGGCACACCGTAAACATTATTCTTTTCAAAATTACTAGTATCATAATAAGCAATATGTCTTTTCATTTCAGCATAGAAATCGTTACTATTTATTAAATAAAGTAAACTGTCGGTGTCAGTATAACATAACTTTACATTTTCGTTATACTTCTTTTTAATGAAATTATAATGAAAATGATACATGTGCTGTTTAGCATATTCAAGAACTGAAAACCCTATGTATATTGGTCTATCTAAAATAATCTTTTCTAATTTTAACTGAATTGCAACAAAATTATCTGAAAATATGGATATACTTTTTAAGTTGGGTCTCGAAATTAGTTTTTCTGCCCCAATTATTTTATTTGTATTTATTTTGTATTTGTATTTTTTACCAATTATTTTTATTATTAGTGTCTCTCCATTTTGTAACTAATTTGACGTCTACCTGTTTTCTTCTGTTTTCAATTGTCTTCCCAAAAATAGCGTTATTTAAAAGTTTGAAAAAGTCTTTATCAAATGTGGAAGATGAATTTTGACGCAAATATGTATTTAATTTTATGTATTTAGCTAAAAAACTTTGCTGTCGAAAACTGATCACTCGGTGAATTTTTTTTAATACTAAACCATTTCTCAAACATTCTTTTAAATATACATAATGGATAACGTAATAAAATTTGTCATATAAATTTGCTATAAGTTTTTTAGTTTTGCCACCCGGTGGAATATGTTTTTCCGGTGCAAATGGTAAATCACTATGAATTGAATGTAAATTAGCAGGATAATCCAGATCCACTTCTAAAATGTATCCAAATTCAGCATCATCAGAAATACTTAATATGTTTAAATTCTGAATTTCATTGTCAGATAAAAATCTAAAGTCAGACATAGGCATTTTTTGCATCATAGCATAACCATACAGATTATTACAGTCTAAGTAAATAAGGTAGCTAGATGGTACTGATTCATCATAGTTTGGCATGTATTTATTATTTGCTTTAGCATGTCTAAGCGAGCACTGAGCTAAGCCACCGCGTATTCCTTTCTCTATCATTTCATACATATCTTTATCATCTAGCAAGTCTAATTTAACACCTGTATATAAAAGCATGGCATCCCAGCTTAAGCCTGGAGAAGTAACATAATAAGCTGGGTCGAGTTTATAATACTTAAGACTACTATTTCTAAACTTTTCAAAAATATCACATAGAAGCAACACATCACATTTCAAGTATAAGTCTGTATATTCTCCTAGCGATTCAATGTTAAAGACTTTCCAAATTTTATGTGCGCGAGTATAATCCTCCTCATTAATGTGCTCACCAGTTAAACTATTGTAAAAGTAGTCTCTTTTAGGTAAACTTGTTTCTTCAAATCTTTTACATGAATCCATATAATCATAGGGATATACACCTTTTTGACGAAGTAAATAAAACTGTTCTTTACAATTAAATATTTTTTGTAAATGTTTCAAATCTATATCTGCTAAGTTTTTACTTAAAGTATCTAAACTGGAACTAAGAAACTGAAATGAGTCCAAAAACTTAATTTGAATTGTAGAAGGAGAATTTGTGTTTTTTAAAAATTTTGTAAAAGATAGATACTTTTCTTTACTCTTCGGAATAACTCTGATATCACCATCATATTTAGCTAATTCTTTTATGAACAAATGAGCATCATAGTTTGCTAAATTGTGAAAAATTACTGGCACAAAGGGACATACTTTAAATAATAAGTTGCATTTAGTATGAGCAGCACCTCTGTATACACCGGTTATATGGTCATGATCAACAACTTTATCATTAATTAGTGGTAGTTTACAAATATGACAAATACTTGCATTAAGGTGTTTATATTTTTGTGATTGAGTCATCGGTAACATGGGTTCCTTCTTTCTAAGTATGCTTTCGATATATTTTATATCTTCTATTAGACGTTTTATAAAAACTTCAACACAATCTGATCCTCTATACAGCACAAGTTTATTTAGACTTTCATCATGTGAACAACAAATGTAATATGCAAAACATGAGGGTTGGTGTAATTTATAGGTTTCGGTATTACAACTGTTCTTTTCATGTTTGTTTAATAGTAAACTTTCGAAATCAGCATAAATTACAAAATTAATTTTCTGCTGTCTTTCATAATTTTTGAATTCTAATTTACTATTTTTACTTGGCAAAACTGTTAAAACTTTAGAACAAGTGTGTGAGTTATATTTTACCTGTGTTATAAAAAACTGAAGACAGCTTTCGCATAAGTATGTTTTACCATGATGTTTACTGAATTGTCGTCTAGTAAGTTTTGCCAAGTCTTTTATTAAACAATAATGACCTCTGGATTTCTGTTCAAAATACAATAGGTTAACATGATTTTCTTTTCTATGATTTGTCATGTATAATGGGCCTGTGATATGATTTTTGTTATCTAAACCATAAATACTGACACTAATAGAAGGATTATTTTTTTCGAATAATCTAATATCTGTGAATGATGGTGGGAAATTCAGTCCTTTGATATTTAAAACTGAAGAATAAAACGGATATGAACTTGTTCGATTGACGTTTTTAGTACAAGGAAATAAAGCAGCCACTATACTCCATACAAAACAATGATTGTCATAATTTTTTACATTTAGACAACTTTTAGTACTACTAATTTCTTTAGGTAATTCTAAATAGCTACCACCCTTTAGAGGGGAGTATTTATTAACGTTTATTTCTAAATGATTGACAGAGTTAAAACACCAGCCTGACTCACGGTGCTGAAATTCACTTAATTTATTAATTAATATATTCTGAGTTTTTGAATACAGTTCAGATAAATCAGTATTTCTAAATATGGTCTCATACTTAGCATTGAATGATTTCATTTGGATTTCATCTGATGTAGGTAATTTGAAATTAGCAAATAATTCAAAATTAAGCTTTATGGAACCATGTTTAGACAAATTCATGACTATAAGTTTTTTCACATCATCTGTAATTTTATGTAAAAATTCCTCAGGAGTAGAACAAACATTGTCATCAGAGTTTACTCTATAAGTAACTATTCTCTCTCGAAAAGCTGAAGCTATAATATAAATGTTATCAAAACTAGTTTTCAATAAGCAATTCTTTTTATGTAAATTAGTTCTTAAATGAAATCTGTAAGAGCTTTCTAAAACTTTAATATTACATTCATTACAAATCTTTATTTTATTTTTATTTCTATTTATCTTTTCATTCAAGGCTTTTGGGGGGTATTTGTCTGAAAAAAGTAAAAATGTATTCATTAATATTTGTATTTTAATAAACATCTTAAACATTAATACAATTATAAAACTATTCTATGCTTATAAAATGAAATTAGTTAGGTAAACAATAAGTTTATTATATGAATTATTATTGTATTATATTATCTATGATTATAAGTGCTTAATTCAACATAGTGTTCAATAACTCAAGAATTCAGTAAGTTACTTGCTTAATGAATTCTTGAATTATTAAACTATATACAGTTCAATCATTCAAGAATTCAATAAGTAAGTTACCATTAGTTATTACTAAACCAAAATAATATTTCATAAATAATATACACTTATTTATATTATAGCAAAGCATATACCTATATGTCATTGTAAATGCAAAATTCAAAGTACCATATCATTATATAGATAGTTCTAATGTATTATGGTTTTGAATGAATTTACCTTTTTATAAGTAAGTATTTTATTTTATTATTTTATTGATTCGGTGTACTAACATAAGTGATCGGACAATCCTTAAAGTTCTTTTTTACTTTTTTTAAAAATTTTACAAAACAACGGTATGCTGGATTGTCGTCATCTATTTTAGTTTTCAACGTTACTACAGCATGACGCCACCTGTTCATAGGTGAAATACTTTCAATTTCACTACACATGTAAAGTTTAAGATCTACAAAACGTGAACCTCTAATATCTGGATTGAATTGTTTGGAAATGCCGTTAGATCCGCGACGACACAAATATGATACAAGCTCATCTTTTTTACCGGCTTTTTGATCTTCATCGGCATCCGAATCGGTCCCCATAATATCTTTCGCAGTGACCTTGGTGGAAGACGTCGCAGCTAGCGGTTGTGCAACACGCTCATTACTCTTCGCCTTATGCTTCTGACACTTCTCCGATTTTTCAGCGTGTTTAGCTCTAGAATTAAAAATGTTTTAGGTTAGTGACTAGTTTTATTATAATATACTAACTTTCCGCCCGCGGTTTCACGTGCGCGCGGTTTACACGAAGTTATCCCCGAGGGAATGAGATAATTTGCCCAGCTAAAAAGTAGCCTATGTGACTCTCCAGCCTACAAACTATAACCCGTGCAAAAATCATGCCAATTCATTGCTCCGTTTTTTCATCGTTCAACAAACACATTTATCATATTATAGTATGGAAGTATAAAAACTTACACAAGAATTACGTATAATTCAACATCTCTAAAATAATATCGTTCAACGTATAAAAGAGTTTTAAATTAAACTGAGAAAATAGTACTTAAACAATAAATAAACCTTTAACTTTATGGTAAATTATTTAAAATATCAAAGGAAAATTCTATGAACCACAGAAAATGATATAATTATATATTATGGTTACCTTTTATTAGAAGAATGCGAGTGAGTGTTCTTCCTCTTTCGCTCATGTGCTACAGGCTCTAGCACTGGTTGGGGCGCGCGCTCGAGGGAAGACTCCCGGCTGCTTGACGAGCTGCTCGAGCTCGATGAGCTACTGTCGCTCAAGTGCGCTTGTACTTCTTGTTTGCTCGACCTTAATAAAGATTGTTTTAAAATATTAATCACGTTAAAAATATCACAGAAAATGTATAGAGAAAAATCTAGTGACTTATAAAGAACATCTTTGTAAAACTCTATTGAATACTTACATAATTAATCTTCTTGCTTCTTTTAAAACACTTATTTTTTAAAACTGAAGTTATTCTAAATCTCGACAGGTAACGTGAATTACTTAGTAGTAAAATCAGTCACAAAAAATTGCAGCAAATGGCGAGGGGATACAAATTAGGGTCTATAAATAGATTCAGGATGTGCATTAGTGGTGGTTTGTTGTAAGACGAAAGAAACTTACCCGATATGGTACAAGCTGGTGTGTGCGTGCACTTCACGGCGCGTGGTGTATGTCAGCAAATTTCCATATTAGAAAGACAATCAATATCTTTGTAATACTAATATTGTCATGCGGTTTTCCTCGTATTATTAATAAATTTTAAAGGTATGCGATATTAATTTGAACACCCATAAAATAGGTAGCTACCGTATTAACAGATTTATTATTAACATTACTTAACATAACATTTATTAACAGACATAGTAACAGTTTCTATGTAAGTATATAAAATGCTGTAGAAACAATTATGGAATTTACCAGCCCCTGATTACGTAACTCTGTTGCTAACAACTCTCGGTTGTAACCGCAGTTACATTACTGTTTTCAGTGAGATAGTTGTCACATTGGTTCTTACTAAAGCAGCAATGTAACTGCGATTTCTTTTAGATTTGATTGCAACAAAGTTACAAAATCAGGGGAGGAAGGGGTGGGGGGAGGGGCTGTTCATAAGTATTTTATTAGTCTTAAAGTATTGTTGAGTATTGTCGCACGTGTGTCTATCTGTTAAGCAAAACTGAAGATCAAACGACAATGTCGGTAAGTTTAATAAAACTTAAACTAATTTGTAAAAAGCAAGCTAAATTATAACGAGATGCTATAAAATGTTCACCTTTCTTTTTAATATTCACTTCTCAAGTTTACTTATTTCTTTTTAATTTCAGGATACAGAGTCTCTGTTTAATTTTATTCGTCCTAATCAAGTTCAAGCAAATTATGGAAAACAAGTTGGTGAAGGATCAGACGTATCAAGAAAGCGAACCAAAGAAAACGGGACATATTCCTATATTAAAATTCCTGCCATGGGGCGAAAAATTATCAAGTTAGAAATCTATGATGCGGAGCAATTTAACAGTGAGGGGATTTGTAAATGTACTGCTGAAATATGTTGTCAGCATATCGTTCAAAACATTTTCAAGGATGAAATATATAAAGCTGTGCGTGAAATAATTGATAAAATGAGTGAGCAAATATGTAATGAAAATAGCAAGTATTTTTAATATTATTTTATCATCTAAATATTTCCTTAATAAATATTAAGAATGTTTTATCTTTACTCTTTTATTTTTCCTTTATTTATTCTATACAGAACTAAATTACCCATGACTAAGTAGAGAAAAGATAATCATTATTTATAAAATATTATAGTTTTATGCAGAATCGCGGGTTCTGAATTGCAAACTCTTCGAACACAACAGAATAGAAGTTAAGTTTTCAGACTCATAATTGAATAGATCAACATAATATAAGCAGTTATACTATTCACTCTACTCTAACTGAGAGCTAATAGTAGGTTCCATATTTAGGATTCACTACCTACTACAATTTTTTTGTAATACTTAACATATAATTATATACTTACTTACTACAATAATACCTTATTTTCTATAGGTTATGAACAGTATCGTTGATGTTCACCAATAGGGAACCTAACCTAGGTAGTATACTCATCCTATGCTTATGTGAAGCTATCACACTAAACACTCTATAAATCCAGTTTGTGAGTGTAAAAGTAGGAAATTGGGCTTTCTGACTCACGGTCGTTCAACATAATTGAAGTTTTAGTTTTCAGTCTAAAGTGAATCAATCAACTCAGGACGCGCACAAGAGGCGTCGCCAGACGCCTCTCAAGCGCGCTCTATAGTTGAATGATTCACTTTAGACTGAAAACTAAAACTTCAATTATGTTGAACGACCGTGAGTCAGAAAGCCCAATTTCCTACTACTCACTACACGCCGAAACAGAATCGCGTCGAACCGAAATTTAAGCCGTGGTCATAGAATTGTGTAAACAAACGTTTCCTGGTACGAGACAAAAATAGCGGGCAAGTGTCTCTCCCCTAGCGACACAAACGGCTAATATTTATAGGTAATTTATCGTTTTTTTTTTAGGATGAAAGGTGAAGAATGATAAATCACAATGAATTGTTAACTTAAGGTATTACTTCAAGGAATAAAATTAAATGTGATTTCCAATTATCGTATTGATATTGTGGTAAGTAATAGAAATTGGAAATAACTGAGTTTTTAAAGTAAAATAAAGTAACGGTTGAAATGAGTTTTGGAAAACATTAGTACCTAACCAATAAGGTTGACATTTTTAATCATTCAAATATCTTTTTGACGTGACAACGTCTTAAATTAGGTTGCGGCTGGGAGTCACTTATGAAAAAGTGTAACGCTCGGTAACGTTACGATGAGTCACCGAACGAGAGAGAGGCCCGCCGAATGCCTTGCGTCTCTCTCCCACTCAACTATGTTTTAAATATAATTCTTTGTTTAAATAAATGTTTTAAATTGTTACTATTATTTCATCCTTCTTCCTACTATACGAATGAATATTCACATTAAAATTATTTTACCACTCAAAGTCGTTGTCACGTAAAACTTTCGCCCGTATACCGACTTTATTTTATAAAAACTTAAGCATAGAAAACGTCAAAAATTAATAAGCATAAATTTGTGTGTTTTAAAATTGTTTCGTTTTTCGTCTTGGTACAAGCACAGAATAACTAATATTACTTCCGTACAGAAGGTTCACCCTCCAACGACCCCCACGCGAAACCGAAACCCATCGCGTGACCCGAGCGTTCATATTCCGTTAAGCAAAGCCGACTCGTTATCGATTTGACGTCCGTCAGGAGCGCAGGGTTTACGCGCGCGCGTAGGGTTTACGAGTTAAGGCTAGATAGGTCGCGCTTTGAGTTTTTCAAACCATCTAAGACATAGAAAATAATGGTTTAAATTCTGGAAAAAAAAGTATGTATTATAGTCTGACCGCCACCGCCGCACCGCGCCCCGGGGACGCGAGCGGCGAGGCGGGGGGGCGAAACAGTTGCTCCATTTAGTTATTCTGCCGTCATCGCTCACGGCGGCAACTAGTGTGTCAGACGCACATGAGATAAAATATCCAAAATGGGTCGTGCATTATCACGAGATAATCAAGACAGTCATTTTTAAAGTGGCCGAATATTTTAAGAAAAGAAAAGCAAACAAAGTTTATATTATATAAGGTGACTGTAAGGTGACTGCCAGAAACCGCAAGAAACCTCAAGGGCCGATCAGGTCAAGCATCCTAAACATGACAAAAATGGTATCATTGCAGATTAACGTAGGTACTTATCGCCCAGCTGACGCGAACGGTTCAACAGACGGTCGACCGGCCGGCCGTTGCCCGCGCGTTGTAAATAATTGTTTTCCATTTAGTTTTCTTATGTTATTGCCTTAAAATAAATTAGATACTCAAATAAATACCAAGACTATCCAATTAAAATTCACAAAAAGAATTATTTAATTAAAAATGAAAAAAACACGAATTCCTTTTTTGTCATCTTTGTCATGTTCAAAACACCCGACCCGACCAGCCCCCGAAGCCCCCCGCGGCCCCTAGCAGTCACCCCATATATTTCCAAGAATTAAAGATTTATTTCGTTTATATTGGTTCTTTAATTCAAAAACGGATTGGATGTAATTATACTCGTAAATATAAAGCTTCAATAAACTGTGCTTCGATATCGTAAGAACTGTCTGACACTACGAATCTCATGTGAGTTCATGCTCTTTACTTCCCACTCCCCCCACCACCCGCGCATACCCAAGGCACGGCACAGCGGCTGCGGCCAGGCCATAGTTAAGGATCTAATCTATTCAAAGTCTCATTCAGTTACAAGATTCAATGAACTTCACTCGACAGAATAAAAAAAAAAAAAAAAACCCAAAATTACCCCTTTTTGTAATGTTTTTCAATATTATGGCTAAACTACTGATACTTAACATTTAATTTTTGTACTCAACGAAAGACAAACAATTCGCAGATAAAATAGCAGAGAATCCTATAAAGTCTATAACAAAACGCGCCGCTTCGCTGTTATACCCGTCCCGTACCATCGAGAGAGCGAGAGAAGCCGCGAGAGAGAAATACCTGGGGCCCAAGTCTGCCAATCCACGAATGGCACAATTGAATCGCAGCTGGATCGCACTGCAACCGCCCGACACATTTGGCATTCTCTTACTCATTTAAGAATACCAAATGTGCCAAACAACCACAACGCGACACAACCGCGACTCAACCACGCCACCCGCAAACTAGCAGACCCGGGGCCCTGGCCTTAAGCGACGACGCGCGACGTGGAGCGTGCGAGCCGAGCGGCAACCTTTACTGTCATACGCCTAGGCGGCCTTCCTGGGAGACACGCCGGCCGAACGTACCTAAACTGCAGCACCCCACTGGTACAAGTGGGGTAAAAGACCCTTCATGCACATTTAGCTGGCACAGACCATAATCTACTCTACCTACCTAATCTACCTACCTAACCAATCTACCACCAGTTCGGATTTTGGGAGAGCCTTCGACCGAGAAGAGCTGGCAAGAGGACTCAGGAGGCCTTACTTTTTTCTCCCTCTAAGTAACAAAAAGGCATGGCAGGCAAATGCAAAGGTTCATCAAAATTGGCTTATTGGTTTTTAAATGTTTCGGCTTGGAAGTTTGTATGGGAAACCGAAATGCGTTGTCCCACTGCAGGGCCTACCTACCCTCTTTCCACTCTTCACAGTTTAGGGCTGTAACTTTACAGCCGACCGTTCTTAGTTTCAAATAGAAATTGTAAAACTATTTTGTGTTTTTTTTATTTTACATACGCCAGCAGGACAACCAACAAAATGTATTGTATTGGTAGTATTTTAAGTATGTGTGTTTATCCGTTGTCTAGAAACCATTTATAACGAGTTTCTTAATGAAGATTCTCTTGGGCTAGATAATTGGTGTGAGTGTAGGAAAGTTTATTTAACTATTTTATTTATTTTAATGTTAAAGTTTTGTCCCAGATGGGACTCAAACCCAGAACTTCTTTCGAAAAATTGCGACAGTTATAAAATTGGCATGGCAGGAAAATGTCAAAACACAAAGCAAACATCATTATATGCACACCAATGCCTTGTCTATGTCGCGAAAGCTTCGATTCCCAAATGAGGCAATTGGTCTCGAGTTCAACTCATTGCTTCTACATTAAGGGCTATCGCAGCGATGGGTCGATTTATTATTCTTGCCTCCTCCTACTTTCTTCCCTCTTTGTCACGCATGAGATAGTGGAGGGCTTCGTGACATAATATATGTCGCGCCGCATCCGCACCGGAGATTATGACATATTGAAAAAGGTTTATTACCCCTGCAAAACGTTACCATGCAAGTAATGGTACAAGTTGGTTGCGAATATCTAAATATATAAAAAGCAAAACTGACTTAATGGCTGACTGACATATTAACACTCAGCTCAAATCTTAGGCTTAGAAACTTGTAATTTTCCACCATGCTTGCATTAAGAAAGGATTTTGAGATGGGGAGGGGGTAGGTTTGTATGAAAGTGCTCTTTGAAGAAAATTAAATACAAAACAATAGAAAGGTTAGTGTAGTTCAAACGAACGAAGTCGCGGGCAAAAAGCTAATAAGTAACATAAGAATGTAGGTGTATAAAAAATACATAATTTTTATTTAACCTCTCAAACCCCAAGCGGTCGCATGAGACCTTAGAGCATTTTAATGCTCTAAGCATGAGACCGCACCTACAAAGACACACTTGACTTTGTACCGTGTTTTCATAGACTTACAGACTACTTTAGTATGAACAAGGTCAATTATTTCGGTTCTGTGGTACATTTTATGCATCGTGATTGCAAAATATCCAAAATATCGCATAGTCTATGCTCAATTCTGTCAAATTCGACGTTGACAGTTGCGCCAATTTCTGTGTCTGAAAATATCCACGAGTGAGTGGTGAAAAAGTGAGGTAAGCTATCCCACGCGGGATTGGAACCCGCGCCATCTGTTATTTTATGATCCGCATACCGAAGCGACGCAGCTGCCCGGCATGCGGAAGACGTGGGTTCAATGCCCACCTGAGGTAATAATTTTTTTAAATGTTTCACTACCTGTAATAAGTAACCTAATTTTTATTTTCCTTTTACTCTGTTTCGTTATGTTTTTTCTTTCATGTCACAAAATATAACAACTAAGAAGTACCTGTACAACTAATATAAGAACATACATATATATTAAATTGATAAAAATAGACATATACGAACCTGCAGTCATGAAGTTTCACTTTCCCATTAGTCGTAGTCGTAGTAGAAGCCCCCAAAATATTTAACCCTTTAACCCGCGATCGGTCGCATGGGGTCTTTAAAAGCCTGAGGTAAAGAAAAATGACTGCAACTTTTTTATTTTTAAAGGTACAAATTTGAACCTTTTAGTAGCTTCCTAAAATATACCAAAGTACGCAACATAGCACGCGCGCGTGGGTTTGCGCGCTGCGCTTGAGTGAAAAAGGCGTTTGTTCTGCGCTCGGGCATTCAAAGACCCATGCGACCGATCGTGTTACTATTTTCTTTTATGGGCTAATATTTGATATTTTGGATAAAATGGACTCTAATCAAGAACAGCGAATACTTAGATAGTTAGAAGAAGGGGATGACGACGATTTAGATCAACCAAATGATGGTGAAAACTCGGATTATGGGCCTGATGTGTCTGAAGAAAGTGCTCACGAAATGGAATCTGAACAAGAGTGCGTAGATCCTAAACCAGACTCCGATGACGGCGAAGAGGATATTCCGCTCGCACAGCTAAGTACCGCGAATAATTACGTTGTTCATCGTAAACTGAGAAATGGTAATTTTTAAATAATTTATCGTTGGAAGAAAACTGCTCCTGTTGCTGCAGTCAGAACACTACAGCACAATATTATATCTTTTATTAATACTATGTCCTAACACCTATAAAATCTATAAATAACATTTGTTACGTACATAGAAAAGTATTCAAAAAAATGCTATTATATATAGGGCTTTCAAAGACCCCATGCGCCCGACGATGTTACCAAAATTAACGCGACTGACAGCGGGTTAACGGGCACAACATGTTCAAATTTTTCATTGGTTTGCGACCTTATCTCAACTGTATTACGTTTAAAATAAGGCGGCAATATATGTGCCACTGCCTTATAAAGGGTTAAACCCTATGCACTTCTTGAAATACGATTGACAAGTATTGAAAATTGGAAACTATTTTGGCCGTTATGGTTAAGTTCTAGACATGTTTTGTCATTCTTTGACAAGATCACCGATATATTATTTTAGCTTTAACTATGTTTTTATCTTTTTTTTCTCCCGATGATATATCATATATTACATTTCAATGAAGCTTCCCAAACTTTGGACAGTGGAATCGTGAAGGTTGTATGTCCACGTCAGCGGGCCAGCGCGGGTGACCGACCGATCCGCCAATACCCGCTCTATCTAATTAAAGATCTATCGCAAGTTCTCCCGCAAACTTTTAACCAACTACAAGATGGATAGGCCGGTCTTATGTTGAGCAAGCGATTGCGATTTCAGAACCTTTTTTAATCGAGTATTTAATTTTGTTTTTTTGAGGAGCTCGATGGCGCAGCGGCTAGCGCATTCGGCTTGCGATCTTGCTTGCTAAGCCACTTTCGCAATGCCAGGTCGCTGGATGGGTGACCAAATTAAAAACATCTCGAGCTCCTCCGTGCTTCGGAAGGCACGTTAAGCCGTTGGTCCCGGTTGTTGTCGTAAGATGACAGTCGTTAAAACCCACCAACCCGCATTGGGCCAGCGTGGTGGGTTATGGCCCAATATTCCCACGTGCTATTGTCCACGTGGGAGGCCTGTGCCCAGTAGTGGGACGTTAATAGGCTGATGATGATGATTTAATTTTGTTATACGTAGCGCGGCAGATGACTTCACTCCACCTGATGTAAAGTGTAAATGGAGTCATGGAGTCCAGGCGCGAAGACAACTTGTGCGGTGTTAGCAAAACGAAACATCAGTCGCCCTCTACGTCTCGTTTGAAGGACCCCGTATTATTATTATTCTCTTTATGAAATATACATTTTAAGTTTTTTTTTACAATGTTTTATGTAGTAACATATTTACAATATAAAATATTATAAAAAAAAACTTAACCTAGGTTGCCACCGGCAGCGGGGATTGACCCAAGCTATCGGTGGTTAGGGCTGCAGAGTGAGGAACCTCCTGACAATACGTGCCGTGTCGAGGAGTGCTGCCTTTTGCATCTAACCCTTGACCTGACCTGATCGAGGCTCTTGGCTAAAAGACCGTTTTCCGAAATGCCATTATTATTATTTTTTAATTTTTTTTAATGTGACTCGTCATAGTGACCACATTCTGTCTGATGGTAAGCAGCGGATGCAATCCAAAATAATGAGAGCGCTTCTCACCGTGGAACAAGCACGGTAACAAGCGCACCCATCCATGACGGCCTGCATAAATACCGTTTTACGCCCCGTTTAAAAGACCCGGGACTATAGGAGCTGGACAACACATGCGCCGACAGAGAATTCCAAGCTGAATGGTCTTACAGAGGAAGGACTTGCCAATTTTTTATATTAAGGTTTTTAATATTAGTATTAATGTAAGGAGAGAAAACGTGTGCTGGTGAACTATTCTACAGCACTCGCCATGGTATGAGCGGTAGAAGATGTTTATTGGAGACCCTCTCCTAGTTTAGAGTGTAAATCAAATCAACCGTCGTCGGTGCATGTCAAGCTAGATTTGGTTTTTGGAGTATGGATAGTCCCAATTGGACATAAAAAAAGTGAAATCTTTTGTAAATCGCTATTAGTCGCAAAGCGTTATGTCCCTAAACTGTACGAAGCTACTTGCGAAGACTAATCCAATCAAAATGTACGTTTTCCGACTGAAATAGTTGCAGTTGAGATCCTCTTTCATGTCAGGGATAGGTACCGGGATACTTTTGGTTATCCCTTTGTCTGTGGGATAGCTTTCTCGATGTTTTCAAACTGGTGACCTATTTACCAAAATGGGTATAACTTGTCTCGGTGATAGAGTGACGAAGCCGAGCGCTCCGATATCCTGAGTTCCCTGGTTCAATTCCTAGGTTAGGCAAAGTGATCTTGAGGCATATAGCCCGGCATTTTGTGGCCCGGGTTTGTAATCAGGTGATCATATCCGTATTTGACAAGCGCGGTGGTACCACCTACCAGGCAGGTGCTAAAGTGTAATTTCCTTACGTCTAATTTTTTTATGTTTCTTTGTAGGTACTGAGGGGCCGTATATCAATCACGTGATGTTTTTTTTAGCAATTTTTAACCTCCCCCTCCCACTTGGTGATACGTGGTGAGGTTTAAGACTAAACCCCCCTCCCCAAATCATATGTATTTTTTAGTACCTACAAAGAATCTTAACAAGTAGTGCTTGCACGTTGGATTCAGGTCCGGACTCATTTTTTAGGTATATCATCCTAATTTTATTTATTTCCCTAATGTACTATAATATTGCATGATCTCTTTTTATCTCATTTATTTTTTAAAATATAATTATTTGTATTTCATTATTTTCCAATCTATTTTATATTTCTATTTCTTATTTCCCTTATTCTTGCACCCATTTCAATATTCTTTTTATTATATTTCTATCACCCAAGGTTGCCTGGAAGAGATTGCTTGTTAGCAATAAGGCCGCCTGTTTTGTACTTTGTCACTGTATAAATGTTTTCTGTTAAATGTTCTTGTGTGGAATAAAAGTATATTTTATTATTATTATTATTAACATTTTTAGAATATTATCTTAGAATGTGGCCAAGAGCAATCCCATTTATTATAAAAAATAAATAAAAAGGTACAGGTATAAAGTACAATCTAATTTTATTCAAGAAAATTAAGGATCATGATAAAAATGTCTAGACAGAAAGGTTGCAGGTTGTTTATTCAACGGCGAGTCAAGGTCACACCACACGCCGCTTTCGGTTTAGAAATCGCGCGTTTGACGAAAAAATAAATACACGTGATATCTTACTACACTCCCCTCCCCCCTTGTGATATTTCGTGATTTTTGCCTAACCCCCACCCCCTTTTCGAGCTTCACGTGATTAATGGACGTCCCCTAACAATGTTTTCACAATAGATACATTCATCTTGTTTTATTTTTATTTAAGCGGCCCGGCGACTTCGTTCGTGTGAACGACACGTACCACGTGACGAATTTCCAAACCTTTCTTTCATACAACCCTTGTCCTGAAAAATTATAAACAAAACAAAAGAATAGTTAGCTAAATACAAGTGCATTCATTCTGAAGGGACGCGCAAACAAACATACATGCCAATTAACTTTTATTATGGCTAGGTAGGCTGTGCTTTGATCTTTTTCAAACCATCTGAGAGACATAAAAAATAATGGTTTAAATTCTGGAAAAAGTATTAGTTAAGGATCTAATCTAGTCAAAGGCGCATTCAGTTACAAGACCCAATGAACTTCACTCGAATACTACTGATACTTTACATTTAATTTTTGTACTCAACCAAAGACACAAATATTTCGCAGATAAATTCGCAGAGTATCCTATAAAGTCTATACATATAGGCAATAATACCTATAAAAACCTATAAAACGCGCCGCTTCGCTGTTATACCCGTCCCGTACCGTCGTACCGTCGCAGTGAGAAAGAAGCGCTCGAAAACCTGGCCTTAATATAGATAATTTTGTTTTTCTCTACCGTTGTATCAGTTTAACAAGTTGCATTTATTGCATGTTAACAATTTATCAATCTCAAAGATAACGATTGAACTCAAACATTGCGGAGGACGCGGGTTCGTATCCCGCCTCACGTAGACATTTTTCCAACGTTTCATTTTATTTGAGCGTTATTTAACGCAAATAATCACATATTACGAATCTATAAAGCAGTCTTATCATAACTTATCAGAACACTGCAAAGTATGTAACATCGACATCTACGCAGCTAAGCCCCAGAAGTTCAGACAGGAAATATTAAAGTGATTTGATATGGCGCCAAATTAGTGACTGAACGATAATTCATTTTATATGTACTCAATTATTAATTTTGTTTTTGACGTGACAACGTCTTAAATTAGGTTGCGGCTGGGAGTCACTTATGAAAAAGTGTAACGCTCGGTAACGTTACGATGAGTCACCGAACGAGAGAGAGGCCCGCCGAATGCCTTGCGTCTCTCTCCCACTCAACTATGTTTTAAATATAATTCTTTGTTTAAATAAATGTTTTAAATTGTTACTATTATTTCATCCTTCTTCCTACTATACGAATGAATATTCACATTAAAATTATTTTACCACTCAAAGTCGTTGTCACGTAAAACTTTCGCCCGTATACCGACTTTACAGGCAACCAATTTTTTTTTGTTGCATTAGTTGGCCCTGGAAGGAAAGCATTATATACTTTTATATAATGCTTCCTCTACAATAGGTATTATAAATAAATAAATTGTTTTTTTTTTAAATGTAAATTATAGTCCACTTTGCATGCCGTGGCAACCTGTAAGAAGATGACACTTAGCTTTAAGTTTATGTTTGTTTCTACAATTTTTGCTTGTATCAGTGTTTGTCTTGTTGGTTGTCCTAATAAACATATAAAAATAAAAATAACTGAATCTTTAAAATATTGTAAAATATTTTCAGATCTCTAAGAATGTAAATTCTGTTTGATAAGGCACTGTTGCTATAAAAACAAAGTCAAAAGCGTTGATAAATTTTGTCAAGTCTAACTAATACCTCGGTGGCAACGCAGCCGCCCGGATTGCGGAGGACGCGGGTTCGATTCCCGCCTGAGGTAGACATTTTTTCAACGTTTCGTTATCGTTGATTTAATTTGAGCGTTTTTTAAATAAAATAATCAAATATTACGAATTTATCAATCTATTAAACCGTGACCAATTTCGTCACTTTTTTCCTTACTTTTTTTCAGGAGGTATCGCTTTCCCTCCCGCTCTCCGCTCTCCTCAGTTAGCACTCACTTTGAGACAGAATTAAAATGCTAATTTGTTCCCGCCGCCCGGCCGCCCTGGGAAAACCGCCCGCCCTCTGATACGGGTGACACAGACGTTAATGCCGCACAGATCCTTCGGATATTTCTGCTTCTTGATTTTTATTTACAAGTAAAGAAGGGTTTTAACCCTTTAACGGGCACAGCATGCTTAAATTTTTCATTGGTTGTCGACCTTATCTCAATTGTATAAAGCTCATAATTTGGTGGGAATGTATATCCCTCTGCCCGCTAAAGGATTAAAACAAATAGGCAGATGACAAATTAACGGATAGATGTTAAAGTCCATTATTGACGACCTCCGTGGTCGAGTGGTTATAAGTGCACACCGTGTCTGGCGTCGCGCCATCTCTGAGGTCCCGGGTTCAATTCCCGGTCAGGTCAATTTAGAGAAAAACTGTTTTTCTAGATCGATTTCGGGTCTGGGTGCTTTTTCTACGTTTATGTGTATGTATCCGTTATCTTACCATATTAACGAGTTTCAATAGAATACTTATCTTGGTCTAGATAATTTGGCGTGAGCGTACACAAATTTAATATAATTTTAAATATATATTTTTTAACCATCATTATTATCATCTTCGACCTATAAATCAACCCACACGGACAACATCACATGGATATATAAGCCCATAGGCTATCAAGCGGGCCCAATACGGGTTGGTAGGTTTTAACAAACTACCATTTTACGCCAACCGGGACCAACAGTTTTACTTACCTCCCGAAGGACGGAGGAGCTTGAGATGTTTCTCATTTGTTCACCCATCTAGTCACCCGGCATTGCGAAAGTAGCTTAATTGGCAAGATCACAAACCGAAAACTACAGCTGTTGCGCTATCGAGTTTCTTCGCGTATCTCATAGTCTGTAGGGTAATTAACGTAACAAAATTTCAACGACATGCAAGCGATTTGATTGCTGAAGTCAGTTTTCGTATTCACGTATCAATCGCATGATTTTGTGTAAGTCGGTTTTGTATTATAAAAGCGTATTCCCGTGCATTAATCGAAGTTCGATCATTGCCTCCGCGGTATTCACCTATTATTTTGACGTTTAGTTAGATCGGATGTCAGCGATTACACGTCAAATTAGACAATTTCCAAGTCGTTGGAAAAAAATAATAAACATTCTGCACTTAGATTAATGATTGGTCTCGCTGCGCTCGACTAGATACCTCCGTCGTACTTGCCAAATGCGCAACAAATACTACGCCGAAATCGGCGTACCCGAGCCAGTCACACTGACAGCTGTGGGTGACGTGTACGTCCCGAATTTTTTATTCAATTTTGGGCTTAATTCAAACTGTAATGCCAGTTTGCGTAGTAAAACTGTGTAAAAATAATACTTCTAAAAATAAGAAGGACACTGGGATCACATACCATCAGTAAGTATTGTATAATTTCGAAATTTCATCATAAAATAATATGAACAATAAACGCCATTCAGTGTTACCGCTTGTACAAGAATAAAGTCCCCGTGGTTGAGATTTTTATTATGTGAATTTATTGTTATTGTCTTTTATTTTAAAGGTAACCTATTTCATTTGTCTTGCAAAGTTACTATTATACTTAACCTAGTTCTATGTTATTTCATGTTTACCTACTTATATTTGTGATCTATAATAAGATGTAAAAATGTTAGCTGACACTACATCAAGGGGATTCTACCGATGAAACTTTCCTTAACAAACATGGGTCGAAAATTTATTATTTTTCCCTATACAAAATGCGCAATCAGCTGATCCCTAGACACTTTTGATGTGTGTATATACACTAGATTAGCAATTACCGCGCGAAAGCGTTGCCACCTCACATAAGGCCACAGCCTTATGCCTAGCTAATGTCAGTTCAGTCCTCAGTGTGACGCCGCCCAGGTTGAACCGGACGGAAAATGCGTAAATGCATAGTGAAAGAGTGCGATTAAAGGTCACAGAACCATCATAACTCAAGCGGAATTACTTTCCATACGTATGTACATTGTTAATGTATTGATATTGACGTAAAAACACACACAAAAAATAATTAAATAACAAATATTGTGATTTATGTTCAGTGTTGCCATTAAAAACCTCGTTTTGGTTTCCCACTTTAATGGGAGAAACAAATGAATCAATGGATGAAGTTGTAACCTTCAATTTTAAATAATAATATGTAATTATATTTTAAGTTTCGTTCCAGAGATTAATGCAATCTTATTAATTTGTAGTATATTTAATCAATTAATAATCTAATAATCATATTATATTTTCTATTTAAAATGATCAATTTTGCAGGGTGCCTAAATTTGCAGGACGCCGTGAGAAGAAATATTTAAAACAAGATTATAGCATGAAAACATACAAAAAAGAGACTAAACACAAAACTAATACTTCATAGCGGAGTTTGATTACTGTTTGTATAAATAAACTAACATTATGGCTAGTGATGGGTTTACGCCCGCGCGTTTTGGGTGCATTTGATAAAGGCCCGATAAATGTCTCTTTAAGCCGAATAAATGTCCATTCACTGGGCAAAAACTATAAAAGAACATTTATAATATTTTTTTCATTAAAATAGTGACATTTTATCATGCAGCATGAGTAAATACCTACATAAAATTAGATTATGACTAGATTATTGACATATAATTAATTAACTTCTCAAAATGAAAAAATGAAACTTTGTTTAGTAATTCAGAACACATTTAACTACTTCTTACTCGCGAAAACGATAAAATTTCGGGGGCAGGAGGATTATTTCATTACTTATTCTTACTTTTATGTATCTAGTAAGCAAGACATGTTATTTAAATAATACTAGCTGTTCCTCGCAACTTTATCTTCGTAAAGTAAATAATAAATAAATAAAGATATTTCAACAATCACACCAATGAGCTAGCCCCAAACTTAGCCAAAGCTTGTACTATGGCGGCTAGTTAACGGATATCCATACTTAAATACATATAAACATCATATTAAAACTATGTCAACGGGATAAATCGCGACACACATTGCAAGCAAAGGCCTACTTAGTACTGATTGACATTCGGCCGCAGCACCGCAAGCATTATGTAAGCATTTACTCAGAAAACGCATCGTGTCCTGGGGGGCTATTACGCTAAATAATCTCAACCGAACCACAACTGAAATGTAGTCGTTAGACGTACTTTTATAGTGCTATCGCGTTTGACACATGCGTTAGCTCTATACGAAGTCGGCTGAACAGTAAAGGTATAGTTTTGGTAATATCGTTGGTGCTTAGTGTGATTGAGGCCCTGTCCTGCTAACATAGTTTCAATTATGTTAAAATAGTAGCATATTAATGGTCAAAAATAATATTAAAATCGATTCAGTAGTTCCCGAGTATATCGGCTACATGCAAACAAACAAACAAATAATTCCTCTTTATAATAATAGTATTATTTAAATTCATGTATTTTATAAAACAATTGCTTTCAAAAATTTCATTTTGACCTATGTTCCTGAAATGTTAACTTTCCGTGTCTGTACTTACATTGAAAATATTTGCGAAAAACATAATCTAGGGGATGAAGGATACGTAAACATTAGAATCATTTTTGGAATTTTTGTCTGTCTGTTTGTTTGACGCGCATCACACAAAAACCGCTGGACGGATTTTAATGAAACTGAAAAAATGTGTATAGCTTAAGATTCGAGTAATATTATAGGTTAAAGGTTGCTTCACACATATCAGTGAAGCCACAGTTCCGACACAGTACCGGCAACAGTGTTTTTCATACATTCTCTATGAACGCATCCCCACTTGTCAGTGATAATGGTCTCAGTGTCAGTGCCGCCACAGGCAAAACACGGACGTATTCGTTTTGAAAAAATTCATAGACAGTGTTTGAAATAATATTTTCACTCCTCTAGCTCAAAAAGACCGTCATTGTAGCGTTGTTAGCGAGGCTAAAATAGCTTTTCTTGCCCTAGGGGAAATGGATTTTTTTTTTAAATTTTTGTCTGATCATCACATGACAATGAGCCTACAAAAACGAAAAAGTATTTAGTCATATGTAGAATAATCATGAATAAAGACTCTATTTATTACTGTTTACTTAGATCAACAACTTTTTTGAGATAGTTATTATTAAAGTTTATGGTAAAATTAGTAATCATTTGAATCTATGGACAACACAGACCACGCCCACACAGTCCACGCTTCAGCAAGAAACAACTGCACAGTCTGCACATGTGCTTAGGTGGTGAGCCTTTAGCCCGTTAGTCGCTTTTACGACACCAAAGGAAAGAAAGGGGTTGGTAGTATTATTTTGATGAGCCCATCGCCGCTCTATGCTGTTGTACTCGTATGTATGTGCAGTCTTTAGTCCATTAGTCGCCTCTTACGAGACCCAATGGAAGGGAGGGTTTGGTAGTATTATTTTGATGAGCCCATCGCCGCTCTATGCTGTTGGATGTATGTGCAGTATTTAGTCCATTAGTCCCCTTTTACGACATCAAAGAAAAATGAGGAATTGGTAGTATTATTTTGATGAGCCCATAGTTGCTCGATGCTGTTGGAGGTATGTATAAGGTAACATTAAGTTTAAATAGTTGACAAATTATATTATATTATTCTTTATATTTTTTTAAGAAACTCAAAATATTTTGAGTTTCATACATACAATAAACACTCTAGTTCTTCAGCACATAAGGCGAAGAAATCACACAAATCGCTGAGTTGCGATCCTATCGAGTAATCGTTCTTTCGAAATGACACGGATTTTTTACTGTTTTTCAATAGGACGACTTCTTAACGTAAGCGACATTTTGACTAATACAAAATACGTGAATGAGCTTGGGAAAAGTATTTTTATTTATTTATTTTTAAATATTTACATTTTAACTTAAAATATGACATTAAAATTTTATCTGTAGTCCTTCAAAAT
This sequence comes from Scoparia ambigualis, assembly GCA_963921215.1. NCBI lineage: Eukaryota > Metazoa > Arthropoda > Insecta > Lepidoptera > Crambidae > Scoparia > Scoparia ambigualis. The sequence continues at coordinate 26,785,214 of OY992516.1, forward strand.
ACTTCACAATATTTTTTTAAAGATTCATAAAAATGACCACGCGCTATTGTTTTTGTGACAATCAAAATACGCGCGGCGTGACTCTCATTCATTCTCTCGCACGGGTGGCGCGACTCGCGTGATTTCGTTTTATGTCTGCTCTGAACCAGTGCAGTTGTGCCACAGATTACTTAATAATTAATTGTGCAAATAGTTAAGTAATGTAATCGGACGCCCGCCGGGTGCGGGCGGTGAGAGCGGCAGATGACGTCACGCCACGTCAGTCGAGTGCCAGCGAACTAAGCGAGGTAGTAGTGTTTTATGCAATTATTTATGTACAATAACTTTGTAAATGCTTTTCGTATCGAAGTAAAATAAAAACTATTGGTTTAGGAATTACGACTTTTATAATGGTATAAAGTAAAAAATGAACTTTTATTTCATAGTTCTCAAGTCCACTGTAATGGTTTCTCAGACTTCGACCCATCTGGATTCTATAAACCCCAACATTCCATTACTTTTTCTAGTGAAGAAGCCATTTGCTTCGCCTACCTTTCGTTAAATTGCATCGTTTAATTACAACTAATTATTAAAGTTAAAGACAAATCTTCACGGATACATACATTAACGGCTTTTACCTACTAAGGGTTAGCCAGAGACAAGCAAAATCGGTTCTCTTCCTGTCATAGTCCACATTTCACCAAACAACATTTCATGAAACTGCATTTATGCAGGCCCTCATGAATGGGAGCGCTCGTTATCGTGCTTATTCCACGGTGGGGAGCGCTCTCATTATTTTGGACTGCATCGGCTGCTTACCATCAGGCAGGATGCAAACACTATGACGAGTCTTTATATAAAAAAAAATTGCACATTTGTTCAACATGACAGGTGCTGAGCCCATCCACCGCTATATCGTCGATGAGCAAACAACACCGCGCAAGTCGAAATTTGTCAGTTCCGACATTTGAATGTCATTGGCTGTAGTTTTTAAGCGCGCTTCTACCTACCTATCAGATATAAGAATTTCAACCAATTAGCGACCGCTATTCAACAAATTGTAACACCGCGTTAGTCAATTTTCTGTGCAACACCGCACAAGTCTTCATTCCGCCATATTGTTTTAACAACTTTAAAAGCTGCTGCCAAACAAAAGTTTTATTTTATCAAAAAAATCAGTTTAGAAGTGATGAACGTTTACACAAGTAGAGAATAATAGGTAAGTAATTGGTTATAAGTAAAATTGTGTCAATTCGTATTGGAATAAGGCTATTAAAGTTCATTTCAAAAATTTGCTTTTTTCTTGAGCGGTGTTTCAATGCTTCTGTTTATGACTTGAGCGGTGTTTACACTTGTCTAAATACATTATAGGTTTGTTTTCACAATGTGTGAAGAAGAAAATTATACATCAGAATTATCTGAAGTCCTTAATTAGACTTGCTTGAAGAGTTGAGGAAAGCAGGATTTAAAGTCACAGGCAAACAAAAAATGCATAAGCACAAAAAAGAAAAATGCTGACTAAAAGTAAAATAATTATCCTTCTAAGAATTTGAATGTTCCTCCAATCAATACCCGCTTATAACAATCCTAACTTTAACACAAGTTACCCATCTAAAACTATAAGACTACCCGTGTGTGATACAATTGTCCCGCCTACTTTAATAGACGTGCTTGAAGAGCTGTCTTATGAAAGCCGACATATCTTGTCGAAAGCCCCTGGTCTGCTTGTTTGTTCATCACTCCATTGGCCTATCTTGCTAAAAGCACCTGCTGTAGACCAATCATCCTCAAGACCGCATAACTCGCGTGAAGCTCCTGTTCCACCTCCATGTTCACCTACATTTTAACACTACATTCCAAATAACGGGAGAAATCATTCCGACTACGGAAGACATGCGATTCCCGCAGTAACCAGCATTGCACTGACCGGCCAATAGGCGACGCAGGCGCATGGTGCTTGTCGAGGTCAATGTGTGTGTGGTCTATTGTGGTTTTGGCACTGTTAGACACAAAGAAGCCACCCCAGTGCAGAAGCTATAATATTTTATTATAATACTACTAACATTGAGGGAAAGGAAAACTTTTATTGCTTGTTTTATTTTATGTCTATTGAACTTTTTTTTTTTAAAACCGTCCAAGTGCGAGTCGGACTCACCCTTAAAGGGTTCCGTAGCAGCAAGTAGCATCATGTAAAAGTTCTTGTAGTTCGTTGTAACTTTGATTGATGTTTTAAAAAATGGCGTAGACGTATTAAAAAAAATACTTACCAGATCTCGTTCAAACCAATTTTCGGTGGAAGTTTGCATGGTAATGAACATCATATATTTTTTTAGTTTTATCATTCTCTTATTTTAGAAGTTACAGGGGGGGGGGGGGACACATTTTACCATTTAAAAACCTCAATATCATTTTTGAAGACCTAGGTATCCTGTGGTATCGTAATGTGTACACATTATTTTTCATTGTGCCGGACAAAATAAATAAATAATGAAGTTCAATTGCGCGGTCCCGGTCGATTTACCACGATTAACGGTATTTTTGTGGATATTTTGATAAATTTTAGTTTTTTTATTTTTTATTTAAATAAATAAAATTTAATCTGTAGCTCTAGATAACAATACTCTATAATTTAAAAAATTACGTGCACAGATAAAAAAAATCCTGTATTGTCCTTTGTGGTACTGGTTTGATTCCCACTGAAGGTATATGTTTGTACTCGGTTTTGTTGGTGTTAGGGCTTGTTTTAAGTCCGCCAGGCTAGCTACATACATATATATAATTATGACTATTATCCCCGAAGGGTTTGTCAGAGACTATGTAATGAGGACCGCAAAAGCAGTCCTCTACCATAGTCCACTTTTCACTAAATAGCACATGTGCACATGTGCTCAGCATGACAGGTGGTGAGCCTATTATAAGCTCTATGATGTTGAATGTATGTGCAGTGTTTGGTCCGTTAGTCGCCTTTTACGCACCCAAGGGAAGAGAGGGGGTGGTAGTATTCTTTCACCGCTACGCGACATAGTTAGTGTGTGATGTGTGATCACCAGCCAGCAAGCGTGGTGATTAAACCAATATCCAGTAATGTAGCGATTATGATGATGATTTCAATGATGAAGGCCTTCGCCCTTCAGTGGGACAGTACTATGGTTGCCACCTTTTTTAGGACAAATAAAGATTTTTTTCATTTAATAAATTCAAATATTAATTTTTCTCTTTATGTGCTTACGTGTATTCCTGTCCTTTTGAAAATCTGGTCTTTTGAGAATCTGTCTTTTTGAGAATCTGTCCATATGAGAATCTGTCCATAACAGAATAACCCAAATAAAGTACATAGCATAAAAAAGAGTATTTATTTATTTGTCCTTAAAAATTGGTTATTTGTTAGTCTTTGCGACATTAACAAATATTTGTCTTTTACGTAGTTTTATGTAAATAGAGTAATTTAGCGTAACTAATTGGTGTCGTAGATTATAAAGTACGCCTACATGAAAAAGAGGACAATACTCTATTTTAGAATACTGGTGGCAACCCTAGACAGTACACATGTTGTACTTTACTTTTTACTATTATTTTGTCACATCTAGTGATTCATAGATCCTGCAGGTCTTCTCTTGTGAGCCAAAGGATATTATTTACTGTGAGAATGCAAATAAAGTCGGTTGGCACAACTACAAATTGACGAGCGCAGTGTGTGCTTCTACTCACCTTCAGAGTTCTATTTTATCTTTACATAAATATTCGTGATTGCGTGTCGTAAAAGACGACTAACGGACTAAGACTGCACATACATCCAACAGCATATAGCGGTGGATGGGCTCACCACCTGTCACGTTGAACAAATGTGCAGTTGTTGTATGGTGAAATGTGGACTACGACAGGAAGAGGACCGATTTTGCTAGACTCTGACTAACCCTTAGTAGGTAAAAGCCGATTATTATTCCTGAAGAATTGACTTTAAATTAGTTGTAGTTAAACGAAGCAATTTAACGAAAGGTACGCGAAGCAAATGGCTTCTTCACTAAAAAATAGAAATGGTATGTTGGGGTTTATAGAATCCAGATGGGTCGGAGTGTGCGAAACCATTACAGTGGCCCAATTCACGTATTTTGTATTAATCAAAATGTCGCTTACTTTAAAAAGTCATCCTATTGAAAAACAGTACAAATCCGTGTCATTTCGAAAGAACGATTACTCGTGTACACATTACGATACCACAGGATACCTAGGTTAGGTTACCTTTTCGTTACACGTGACCTTTCGCCCGGAATCCACGAGTTATTTTTCATTGTGCCGGACAAATTAAATAAATATATAGGTTATAGGTTTTTTTGGGGGTAGGTGCTAAATAAGTTAACAACAACTATAAGAGCTCTTTACTATTTATTTAATTAATAATTACAATTTTAGTTTTTCAAGCCCAATTAGTAATGCAAATTAATTATTGTTTTCAAGGCAAAAGCACAACTACAACACTAAGATACCACTTCTGCACTGCACTGCACTATCAACAGCAAAACGATGGAGGCTATTCAAAACTCACTGGCTGAACTCCAACAAATGTTTACCCAGAGGATGGATGCGTACCAGGGAGAGCTTCATAATGCGGCTCCTTCGGTGAATGTCAGCAACTTAAAGGCAGACTTCACAGCCTTCAGGGCGTTTATTATGACAGCTCTTCGCACACTACAAGACTAAGTGGGCCTCCTTGCTGGACAGGTGGACAGCATAGAAATGTGGAGTCGACGGAAGATGCAGCTGATACATGGACTGCCGGAACAAACTAATGAAGATGCAGCTGCAGTTGTTGTGGGCGCTGTCGTCGACCGTATGAAGCTGTCTAGTTTTTCGGTGAAGGATATTGGCCGCTGTCATCGAATGGGCCGCACATCAACAAGCAATGGACCATGGCCGGTGTTACTGAAGCTGCGCGATCTCGACGTAAGGAAAAAGATCTGGCATGCGAAGACCGTTTTGAAAGGCTCTGGAATTACGGTCTCAGAGTTCCTGACAAAACCGCGTGTTTATGGCGGCACGTCAGAAGTTTGGTGTCACACGATGTTTTACGCGCCAGGGATACGTCTTCGTGGTGAGTTCGAGCGGGAAGCGCAGCCGTATAAGCTCACTCGCTGAGCTCCAAAAGCTTGCTGTAGCGGATGAGCCCAAGCCCGTGGCTGCTGCGGCCAAAGTTCCGGAACCCGCAGTGCCAAAAACAAGGCGAGCCGGAGGCACTACTAAAAAGTCACACTGGTTGTTGCCGTCCTGTGTTGTTTTTGTTAAGTAGACATTTTCTGTGGACCCCGCTGCATCGTTGTAAGGTACTTATAATATTATTTAGAACTAATTTTACCCTCTTGATAATTCGTTTGTTAGTACCTTTCACAGATCACTATAAACTAGTCGGTACCTACCTTTCTTGTAATTTGTTATGTTGATTTGATTGTGAGTGATATTGACTTGACATGAAACGGATTGACATATGTCAATGTCAGTTTTGATTTTTTTGTTGCTTTTTTTTATATATATTTGTTCCATGAAGGAACAGGCTAAGGTCTGAGCCATACTGCCTAGTCATTAGTTTTTTATTTGTTTTTGTCCCTTGATGATAATGAGTGGTGATTAAGATGAACGATAAATGATGTTCCCCAAACCCCTTGAGTTCTCAGTAAAGATGTGGGACTTTACTGAGGTCTCACGAGATACTTGAGAGAATATGAAAAGTGATGTTGCACTGTTTTGTTTCATTTGCCAACACTCATGCACGTTCACAAACACTTAACGGTTAATAATCCACTATTATTTCACATTAATGTTCGAAAAAACACAAATTTTGGAAAATAAAACAAAACTGAAGACATGACGCTTCACTTTCCCGCCAAGAAGTCCTTTTTTTTTTTGTTGCGTTCCGTTTCTGACTTTGTATTCGCAACTTTTTTTTAATTAGTTTTCGCAACGGGTTCACGCGTAATTGTCCATATTTTAATGTTTTTTTTTTAATTTAAATTAAATGTCTGCTCAAGTGATTTTCGATTGCACAAACCAGCGGGTGGAGATTGCTTGGTTTTATTTTGTTTTAAGGTAATTGGGTTCACCCAATTACCTTAATAATGAGATGAAACTATTCATAGTTTCATCTCATTATCTTTATTTTTTTTTGTTTGTGATATTGTTATTATTTTATATATCTTATATTTATTTTTATGTCAACCTCAGGTGATGATTCAAACTATCTTTCTTTGAATTTTAGTAGTATTGATGAAGACAGTTTTGTTAGCATCCCGTCCCTTTCCGATACTCTTGAGTGTCAGTTTTCTGATGTACCAAAAATCTTTAACGTCATTCACATTAATGCGCAAAGTATTCCGGCTCATCATTCAGACATGCTGGCGTCACTCGATCTCAAAAATATTCATGCTGTATTAATCTCCGAGTCTTGGCTTAAACCGTGTTTACCTTCTACCTCTTATGCTCTGCCTGGCTTTCACCTTATACGCAACGATCGTACTGGCTCCAGAGGTGGCGGGGTTGCTATATACTTACGTGCTCATCTTCCTTTCTCTGTAATTAGCACCTCGGCACAACCACCTCCTGCTAGCGCAGGCGAGCATTTGTTGGTTGAAGTTTTTCTTTCTCACAATGAAGTCCTTCTCGGAGTTTATTACAGCCCTTGTCTTTCTTTCGAGAAATTACTCGAAGACATAGTTCCTTCCTACAACCATTTAATTATTGTTTGATATAGAGAGTCTACATCTGCCCTGCTACCAGGCTATTTCTAGCCAACTTAAATCTATACTAAATTATAATGTATATAAACTAACTTACGTACTATGAAGACGGTGGCTGCGCGTCCCGACGCCGCTCCGCCTCGTTTCAGCTGGGCCGCAGTCCGTCGCGCCGGCTGGCTTCGGGCTGCTGTGGTGGTGGTGGTAGCTCGCCTTCCCGGCGACTGTCTCTGGCTGCTGCTGTGGTATGGAAAGGCCCTAGGCGTCCCGTCTACCCCTCAGCGCTGAACCCAGACAAATACATACCACTTGCACCAATCACTTAGCCCGCCACGACACGTGTGCGGGTCAACCAACAAATCACTGATTTTACCTAGCCCGCCCTGGTACTAATTTAGCTAATGTGCCCCACACTGTTTCATAATTTATTTATATGACCAGTTTAACTACATATATGTGCCCTACATATCACCAAATTATCAATTAAATTACACGACCGCGCTACATCGGTTCCTAACCTCACCAAAATTCCCAACGTGAGTGTGTCACACTGACACTGACATTGACAGTCGTCTGTCAAATACAAATTAAAACTAACACAAAAGGTTGCCAGCCGTAAGTGGCCATTTTGTTCCGAACATCCCCCGCTTCGGTCTGGAGGGCCAGCCCCAGACCGCTAGCTCAATCAATCGGGCAAGTAGAGACAGTTGTTGCGGCTCATCGCGGAATCGAACCGCAGTCCCATACTCGCCAACAAACAACTTTACAATGCTGCCCTAGCTACAAGCAAGGAGAGCAAGTCATTCTCCTTCAACAACATAATAAATCTAATTAGCCAAATTAAAATAATGCTAAATTATCTTATTCACCAAAGCTTATTTTCTAAAAATTTACAAACATCAGTTAAATACACCCGTGCCCTTGCCATTTTGTGCCATTGTCGGAGCGAATAAGTGAAGGTAGACCCTTACGCGACACGAAACGATCCAACGCGACGACGAAGGCCTCCGTGGACAACGAAGAGACTCTTAAGAGGACGGCCTTAGTAGCCAGGCACAAAAAAAAACCACAAAATATATACCCACAACCTGGACGTGGCGCAGGTAGGTCGGTTTTACCGAGAAAACCCGTTGCGTGCGATTCCCAAGAACGGACGAGACTGAGTGACTCAGTCCGAAGGCAGACCCCCCGTCTGCGGCTGCACGGGTGAAGACGTCCACTGTGACAAAACAAACACCGAAAGAGCACTACACAAATGTAGCTCTTCGGACAAACAATATTCAAAATTACACCAGCAGTGTAGAGCAGCAGCCAGAGCTATCTGGGTGCCTAGTAGGACCCGTCCTACTACACCCGAGCCCAAGAGTAGGTCAATTGGGCCAGGTGACAAAGTGTGGGTCTGCCCGATCTAGACCAATGTCTGTGCCGTTATCCCTGCGGGCGAATCGGTAAAAGGCTGTTAACTTACAATGGTAAATTCATTACCGTTACCGAAATTAAATTCCTCACCGTAGATTATGTACCGATGTGAGGGTGACTTGTGTTTGCCCCGTCAAACACCCAATAAGCATGCCACCAAACAATGTTGCACAAAATTAAAATTTCAAATCTAAGATTTCTTTAAAATCTTTCAAACTCGGCCGCCGTAGTAGAAAGCAAAACCGTCCGTGGTTTTGCTCTCGCAAAGGGGCAGGCTAGCTATGGCCTGCTCGGGTCCCCCATCTCCAAAGAAGGCCCCCGCCCGTGTGATACCGCGGGTGGTACGATAACCGCTGCGGCATAGCTCGATCGCGGTTGCACGCTGGCGCGCACAGAGCTAGTTGCAGGGAGGGGTCCCTCCTTCGTGACACCGTCGGGGCCCCCGCCCGTGTGATACCCAAATCGCACTCGAGCCGGCGGCATGGTAACCTGCAGGCGCGGGTTTGCGCGCCTGCGCATGGTTCACCTTCCGGTGTGGGGGCGCGCCTCGCGCATGACTGGGCCTCCAGTCCGCTGGTAGGTGTGTGCTCCGCGCTGGAGCACCCTTGCCCGTGTAACGCTGCCACCGCTGTTGTGTGGTCGGTCAAGCCGCTCCCGACCTGTGAACACCCAACAATAATAAATGCTGTGGTCCACCAAATGCACTGCGGCGTTGAGGCCTATAGCCAAAGCAAAGGCCGCTGCGCCTTGCTATACGCCGCCTCGTCATTACACGCAGCCCTCGTCGGTCCTGGCACCGCGTCGTAGTGTGACCCGTTTGGCCGCACTGTGTACAAGCCGGGTCCATGCCGGCTGCTGCAGTCAGCGTGCTTGCCTAAAAAACGTAATCCTAAATCCTTTGCTGAATATCGACCTATTTCCATTCTCCCTTTCCTATCCAAAGTCCTCGAGCGTCTTGTCCATAATCAAATCAGTAAGTTCCTGTCCCATCATAATCTTCTAAACCCACTCCAATCCGGTTTCCGTCCTGGCCATAGCACTGTGACTACTTTAGTCAAGATCACTGACGACATCCGCCTCGGCATGGAAAACGGTCACCTTACTTTGCTAACTTTGCTTTCCTTCAGCAATGCTTTCAATACAGTCGACTTCGACACACTTTTATCTTTGATGCGCTCACTTAACATATCTCCAACGGTAATTGAGTGGTTTCACAGCTACCTGCACGGACGCAGGCAGCGGGTTCGCCTTGAAGAGAAATTCTCTACGTGGTGTGACTCGACGGCTGGTGTCCCGCAGGGTGGCGTTTTATCTCCTCTCCTCTTCGCTATATTTATCACTTCTATTTCTGAAAACCTTTCTTCTTCCTACCACCTATATGCAGACGATTTACAAATTTATTGCCAGGCACCACTTAATAATCTCGCGCAAGCTATAGAAACTACCAACGTTAATTTAAAACAAATTGTTGATTGGAGCTGAGCCTACGGACTCAAAGTCAACCCAAGCAAAACACAGGCTATTATGGTCCAGGTTCCAGGTTCCAGCTCCAGGTTGCTTTCCAAGGTAAACTGGGAAACCCTCCCCAAGGTTATATTTGATGGAGTGGATATCCCTTTTAGCAAATCAGTTGCTAACTTGGGTGTTATTGTTGATAGTTGCTCGAGTTGGGGGCCGCAGCTGCAAGCTGTCAGCCGCAAGCTTTACGCGTCCACGGCTTCTTTAAGAAGATTGCGTAACTTTTTACCCACTGCCACTAAAATTGCACTAGCGCATTCGCTGCTTCTTCCCGTTTTAGACTATGCTGACGCCTGCTATCTTGATCTCTCGGAGGACCAGCTAAATAAACTTGAGCGCCTTCAAAATCTTTGTATTCGATTCATATTTGGCTTGCGCAAGTATGATCACGTTTCTGAGTACCGCGCTAAACTCAAGTGGCTTCCTATTCGTCTTCGCCGGAATACTCACATCCTCTCCCTTCTATATAACATATTGTTTAATCCCACCTATCCTTCCTATCTAAAGGAGCGTTTCAGTTTTCTTTATTGTTCGAACTCGCGCTCATTACGGTCATCAGAAAATCTTAGCCTTAGAACCCCTCTTCACAACACCACCTTTTACGATTGTTCCTTCACTGTTGAAGCTGTTCGTCTCTGGAACTCCCTTCCAGTTGCGATCAGGCGTGCTCAAACCATTCACGCATTCAAGGAACTCGTGAAAAATTTCTACCTTCCCCTTTAACCCTATCCTGCTACATAGCTGTCTTTGTCTCCTATTTCTTACCTGAGACTATTATGTTTAAGTATGTATATGTAAATATGTATATTATTAATATTTATTTATTTTATAGTTTTATAATAAATGTTATAATATAATTAATATTTTATTTTAATTATTTCCTTAGTTTTGCTTTTTATTGTGTTCTTAACTATGTTTTAAATATTTGCACCTCCGATCATAGAGTTTATAAGTTCTCTCCATCCGATTGGTTGTCTGGCAGAAATCGCTTTTAAGCGATAAGACCGCCAAATTGTAACTTTGTATTTTTGCTCTTTTATGTCTAAATGTTTGTGTTATTATGTTACAATAAAAGTATTATCTATCTATCTCTCTAAATAATTAATAAAAAATAATTTAAAAAAAAAATGGAAATTATGTCTATTATCGTTACTAAATGATATAAAAATATGCGCACATATAAAAAAAATCCTGTAAAAGTACCACAAAGTTTGTCCCCACCCATAAACCAAGTTTTCGCACAAAGCGTTAAATTATAAAGGCCTTTTGGCACGGCGGCGACGACGTACATGTTCTTTTTCTTTATTATTTTTGTAGGTAAGTAATTGTATTAATAACTTACAAGTACTCGTAAAGTTTCGTTTCTTACATGTTTTGTTCTTGCTTTTTATTTTATTTAAACCAAATGTTTTTTTTATATATTTTCTGTATGTCGTGATTATGTTATTAAATGTTTTCTTTTTAACTTTTTTACTTGCTTATGCATATTTAATTTTATTAAGTATATGAGTAAGTATACCTAAGTACGTGTTTTTTTTTAAATCTATTTTATTTCTATCTCAATTGTTCCATAATATTTATTGTTGTGAACTTGTATTTCTATCATTTAAAACTAACCTGTGTTGTCAGCTAAACTTTTATAGTTGTAAATAGTTAGGTCATCCATCCAACATCCATAGACGATTATTATCCCCAAAGGGTTAGTCAGCGACTAGGCAATCATCATCATCATCAGCCTATAAACGTCCCACTGCTGGGCACAGGCCTCCCATGTGGACAACAGCACGTGGGGATATTAGGCCGTAACCCATCACGCTGGCCCAACGCGGGTTGGTGGGTTTTAACGACTGCCATCTTACGACAACAACCGGGACCAACGGCAGCACGGAGGAGCTCGAGATGTTTTTAATTGGTCACCCATCAGGCGACCCGGCATCGCGAAAGTTGCTTAGCAGGCAAGATCGCAAGCCGAACGCGCTAGCCGCTGCGCCATCGAGCTCCTCGAACTAGGCAATGACCGCAAAAGTCCTATTAGTCAGCGACTAAGCCATAACCTATGCCATAGTCCGCTGTGTAGGGGCTGCTCATCAAAAGAATAATACTGACCCATACAAACAAAGACTGCACATACATCCAATAGATTAGATCGGCGATAGGCTCACTACCTGTCACGCTGAACACATGTGCAGTCGCTATTTGGTGAAAAGTGGACTGTGACAAAGGACTGCTTTTGCGGTCCTCATTGCCTAGTCTCTGACTAACATAGCAGTCTTCTAAGTCGCTAATTTATTTACATCGATACATTACGTTAGTATAATGTGATGATGTAAATCAATTAGCTTGGTCACAAACCAGAAGAATACTACTGATCCATCTTTTCCCTTAGATAAAGGCGACTAACGGATTAAAAGACTACACATTATATCAAACATCTAAGAGCTGCGGTGGGCTCACTACCTGTCACGCATATGTACATTATGTACATTAAATAGTTATATAATGAATGCATATCGCATAAAAGAAAATTGGCTGTTGCATCTAGAATTACGAATATCTACGTAGAGACAATGTTCCCCTGAATTTGCTGTTTATCATAGAGGCTGTTTGATCACTCGCGTTTGCTAGTGACGCCCTTTGTTATTTACCTGTTACAATAATGCAATATAGGATTCAACTGTAGATAATATTTAATACATTTAATGCAGTTTCATCAATGCAACTTAATACAGTGATATTTAATTAATGCATCTACTACCTACTTTTCCAACCAGATTGAAGACGTTCTCGTGTAAGGCCAGAAGGCCTACTCGCATTGATCTCCGAAACGAAAATTCGGCCGAATTTCTTCCAATATTTTTGAAATTTCGATCATTTTTCTAAAAATTAATAAGTAATTTAAATGCCAATCCTAACTTGTTTGGGGGTTAAAGTTACTCGAGTTCGTAGGTTTACCCTCGAGGCCCTACACATGACCCCTGGGTGGTGCTAAATGAGTGACACTGACTGAGTGGTAGAGCCACGCTGCGTTGCAGCACGTATTGGGCCGGCTCGCCCGGGGTAATACCACCCTCTCACGAATATCCGGCGTGAAATAATGGCACTTGGTGCTGTTGTGTTTCGTCCGGCCAGTGAGAGTTCCGGAGGCCCCTTCCCTCCCCCTTCCCCCTCACAATTCCTATTCCTTCCTTAACCCTTTTCTTTTCTTAAAGGTTGGCAACGCATCTGCGACTCCTCTGGTTTTGCGGTAGTCCATGGGCGGCGGTGATTGCTCTCCATCAGGTGACCCGCCTGCTCGTTTGCCTCCTTCTTATCTAAAAAAAAAAGAAACTTGTATGAACGAAATATCGGAAGGAATAGCAACCGCTACATATAGCAAGCGAAGATCGGCCGAAATTTCGTTTCGGAGAATCCGAGCAGGGCTTCAGGTTGGGTTCGATTCCCAGCGGATGGTACACCCTTGTGTACTTGGTTTGGTTAGGGGCCGTCCATTAATCACGTAATGTTTTTTTTATCAATTTTTAGTGACACGTGGTGATTTTGAATGTTTTTTTAAAATTAATTTTTAGTATATAAATACAGGTATAAAGCGTAGGTAATCTAATTTTATTCAAGAAAGTTAAGGATCATAATAAAAATGTCTAGACAGAAAGATTGTTTTTTTGACGGAAAAATAACCCCTCGTGATATTTTGTGAATTTTGCCGAACCCCCCTTTCGAGCTTCACGTGATTGATGGACTGTCCATTAGCGGTACGGCTTGTTAATTCCGCCTGGCTAGCTACCACCACCTTATCTAATGTCTGGCGCCATAACAACTGTTCATGAAATTGTTGTGTTCCGACAGTTAGAGATAAGATAGCCAGTTACTCAGTGGTCGAGGATTCCGGGTGAAGCGCGCTTCCACCTTCGGCCTTATCGTCACTTACCATCAGGTGTGATGAAGGGCAAGCGATTACCCGTATAGATAAGTGAAAACGGAAAAATTGGCTGTTTTATATTAGCTGTTATTCAATATGTATTAAAGAACGTATGTGTGAGGGGAGGACCGAAGCCAAAACACGATTGAAAACATTTTGCTCGATAGAAAAAAATCCTGAAGTTACTTCTAAAATTTCATTTAAATGCACATAACGACTGTGTTTTACAATAATAATTCCTATATAATCATAAACACATACCTGGATATTTACCTTTTCAATTTCTTGACTGATTTGGATTTCCGAAAAACCAAACATTTTTATTAACTTTTTTTCAATTTTCAGTTCAATTCCCGGTCGGGTCAATTTAGAGAAAAAAAAACTGATTTTCTTAATTGATTTTGGGTCTGGGTGTTTATGTATATTAATCCGTTATCTACCATATTAACGAGTTTCAAAAGAATACTCATCTTGGTCTAAATAATTGAGCGTAAACAAATTTAATTTAATTATTTTATTTTATGTGTATTGAACCTTTGTAAGTAGCATAAATGTGTTCCAATAAAAAGCATAATATTATATTAAATCTGCATTGCAACTGCATTTTCAATTCAAATGTACAAATCAGTCTGTTGAAATATTATAAATGAAATAGTAGAATACATTGCCTATTTTAAACCTCAGATAAGTTTTAAATCGAAATATAAGTTCACTGTCTAAATATTGTATCTGTCTGATGCTGTAACTTTTACGACAAGTTTACATTGAAACTATTGGATTGTTAAAGTCTTTGAGTGACTTTTAACCTCGACCAAAAAAGTAAACATTAATTATTTTAACTCAATTTTATTCATATTGTTTTCTAAGCTTTAAGGGAGCACTACACATTGAAATTAAACACTTTTACGGATTAACTCGCGTTTAATTTGACTACATTACATAGTTTTTTAGTTTCCTGACGTTTCCGAACCTTGTGAGTGAGTCTCCTTGTGACCACGGACCCTGTAAAGGTTCTGAAACGAGTTAATCCTTAAAAAGTGTTTCATTTTAATTTTTCCTTTATTTTTCTGTTAGGAGGGTTTACGCATTGTGTACCTACGCCTGGCGTACTCACCATGGAATTCTGTTATTTCAAGAATGCCAAAAAACTGTGCCCAAATAGTACTAAATAGTGCCAGAAGGAAATAAATAGTACCCTTATAGTTAAAAAGTTATAGACATAGTTTGGTGAGTACGCTAGGCGTAGGTTACGCCTAGCGTACTCACCTCAGTTTGGGAAATCTGAGTAAGCTACAACTATAATTAGTATGTCAAAAAACTGTACCCAAATAGTACCAAACAGTGCCCAAAGGAAATAAATAGTACCTTTAATAGTTAAAAAGTTATAGACATAGTTTGGTGAGTACGCTATTCGTAGGTTCTACGCCTAGCGTACTCACCTCGTTGTGCGAAAACAGAACCAGCAATGGCTGTTTCTATCTCAATAAATAGTACCGGAAATAGTACCCTCTAAGAGTGTAATTGTTATTCGACTTTTACACTAGAAAGTCATTAAATTTGATAGCAAACTTCTACATACAAAAATTACGTGTGGTACAGTCGAGCACAGTGAATGGTAAAATATTATTTTTAATACCAAAGGAATTGAGATTGGAATAACTATGGAATTCACTAATAGATTTTATTCGTATTTTAAAAACCAGAAAAATAGTAGTTGTTTCGTGTATAACTATATAAAACACATTCTACCTTATAGCCTGTTTATTAACAATAAATTTTCACTTTAATTTATCGAGAAAAAAACTGCTAATATCTTCCGAATACAACTGCAAACCGTCCGAAGTTAACCCAACGCACCTTACGCAACACAGTAAAATACTTTATACAGTCCAGAAAACTAAGAATATGATTTAATTTGTTATTTTACGATTAATAAAAAACAATAACGTATTTATGTAGGTAAGTATACATAATATATTCAAACTGAGTAGGTACCTACCTACCTAGCTAATAAAAGATCAACTGCAAATCGACATGAACATAAAATGCTATTACAGCTGAAATATACATAGGTACTTACTCATTTAAAGATCACTTTCACATCATAGTGTAACAAAATTCACAAGTTTTCTCCATTAATTGTTTCACAAATTAACTATTCGCAAACCTTTGCGGTGGCAAGGCAAAGTAGTCATCTAAAAAAATCGGTTCCCGAAAACTATGCGTTCCCACCGCGGTGTCAAGCAAATTGTTGTGTATTGCAATATTGATCTTTAGCATTTTCATAATACAGGTCAGTTTATAACTTATTCATACTAAGATGCATCGCTGTCGCGCGTCGATAAGTTGCACTATGATCAACAAAAGTAACAGATTGTTGTCGCACAATATTGAACTTTCAATTTCAAACATAAGATAAATAGTTCCTTAAATAAGAAGGTGCTCTTTCCCTTATGAAATCCGGCAAAAAAAACGATAGTCAATATTTTGGAAAACATGGATCTTGTACCTATATAAGAAAAATAATTATAATCAACTAGGTACATAACTGATATTAAACTTCCTCTTTACGCATATACACCTATTAATTTCAACAAAATTAAAAGTAATATGTAGTAGGTACATAATAAGTAATAACATAAAAATTATTATGAGTTCGCCTGTACCTCATGTCAATGTATGTAGAAGTTTGCTATCAAATTTAATGACTTTCTAGTGTAAAAGTCAAATAACAATTACACTCTTAGAGGGTACTATTTCCGGTACTATTTATTGAGATAGAAATGAGAGCCATTGCTGGTTCTGTTTTCGCTCAACGTAGTGAGTACGCTAGGCGTAGAACCTACGCCTAGCGTACTCACCAAACTATGTCTATAACTTTTTAACTATAAAGGTACTATTTATTTCCTTTGTGCACTATTTGGTACTATTTGGGTACAGTTTTTTGTACATACTAATTATAGTTGTAGCTTACTCAGATTTCCCAAACTGAGGTGAGTACGCTAGGCGTAACCTACGCCTAGCGTACTCACCAAACTATGTCTATAAATTTTTAACTATAAGGGTACTATTTATTTCCTTTTGGCACTATTTGGTACTATTTGGGCACAGTTTTTTGGCATTCTTGAAATAACAGAATTCCATGGTGAGTACGCCAGGCGTAGGTCCACTACGCATTTCGGTTTCCCATACAAACTTCCAAGTTGAAATTTTTAAAAACCATTATGCCAATTTTGATGAAACTTTGCATGCTAAAGTAAAACACAGAGATCTAAAGAGTTTGTTAAAAACATTTTTAATAAACGTTTATTTAGCTGTGTTATTGCGATTTAAAGTCTACTATAGAAAGTTTTAAATCGCAATAACTCACTAAATAAACGTTTTTTAAAAATGTTTTTAACAAACTATTTAGATCCGTGTATTTTACTTTAGCATGCAAAGTTTCATTAAAATTGGCTTAGTGGTTTTTAAAAAAAAAACCGAATGGCGTAAACCCTCTAAAGTGGACCGTGGAAGACTTGGGAGGGGTCTTTGCCCACAAGTGGGATATACATATACGCTCACGATTAATATCCCTCAAGGGTTAGTCAGAGACTAGGCAATGAGGACAGCTAAATAAGTTCTCTGAAATGCGTTTCACCAACTAACAACTGCCCACGTGCTCAGCGTGATAAGTGGTGAGCACAATGCTGCTCTCTGCTGTTGCATGTATATGTGGCAAAACAGAGATTTGGTCAATTCCCTAAGTGATTCGATCAAATCACGAGGATGTTAAAATAACAACACGATTTTATCATTTCCCTAAACAAATCTAGGGATTTGAAAACCACTAGAACATAAATTGCCCTACTCCTGTAGGTCACGTGATAGGTTAGAAATTTAAGACAATTGTCTTGAAGTTCGAGGTTTTTTTTAAATTATACAACATAAATACTAGCTGCCCTACTCCTGTAGGTCACATGTTTTTGGTCATTTCACGGAACCAGTTCTGGTATTTGTTCAAAATCCCAAGATTTGTTTACGGAAATGATAAAATCGTGTTGTTATTTTAACATCCTCGTGATTTGATCAAATCACTTAGGGAATTGATCAAATCTCTGTTTTTATCATATCCCTGCGACATATAGATACATACATATAATCACGACTCTATATCCTCGAAGGGTTAGTCAGAAAGCAGTCCTCTACCTTAGTCCACTTTTCACCAAATAGCGACTGCACATGTGCTCAGCGCGACGGTGGAGAGGCCATCACCGCTCTATACTGTTGGATGTATGTGCAGTATTTAGTCCGTTAGTCGTCTTTTACGACACCTAAGGGAAGAGCGAGGGGGTGGTAGTATTCTTTTACTGCTACGCGACACGGACCACGGTTAACGTTGTGCTGTCTTTAGTCGGTTAGTCGTCTTTTATGACACCCAAGGGAAGAGTAGTATTCTTTTAATGAGCCTCCACCACGGAGCAAATAAAGGCCGCCACACACACAGCTCAATTATCACAACAGTGGGAAATATAGGCAATTTTTTATATAAAAAAAAACTAACTTAATTTTTATATACAAGCCTTTATTTTTATATCCAAAAACAAAAAAAAAAAAACTCATTCCTAACAAACCTTTAGATTTAGATATAAAACACTCCATTAATAAACATAAAGTAAGATGACACATTAACTAGACACCCCGCTCCAAATTATGAGCCAGCCAGTGAATTACTTATGCCACGTACGTTCAGTACCAGCACTCAAGTGTATATTTCACAATTTTAAGGTTCCATTACCCGTAAAATCTGTATTGATCGTAAATATTTTTATATGGACATTAATTGTGAACGAGCCGTCTCGTGCCGCACTGTTCCATATTGTTCGACCTCAGTGCTATTTTATTATGCACATTCGTTTATGGGTCCTAGGTGTCTTTCTGGTAGCCGTAATGGGCGGTGATATTAAATTTATTTATCGCACTCTGGTTAAATGTCAGCAGTTAATTATGAGCTCGTTGCCGAATAAGAGAAACAGATATTGTTTAATGGACACTTTGTTGAGTGAGAGGGGTGTGGTGCCGGCTTAATATTAAGGGGTTGCCGCGCAATCGCAAAAACTTCCATAAGTCTCTTAATGATCTTCAAAGCAAAATCAATCATATTGATATTTATAATTAGAACAATTCTGCTTTGAAGTTTCAGACCTAGTAATTTTATTAGAGCAGTGTTTTTATTCTGCGAAATGTACAAAACCATCACGCGCTTGTGTTAACAATTAAAATTTACTTTTTTAAGAAGGGGGTGCCCTGCGGAATGTCAATACAAATATTTTCATGTAAGAATTATTGTTTCATGCGTACAATTACGAAAGTTGTCGAAAAAATATGTTTTTTCGACAACATTCATCAGATTTATGTGTTGTTTGTTTTTGTTTAAAGAATTTGTTTCAAATTTCAACAAGGCCATGACCTTGAGCAATGATCAGGCTAATTTACATAAGTTCTTTTGATGTATTTAACTAATTCAGCGCATAGTACAAGTGACTTAAAAATACGTAAATTTTCACAATTTCGTGCAGGACCCTTTTAAAAGAATACTAAGATCCCATCTCTGCCCGTCGGAGTTGTAAAAGGCGACTAACGGACTAAAGGCTGCACATATATTCAACAGCATAGAGCGATGGGCTCACCACCTATCACGCTGAGCACATGTGCAGTTGTTAGGTATGTAATGAAACGTGGACAGTGTCAGTGGACGGCTTTTGTGGTATTCGTGGCCTAGTCTCTTTCTCTGGCAAAGCATTTGAACGTTTGTGATTATGATGACAATTCGGATACCGACTGCTCCATAGGTAGCTTAACATTCGCGATCGTTTCAAAAATCCCATGGCCGTCACCGAACTCAAAAACAATAACAAGAACAAGTGACACTCGCTTATTAATGTGTTAAGTTCCATAATAACACTTTTACTATCTCAAAGATCATATCCAATTTGCTGTGGCGTAAATCATTGCTACCCCCCATATTTCATGGGCGACCTTTGGCTCGTGTTTCGGAACACTTGATAATATATTGCGTATTGTGGTATGATTTAGTTGGTGCATTGTCATAACTTGCTCTACATTATGGTAGGTAAATATAAACTTAATTTTAAAGACCAACATTTATAAGTTGATTAAGGCAGTGTTCTTCTGGCAATCAACAAACAATCTGATTGACTGAAGGTGTAAGTTGTGGCAATTTGTGGAAAAAGATAAATAAAGCAAAATCTTTTAACAAATATTACTTAAATGTTAACAAAATTGAAAATTGGAAATGGTCTTTGTATTCTCCTCAATGTCTTTACATTTAAAATTGAGCTACTAAGGAAGTATTATTTATAACGGTTTTTAAAAAGTTAAAAATGAAAGCTGTATCTTTTTGGCGGCTATCAGTAATGTGGTGCCCAAACTTGTAGCAAAATGTGAGAGTCAAAGGCGATTTACCCTTTTAGTGCTTTTGTTCCATTACATAACATATAATCGTTTCGTATCGTTAGTGGCGGTGGAGCTAAAGGAAAAATAAAAGCAATAATGTAAACCTTTTAGGCTTTTCCCACTACATGGCGGCAGAAGTGACGTCCAATCTCGAATGGCGTAAATCATTGCAGCCCCGCGATATGTTACGGCGACCGTAGTCTGCGGAGCTCGCCTGAAATACTTAAAATATGATTATTTTCATGGGGTCCCTCCGCTTCACCAAAAATTACATGACAAATTTTCATTTACAACCCATTATTGACAAAAACATGATTTGTCACTTTATCATTACACAACAAAACGTTTATCAAACAATTTAGTAAAAAAAATAATTAGTTGACCAACTTTTATTACATATCGCATTATTTGACCAGAATATTTATTTTAATTTTGGTTTTCAAAGTTTTTTAAAGCCATATTGTTATTTTCATAAAATTTCATGTGCTTACTTAAAAGTTGAATTCATGCTGCACGTCTTTTTAAAATACTGTATGCTTGTTTGCATGCTTGCTTGCATGCATGCTGCATGCTTGATTGCTTGCTTGCATGCATGCTTGTACCACGTGATTGTACCCTGCATGCCGGGTGTTGCCGCTAATAAGACAAAGTTAAGTATGTTACTACAGTTTTGCGGTTAGGTTAGACTTTTAATAAATAACGGAGGGGGTTCGCATGCCCCCCGACCCCCACCTGAGCAGTACTAAAGTAAAAAAGGAAGGAAAACTTGTCAAATTAATTAAATTTAATTTAAAAATGACATTTTGCATTAAATGTGAATTTGTCATAAGAATCGAAATGCTGAATGAAAAATGTATATATAATCAAATAAAAGTAATCCAAAACATTTGTATAGATACAGATTTGCGAAATGTACGTTTGTGAAGTGATTGTTTGTAAAATGAAATATTTGCGTAATTAAAATAAATAGGTCTTCTTAGTTGGTTTTAAAATTTGCATATTAAGTTAAGGTTTTATAATTATTAAAAAAATGTAAAAATATTGTAAGCCCACATACATGTCCAATGTTTCTATATTTTTTTATATTTTTTTTGTGTATGTTTTGTTGGTTGTCCTTAATAAATAAAATAAAATAAAATGGTACTTATATGAAAATATGTTAGTTGTAAATGAACATTTGTGAACAGTGTTTTAGTTAAACATCAGTGATCCTATTTTCATTTATATTGTTACTGACCGGTAATCGTAATCAATTTGTCATCACATTTTAGTAAAATAGTAATTAACTGAGTTAAACCTGGTTTAAAACTTATGCTGCCTAGTTTTTGTAAATAAAGGCAGATAGAGACTTTGTTTTAATTTTATTCTTGTTTGGAGATAAACATATATATATAGAGATAAACATATATAAATATATATATGGTATTTTTCTACTTTTTAGTGACAAAAGTGACGTCCAATCTCAAACGGCGTAAATCATCGCCGCCCCGCGATATGTTACGGCGACCGTAATCGCGTAGCTCGCTTGAAATACTTATGACACGGTTATCACTTGTGTTGTTTTAGTTTATTTTGATAACAACCGTCAATAATTTGTCTTCGTATTTTTTTTTTTTTTTTATACTAAGTCCGGCAAATGACCCCACTCCACCTGATGTTAAGTGGAAATGAGGTCCAGGCGCGAGGACAACTGGTGCAGCGTAAGAGACGTAGCATCAGTCATCCTCACTCTGCCGGCCCACAAAGTGCTTCTTCACGCCTCGTTTGAAGGACCCTATGTCATAGGTAGGAGGGAATACGTGTAGACCTCCTGGTAGACTTTTCCATCTTTTGGAAGTGCGGCAAAGAAACGAGTCACCAAATTTCTTTGTGCGAGATGGAATGTTAGAGACTGTAAATTGGTGACTCCGCAGAGCAGCACGCGTACTCCTATGGAGGAAGGGAGAAGGAGGGATGAGGTCAAAGAGTTCTTCAGAGCACTCGCCATGGTATTAACGGTAAAAGACGCTGAGTGACGCAATATCTCTACGCAATTGCAAAGGCTCGAGAGTTTTAGTGACCTCTGCATTGCCGATAATGCGCACAGCGCGGCGCTGCAATCTGTCCAAGGCATCGAGAAGGTACTTTGCGGAGCCGTCCCAAAGGTGAGAGCAATACTCCACGCAAGACCGCACCTGTGTCTTGTATAATAGACACAACTGATCAGGCGTGAAGAATCGCCGCACCTTGTTCAGGACACCGAGTTTACGTGAGGCATTTTTAATCACGGTTTCGATGTAGTCCTTTTGGTTCAGATCGCAGCGGATATCCATACCGAGCATGTTAATACTGCTCTGCAGGCCTAGAGATGTACCCTGAAGAGAGGGAAGGGGAAGGAATGGCGACTTTTTCGCTGTGAACGCGCACACCTGTGTTTTCTTGGCATTGAACTCCACCAGATTATCGGAGCCCCATTTAGAAATGAGGTCCAACATCCGATCGAGCTCAATGACAAGATTTGCTCGCTTCATTTCGGTGTCTACCCGCCCAGCCGTTGGGTGCCCGTTATATCCCCCATGCACTGTGCTATCATCTGCATAGCAATGAATGCTTCCAAGAGGAAGCATGTCATTGATATGCAGAAGAAACAGCGTGGGGGATAGAACGGAGCCCTGAGGAACACCAGCGTTCACTGACATGAACCGCGAAGCGCATCCATCCGAAAGGACACGGATTCTACGCTCATGCAGGAAGCTGGCAATCCAGGTACAGAACTGAGCGGGCAAACCGTATGCCGGGAGCTCGGAGAGAAGAGCTTTGTGCCAGACCCGATCAAAAGCCTTGGCTATGTCAAGGCTAACTGCCAGTGACTCGCCACGCTTGTCAATAGCCTCACCCCAGAGATGTGTGACGTACGCTAGAAGATCACCCGTTGACCGTTTTGGCCGAAACCCATATTGACGATCGTGAATTAGGGAGTGATCTTCTAGGTATCGAATAAGCTGTTTGTTCAATATTCGTTCTAGGATCTTACACAACACTGAAGTTACGGCTATAGGGCGGTAATTAGTCGGATCTGACTGATCTCCTTTTTTAGGGATCGGTTGCACATTAGCTTCTCTCCAAGATTCCGGCACACAACCCGAAGAGAGCGAGAGACGGTACAGACGCGTTAACACAGGGGACAACTCTGCTGCACACATTTTCAGGACTATTGCTGGGATGCCATCAGGACCGTTAGCTTTCCGGACATCGATTGACTGCAGCTCTGCACGGACATCACACTGCCTGATTTTAATATCATAGATTGTGTGGCCACAGTGAGGAATTGAGGGTGGCTGTGCATTACAGTCATCGATTCGGGAGTTAGCCGCAAAAAGTTTGGCCAGGAGATCGACCTTTTCCTGCGGCTTGTGAGCTAAACTTCCGTTAGTCAGAGACTAAGCAATGAGAACCGCAAAAGCAGTCCACTGCCATAGTCCACTTTTCACCAAATAGCGACTGCACATGTGCTTAGCGTGACAGGTGAGCCCATCGCCGCTCTACGCTGTTGGATATATGTATGCAGTATTTGGTCCGTTAGTCGCCTTTAACGACACCCAAGGGAAGAGAGGGGGTGGTAGTAATTACTACCACCCCCTAGTCATTCACCGCTACGCGACACGGTTTTAAATGAAAGTGAAGTAACTTTTTTTGTTGGTTTTTCCTATTTGTGAATGTTTGTCTAATGCAAATTCGTAAATATTACTAAAGAACTTAAATAAAAAACAAACCTCTCAAACCGTAACTTCAAGCTAGTTGCAAAACAAATTTTTACCTTTAGTAAGTAGTCTCCAGTCAGCAGCGATATACAACTTTACCTTGCCACAGGAAATCCTCTCTCGTCCTGAAGGAGGAAACGCTGAGGGCCCGCGAGTGCCTCGAGCGCCTAACGACCACTCGTGTGGATGCGCCCTTATGTAAGGGCCCGGAACAACAGTTACTCTCGAGACAACGACGTTAGTTTAAATAAACTCATGCAGGATTTTATAGAAGATACATTTCATCATAAAAGCATTATACTATAGTGATGGGCGATTGTGAATGACATTATTCGAATTATTCGATTGTAGAAGTCATTCGAATTATTCGAATAACTTTACAAATCATTCGATTTTGAATATAAGCGAGAAGCGAATAAGAATGTATAGCGTCGTCTCATTCCTTCCGATTCAAATTTCATTACTACTAGTTTATCTAGTCGAATATTCAAACCATCGAACTAACTTCTACGAGGGAATAAAAAGGTAAACGAAACAAGTGTGTGTAAGAGAGAAAGAAAGAAGTATAAACAATCATGGCGTTTGCTCTTTTTGCATTCCCGCCAATCGCGCCATTGCATTATTCGATTGTTTCTTCGAATATCAAATAAAAGTAGACTTTATGTTACGATAGATAAAGACCAATTTTGAATGGCATAGTGAATGAGTGAACTAGCGGTTTCATTCGAATTTGCGAACTAGTGATCGATTGTTTTTGTATTCGATTGTTAATATTAGTTGTATCAAACCATTCGATTGGTCGAATCAGTAACAATCGCCCATCTTTGATACTAACTATAATGGAACTTTTTACAGAGTAACTCCGGTTTAATTGTTACATCTAATTACTACATACAGTCAATAAATTTAATTGATGGTATTCAAGTTACTATTAATTATGAGATGACTAACACCTCATTTTATAAATATAGAATACATACCATAACACATTCGTTTCATTTATAAATTTTGAAAAAAATTTATTCATTAACTATTATAGAGAAATATTTGGCATTTACCAATTAAAGCAATTTATTTTCCACTGCTGGGAAAATAAATTGCTCATAGTAAAAAAATAAATATGCATGCAAAGACCCCTTAACCCGTCTGTGTATGCATCAATCGCCATTACGTCAATTCATCATACATCCATACATCACGCCCTCTTGTTTCGGAGGGTTGGTAGAAAAGAGGCTACAGCATTCTCCACTGTGCATTGTTTTTAAAGCGTGCATGTTGTTCTTAGCTTATCGTTTAGAGTGTAGACTCTCGTTCGAGACCGCAGCGCGACATCGAAAGACCCAGTAATAATAGCTTGTGATGCTTCTTGGAAAGCAGAACTATGCACGGCTCAGGAGCATAAACACACTGGCATGACTCAATTTCGCAGAGCAAACAGAGAGCTATGGTTATCATTTACTCCTGGCACAGGGCCGGCTGCAGTACGCGCAGTGGGGCCCGCGGGAGTTACTTTGTTTTGTGGACAAAGTAAACTTCTAATAGGTTATCATCAGCCTATAAACGTCCTACTATGGGGAATAGGCTTCTTCACAAGGACAACAACACGTGGTGCGATGGAGCCATATACCATCACGCTGGCCCAATGCTTGTTGGTGGGTAATAAAATGTCAACACAGTAGGCAAATGATTCCAGATGCAGAGGCCAGATGCGAAGACAGCTAGTGAAGCTGGATTTTGCCGCAATAGCATCATCACCTTGCCGACCGCAAGTTTCCTTTTCACACCCCGTTTGACGTTTAGGCTTTCTTGTTGAGGGAGTGTGCAATCATTTCTTTTAATTACAGCTTTTTACATATAGCAGCAAACATCATTTAAGTTACAAATTAGTAAAGTAAAATGATGTTTTTGAGTGAGAATGGTATGAAATGTGTCACCCGCAACCCGCTAGTAGCTGATGGTAAAAATAAATGATCGTGGTTACATGCTTTGCTGCGATGAGGCTTGGACTACGGTCCATTTGAATCGGGATCCATATGTTTCTTTAGCGCAGCGTAAGTTTAACGCTGATTAATTTTTCAGTAACAGACACATCGTTCAAGTTAAATTACCTACGATTCAACGGATACTGCCACACACAAAATTCATGAATAAAACATAGGAATAATAGGGGCCCCACTAAACCCTGAGTACACACCCTATTGACACTTCAGGTTGAGAGCAGGTTTAGTGAAAACAGCTCGACACGAGCGCTGCTGTTAAATTTTCCTTTGCATTTTCACAAAGGTAAATTAGGACGCAATTTAATACCGACTTAAAATAATAAAGATTTGAGTATGACTGGCCAATTTGAGATTAATTTACGATTGGCATATTATAGGTACTGCTTTGAGGAGAATTTTGCTTCAGTAGTCACACCTAAATTATATGGTTATAATTTTTTTATGAGTGGCGAATATAATTTTCGGATTCATAATTAAGCAACTTTCGCTACACGGAGAATGGGTGATCGAAATGTAAACCACTGATAGATATTAGTGGTTTACAGTTCGATCATATATCCTATAAAGTTTTGTACCTATGTTTTTGATACGGTGGCCGTGTCCAGGGGTCATTCCCAGTGGCCCAATTCACGTATTTCGTAATTGGTCGAGTAAAGTCTGTTTCACAATTTTTCAAAGTATAGCCCAGTGGCCCAATTCACGTATTTCGTAATAGTCAAAATGTCCCTTACGTTTAGAAGTCGTCCTATTGAAAAACAGTTATAAGTCCGTATTCACCTGTCATTTCGATGAACGATTACTCGATAGGATCGCAACTCAGCGATTTGTCAACTATTTAAACTTAATGTTTGCCATTACAATTCTACCAAACAAATTCAAATACTTTTTGTTACGAAAACATGCAGAAATATTTATTATTTTTTTCCAACGACTTGGAAATTGTCTAATGTAATTGTTGACATCCGATCAAACTAAACGTCAAAATAATAGGTGAATACCACGGAGGCAACGATCGAATTTCGATTACTGCACGTGAATACGCTTGAACAAAACCGACTTAACCATATCGTGCGATTGATACGTGAATACGAAAAATGACTTCAGCGAGCGAAAGATTATTATAATGCACTACTAAGACATAACCGTGTCGCGTATAGGGGTGAAAGTATACTACCACCCCCTCTCTTCCCTTGGGTGTCGTAAAAGGTGACTAACGGATTAAACACTGCACATACATCTAACAGCATGGAGCGGCAAAGGGCTCACCATCTGTCACGCTAAGCACATGTGCGGTCGCTACTTGGTGAAAAGTGGACTATGGTAGAGGACTGCTTTTGCTGCCTTCCTATTCTCCTAGTCTATTCGGCACTTGCCCTCTTTCTGATCTTGTCTACAATTCTCATTTCCGTACAAATTGTAGATTTTTGCTATTTGTCTAGTCTCTGACTAAACCTTCGGGGATAATAGTCGTGATTATATGTATGTATCACAGAAATATCGTGATATATTTCTGTGGTATGTATGTATGTAATATAGCAAAGGTTGTGTGTCAAGTCAGGATCGTAGAAAATGGAAAGCTGTGTTTTGTAACTGTATACAAGTATTTTATTAAGTATATTTATTACGTATGTATGTAATAAATAGACTTAATAAAATACTTGTATACAGTTTGAGCGACGATTTCTCTCATTCAACCGGGGTTCATTCGTTCGGCTACCACTACGTAAAGGCTTTGCCAACTAATGCGTGTTTTAGCGCGTCCTGTCTCTGCGTTATGCACTTGGTCGAGTTATGATGACAGTATTGTGATGTCAAACTGAGTGCGTACCTCAGAATAATATGCTTTATTTATTATTCTATGGTGCGTACATAGCGCGCTGTCACAACACAACCCTGGCGGCGCTATAGCTACCCCGCTATAGCCTTCCGACGCTCGCGAAAGCCTTGTTTGCATTAGGCAAGTAATTTAGTCTATTGTCGAGTAGATACATCACTTCGCTAGTATAAAAATTTAAAAATTCCTTTACCTTAGTTAAAGTATTTAAACAAAGCGAAGCAATGTAGTCGCTACTCGAGCACTTTACTCGAGTGAGGAAGCGTTCAGTTGGTTGACGCCTTAAAACACTTTTATCTTATTTAAGAGTTTTTTTTGTTTTTTTTTTTGATGCAAATGAATATTTTATCTGTCTATCTTAAGGGCATGCAAACATAGGTACCCCTTTAAGCATGCTTGTTTCAAACAGCACCGAATCTTTTATTTTTCAGTAATAATTTCAGTTACTTTCGATAAAAACATTGATATGACCTATTTTATTATATTAAATAACTCTAATTTCAATCAGCCAGTTTAATTGTAACGTGCCAATACAACACGCCAGCGTCAATCCACTTTAAATGAACTAAAAAGTATCTGAGCTGCAATCATTGAAATGAAATTGAAATTAAGTTTTATTGATTTAGCACACGAAACAATCAGAACAACAACATTGAGGTTACATTATAACTAATGACGACACAGCGAATTATCGTTTTGCGCGCTGAATTGTGGTCACAACTGCAAGTTCCACAATCTTGGCTCACTCACAATCACAGAACTTTTCCTTCGTTCCTAGTTGGTACAATTCCCCATTGGTACAAATTCCTGGTTCGTACAATTCCAGATTTATATTTGAATATTTTTTTTATAATTAGGTAATAGCTACTAGAGTATTCTAGGAAGATAAACTGGCGCCTGGCTCCTCAGAGGAGCCACAAAATATTTGTTAGCCGCCAGGCACAAAAGTTTGACAAAAAGACTTCTGTACAGAATCGGTTAATCATAATTTTCTAAAAATTTATAGTGCGAAAAATTTGCTTAAAATGTCCCTCATAAAATGGTGTTGCAGGCACCTTTATATCTCTCAATAACACAATCAATGACATATTGTACAAATTGGGAAAGATTTGCCGATTGTACGAATTAGGAATTGTACCAACTAGGAGCGAAGGGAACTTTTGCGGGGGTTGCCATTGCCACCTCTGATTAGTCTAAATCCGGGAGAAAAAATAAACAGCGACTTTTCATAACTTTTTATTTAATTTTGATCTCATAATTTTCATGTGAACGCACAGACTTCAAAATATCTGGCCTAGAACTAACTTTAAAAAACTGCAGTCCATTTTAAAATCGAAAAACGTTTGAACGCCAAAGCCGACGCAAGGACCAGCAGACCGCTGCCGCGCGCGCTCGTATGGTTTTCGCACTCTCAATAATTCCGCCAGCGCGCGTGAATTTGAAATTCACGAGAAATTTGTTAATTTGAATTTCATTCCGGGAGCCGGGAGATTTAAATTTTCACCGGAATTCCAGGAGAGGTGGGAACCCTAGCGTTTGCCCATGGGCATCGTAACGCAACTCAGCACACAAAAACTTGCTTCGCGGTGTCTCTAGAATAATACTTCAATGGTGTAAAAGCGAATTTGCCGGATCACTATTGCTATTCACCCGGGCCCACCACGACAGGCCTACCACGGTACCAACGTCCATGAGTGTTGACAAATAAAACGAAGCAGTGCAACATCACTTTTAAAATTACAGGAAGTCCGTGTGAGATCTCAGTAAAATCCCACATCTTTACTAAACCTCAAGGGGCTTGCTTCGCGGTGTCGCTTGTACCTCAATGGTTGCAAAGACAAAGTTGCCGGATCAGTGTTGCTATTCACCCGGGCCTACCGTGAATTAATTAATCCCGGCCGAGTTGCGTCGCCATTGTCTTGTAACTATCCCGGGCCGCGCAAGTTTGCACGTTACAGAGAAATATGGCGCGCCGAGGTATTCTTGGGACGCGGGTATGACGACAGCGGATTCTGGCTTAATAGTATTCTAGATGGGTTTACGTTACGTTTATGGAAGGAACGTTTAATAAAATTAATAAACAAATCAAAGAAAACAAAAGCACTCATTAATTACAGACTCTTAAAGTAACCTCCTTCTAATATATCTCTTTTAGGAAGCCTCGCTCTTTCAAAACACAGTAACACAAAAATTTGAATGGTGTATTTCTTCCAAAAATTAGTAAGAATCCGAGTGAAAAAATCTTAGATTAAAAAAAAACGAAACGTTGAAAAAAATGTCTACCTCAGGCGGGAATCGAACCCGCGTCTAATTGTTAGTCAGAGACTAGCCAATGAGAACAGCAAAAGTAGTCCTCTACTATAGTCCACTTTTCACCAAATAGCGACTGCACATATGCTCAGCGTGACAGGTGGTGAGCCCATCGCCCCTATATGCTGTTGGAGGTATGTGCAGTGCAGTCTTTAGTCCGTTAGTCGCTTTTTGCGACACCCTGGTTTGCCCTCTCATTTGCAGTGCCCTAGCAGGGCGTCACATGTATACCTAAGCTTAAGTTTTAACACCTCGCAATGAATGTAATGTGATATGCAATAAATGAATAAATAAATAAATGAAAGTATTCTTTCACCGTTACGTGACACGGTTAATGTTAACACGGTAATGACTTCACTCCACCTGATGTTAAAAGGAAATTGAGTCCGAGCGCGAAGACAACAGCTGGTGTAGCGAAGACGTAATATTAGTTGCTCTCACCCTGAGCGCCGGCTATTGATGTAAAAAGCTTATTGTACCTCAATGGCGCCGGCCCACAAGTTGCTTCTTAACGTATCGTTTGTTTATTGTAATTTTGAGATTCCGAACCTATCGACGGTCCCGCAGAACAAACTCTTATGGAAATATAGGACGACAATTAGTTTGTTATTTATTTGTATTTAGCATCATACTAGCTACATGGGAGTGTAATTATTTTTTACATAACTTTTTTATTTTATGAAATAACCAAACGAACATCACCTTAACTGAAATCTATTCCAACAAACAAAAGCGTATCGACATGTACGAACTTGTTTGCCGCGGTCTGCATCACACGTGCCGCGAACTAACGCCAGATACGAGTTTGTACTCCGCAGTGACGGTCGTTTTTGGAGGTTAAAACTATTTATATATTTGAATCAAATTAATGATAAAAGTTGTAAATACAGAATCACAGTATATGTTTTACGATGTCTGCATCATCAATATAGAAAATAATTTTGAATTAGGATCTACAAATGGATAAAAATGATTGTACTTATTCTACTACTAGCAGAAATATGGATAAAAAATACATTAATCTTGATGAGAAATTGTTCTTATTTCAAGTCTTACGCGTTTTATAGTTGGCTCAAGGATTTGTATAATATTTAGTAAATATTTTAAGATAAATAGCGAAATCATTGACGTTACCGTCGTATGTTACTAAAGTGTGTTGTTCTACGATAACTCAAAAAAATATGTTATAGTATTGTTTTGATGATGTGATTAAGTTATTTAGAAAACTGCTACATAACGTTTCATTTCGTCGTATCTATTTTTTACAATATTATTTTCGCATAAGTTGTTGTTCACCTAAAACTATCTTAAAATTACCAACCGCATGTGCAGATACGATATTGTTCTACGTAAATTTTCCAAAAAAATACTGTCGTTTGTGATAAAGCTATTTTGTTCGTTGTACGATTTTTTATATGCGACTTTGTTCTAAACAAAAACACACCATTTAACGCTTTTTTAATTAAAATTATGTATTTTTGTAAGTGATAAACTAGTGCTCAAGTAAGGCAATAAAATTTAGTAGCTACTTTTTTGTTTATTTGTCTTTCTAACAAAATCTTCAAATCAACGTGACAGCAATACCAGCTCTCCGTTACCGTCAGAAGCCTAAAACATTATCATGGAAATAGCAGATGTTTATCAGGACGTATATTTGGTAACTCCAATAATTATACAGAAGTATCAGAACATCAACATGAAGCTACTAAAATAATACTCATACCACATGTCAGCAAGTTGTTTCAATCTCTAACATGACTACAGTAGTATCAGAAGATCAGCACGAAATTATCGAAAATACCACTTATGCTACTACCTGTCAGCAAGTGAATACAGCACCTGTTCCGTTTTTACAACATCCGCATCCGAAAGAAGTGCTTATTCCATTGAATATAGAAGTAACCTCCAGTTTTAATAATTCACCAGCGATATATTTAGAAGAATTTGAAGAACCACTTGTTGCCACTTGTTCAACGTCACATATCACGTTAGCTACACCAGCACCATATCTATTAAATGTACACAGGAAATGTAATGATCACTTTTGTCCCGATCATAGTTCTTGGATAGATTCAGTTCAATCTGCTAATACTATTAATACACCGACTTTTATCAAATACACATCGTTTTCTAGTGAAAGAACACACACAAAACGAGGGAGACAGTGTGCATGCCCTTATGCGCTTGTCTCACTGCAAAACCATTTACACTCCTGAAGAATGGCGTTTGCTTGTGTTATGGGCAAAACCGAAAGAAGAACCGTAATTAGTTAAAAATATGGAACAGTAAAACTTCTTTAACTTTAAGACCTATGTAAATGACAAATTTTGGAGCAGGAACTTGAGAAGAAAGAAAAATTTGAGAAAAAAAAAATATTGTGGATCAAAATTAGAGAAGTTTTGATTGATAAATCTGTGCCAAATCATTATCATCATTACACATTACAAAGTAAAGTCGCCATTTTCCTCTTTCTGTGGTACCGCACTATTCTCCTAAATCACGCAATGGATTTTTATGCGGTTTTCACTAAAAGATAAAGCGTTAACTGAGGATGGTTTTTGTTTAAATTTTGTAGATATGTTTTTTTTTAATAGCTAAACTATGAGGTTCTATCTAAGTAAGCGTGGACGAAGGCGCGGGCGGGCCGCTAGCAAATTAGAAATCATTCGAATGCTTGGTTGTACGAAACGATACAAGAAACTCATCTACAGTACCTGTCTTGGAGCGCGCTTATTCTTCACCACTTGAGTTGACAAAAGCAAAATATAATGATTTAGAGAACATGTGCGATACAGGTGTAATAGATGCAAGTAATGCAACTTTTTCAAATCTCTACCCTTCAAATCTAACAATTGATGACGACTTAAGTGCTAAATATATTTTTTTTAACAAGTGAGACGTATACTGATTAAATTTAATAAAACCGATCGACGTATTTATGTTAAATAATACTAGTAGTTGAATACCTAAGACATTAGTCAAAGTTTTATATTGATTACTGAATCTGTGATTAGTTACACTTTTAGCATTCATTTAAGTACAAAAATAGAAAATAATTTTGTTTTTATCAGATTTTGTGATAATCTTTTACCATCAAGATATTTATGTATAAAAAATAGAAGAGATTTATACGTTTTGTTAAAAAAAAATTAAGAGATTTTTAATGGGGATGTAGAACATTATTCATTTGGTTTACATATTCACCTAACTATATTTATTTATTTATTTATTTAACTATAGAATTTTTCATGAATGTTAGTTATGATTACTTGATTATTACTAGATTCCTATGTCAAAGGTTTGTTACTACTACGCTTATTTTTTAAATTGTTTAGCATCTTATTGTTTTTCCATTGTGTTTTTAAGTTTATACATTTTTTTAAATGCCTACTGGGCGCAAAAGATTTCAATAGAAAAATCTAATAAACAAAATCAAAATATTTAGAGAAAATTACAACTTAAGACTTAATTCTAGAGCCAAATATCGACGTACACCGTTTCATGTACACGTACGACATAGGAAAGTATGAAATATTTCATAAAATAAAGTCGCAAGTGTAGTTAAGTCTTAGTGTATTCCAAAAAACAAACACTGATTATTACATAAGAATCCATTTTAAATAAAACATAGCATTAAAACTAAACATTAGCACACGCAGACAAGTAAACAAAATAAAGAAATGACTTACACAATAATTTTCTATAAATTTTCCTTTTCAAGTTACGTAACTGATTCGCGTCACTTAAATGCTTCGTATTGCAACTAGATAATTCTGAAGATGCGACTTTGTTCTTGGGACCCGTCGCTATGTTCATAATATATCTTCTAACAAACTTTTAATGAAATAATATTCGCGTCGACTTGCTACAACCAGCTGGGGCGCAAGCCCGCGTGTGCTGAGGGCCGGCATGGCACTCTGTCTCTCGGCAGGAGTTTGCTTGCCCAGTTTGGGCGAGGCCAACCAGAGGGCTGCTGGCATGGCAGCTTACTGGTCAGGAAAAAATTGACTGTTGCTAGAAAACGATCCTGACAACATCTTTTGCTTTACTTACTCTCATAACGTTCTACATTAATACTCATCGGTTTAGATTTCTCTTGACCTGCCCCCTTACTCGTACCTTACTGTATTGTAAAGTTTCGTACTCCTAAGTTACGACACCAGCGCTAATTTGGATTCATATTGGGTGGATATTGAGTGAATCAAATACAAAACTAAATGCCATTTAAGTAGTTCATCCAATATGAATCCAAATTAGCGCTGGTGTCGTCACTCAAAAGTACGAAATTTCACAATAGCAATCTCGATCGATTGGGGTCAGTTTCAAGAGTCTGACCTTTAACGAAAACGTCACCGATCTTATATAAGTACGTTCGCCGAGTTCTTCCAAACTTTTATATAACTCTAGGATAACTAGTACCACTCAAATTTAATTAATGCATATAAACCGCCACCGTGAGCCAGTAGTTAAGACATTTATTTATTTATTTACTTATTTACAAACTTACAACTATAATTACAGGATATCATCATCAGCCTATAAACGTCCTACTGCTGGCCACAGGCTTCCCATGTGGACACTTGCACGTGGGGATATTGGGCCATAACCCACCACGCTGGCCCAATGCGGAAAGGTGGGTATAGTTACAGGATATACCTAATGCGAAAGTGTACTTACTTACTAACTATTTCTGAAACAAAAAATCTGTTATAAAGATATTAAGTATGACAATAAACTACACTCAAGGAATATACAATTTAGAAAATATTTTACTCGCTGAAATCAAAGCCTTAGCCTAAATGCTAGATAACTGAGTATACACCCATACTGAGACCTATACTTGAGGAATGTTCTTCAGATTTCGGTAACTTTACCGTAAAACCGAGGCATGTTCTCAGGATTGTTAAAAAGATTTCCAATTGAGGCTTGTTACGTATCGTAACATCTGTAAACAAAATTTATTAACCAACAAAAGTCAAAAGTTAAATTATTTATTCAATGAAACCTTTAGAGGCACTTATTGACGTCAATATTAATAAAAAAAACTGCTAACTAACTTATAGTTAAGAGCTACATCTCGACCGCGATTCCCGCGCAAAATGGCCTATTTAGGCGTTCTTAATCTCAGAAACAAAAATACATTAATAATTTTGACTTATTGAATAGTGTAGAATAGCTATTGGCATAGTTCGTAGCGGCTTCGCCCTTTGTAAATTTTGCTTAACTTTTTAATTAAACCCAAAATTGCAGAGAAAGATTTTCATAAAATGCGCGAAAACGCTTTTTTCAGCTCCCAGATTGAACTACTGTTTTAAATAAATTTAAAAAAATTAGAATGTTATCCTACTAATACTATAAACGCAAATGTTTGTAAGTATGGATGGATGTTTGTTACTCTTTCACGTAAAAACTTTCGTAAACACGTTCGGCAATCAGCAATTCGCTCTGTAACTCTACATATAAAACCAGCAGTCGAGATGGTTTATAGACCGACAATAGCTTATAGACTGATAACCAATCAATCAGGCCCTCCGTTTGTTTGCAACGATCGCGTTGTATTTGATTTTCTAAATCGGAATGCAAAGAGCAATAAGTCAACGAAATCCTAACAGTGCGGTACAGTTCGTTACAGAATTAATTCTATTTTTGTCCAAGTGACAGTGTGCACAGTATCAAATGTTAGTCAAAACAAAATTGTTTTGGTACAAAAATAATACCGAAAGATGGATCCGTACCAAACAAATAGCAGGACGCAGGGAGAGGCGATAAAGGAGGGTTTCCAACCGTCCTGTTTTTCTAGGACGTCCTGGTTTTTTGAGTGTTCTGGGGTATCCTGGATAGTTTTTAAGCACTCATCATCAGCCTTTAATTGTCCCACTGTTGGGAACAGACCCAGGCCCACATGGACAACATCACATTTGGACATTGGGCCGTAACCCAAAACGCTGGTTCAAATTCGGGTTAGTTGGTCGCTTTTTGAGTATTGTTCAAAGTAGTTCTCCTATACTGACATTTAAAAATGTTAACTAATAATAATAAAAAATATTTCACGCTCACACCAAATTATCAGGCTGAAGCGGCTCAAGTTTCAACAAACATATTCAAATACATTTTACTACTTTGACATTATTTAAAAATTAAAGGGGACTATATTTCTTGTCACCAAAATTTATATTTGTCATCAAGTTGTATCACCTAATAAATAGATCTATCGCCACGAAATATTTCGTTCTCAGATAAACAAAAAGTGTTCCCAGGTATGACTCATCAAATTAATTTTAATATATGTGTAAAATAAGAGATGGATTACCAATAAAATTGTAGTGCATTAGATGAATATAAACTTCGTTCTTATAATAATAGTTTTATTACTTACATTACCAGAAGCAAAAAATGTGCTTATCGGTCAGAAAAGAAAAAGGAGGCCTTTTCAAATCCAAACCAGCGCTGATTATTCAGTGATTATTATTTTTAACAATTAATATTGATTGTTTTGACTATAATTAAGTGTTTTATTTACTATTCTGCTAGATGTTTATTATATATATAGCTGATATATTTATACTACCTGTGGAAATTAAGATCCTTGGGGGAGGCATATGTCCAGTTAAGTAGTAGACTCTTTTGGTTGAAACAATGATGACGACAACTCTAAATTTTTTTTTGAACTTTTTAAAATGATCTAGTGACATAATATATGATTTATTGGTGATCTCTTTAAATTAGTTTGCTTAAATACTTATTAGGACAAACCTATTTTAATACATACAAAAAACATTTTATTTGGTACTAGACCCTATATCTCCATGATTTTAGGTGATTTATTGAGGAATTGATTTTATATTGTTTGGTGACAAATCTACTATTTTGCGGGCAAACCCTATTATTTAAGAAACAAAAAGTAATTACATTGGCGATAGCTTAAATGATATTCAAAATTAAATACATAGAATACACATAGATTCTAGATAAAGGAGACGGAATAAAAATCCGCTAAGAAGCAGCTGACATAATGAGACTTGTAATTTGATAAAGCCTTTAAAACGTAATGTCTTTATATTATTATTTAAATTCTAAAGCTAGCCGATTTTTTTTATATTTCATTTGCAAAATACTCCTAATTGCGTAAGAGAACGAAGCTATTCTAGGCTTTAAGATGAGAACATACCCGATTTTTAAAAAAGTAGTTGACTGTCAATTGTCATTGTCAAAATGCAATGCATGAGCGATTCTTGTTTGGTTTGGTTTTCCATTGGTTTTCAAGATTATTATTTTATTAAATGCCTGTAAAGTACGCAACGACAGCACAATACCATCACAACACAACACGAAGGAAGGTGAGAAAGTGAGCTGGTTAGTACAACTTGTCACTTGAGTTGAATAAACATGACATTGACATAATAATTTCTTAGAGATGAGACAATTAAATCCATATTACTGAGTTGAGTATCGATTCATTACCAACTGATATGCGGTGACATTATATTAATTCGCGAAAAAATTCATGCCCTTTACTTAGTTTTAGTAACTCAACAAAATCAAGAATATTTAGGCGTTGTTTTTAATCTCGTAACGAAATATCGAATGAAATACATAACTGTTGCAAAATATCTAAAATCGTTATAATTGCCCGCGATACATATCGATACTGTATAACAACTCGACACACTATTACTGATTGACTCTTTCTCTTCTCTACGGCTTGTGCTAGTGCTGCCATAAAACTTAAACAACATGGCCGTGTAAAAAATTAAAAAATCATTTCATTTTCAGAAATTAATTGTGAAAAATTGGCTAGACAAAGATTTTTTTTCAACTCATACGAGTTCTTCATATTGCCTTCTCCCGATTTTCATTTATTTTGGTCCAGCTGCATTTTAGTGAAGACTTTCTATGGAAAACTAGACCGTCTCCTTTATAAGGTTATTTCTAAATTTACCCTACTGGGAATCGAGACGTACCTTTCAGAGATCAGACCACAAGTCATCAGTAGTCAGACCTAATTAATAAAAGTTGTAATCGTTATAAGTTAAGTTTTATTTTTTTCCGTTTTCACTGTATATTGTCTACTAGCGTCCTGAACGCGACTTCATCTTAAAATAGAACATTTATTTCAGACTTATCCCATGGATTTTCCATACAATTTCTTTCATACAAACCAATCAACAATCACGAACGCAACTAAAACTAATCAGACGAGTCGAGTCGTTTGCAAGTGATGCGCTTACATACGGCAATTAATTTTTATTAATATAGATTCAGTCGCATGCTCTTTTTTTATAGAAAGAGGCAAACGAGCAGGCGGGTCACCTGATGGAGAGTAATCTCTGCCGCCCATGGACACCCGCAACACCAGAGGAATCGGAGATGCGTTGCCGGCCTTTAAGGAAGGAAAAGGTTTTAGGAAGGAATAGGAATTGTAAGGGGGAGGGGGGGAAGGGCCGCCGGAACCCTCACTGGCCGGACGAAACACAACAGCACCAAGTGCTATTATTTCACGCCGGATTTTAGTGAGAGGGTGCTATTACGCCGGGCGAGCCGGCCCAATGCGTGCTGAAACGTAGCGTGGCTCTACCACTCAGAAACCCTCTCTCAGAGACTCTTGTATTGCATTCTGTTTTAAAACCGAAATGTCCTGACATTTCCACCTTAAAATCCTGGTTCTCAATTTGAGATTGGAGACCCTACGATGAGGCAAAGCAAACAAACACCCGCGCGACATTGCCCGCCGCGTTTATTGTTTTGCTTTTCGACAATACTTGTCGCCGGCGAGCAAGATGGATCGCGGGTTACGTACGCACTGGTATCGGGAAACGCAGCAGGCAGCGGTGGAGCGCTGGCGGAACGCAATCTTGTTGCTGTACAATGAAATAGAATAAAGTACTAATCTTAACCGTGTCGTGTAGCGGTGAAAGAATACTACCACCCCCTTTCTTCCCTTGGGTGATGTAAAAAGCGATGAACGGACTGCACATATATCAAACACCATAGAGCGGCGATGGGCTCACTACCTGTTACGCTGAGCATATGTGCAGTCGCTATTTGGTGAAAAGTGGACTATGGCAGAGGACTGCTTTTGCGGTCCTCATTGTCTAGTCTCTGACTAAACCTTTGGGGATAATAGTCGTGATTATAATGTATTATGTATGTATTAATCTTTATATCCCAGCAATGGGACAATATGGGCTAATATAATAATAATATAGTATGTAGTTTAATGTTATTGCATAATTTACCTTGGCTGGCACCGACTCTAAAAATATTTTTTAAGATTATAAGATTGAGTGGAATAAAGGTTAATATTGCAAGTAAATTGAACAAACTAAACTACGCAATTACTTTTTACGTTTTAGTGCATTTATTTCAGTAAAATTTTTTTGGAGTCGGTTTTTTTTTTTGTTAAAAATTTTGTTTATTTCTCTCTTTTTAGTGAATCGTTCCGATCTATTTATCGACAGCGAATATTGATAAACCTCCAGTACTCTCACTGGCCGGACGAAACACAATAGCACCAAGTGCCATTATTTCACGCCGGATATTCGTGAGAGGGTGGTATTACCCCGGGCGAGTCGGCCCAATGCGTGCTGCAACGCAGCGTGGCTCTACCACTCAGTCAGTGCCACTCATTTAGCATCACGCAGGGGTCACGTATAGGGTCTCAAGGGTAAACCTACGGACGCGAGTCACTTTAACCTCCAAGATTTTATTATATATAGATATTTGTCCTTCAGCTATCTATGTGCAAAATCAGGTCGATGCGCAAGTGAGAGACGGACAAACAAACAAACACGCTTTCGCATTTACAATATTAGTTAAGAAGGATTTATTGCCAGAGTAGATCTCATTTGACTTATGGCTGAAAATACCAAAATCACTAAAGGTATGCCTACAATATTTGAGGAGTTCCCTCAATTCCTCAAGGATCCCATCATCAGAACTAA
The DNA here is from genome assembly GCA_963921215.1 of Scoparia ambigualis. Lineage (NCBI taxonomy): Eukaryota > Metazoa > Arthropoda > Insecta > Lepidoptera > Crambidae > Scoparia > Scoparia ambigualis. The sequence goes on from OY992516.1 coordinate 26,825,049, forward strand.
GTTCCGGTACCTGCCTTCTTTTGCTTCGTCATAGTTGCTTAACTATCTTAATCGAGATATGTTATCGCCACCCGTAAAATACTTATCGTTGAGGAGTTCCAATGGCATTCTGTGGTCTTCTTCATCAGTTCTACTTTAACAAATGATACTTTCTGAATGCAAATGCTTGACTTATTGCTGAAAATACCAAAATCGCTATAGGTATGCTTACAATATTTAAGGAGTTCTCTCAATTCCTTGAGGATTGCATCATCAGAACTGGATTGTGAAAAAAAATGGGACCAATCTGAAAGTATATCCTTTCAAATAAAAAAAGAATTTTCTAAATCGGTGCATAAATGACGGAGTTCTGAGGTAACAAACATAAAAAAAATAAAAAAATTGGTTGCCTGTAAAGTCGGTATACGGGCGAAAGTTTTACGTGACAACGACTTTGAGTGGTAAAATAATTTTAATGTGAATATTCATTCGTATAGTAGGAAGAAGGATGAAATAATAGTAACAATTTAATACACATTTATGTTCTATGTCTGTCTCTCTCGCTCTTAGGCGGGCTAACCATGCCCGAGTGGAAGGGACGCGTGCCTCTCACTCGCTCTCATTGTGAGCGCATAACGTGAGCGGAGCGTAACGCAGTTTCTTGAAGTGTCACCCGGCAAACCAATTTATAAGACGTTGTCACGTCAAAAACATACAACCGAATTGAGAACTCTCCTCTCCTCTCTCCTCCTTTTTTTGAAGTCTGCTAAAAAAGAGAAAAGAATGCCAGACAATGGCTAAATACTTTAAAGTTATTCCAACGTCTGCGGTCTAGTGCTTAGACCATATCGCTCTCAGAATCTCAGAAAAGATTTGGACGATTCAAAGTACTTATTAATTGAGTTTATTGAATAAATATATTTTGACTTGACTTGACTTGAGACCTGAAGGTACCGTTTTTGATTCATAGGCGAGATTTATTTCAATGTATTTTTTTAATTTTTAAAAGTTTCTATTGAGTTTTCTATGTCAGTCACTTTAACGAAAATGTTAGAAGAAATCTTGTATTCCGACATAGTGAAGATAGGTAAGGTAGTTCCTAATATTTAAAGATTTTGGATAAAGTGCCACCTAATCCTCACTTTCTATCAGAATTACTATCAGAAGCCAAATAAAGCTTTTATACTAAGACGTTTCTTTTTCCGTTTTTTACAGCATAAAAAACTTGGAAAGCGCTCTTATATAAATAGTAAAACGCTTACACCATCACAAATCAAAATTTTTATCTTCTCTGAAACCTCTCCTAACGAAAGCCAAAATTTGTTGAGCCTTCCAAATCTCTCCTAATAAAAGCCGCGTTTTCAATCCCAGTGCGTATCCAACCGCACCCAAGACGTTCCATGTAAACACCATCAATCAGACCATGACAGAACAATCGGAAACGGATTGTGGCCGACAAATTGAATGTGCAGCTTATTATAACTTCTTTTGTTACGCCCTAAGAGAAATGATAGAGATTCCACTACGCCTCTTTTTGGTACAAATATAGCGTCTTTTCCTTTTTTTTTAAAGTGTGACCTTAACGTCGAAACAGAGCAAGGTTTAACGTAAATTTTTAAGCAATAATGGTTTCTTTTATCACCTTTCCCTCCTACAGGGATCTTCGTTTTACTACGATCAGTTTTCCTATGTTTTTTCCTTATTCTATAAATTAGTAGCCCATTTGTAAACTTTATAAATTCATCATTCTTATTAAAACTCAAAATTCTAAATTCTATACAGCTTTGCTTCTGAGGTTTACTTCCCTCAGTATCTCAAAGATACTTGGAATTCTCAAGATTTGCATAGTTTTCTTTTTGTTCCGGAAAAACTTACAAATATAAAATAAATACAATCTATTGTTGTTGACAATCTACTAACACGTAGATCTCATCGTATAATTATTTGCACAGAACAGAAGAAAGAGGTCTTCGGTTCTGTGATGATTTGTAACCGAATATTAATCGTAAATCGTACCACATAAACGACATTTTTGTCCAACTGTACCTGCCTAAATTATTAATGCAAATTACAATCTAAACGCTACGGGTGTGACTATAACATCGTTCTATCAATACTCCGATGTGGTTTCAATTAATTGGTACTATTCTGTTTGTTAACTACTGCCTGATGACTATAACATATGGCGCTGATGCCATTATGTAAATGGTAAAGCGCGTTTGTCTAATCCAGTATGGTACTGCCGTGCGATTCTCTAAGCTAAAGCCTTGATAGCTGCGGCTGCCGCAGCGCTGACAAATGCCTCTGTCTCTTTCATATTCATAGAATTGGAAAGAGACAGCAGACCACAGCGCAGCACATGCGCGCAGCGTCTATGTGTCGCTTATAGAATCGCATAGCTGTACGGTCAGTCTCAGTAGTAGCTAAGTACCATGTCATTATTATAAAATAATCATCGAACCATAAAATAAACTTGCATACTCACGACACCAGAAGAGAGTCAGAGACACGGTAGTGAGGACCGCAAAAGTAGACCACTGCAGTCCACGTTCCCTAAACAACAACTGCACATGTGCTCAGCATGACAGGTGATGAGCCCATCGCCGCATTATGCTGTCTTTGGTTCGTTAGCCGCCTATTTATTTATTTTTTCAGGCAACTTAACAGACTTTGACACAAACAGATAAAACTTAAACTAGCACAGCGGTTTAGGACCAGGCCAAAGTCCAAGCAAGCAAGCAAGCAAGTCCGTGTGCTATTGGAGGACTCCAGCCTTGAATAGAACACGAGTTTTGAAAGGGAGTTAGCTTAACAGTCTGCGTTGCCAACCCGTTCGCGATTGGAGGACTTCTGCCTTGAATTATACACGAGTTTGAAAAGAGAGTTAGCTTATCAAACCCGTGTAGGGTTCAAGGCAGTGTTGCCTCCTATACACGGGAACGGAAATACGCGGCCAGGCCACAGCAGTGGATCAGTCAAGATCGTAGCAAAAAATATTGATGGAATATGTATGTGAAGACTTCTTCACAAGATACTTATCTTAACACATTAGTAAAATATAGTACGCTTATGAGTGTTAGCAAGTCGCTCATGAGTGTAAGCCATACCCGAATCACTACAAGCAAAATTAACAATATTAAATAATAAATTCTGTGCAAAAAAATGAAAATAATGATGAGAATAACATTAAAAAAACTAACCAATTAAAGAAACAAGGAAAGTTTCTTGTAGTAGTATTCTATTATAATGATCTGTGTCGCGTAAATTTGTCGCGTATCGGTGAAAGAATACTACCACTCCATCTCTTCCCTTGGGTGTCGTGAAAGGCGACTAACGGACTAAAGACTGCACTTACATTTAACACCATAGAGCGGCGATGGGCTCACCACTTGATGTGCGGTCGCTATTTGGTAAAAAGTGGACTATGGTAGAGCACTGCTTTTGCTGTCCGCATTGCCTAGTCTCTGACTAACCCTTCGGGGATAATAGTTGTGATTATATGAATGGATGGAAAAATATAAAAAAACCTTCAAATAAGCTCTTCCGATCGCAGACATGTCACATAACCACAAGACAACAGAGGTTATTCAGAAACGTGTACATTTCTCGTTACCCGAGTATGTCATCCACTCCGGTATTATGCTCCCATCGAAGAGCGGAACTGCAATTAATTAAGCAGCAACCTGGTTCGCAAAATGGCTGCTGGTAAAGTGGGATGGTGCCCGGACCTCCAATGATACGCTCGTTCACGAAATTCGGAAACAAACTTGCTGTAAATAGTTTAGGTGCTGTGTATTACACCACCGCGTAATACTTCTGTTTTACTTTATTGAAAGGCAAAGTTGAATAGTGAATGGTTACAAAAGCGGGGCGATGTTAACCTTAAAATAATTATCTACATAAGTAGGTACCTACTTTTTTACACAACATTTATGAATATGTTACATAAAATATAAATAAATAATCAAATTGAATAAAGAACTAATTGTTCGAAATATGTAAAATAAGAAATATTATTTAGACTTAGAGAACAACAGTTCTATATGCGATTTTTAAACGCACTCTGCTACTCAAAGCGTTTCGTTCCGACTTTTAGTTGCTAACGTTAAATTATATTATTAACTTCATGTTTAAAAAACTATATTCTATTTCTCTTTTTTGAGAATGTTATCATAGCATTAAAGACGCTAAACAAGTTATGAAGAATAATTAACACAACAGTTCATCATTATGAATAGATTGAACGGCTATATAAGGGTAAAACGAAACGTATTTTTGACTTGTCAGTTGTCAGCTCTTTCTGTCCCTGTTGTCTGTGGTTGTCTGATTCGTTACTTTCAGTTTAATGGAACTTATGTATAGTCTTGATTATCGTCTTCTTTAATTATAAGTATGACATGATGTGTTGTTGATTATTGATTTAAATAAAAGTGGTATAAAACATTTTAGCTATAATTGTATTTTGCCGAAAAACTACAAAAAAACAATATCCGACCGCAAACTTAAAATTGTTATTTTTAAACTCTCTCTCACATATCTCTGGCTTTTAATAAAGAATCTGACTTTAGACCAATAAACAGTAATATTATAGATTACTTTTTCCTACCAAGATCATTTTATACAAACTAACTCATTGTCAGGTTTTTAAATGTATGGGCCGTGGGCATTGTCCTTGATGTTTACATTTACAACAATTATACAATTTGGAACATACATCCTGTATGTTCCAAATTGTATTGTAATTGTTACGCACGATTTTCACTAAAACACTACGGTGTGAATGCGTCCAATAAGACTTCTGATCGGAATGAGGAGGTGTATTAATTTTAATCCTATTGTCTGTCTAGTCGTACCAATTTCGCTGCAACAATTCCGCTCCAGTCGAAGTTCTAATATCGCCTATGCGGTGTTAATAACTGAGTCCTGTTTCACGCTAAAACGCCTAATTAAAGTATGCTTACACCCACGGACCTGAAAAAAAGACGGACGTAACCTCGTCTAATCATGAGTGAAGCATGATAATGGCCGCCCGTTTATGGTGTGTGCGTAATTTGAGGGTTACCATCATAAACCATCAATTTCCCTAATTTTTCAATCTCGCAAACTAAAACATTGTTAACAATATGTAATCATATACATATTATTAAAACGTGACATTGCATAAACCATGTTTTTATTCGTTGTGAGCTCCCGACATTTCAGCAATTTAAACGGTTGCACTTCAGAATCTTAATGTTGATGACTTAACAAACATCATTTTTAAGACCACAGTGATAGAAAAGAAAACACATGTTACTTGTACGTATAAATAAATGTATTATTTACTTAACATAATGTTTGATGATTATGTATTAAGTAATGAATAATAATAAAATAATCATTTATAATGATGAAATAATCAGTGCCATTAGAGCAAACAAACACAGCTTTGCCTTCTCCATCATAGCAAGGAACTTACCATCACAAACATAATATATTATAATAAAAAAACGGGCGTACCTATTTAAATAGAGATGTTTGTAAGAGAAATACTGACATATAATTTATATATTACTTAGATAACTAAAATAATTTGTACTTTATTTCCGTTAACACTATTTAGTTTCAAAAGCTAATTTTATAGTAGTTCTGTTAAATTTTTATTCAAATCATTTAAATCTATAGTAATCATGTTAGGCATAAAAGGATATTAGCGAACTCCCATATAAACTTATTGTCAACTCTTTTTTTAAGCGTCTATAAATGAAAAAATATGTTGGTTGTGGTGCTGCTTCAATTTTCGGTGATAGCTGAAAGAGAAAAATAATATCAAAATTTTAAAGACCCAAAACAAAAACAAAGCATTATATAAAAAAAGTTCATACTTGTTGTGAAGAAGTAGTTTCGCTTGATACATGTAACTAAGGCTGATCTAAATCACATGCTTCTGATCCGTTGTTTGTCTTAAAGAAAAAAACATCATTGAGATAAATTATTCAACAAAGACTGATAATTTTAGATATCTCTGTCTTTGGTCATATACCTGCTGTAAAGATGTATTCGACAAATCTATATTGTTGTAGGGATTCTTTACTGGCATCTGATATTTCTGCATCGATATTTTATTAAGTCATCAGGTCTACCAACAACGAAATCATAAGCCGTATACAATGATTTGACACAAACAGAGCAAATGGTTGTTGGCAGCAAAAAAACAAACAAACATACAAACATTCACATTCTTAATATCATATTATTCTACTATTCTATAGTCTACTAAAATTAGTAGGTTTGTTACCACTTTATTACGTAGATTTTTAAAAAGGCACAATACCTGCAACGAAGACGATATCGTGCGTGATGATGACGTCGCCTGTTGATCGTTTGCTATTCCTCTGACATTTGATGACATCTTAAAATGCGTTTTACAAAATTAAATGTTACATAGCATCAAACATTTAATTAACCCTTGTGCAAAAAAAACAATAACTACCTGCAGTATAGGTAACGAAGTGCTTTGTATTTGTGTTTCCGGAGAGTTCGAAAGTAACTGCAAGTAATAAACTTTTTTGGGCGATAGGCGTAAAACAGACAACAATCACTTCTAAAGTAAATTTATTATTTAAATTAAAATATACTGTTTTAAATTGTAATTTTTAGCAGTAACTATTCCTTTTGGTCTATATTTCGTCATATATTATAGTAAACACTGTGTGATGATCATTTAACAAATTGGCCTACACTAACCTGCCATCACTTTATTCACCACTACATTTTCTAAAGTTGACACACTGCACTGCTTCAATCATCAATAATGACAAGTATTGCTGCAATCCTCGACACACAGAAGTCCTTGGAATCCACTTTGATGCAGAGAATGAAGGAATTCGAAGTGCAGCTCAAGTCATCATCATCTTCATCATATGGGACAAATGTGGCGCAATTGCATGGTGAGTTCAAATCCTTCAAAGATCTCGTTTGGAACATACTCTCACTCTTGAGGCAGCAGATTGGTGTTGTCATTAAAACGCTTGACCATAACGAGGCACGGTTTCGAAGCAAACATCTTCTGCTCTGTGGCGTTCCGGAGAAGCCTGGTGAGAATTTGTTGTCTACAACTGCAACACTACTCCAGAAGCATCTAGGTGCCATAGATGCTACATCATCTTCCATCAAGTCGTGTTATAGACTTGGCACCTCAAGTGAAGGACGTTCTCGTCCTGTAGTTGTGCGCTTTGCTGACCGTGCTTTGCGTTCTGCTTTGTGGAAGAGCAAGACCAAGTTAAAGGGCACCTCATTAGTGTTGAGAGAATTCTTAACCAAGACGCGTGAAGCTGTGTTCTACGCTGCCCGGACTCACTTTGGAATGTCTAATGTATGGACAAGTGACGGAAATATTTTCATCAAAACTTCGGATGGAAACCGACTGCGAGTCACATGCGATGAAGAGCTGGCTGCGGCTGTAAACCAGTTCCCTGCAAAGACATCAGTCAGCGAGGGCATGACTGTGGGCGGTCCGTCGGCGTCCGGCTCCCGATCGGTGCAAACTAGATCAAAGCGCAATACTAAGGCCGCAAAATAGTGAGTTTATAATGCTTCTCTTAATTGCTTTCTTGCTGTATTGCTTTTTACTGATCCGTGGTTAGTGCATCATAACTTTATGTAGGTATGTAACTTGCTGTTAGTCAATTTTGTAATGCTGGCCTTGTATCTCTTGTCGGTATCGGTCGAGTATGTTTTAGTTACCTATTAGTTTACTGCTTACATAATGCTTTATAATAATTTGCACATTTGTAGGGTAAAACTATAATAATTAATTTTTTATACATTTCACACTAAACTTGTATTTGACCATAGTCAATGATGTTTTGTTTTGACTTAAATGACTTTGGCAGCTGTCATCCGTCATTCACTGCAGCCTTGTTCCTTCCACGTATAATTTTTTGATAAGAATAATAACATCGTAATTGAATTTTCGTTTTTTTTATTTTGTAGTTTTTTAAGTTAGTGCTGTTCCTTGGCACAATTATTTTTGATACTTTGCTAACTAGGATCAAGTGTTTTGTTACGCAGGTTACGCTTGATGATATTTTTTCTATTTTTAGGTCGGAATCTCACTGTGTGTCATTAAGAAATTTTATTGTTTTTGCCTTTAAAATTGTGTCTATTTTTATTTTTTGTAACTCATTGCCTGTTTATTTTCGATTTTGTGTCAATTTATTGTTAACATTTAACTGGCAGGATGTGCAGGTACTTATGTTTAAATTGTTAATTGTTTTAATTAATTCTATATTATTATAGATAGTGTGTGTGTAGGTATTATAATATTTTATTTTATTATTTTATATAAATTTATAAAAATGTCTGATTGTAGCAACTATGATTCTGCGGACGATGCTAACTCTTCGTACTACTCTCTTGACGCCTCCTCTGTGGATTTAGATGATCTTGGCACTCTCCTTGCGCGTGAACTTGCTTCCTTTCCTAACAGCCTGAAGATTTGCCACATCAATGCCCAGAGTATCCCATGCCATTACACAGACCTTCTGAACACCTTCTCCAAGAACACAGTTCAGGCTGTTCTAGTTTCCGAAAGTTGGCTCAAACCCTGCCTGAATTCGGTGTCCTACCAACTTCCTGGTTATGAACTTCTACGCAACGACCGTGTAGGCAAGGGCGGTGGTGGGGTTGCCATTTACTTATCAAGTGGCATTCCCTTTAAGTTGTTGGGCTCTTCTTCATCCAGGTACGGCTGTATGGAATACTTATTTCTCGAACTTAACGTCAAAGGCACCAAAGTGCTTCTAGGTGTCGTTTACTGCCCCCCCACTATTTCTTTTCTTTCCGAATTGGAATCTCTCCTTGAAACATATTCCACGGTTTACGAACATCGCATAATTATGGGTGATTTTAATACGGACCTATTAAAAAAGGATAGCCAATCCTCACGTCAGTTTCAATCCTTGGTCGCGTCTGTGAATCTCTCCATTCTGCCCCTTGGTCCAACACATCACAATCTTAACACAGACGATACATGGATTGACCACCTGATCACATCGTCTACTGACCGCGTCCTCAAACATGGTCAACTGCCGGCCCCGGGTTTTTCCAAGCATGACCTTATTTTTATTGCGTATGGAGTTAAACCGCCCAAGAATAGGCCCGCGTTCGTGCGCATGCGTAATTTCTCTAGGTTGAACGTTGAGAAACTCGAAGAAGACGCGAATGCCATCGATTGGTCGCCGATTTTGAATGCGGACTCTGTAAATGACATGGTAACCTCCTTTAACGCCGCGGTTTTGGGGTTGTTTGACGTTCACGCCCCCGTTAGGAGTGTCAGGCTTAGGCGGCCACCCGCTCCGTGGATTACTCCTCTAGTGCGAATTGCGATGAAGAGACGCAACAGAGCTTTTCGTGTCTACAAGCGGTGCCGAACCGATTCTAACTGGGAGTCTTTCAAACATGCCAGAAACAGATGCAACCAAATGATAAGAGGAGCCAAGCGCCGTTACATTCACCAAAATTTATCAAATTCTTCTCCTGCTGACATGTGGAAATTTCTTAATTCTCTTGGTTTGGCAAGACTCCCTCACGACATTCCCCTTCCTTTCCTTTAGATGATCTCAATCGCCATTTCTCTTCTACTAAATCCCTTTCCGATACTGTAAAATTTCTTACTATTTCTAGAATTACTTCCTCTGCTCCATTATCAGCACACATTTTCTCTTTTACCCCTCTGACAGAGGATGAGCTACGTAAAATAATAGTGTCAATCAAGTCCAAAGCTACGGGATTCGACAACATTAGTAGGGTTATGATCACATCATTACTTTCCTGTTTCCTTCCTATACTTACCTTCATTTTCAATCATTCCCTCTCCACTGGTGTTTTTCCTGCCGTTTGGCGCAATGCGTTTACCATTCCACTTCCCAAAGTATCCAACCCCAGCTCTCTCAGTCACTTTAGACCCATCTCTATTTTACCATTCCTCTCTAAGGTCCTTGAAGCTGCTGTCCACAAACAGCTTTCCTCTTATGTCTTTCGTAACGATATTCTCTCCTCCTACCAATCTGGGTTTCGGCCTGGTCACAGTACTACTACTGCTCTACTCAAAGTTGTCGAAGATATACGCGATGGGATGGAGAATTCACGTCTTACTGTATTAGTCTTAATTGATTTCTCTAACGCATTCAACGCAGTGGACCATGACATTCTCCTCTCTCTCCTCTCCCTTTACGGCTGCTCATCCTCTGCACTTCTGTGGTTTACTTCTTATCTTCGGGGGCGCCAACAAGCGGTGCGAGTCAACCAGTTAGTCTCTAACTGGTCCAACTTGACTGCTGGTGTACCTCAGGGCGGCGTGCTCTCACCTCTTCTCTTCTCCTTGTTTATTAATTCTCTTACATCTATTCTTTCCTCTTCTTATCATCTGTACGCTGATGATCTGCAGTTGTATGCACAGAGTGATCTGCGCAACCTCGACAACGCTATAACACTCCTTAACCAAAACCTGAATAGGATACGTGCGTGGTCGGATAGTTTTGGGATCTCTGTTAACCCAGACAAGTGTCAGGCCATCATTATTGGCAGTTCTCGTCAGCTCTCACAACTCAATTTGAGTAATACTCTGGCTCTGACATTTAATGGCATTGCAATCCCATACGCTACTTCTGTGAGGAACCTTGGGCTTGTCCTTGACTGCAGCTTGGGTTGGGAGGGTCAAATCCAAAATATTAGTCGTAAAGTACATGGGACTCTTGGCGCACTTTACAAACTAAGAAACTTTATACCGCCCAGCACTAGAGTTGTGCTCGTACGAGCTCTTGTTCATCCGCTTTTTGATTATGCTGATGTTTGTTTGTCCGATATTAATCAAATCTTTCTCAACAAATTGGATCGTCTTCTCAACAGTACTATACGCTTTGCTCGGTCTACGAAAATACGACCACATCTCTGACTTTCGAAACCAACTTAAGTGGCTCCCTATTCGTGAGCGTAGAAACCTAAGGTTGGTTTGCCTTCTTTTTAATATCCTTTTCGATCCACGCGTCCCGGTTTATCTTAAATCCCGCTTTCAGTTCTTGGGTGCTTCACACCAACGCCATCTTCGCTCCAGCACTAATCTGGTACTCCAAACTCCTTCTCATAGTACTAATTTCGTTTCTAAATCTTTCACTCTTACTGCTATTCGACTCTGGAATGCACTGCCTTTTGACGTTAGAAATGCTTCCAATAAGGTTGCCTTCAAGAGTTTAGCGCGTGAGTACTTTCTGAAATCCGTCCAATAGTTTTGAGCTGATTTACACTATGTTTTTGTCGTTTGTATATATATATTTATATAAAATATAATTATATATTAAGTATAATATGTATGTGTATAGGTATAGATATTTTGTGTATAATGCATGTACTTATGTATATTTGTGCTAGTAAAGTTAAGTGTTTCATTAGTCTCTTTTTTAAATTAATTGTAAGTTTCTAATAATGTCACCGCCTACAAAAATTTATGTACACATTTACTGGTTGACTGTTAGAGAATGCCTTATGGCATTAAGTTCGCCATTTGCTGTATTTTAGGCAATAAAGTTTAAATAAATAAATAAATAAATAAAATAATTAAGAAGCAGCCAAAGAAATAATAAATTAATAACAAATATTACAAACACAATAATATTAATCCTTTTTGGAACGGCATACGGAACCAAACACCATAGCCCCTTAGCCGTAGTTACAAAATCTACGTCATCAAAATGTGCACTGCACACGGTACTAGCAGATGATGGGTTCCAATTGTTTTCTCCTCTGCAGTTTCAAATAATTAAGACCCGGTCATCTCTACGATTTTTATTTCTAGAAAACTAATTAAAAAGGATGCAAGAGTTATATCATAAAAATATATAATATAGGTTCTATTATTTTTTTTTGCGATATATATACGGAACCCTAAAAAGTTACGAAATCTGATCGTACCGCGTCACATGCAACAAATACAATTTTCCCCACTTTAAGGGTAATTTTCCCGTAAAAAAGTGGCCACATTGTTGTACTTTTGTTTACAATTTTCATCACATTCAATAAAACATAAATAACAAAAAAATATCACGAATCGTCAAAACTTACGCGTGGTAGGTGATTCCTTGTGATTTTTTAAGTTTACTCATGTAGTTCTTTGATGATTTCACCACACAAGACGGCATTTTTTTCAAATTTTCGTCGATACAAAAAGACGTGTCACTGCCGCTGTCACGTGGGGTAAATGGTGGCGGGTTGTCGGACCTGCTGTATTTGTGTGAGTGTAGTGTCATGTACAACAAACGAAATTGTAGGACCTTGCACGCTTCACATCTTTATAGTGTGACATTCCGTCCGTCTTTTTTTCAGGTCCGTGCTTACACCATACTTTAATTAGGAGTGTTAGCCAAAGAGTAGCTCTATTTATTTCTCTAGAATGACGAAGCATCTTCTGTAGGCTTATAATAGTAAGTATTCTACGATTTTGACAAGACACTCTTCCTTTAATACTTTACTCCTTTAACTTCAAAGATAAAGCTAGGTGTAGCTTTGGTGTTTATAAATTAAATTCTACTATCATTAGATAGAAATTAGATACGATTTATTTGGTGGCAGTCTATAAATAAATCTAACCTTACATTCGGCTTCTTCTGGTAGTTTGTATAACTTCTTTATTTGTCTTTTCGTTGACTAATAAATAAAAAAATAAAACATTGTATAATAAAACTCACGTGGATGTACCAAAGTATATATTTATTTAATCCATTACAGAACATAGCGATTCACCGATACACAATATAACACTCTAAACTTCCTAGATGACAAATTATGCTACTACTTAATCAGTAAGCAGACACAGGTATTCCTAGACCACTATAAGTATTACAATAATATAGGCACAGCTACTTACAGAAAACGTCCGTCGTCGGCAAGCGCGTTTACAAGAATGACCCGATCCGCCATCTTGTCGGAACCAAGAAATCCTGCCTTCATGGTGATACCAGTACAATAAATTAAAAACTACTAAACATAATTAAAATACTACTAAATCGATTATTTAAATCGATAGTTTACCACAAAACCTAACACTGGACCATTCTGACATCGTGCATGCCCCCATGCACGTAAGCAAAATATATTGAAACCTAACACTTGGCCAATCGAGTCATTTTACAATAGTTATATTTACTTTATGTCAATCTTCAAGGACCAGTAATATTTTTTACACAATCATAATAATTATTGACAATAAATTAGACATGTTAAAATATTTAACTAGATACAACTGCTTAGTAAACCCTTCCTTCTTACTAACAGTTATATAAAAAAACACGACCGTGAACCCTTCCTTCTCACGGGTAGATTTACTGAATACAACAGTTTAGTGAACCCTTCCTTCTCACTAGAAGTTATATCAGACATGTTAAAATATGATCGTGAACCCCTCAACTTATGTTTTATCACAAAGAAAGTACATAATATGGCAATTAAATAATGTCCAACAAAATAATACTTCATAAATATCGCATTGGTAGTGAACCCTCCTTCTCACTCACCAATAACTGAATGCTCATTACTTACATTTAAATGATAGTTCCTTAATCATAATTTTAATGTAGTTTCAACACAATACAACGGTTATAATCAATGTTTAAGTAAATAAATGAGTAGACCAAAGTAAAATATTTATTTACATCTGCCTAAAATATCATCATTGATTTATCAACACTTAAGTAAACATAAATAAATCCTACTATGTAAATAATATCCAATTATATTCAACATGAATTTTAGTATTTAAAAGTATGTATCAATAGCAGTACTTTCTAATTCGCTTATATATACTCGTAGGTATTGAAAAAAAAAGAGGTACTGTAATCCCAATAACATTTACAAATATACCTAACTTAACACATGATTATTAAATTGCTGATGTGAAATGAAATTATAAAAATATGCTGTATGAAAGGCATTATTGTAGATTATACATTAACATATTATTGTTAACATTATTTGCAATTATAAAGTAAAATAATAGAACTTAGATTTCTGTCTCATCTTCACTATCGCTATCATCATCGCAATCGTTAACGTTTAGAGCAGCTACATGAACCCATGGTAACATACGATCGGCTGCTACGGTGGTACTGCGCTTATTTTTGGAGGACGTAAGCCCAGGTATAGCAGCGACCCTGTAGCGGTCGTTTCCTAAAACAGCGGTCACGCGATAAGGTCCGATATACGGCGATACAAGCTTTTTGCTCTTACCGTCATTATCAAAACATATCCTGGTAATTTTAACAAGATCTCCCTCACTATATAATTGAGCAGGACGCCTATTTTTATCGTAGGTTTGTTTTTGTTTCACCTGCTCTTCATCGATTCTATCTTTCACACTCTCTCTAATGATTAGTAAGTCGGTTCGGTCTCTAGTTTCATTTACAACTTCATTCATACTGGCATTTATCTCGGCATTCATACTTATCCCAAACATTACTTCTGAAGGTGTCTTACCCGTAGTTTTGTGACAAGTATTATTTATACCCCATTGGACCTTACCCACATTGTAATCCCAGTCTTTTTCGTTATGATTAAGATTTTGAGCCTTGAGAGAGTTTAAAATGGTGCGGTTGTACCGCTCCACCTGACCATTGGATCGTGGACTGGCAACCGCATTGAGCACATGCCTAATACCTTTATCTAAACAAAAACGCTTAAAAGCATGTGACGTAAAACATGTACCTCGATCACTTATTACCCGATCGGGATTTCTGAAAGTGTTGAAAATGTCCTCGAGTACTTTTATAGCAGTTAGTGATTTTGTGTTACGAACGGGCTTTATAAAGACAAATTTAGTAAACGAGTCGACAATCACTAAGAGGTAAGAGTTTCCTCTTTTTGAGCGAACAAAAGGACCGAGGTGGTCAATGTGGAGAGTATGAAACGGCAATTCAACTTTAACTATAGTGTGCAGTAGTCCCTCCCTTGAACAAACTTTCTTAGCATAGGCGCATTCTATGCACGCCTGAACATATTTTTTTCACGAACTTAGTCATTTTGGGAAACCAATACGACCTTTTGATACGATCTAAGGTCTTTTCAAACCCAAAATGCCCAATCTCGTCATGGTTCAGGCGGCAAACCTGCCACCTTGCCCCGTTTGGAACTACCCATCGCAAACTTTCTTTATCTCCATCCACACATCTGTAAAGTTTATTATCCTGCATGACATAGTTATCTTTGATATAGTTAAGCCCATCAGTATCCATTTTAGATGTAATAACGTCGCGTATTCGACGAAGTTCCGAGTCTCCTAGTTGTAATGTATGCAGCCAATCTTCGCCACTGATCGTCATTACACTAGGGTACTGATCCGTACTACAATCACTACAACTACCAGAATCCTGAACTGGATTTCGCGATAGAGCGTCTACATGTGTCATCTTAGTCCCGGGTCGATATTCTATGGTACATTGAAATTCTTGTAAAAGAAGCCACCATCGGGCTATACGCGGAATTAAATCACGTATTGAGAAGGTAGAACGCAGCGCGCTACAATCTGTGACGACTTTGAACTTATTCCCGAGCAAATATACCCTGAACTTCTTTAGCGAGCATACTACAGCAAGCGTCTCACGCGTCGTCAAGTTCATATGCATGAAAATTTCTCTCCTCAGGGGAGTTTTGACGGCTATAGAATGCGACAGGCTGAAAAGTGTCAACCGCATTAATACGCTGCATCAGAATACCGCCAATGCCTACTTTGCTGGCATCAGTATGGAGTTCGGTCTCAGCCTTTGGATCGTAAATCGCTAATATAGGTCTGTGATTTAACCTGCTCCTGAGTATCGTAAACGCTTGCTCTTGCTCTTTACCCCAAGCAAACTCTACATCCCTTTTTAGCAGTTTATTCAGAGGGTGTGCCAATGTCGCGAAGCCCTTTATGAATTTTTTAAAATATCCGACAAGTCCCAAGAACTGTCGTACTGAATGTACAGAATTTGGACAGGGAAAGTCCTCGACGGACTTCACCTTTTTATCCCCAGGGCGAACACCCTCAGCGCTAATTTCATACCCTAGATATAGGATTTTGTTCTGTAGGAAATCGCATTTAAATAAATTTAACGTCAAATTCGCTTGCTCTATCAATCTTAACACCTTTTCTAATCTGTCTAGGCACTCCCCAACGTCTTTCCCGTAAATCAAAACATCGTCTATGTAAGCCGTCGCCTCGGAGAATCTAGCGGACCCTAATACCTTGTCCATCATTCGTTGAAAGACTGCGGGTGCATTGGCCAGCCCGAACGGCATACGATTAAATTCGTATTGACCGTCCGGGGTCACAAATGATGTAAGAGGTTTCGAATCCTCTGATATTGGCACCTGATGGTAGCCTGATGCCATGTCTAGGGTTATAAAATAAGCCTGACCTGATAGACGAGAGATCTCGTCTTCAATGACTGGCATCGGGTATCTTTCTTTGACCGTAATAGAATTTAATAATCTGTAATCGACGCATAATCTCTGCTTACCGTCCTTTTTACGCACTAAGATTATGGGACTCGCGTACTCTGACACAGATTCCCTTACAACGCCTGCCTCTAACATCTCCCCAACCATATCCCTTACTTGTTCCCGCTCAGTATGAGATAGTCTATAGGGCCTATAGACGACTGGGCGCGTGCTATTGAGTTCTATGTGCATTTCCGCAACGTTTGTGCACCCTAATTCTTTCATGCACGAGGCGAAACAGTGCTTGTATTTTTTTAATAACTTTAATAATCGACCCTTATTTGCCTCATCAACTGTGTCACCTATGTGAATCTGATTCACATCTATCTCTACATGATCAACGGCAACATCTATAGTAGAGGTTCGTATTTGTTTTACCACTTGGACCTTTGTGCCTCTCCCTATATTAGTTCCTTCTAGTAATAGACACGGCTCTACCAAAGGAGTAATAAAGACGTATGATAGTCCTTGTTTGACCCCATAGACCCCACCATTAACAGTAAACTGCTGTGTTGGTTTACCTATAACCCTTCCGCTAAGTAGCACATCACCATCCACTAAATCGTTAGTGTGAACTCTTACTGAAGCCGGTCCGTAAATTATGACATTAGACTTTATTTTAATTAAAACCATCATATTCTCAACATTATCAAGTTGTGGAAATGGAAGTTCGAGATTAATATCATAAAACTTAAGAATATCAGCGTTTTTATATACTACGACGTGCGGTTGTTTAGTAAAAGTCTGTCCCACAAGTAGGGGTAAATCTAGAAACGTATCATCTACCACCTGACACACAGTTCGTGCATTAACACCATCAATATTTAAATCTATTTCGACCCCTCCATGAGAATGTATGATACTATTACCGAAACTTCGCAACGGCGTGGGTAATTTATCGCAAATTAAACCCAACGAAGAGGCAGCGGAACGTGTTAACAGACTCACTTCACTACCAAAATCGACAAAAGATTTTAATGGAACATTGTTCACTTTGCCATATTTAATAAACTTTGAGTTCGAACCTGAGGAACAAATAAGCATTGTTTTCTGAACGGGTGCACTATCTGTTTTTGCTAAATTTTCGGACCTATTTAACATACAATTCTCAATTTTATGTCCAAACCTACGGCATTTAGTGCACTGGATTAGTGGTTTAGGACATTTTGAGTAAGGATGACCTTTTTCTTTACAATTGAAGCAGAATAAATCAGGATTAGAATTACTACCTGTCCTAACAGATCTGTGAGTGAAGCTATTGTAGTCTGAAGATGACTTTATTTTCACGTGGCTACGTTCAAAATAGTTTGGTGCATCTTTATTACTCATTAAAAACTGTAGAAGTTGTTCGGGCTGTGTACAGCGCAAGGCATTGGCACTAGATCTAACAGTTTTGTCGGTTAACCCATGGATTAAACAGTCCACCGCTCGCTTGCCCTCGATGTCACATCGGTTCAGTAATGCTAGCTTTTCATAATAATAAATCTCTAACGGTTCGTTAAACTTGCTTTTTCGTCTCAGCATATCCTCCAGGGATTGGCCATGCTTCGTCGTCGGGATCCTGACTGGTGTACTTCGTAATCCTTCCGCTCGCGACGATCCTCTTGGCACCTGTGCGCCCGTCTCTCCATTGTATCACGTTGCAACTGGCGGCGTTCTCGGCGCAGTTCGGTCTCCAACGACCTTAACCGCTCCCGCTCCCGCTCAAGTTCCACTTCACGATCTAACAGGCTTCTGTCATAGCCTTGCGTTGGAGTGCGCGGGCGGCTACGACTACGCCTTTCCATTTCTTTACTAAGCCTTTTTTCTTGGCGTTCGGGTGTCGTCAAACGCCGCTGAAGCTGTAAGTCGCTTTCCCGTTGCATGGTTTCTGAAACTTGTAACAAATTCTATGCATTTGTCCTTTAAATCTCGCTAAACAGTTAGGAGGAAATATACTAAGTACCAGATGCTCTTTTTTATTGAAAATAAGGATTAGGCTCGCTCGTGCTTTAATTGCAGATATCTCGAAAACGGGGCCTCGGAGCGTAAAAATAATGAAATTTTCGCCCCCTGTAAAATCCCAGTCCATGTTCGACACTTTCGATTAACACCCACTAAACAACTTTCTACCAACCTTCACCCTGAGGGTGTAGATAAATTCCAAGCATAAAACCCAACAATGTAAAAGAAATCGGGACGTCTAGCTTTTTAGCACTTTAACTAACACTAGACGCCTACAAAAGTCACATTTGAAATAACGAAAGAAGAAAAGCTTATAAGATTCACTTTGAACACTAACACTTTCGCTTTATTTCACTATTATTTAGGTTACTTTACTTATTGCCGCTTTTAAAATGAAATAGTTATCTAAACTATGTAGTAGGCTGGCATAATCCCACTTCTGAATTATAATAAAACTCACGTGGATGTACCAAAGTATCTATTTATTTAATCCATTACAGAACATAGCGATTCACCGATACACAATATAACACTCTAAACTTCCTAGATGACAAATTATGCTACTACTTAATCAGTAAGCAGACACAGGTATTCCTAGACCACTATAAGTATTACAATAATATAGGCACAGCTACTTACAGAAAACGTCCGTCGTCGGCAAGCGCGTTCACAAGAATGACCCGATCCGCCATCTTGTCGGAACCAAGAAATCCTGCCTTCATGGTGATACCAGTACAATAAATTAAAAACTACTAAACATAATTAAAATACTACTAAATCTATTATTTAAATCGATAGTTTACCACAAAACCTAACAATTGTAAACCCAAAACTTAAATATTCCACAAGACAGCCATTTACTAGCCAATACTTTATCCATTTTACAAATTCTATCTGCAGACTATTCCTCTATTTATGTCTAGAAAAGGACACGGTAGAACAGTGACAAACGCTTCTGTACCATCAATAATACAAGCACTAATGGATTGGGTGCTCTGCGTTTAGAAAACAAACCAATTCACTGATGTAAAAGACGAATGCGGTTCATGTATTATGGAAGGTTTAAGCGTTTTAGTTTGCCACATTTAAATGAACCGTGTGACGTAGGAGCCGTGTCACGTAGCGGCTGATTAAAATAATACTAACACCCCTCTCTTCCCTTGCGTTTCGTAAAAGGAGACTAACGGACTAAAGATTGCACATACATCCAACAGCATAGAGCGGCGATGGGCTCACCACCTGTCACGCTGAGTACATGTGCAGTCGCTATTTGGTGAAAAGTGGACTATGGCAGATGACTGCTGTTGCGGTCCTCATTGCCTAGTCTCTGATTAACCCTTCGGGGATAATAATCGTGATTATATGTATGTATTCTTAAATGAGAGGTAGTAACGCTTGCATAAGCGACAAGCGTGGGATTCAATTCTGCTTATGACCAAATATATTTAAATCACTGTTATGGTAGTTGTCCACTTATCAGAACAGATTGTTTTTACGCTATTTAGTTTAGTAAGCTAAACCTGTAAGTAAATATTTTTAGAATTTTTTATCATTTGCATAAAGCTAAAAAGGTCAAAAATCAAAAATCAAAAAAATCAAAATTTCTTTATTGAGTAAGCTTAAAATAAGCATTTTGAATCGTCTAAATTTAATTTTACTTTTATGGATGGATGGATAGGCATAGGAACCCACCCACCCACCCACCTTACCCATCCAGGACGTCTTTTAGCTCTGGAGAAGAACGGGACAAGAAACTCCACAGCTTTATAATAATATAGAAGTAGGTAGAAGGTAAATCATCATTAATCTTTAACGTGCACATGTAGAGATTGGTTCATAACCTACCATGGCTATAAATTGGTGGTGTTGGGGCGGTAATGGTGGGTTGGGAGAACATTAAGATTGGCAAAACATTTTTTGAAAATCTAACTTATACTAATATTATAAACGCGAAAGTTTGTAAGTATGGATGGATGTTTGTTACTCTTTCACGTAAAAACTACTAAATGGATTTGGATGAAATTCGGCATACAGATAGTTTATAACCTGAATTAACATATAGGATACTTTTTATCCCGATATTCCCACAGGAACGGGATCCACGCACGTGAAACCGTGAGCGGCCGCTTATAATGTTATAATTCCAACTTCTTTGGAGCTCTTACAATTATAATTATAATCACGACTATATCCCCGAAGGGTTAGTCAGAGACTAGGTAATGAGGACCGCAAAAGTAGTCCTCTGCCATTATCAACTTTTCACCAAATAGCGACAGCACATGTGCTCAGCGTGATAGGTGGTGAGCTATCGCCGCTCTAAGCTTTTTACGACACCCAAGAGAAGAGAGGGGGTGGTAGTATACTTTTACTGCTTGAATCTTGAAATTCTATGAATATTTGAAACAGACAACGGGTTATGAAATCTGCCTGACTGGTACAATTTGAGTACTACTCAACTCTTCTGAGGCGCGACTTCACGGGACTAAGTTGACATAATGATAGCCGACCTCCGTTCGCAGATGGCACGTGAAGAAGAAAAACACAGCAATTTACTTTAATTTACACAAATGAGGTGAAAGAATGACATCAAGAAGGTGGCCGGTATCAACTGGATCCTTACTGCCCAGGATATAATTAAGTGGAGAAGTTTGAAGGAGGTTTACACCAAATCTCTGGTTGACAGAAGCTAAAAAGAAGAGGAGCAAGAAGAATAAGTAGACAATATGATAAGAATAGGAAAAAAGTTACGAATCTAAAATGTTACAACAACATTGCTATCTTAGCATATCTTCGAACGTGGTTCTGCCAACGGACTGTGTGCCTTATCGGCGCATCAAAAATTTGATGGTGCGACATACATCAGCCAACCCTCTCGTAATGCCCACATTTGCTTACCCGTCATAAAGCGTAATGGGCAAAAGTTTCGGCACCGCATGTTCTAGTGGAGGCTTTGTTCAGTACCTGGCGCGATAAGGGGGAAATACAGCTGTTCCTTTTACTGCAGTTTTTTTTAAATAACTGCCTCTGAAATTGCTAACACTTTGGGCTGAATTAAGAGTTTCATGAAAAAATTCCAGCTAACTAATATAAATCGTGAGTAGTAAAACTGCTGAAATTCTACGAAACAGTTTTTTGCTAGTTAAAATTTTATTAGTGAATTTTTCTTTATTGAGAAACTGAGAATAGCACTTGGTAAAAAACAAATTGCTTTAAGTGGGTTACTAGATTCCCCGACAAGCACTTAAAAAAAGTTCATTAAAGGACGTAGAGCGTGTCCTTCCCATCTCATACATACATAAAAAGTTCATGACTATTACCCCTTAAGGTTTAGTCAGAGACTAGACAAAGAATTAAGCATGATCTTTCAACTGCACATGTGTTCAATGTGATAGGCGGTGAGTCCATCGCCGCTCTATGCTGGTGGATGTATGTGCAGACTTTAGTCCGTTAGTCGCCTTTTACGACACCCTACGGAAGAGGCGGGTTGGTAGTATTCTTTTAATGTTTCAATCACTTGGAAAAGTAAAAATGTCTTTATTATTGAAATTTCGCATTTACAATGCTATCCTATCCTACTCCTACTAATATTATAAACGCGAAAGTTTGTAAGTATTAATAGATGTTTGTTACTCTTTAACGTAAAAACTACTGAATGGATTTGGTTGAAATTCGGCATACAGATAGTTTATAACCTGGATAAACACGTAGAATACTTTTTATCCAGATATTCCCACGGGAACGGGAACCACGCGGGTGAAACCGCGAGCGGCCGCTAGTATAGATATAAGATAAAATGTTAACTAGAAAAGAAGGGGTCTCGGTAGCTTCGTGGTTAGAGCAGTGGACCGGCAATCCAAAGGTCATGGGTTCGAATCCCATTCGAGCTTCCAGAGAATGGTTGATTTTTTTCTAGTAAACATTTTATCCTAAAGTAAAAATGCTCAGGTCCTCACTTGAAAGAGCTGTCGCAAGGAAGGCGTAAGGCCGTGGCTTCCATTCCTACCTGAACTGGTATACCATTGTGCCCTGGAAGATACAGATGGTTATGAGACCACTAAAAGCTCATGTACCTACTTCCCATCACGTGCCGCCGACGCCGCCGCCGGGGTGGTCTGAGATCAGATCATAATAGTCTACGTGACAGACTAGGGGCTAAACACACATAACATAATATAATCACGACTATTATCCCCAAAGGGATAGGGGATGGGGAGGATAGGGGTCAGAGACTAGGCATTGAGGACAGCAAAAGCAGTCCTCTACCATAGTCCACTTTTGACCACATAGCGACTGCACATGTACTCAGCGTAACAGGTGGTGAACACCATCGCCGCTCTAAGCTGATGGATGTATGTGCTGTCTTTAGTCCGTTAGTCGCCTTTTAAGACACCCAAGGGAAGAGAGGGTGGTAGTATTCTTTCACCTCTACGCGACACAGTTGAAATACCCTGTTTGAAAAAAGTCCGTCTTGATTCAAATGCAATTTTATGTTGTGGGAAATAAAGCGAAATAAGAGTCTCAGGATTTTAGCATGTGATGATTGTATTATTTACCCCGGAAAACGGGTTGGATTGATACGTTTGTAAATATATCGTGCATTTTGAATAAGAGTCACATATTAAAAATGTGCTTTGTCTACATTTCCATTAAGAAATTTTCCTAAAGTTAGTTTGTGTTTGTTAAAACAACCAAAAATAATGCAACTAAGTCGCCCGACTCAACGGCGATTTACTTTTAATACTATTTCTCGTTCACGGAGGCTTACGCCTTCGCTGCGACTCTTAAATCCTCGTCGGGCCGAAACAACGCGGGCTCCGTTCTTATTACTTCCGTCCCGTTGCCGGCTGTTGGTTGTAAAGCATTTAAAAATTCGCTACAAATTGCCTTTACATTGCATTACCGAGAATACTTTGAGTGATTCTTGGAAATAGAGTTCGTAGCGTCAGACCCAAGGCTTAAAGTTTCTAGGTTTGCGTTTGAGAAAATAGCCATATTGAGCTTTTAAACATATTGATTTGCTTTTCGGCTATCTTTTGCCAGTAAATTCAATTTTTCATCTGTCAGTGTAGGTAGTAAGTATATAAAACTAGGGTTTACATTGACTGGAGCTTCATTGTCCCGAAACCATTTACAGGAAGGTCCGTTTTGCCGAAATTCAATACCGTCGATGTACCACAACCGACTAACCATTAGTTCGATTGTCCGTTTCTCCGAAAAGTCATTGCAACGATAGTCCTATCCTTCGAATGTCCATTGGCTCGACGTGCCACAAAGTCGAAAGCTATGTTACATAAAATATTCAAGAAGAGTAAAAGAACTACTATATGACGTCCAAATTCGATAAAGAAGTTTTGTGAACATATTAATGACATTTCTTTGTGCAAATATCTAGTGTTACTCGGGGGTTCCCTATTTAATCCCGAAAGCCGATTTACCAATTATCATCTCAACGAAAACTATTAAGCGAACACTCAATTGAACGATGCCCTATTTGTACGAAGCTAAAACCAATTACCGAAGTTCATTTCAGCGACCATACATATAACCGATACTTATTACCGATTATTTAACCGATGTAACACAACCGAAAGGAAAGGAAAGTTTTAGTTTATTTGCTACATAAACCAAGTTTTGTCTTATTTTTATCGAATCGCGCTAATAAATTGTATTATATAATTATATAATATAATTTGCTTAAATTCTTTCTTATAAAAATTAATAGCAACATTGAATTTAAAAGGCATTTGTTTTATCGCACTTTTATTAATCCACTATAATTATAAGTGATAAACGTTTCAGTAGCCGAGCTTTTGACCTAAATAAAGGAAAGTACAGCCTGTATACTGTCCTACTGCAGTGTATTTAAAAGCCTCCATCTTTGAAATCAAGTCTTCGTTAGGTACAATTTATGGGTATTGGCTTTATCACCACCCTTGCCAAATGCGGGTTAGTGATCACAAACCCGTGCTATGAATTGACAAATTCGAAACGCACTTTGACATGGGAATCGAAACCTCGGGATATCGAGCCAAGCACTTGACCACTCGGCCACCGAGGCGTTGACCTACATACTCTTAAATTCCGTGAAATGTTACATCGGTTAAATAGTGTGTCGGTTATATGTATGGTCGCTGAAATGAACTTCGGTAATTGGTTATTCGGTGAATCGTAACATCGGTAAATTAAAGCTTCGTACAAATAAGGCATCGTTCAATTTAGTGATTGGTTAATAGTTTTCGTTGAAATGATAATCGGTAAAACGGCTTTCGGGATTAAATAGGGAGCCCGTTACTCGGATGTTTAGTTTTTCTTGAGAGATTCACGAGAAAACAGCTAACAATGGAGTCTTTTCTTTCAAAAAACTGTAAAAATGAGAATGAAATTGCAAATTAGATAACCATGTCGCGTAGCGGTGAAACAATACTTCCACCCCCTCTCTTCCTTTGGGTGTCGTAAAAGGCGACTAACGGACTAAAGTCTGTTTATACATACAACAGCTTAGAGCGGCGATGGGCTCACCACCTGTCACGCTGAGTACAATTGTGCAGTCGATATTTGGTGAAAAGTGACTATGGCAGGGGTACTTTTGCGGTCCTCATTGCCTAGTCCCTGACTAACCCTTCGGGGATAATAGTCGTGATTATATGTATGTGTCTACTATTATTAAGGTAATTGCTGAGTTTTCCTTCTTCTCCATGTTCACTTGCTTCCGATCTTCC
The DNA here is from genome assembly GCA_963921215.1 of Scoparia ambigualis. Taxonomy (NCBI): domain Eukaryota; kingdom Metazoa; phylum Arthropoda; class Insecta; order Lepidoptera; family Crambidae; genus Scoparia; species Scoparia ambigualis. The sequence goes on from OY992516.1 coordinate 26,850,194, forward strand.
GATCGATCATTATGGCAACTTGGTTCCGTGACATCGCGCCTCGGAAGAGTTGAGTGGTACTCAAATTGTACCAGTCAGACAGGTTTCATGGCTGTAGCATAAATGCGCCACGAGAGCTGATGCCCAGTACTCTTCTTCCAAAAATCATTCACAAAGAGAATCTCAAGAAATTCCATGTAAATAGACGGGAATTTATGCGTCGCGGTCGTCCGGAAGTCCGCGGCATCATTGTGGCAACTTCCTCAATTAATGCGCGTTCGCCGCGTAATGGCCGCTTGGGTGGGTTACGCCCATTTAGTAGCCCATTTGTGGCCGAATTATACTTAAACGTAAGATTTGCGCAGAGGTACCTCAAGTGTTGTGTTAATTGTAAGGTTTTTTTTAAGTTTTAAGAATATGTGGTGGCGGAACATTAAAAAAACACTGCCAACTCATCACTTCCCTTGGGCGTCGTAAAAGGCGACTGAGGTACTAAAAACTGCACGTGTATCCAACAACAACTATCACGCTGAGTACTGGTGCAGTTATTTTTTTGTGACACGCGGACTATGGCAGAGAGCTAATATTGCTGTCCTCATTGCCTAGTCTCTGACTAACCCTTCGGGGATAATAGTCGTGATTATGTGTATGTATGTAATGTCTTTTTATTACAACTACCTTTTCTTTATTTGCTCTCACAGGTCTATATATGCTCGCCGATGTATGGTACTCTTTACTACAAGATAACTACCAACTCTCTTTCCTTGGTTGTCGTAAAAGGTGACTAATGGACTTTCTCTCTCACTCTCTCCACAAATGAATTTTGAATGAAAATCTCACTCTCTCCACAAACGACTCTCACCACAAATGAATTTTAATTCATTTGTGGTGAGAGTACCGACCGACCATCTGTCGACTCTGATGAAAGAGGAATTTTGGCCGAAGGGTGTCATGTTCCGGCGATTCCGTGGCCGGCTACCGGACACCGCGCTGCGTTGCACGGCGCCGTGTTTACGTGCAAATTAGTTTATTTTTCCTTAGTTTTATGTTATAATTGTATGTATGTTAGTCTATAAGGTATTTATGCTGCTATGGGCCATTGTAGCCTGAAATAAATAAATAAATAAAGACTGCACATACTAACGCTGAGTACATTTGGGTTGTAATTCGGTGAAACGTGTAGTTCTAGACTATAGTGTACTGCTGCTGCTGTCCTCATTGCCTAGTCTCTGACTATACCCTTGGTATGGACAAATAGTCATGAATATGTATGTATGTTGACCTGACCATTTGCAACCGATTAACTCTTAGAGGATAATATTTGTGAGTGTAATGTTTGTAAATGTTAGAAGATCTGTGATGGCGACTTGTTGTTAAAAGTGTAGTACCGTACCTAACAACCCAAGGCAATAGATAATAGGCATCTCCTGGGTTAACATGTAACACCTACCACATCCTGTCGGTGGTTAAATGTTATGAAGTTTATTAAAAAAAACCGTGTCGCGTATCGGTGAAAGAATACTACCACTCCCTCTCTTCCCTTGGGTGTTGTAAAAGGTGACTAACGGATTAAAGGCTGCACATACATCCAACAGCTTAAAGTAGCGATGGGCTCAACATCTGCCACAATCAAATGCAATCGCTATTTAGTGAAAAGTGGACTATGGTAGAGGACTGCTTTTGCGGTCCTTATCCCTTAGGGGATAATTAGTCGTGTGATTATCACACTAATATTATAAAGGCGAAAGTTTGTGAGTGTATATGTTTGTTACTTCTTCACGTAAAAAGTACTGAATGGATTTAGATGAAATTCGGCATACAGATAGTTTATAACCTGGATTAACACATAGGATACTTTTTATCCCGATATTCCCACGGAAACGGGAACCACGTGGGTGAAACCGCGAGCAACCGCTAGTATGTATATAATTATGTTAAAAAAACAGATTTCTTCTTTTACGTGTCATAAAAAGTTAATAACAGACAAAAGACTACACTGCTGTAGTAAAAATCTTCAAAATTTCATCGCAGAAATCGTTGCCTCGCAAATTTGATTCTACTCTACGTTTAATCCTTAACAAAGTTAAACGCATGCCGATAATCTAACAAAATAGGAACTGCTTACGCGACCACGAGCTAAGCTCGTTTAGAAGCGGCAGCGCTATCCACATAAGTGGCTAGGTGGCTAGGTAGCTCGCGTGGCTGGCCGCTTTCATATTTTGCCGGAGTGCAATTTGCACCGGGATGCGACGTAGTGAGGTGGAAAATCGTAGAAGGTAATACTTACAAAGGTTCACGACTTTTATCCCCGAAGTATTAGACTGAGACTAGGCAATCACTTCCACTTTCACCAAATAGCGACTGCACATGTGCTCAGCATGACAGGTGGTGAGCCCATCGCTGCTCTATGCTGTTAGATGTGTGTGCAGTCTTTAGTAGGCAATTCGAACAAAAAACAAAACACGAAAGTTTTTTTGTTTTTAAATAATGGCTTGATGCATTCAGCCAGTGATAAGTAAGTGAGATCTACCCGTGTTGTTGTTATTTACATACCTACTTATATATAATCACGACTATTATCCTCGAAGGGTTAGTCAGAGACTAGGCAATGAGGACCGCAAAAGCCATAGTCCACTTTTCACCAAATAGCGACTGCATATGTGCTCACCGTGACAGGTGGTGAGGCCATCGCCGATCTATGCTGTTGGATGTATGTGCAGTCTTTAGTCGGTTAGTCGCCTTTTACGACACCTAAGGGAAGAGAGGTGATGGTAGTATTCTTTTACCGCTATCAGCCACATCACGCTACGCAGTTACTACAACAACACTTACCAGGAAGCAGAGACAACTACCGCCTTTGTTATGACCATCATACGATTACGTTATTCATTGTTCGCATAAATTAGATAACCCTTCGATGTAAACAAAGACATTACTAACTTACCATATAAGCTTGAGATTCAATAATAAAGTCAGTCCAAAACAGCATACCGAGTATCAACATTTCTACAATTAATTGTCTTGTAAATTAGCTTTTAAAAAAAAAACGGTTATTTTAAAAACTAATAATCCCGACTGCGTTTCTGTGTAATTTGGAAATGAAAAAACCCTAAAACAAGAAAGTCGTCATGCTCTTAACTTAAGAATCGCCAAAGTTGCAAAGAAAAATTGAAGCAGTTGGGACCGGCTCTGAGTCCCGACTGCTTCAGGGCTCAGGGCGCAGTCGGGCTGACTTTCTAGAATGGGCCCCGACTGCTACAATTTTTCTTTGCAACTTTGGCGATTCTTAAGTTAAGTGCAATCAGGTATGACGACTTTTTGTTTTAGGGTTTTTTTATTTCCAAATTACACAAAAACGCAGTCGAGTTTTTTATTTTTTTAAATATTTTTATTATTTTATTTGGTTTTAGTCTTAATATTGAATAAGTTTGTATAGTAACCTATATAAGGTGACTTCTAGAAACCGCAAGAAATTTCAATGGCTGGTCAGGTCGAGTGTCATGACAAAAATGACAAATGGGTCTCATTGCAGAGTAACGTAGGTACTTATCGCCCAGCTGACGCGAACGGGTCAACAGACGATCAGCTGGCCGGCCGTTGCCCGCGCGTTGTAAATAATCGTTAATTGTAATTGTCCTTTATTTTATTTTCCTTTGTTATTCCTTTAAAATAAATTTGACACTTAAAGACTTACAAATTAAAATTCACAATATGAATTATTTAATTAAAAATAACCTTTTTTGTCATTTTTGTCATGTTTAAAAAAACACTTGACTTGACCTGACCAGCCCTTGAAGTTTCTTGCGGTTTCTAGCAGTCACTTTATATACACGTGATACACAAATACTTTGAAGCTAAAATCCATCGAGAAAATCCATCAGGCTGCAGAGCGTGCCAAACATTTTAATTTTTTTTCAAAATTATCCGCCATTTTTTTTTTAAATTTTTATATATCCAGTGTCACTTTCACAATAAATACGAATCTAAAGACACCTCTCAAACTAAAATCCATCGTGCCGTTCAGGCCGCAGAGCGCGCCAAACAATTATACAAACAAACATACTTACATACATACGTACTCTCGAAAAACATAACCCTCCTTCTGGCGCAGTCAGGTAAAAAGCCTATTGCCCGGACCCACATCCTAACTCGCGACACTGTTCTCTTGATTTTGACTTGGTCACGTTGCTCAGCTCCTCCTTTAGCCGATATTTTCAGTAGATGTCTTGTAAACAATCATGTCTACAGTTTTGAAAAAGGTACTTTTCCATATTTTATGAAGCATTCATTTATATAGAGAGAGATATCACAAAAATCTATTCAAGATTTATTTTTGGTCACAATATAATATTTATGCATTATGAACAAGTATGTTTTTGATGGCATCTCATTTCTTTTTGTAGATAGTCCTACTTTTTTTCCTTTCCGGTACCTTCTACTTCTTGAATACCAACAACGGAAATTCTATTACATTATAGTATACATGTACAGGTATACTAATGCACCCCTTGAGTTGATTCCCCCCTTGACTTCGTGCGCAGTGTGTGCACGTTAAAATCAATTATGCCTGCGATTGTTTCATTAGTAAAATAGTTTTTTTACGTTGTAGTTATCAGTCTTCAAAGAAAATGTGCATTATTAATGAATTATCAGTACTTATCAATAAGTCCCTGCATGTATAAAATATAGACTATTCTAAATATTGACTATATAAGCAACTGTATAAAGAATTATTACTTGAGCATATTTTTAAAATATATTAGCCAAAATCCAACTAGTGTCGCCTCACTACTTATGCAATGCAACTTCGGATCCGCAGAAAGTTTACGGAGCCTCCTAGGCGTTGGATTTAGTTTGGAAACGGCCAAATTTACGTTTACTACTTGCGAGCTGCGTTACAGTTTTAAAAATATTGCAGTTGTGGAGTTCGCGCCAAAAGCGCACTTCTTATAAGTGCACTAGTTTTATTATTCAAATTGACTAAAAATATACTTAATTGACCGTGACGCGTAGCGGTGAAAGAATACTACCAACTTCTCTTTCCCCTTGGGTGTCGTAAAATGTACTCCACATACATCCAACAGCATAGAGCGGCGATGGGCTCACCACCTGTCACGCTGAGCATATGTGCAGCCGCTGTTTGGTGAAATATGGATAATGGCAGAGTCCTCATAGCCTAGTCTCTGACTAACCCTTCGAGGGTAATAGTCGTGATTATGGTGTGTATGTATGTTTTCTTCATACTTTTTTTGTTGAGCTGGCAAACAACCATACGGCGCGACTGAAGGTACGCGACCACATCATCAGATGATGATGACAAATAATAAAGCATATAAAAAACAAAACGTAAAGCAACGCTGCTTGGCGGTAGCAATAGGTACTAGGGTGTTTTCCATCCAGTCGGATTCTAGGATCCTTCCACCGTTACTGCTTAGATGGAAGAATTAGAATACAAATAAGACATTAGGCTGCTAATGTAAATTGTATCACAGACCGTTTTTGTTGCATACCACTAAAACAAGGTGTTGATATTTTATAGATATGGAACGGAGTAATAAGGTTGTGCTGATGAGCTGATAGTATGAATTAATGAAAGACTGATGGTAGAAACTCGCTCCAATCGGAATACTCTCACTAATTAGGAACCGGCTATCGTGCCTTCAAAATCAACCAAAGTTATTTCAATAAAACATTGTTGTATAACATGAACCGTATTGAAGCAGGCAATAAAGTCTCTTTTCGCACAACCCTATAGATCCATAGAGCCGCGACCATAAATTCAGTTTGAAAGGAGATTATTCGCCGGTCTAAAGTATTAGCGCGGAGGAGTTTAGCATCGGACCCGCCGCTGTACCGACGATAGCATTTTGTGCTGGACGTGGGGCCACGAAGAATAACCGCTACAACTTTTAAATTTAATTTTCGTACCACTTGCTCAAAAAAGTGACATTCTATGCCACAAAAAGCGAACATAACAATAGTTATTTTTAATCTGTTAAAAACAGGGAAAGAAAATTGTACTGAATTTCATTCATCCTCTAGGGGGAGAATGTGATTTAAATTTGAAATACTTACCGAAATTTATACTGAACTACATCTGTGTTTACACCATTGAGTTCGTATATAAAGCATAATGCTTTCACATCTTTTTGAAAAAGAAAAAAAACAAAAGAATTAAAAAAAAATTACAAATCAACAGCTCATCAACAATAAATGTACCAAACAAAAATGTAACTCTCTCTATCAATAATTGGACCAATGTTTCGAATGTTAACTTTTACTTTTAATTGTCATTATTTTTAATAAATGCTTATCTCATATTATTATTGTGTTAATTTATTCGCAAATGTTACGAAAAGTAGAGTATTTTCCTCGGTGATAAAGCTGTCTTAGTCTTGGGTGAACTTAAATCCCTCGCTACACTCAAGACTCGTCTTAAATCCCTCGCTTCACTCGTGATTTAAGTTTTTAACACCCTTGCTACGCTCGGGAGTAAACCTCGAGTCCTTCGTTACGCTCGCGATTTAAATCGTCACCCGCGACAGAAGACACTGCTTTATCCCCTTGGTTAATAATCTACTAATTATTAATAACAAGGCGACTAAAGGACTAAAGACTGCACATACATCGAATAGCATAGTGCGGTGATGGGCTCACCACCTATCACGCTGAGCACATGTGCAGCTGTAATTTGGTGAAACGTAGACTATGGACTATCATTGGACTGATTTTGAAGTCCTCATTGCCTAGTCTCTGACAAACCCTTTGGGGATAATAGCTGTGAGCCTTTGTATGTGTAAATAATAATAATAAAAATTGTTATTGCCTCAAATCAAAACAATAAAAACAAAATACAAAAAATAAATTAGCACAGGATCAGAGGCAAAAGAGAATGGCCCAGCTTTCACTGAGATTTTTCTTAACCGTACAATATTATTATGAAGTCGTAATATCTGATATTTTTTGCAATGATAACGTTCAAATATACTTAAGAATAACGAAACGTTGAAAGAAACGACTATCTCAGGATTTTTTTCAACGTTTTGTTATTTTATTGTCATGAATTTTATTCCATGTCGTGTGTATAAAGAGACTTGAAAAGGAATGTTTGGAATATCCAAATAATTTTTTACTACTACGATGTATATTATTTTCACGTGGCAACAATAATGTTGAGCCGTGTCGTGTAGCAGCTCATCCCTTTTCTTCTGTGTCTCTTCCCTTGGGTGTCGTAAAAGGCGACCAACGGACTAAATACTGCACATACATCCAACATCATAGAACGGCGCTGGGCTCACCACCTGTCACGCTGAGCTATGACTTGTGCAGTCGCTATTTGGTGAAAAGTGGACTACGGCATAGGATTGCTTTTGCGGTTGCCTCATTGCTCACACCATCAAACACCTCACCTCTTCGCGGGAATATCGGAATAAAAAGTATCCTATGTGTTGATAAGCCCTGGTGATAATCTCGGTGCTTCGGAAGGCACATAAAGAGCTGGTCTCGGTTGTCGTCGAAAGATGACAGTCGTTAAAACCCTCTCCAACCCGCATTGGGCCAGCGTGGTGGGTTGTGGATCAACCGCTCCATGTAATGTTGTTCATGTGGGAAGGCCTGTGCCCAGCAGTAGGACGTTTATAGGCTGATGATGATGATGATCTCAGTGTTTTAACCGCCCCCGTGGTCTAGTGGCTAAGCCACCGGTTTTAGACCCAGAGGAGAGAGACCCGGAGATGGTTTGGTTGGTGGTAGGGCTGTTAAGTCCGCCTGGCTAGCTACCACCATCTTATCTAAGTCTGTCGCCATAACAACGATGTTTATAGCATAGTTGTGTTCCGACAGTTAGAGATAAGATAGCCAGTTCCTCAGTGCTTGAGGATTCCAGGTGAAGCGCGCTTCCACCTTCGGTCTTATTGTCACTTACCATCAGGTGAGATGAAGGCCAGGCGCTTACCCGTTACCGGTAAAAAAAAAGGTTTCGCAAATTAAAAATGGGATGTCGTACTTGTGCAGTAATAATTGTATGATTTTGTAGGGATGCGAATGGAAGGTAGGTAAATTAAGGGTGAGATCCACCCATAAAACTGAACATTTTTCCTGAAAATGACAAAAAAAGTTCGACCTCCATACTATTGTCGTCAGCTGATTGGACAGTTTTGTATGGAAGGTCTAAAATTTTTTTTTCATTTTTGCACATTTTCATGGGTGGATCTCACCCTTAATTTCATGAAAACAAATAAAAATTGAGTGTGTATAGCGAAGGAGATGGTAAATTCTTCGCTACTGCAATGAAGCCTTCTCTTGGTATACGTTTGTGGCGCCATCTGATGACACAGTTGAGAAGGTGTTTTTGCTTCGTGTCGAACTACGTGCGACGTCATGCGGTAGGTGGCGCTGCCACAATTTAAAGATTTCGATGGCTCCATTCCGCTGACTTGATAGCTCCCCACTGAAAAATGATCACAAATATTTGCTGAAATCTTTAGCATTTTGCTGTCGACAAAAGTGACAGGAGGTGCCGGGTTTTGAAGGGGATATTAAAAGTGAAAACATACAGTGCGTAACCAATAAAAGCGATGGCTGGTTCCGTGTATTTGAAACTGGATACCTACATACACAAACACAGTCTCGACTAAAATATTACCAGGGGGGTGTCACTCCACAGTTAAGGTACGTTCGGGCGGCGCGCCTCCCAGGCAGGCCGCCTAAGCGTATGGCAGTAAAGGTTGCCGCGAGCCGACGCACCGAACACCGAGCGCCAAGTCGTTTAACTCGTAATCCCTGCGCGCGCGCCTAAACCCTACGCTCTGTGACGTCATGGCGTCAAATCGATATCGAGTCAGCGTTGCTTAACGGAATATGAACGCTCGGGTTACACGATAAGTTTCAATTTCGCGTGAAAGTCGTTAGAGAGTGAACCTTCTGTACGTAGTACTATTAATTATTCTGTGCTATTACCTCCATAGGGTAAGGCAGATACTAGCTAATGAAGAGCCCAACAGCAGTCCACTGCCATAGTCCACGTTTCATGAAACAACAACTGAACATGACCATTAGGTAGCGGAGACACATGCATGATACACAAAACTTTTTAAATCTGCTTTGGAGTAATTTATTATTTTTTTTTTGTTTTTATCTTCATTGTCTTGCACATCTGATGTCACTACTGTGTTCATCAGAATATCAGTGCAGCAGGTACCACTTGCTCTTGCTGCTTAGGTATACTGAGCTGAGCACAGTTTTTTTCCAATGTGACACGTCATAGTGACTACACCCTGCCTGATGCAGCCGATGCAGTCCAAAATAATGAGAGCGCTCCTCACCGTGAATCAAGCACGGTAACAAGCGCACCCATTCATGACGGCCTGGATAAATGAGGTTTCACGCCCCGTTTAAAATACCTGGAATTATAGGAGCTGGGAAACACATGCGCCGGCAGAGAATTCCAAAGCCGAATTGGTCTTACAAAGGAACGACCTGCCAAATTTTTGTCTATTCTATTCTATTCTATTCTACATGTGCTTAGCGTGACAGGTGGTGAGCCCATCGCCATATGCTGTTGGATGAATATGCAGTCTTTAGTCCGTTAGTCGCCTTTTACGACTCCCAAGGGAAGAGAGGGATTGGTAGTATTATATTATTTTGATCCTCTTGTAAGAACGCCACCTTCACACCTCAGCTTAAACTCCTCAAGGTGTTTGAAATGACGTTTAAAGAAATCAAGTTAAGAAGTGTCAAAACCGTTAAAAGTGGAAGCTTAAGGAAAGCTTGATAAAAAGGTACTGGTAAAAAGAAAACTTGTTTGGCATAAGAAAAACAAAATGAGGCTTTTGTTTTTTGCTAAATATAAAGTGACTGGCTAATGTCGCTATTATTATAATAATGAAGTTTTATCTTTTAAAGACGGTTCCTTATTCAAAGTACACAAAGTGTACAAAGTTATAAAAGAATCGTGTTGTTAACACAGTTCCATTATTTCAAAGTTTGATTGAGAGGAACATTTTGAAACAAAAAAATAATCTTTCATGAATTACGGAAGCAGCAGTTGTAATTAGGATAAAGTGTTTACTAGAAAAAAAGCTAGTTAGCTAGTAGGTTAGAGCAGTGGACCGGCAATCCAAAGGTTCGGGTTCGAATCCCATTCGAGCTTTCCTGGGACTGGTTGTTTATTTTCTAGTAAACATTTTATCCTATATCGACATAGCATTGTGAGCAAAAATTTCAATAATAAAGAGTAGTTGTAATTATTAATCGTATTATCTACTGAGAGTTGGATGGTGACGGCTCATGAAAAGAATACAACCGTCGTAAAAGGCGACTAACGGACAAAAGACTACATTCAACAGCACAAAGAGGCGATGGGCTCACCACCTGTCACACTGAGCACATGTGCAGTAGTTATTTACGACCTCCTTAGTTGAGTGGTTTGTACACCGGTTTTCATGGTGTCGCCATCTCTTAGGTCCGGGTTCGATCCCCGGACGGGTCAATTTAGAAATTGTTGTTTTTCTAAATTGTCTCGGGTCTGGGTGTTTTCTATGTATAATATGTATAGTATGTATTTAAGTATTTTAAGTATGTTTATCCGTTGTCCAGTAACTATTTTAACGAGTTTCATGACGCAGCTTCTCTTGGGTTAGATAATTGGTGTGAATGTAAGAATGTTTATTTATTTATTTATTATTTTATTTAGTCAAACATGGATTTTGGTAATGTACTGTTTTTGCGGTCCTTATGTCCAAGTCTCTGACTAACCCTTTGAGGATAGTAAGTCCTAAGTATGTATGAGTATGTATTGTTTTTTAAGGTTTAAGCGAGCACTACACATTGAAATGAAACACTTTTTATGGATTAACTCGTGTATAATTTTACTACATTGCATCACTATGCAGTGTCTAATAAACAATGAAATTTTTTTTAAAAATTTCGCTAAATTGTAAAGCAAAAAAAAAAGAGCCTAACCATGTCACTACGCTTGATAAGTAGGCATTAATTTGACCAAACCTTAAAGTCTTACCAACGGTCTAGTCTAACGAAATATCAAATACGTTCCTTACCTTTGACAAGTATATGACATCAAAGACGACCCATCATTCTTGCGGTTACCACCGTCCTGGCTTAAGCGCCTGGGATCCCCGAATTCTTCGAAATGTTTGTGCTTGACGGTTTTTAAGTAAAATCCTTTGGTGTCGTAAAAATAACAATAAGGTCTCCAAACAATGTTGTCGCTCGTTAATCATTCGGCTATTTGACAACGTGTCAACGGCCACGAATATTAATGACGTTTAATCGTTGCCGATTTAAGTTTTGTTAGGTTAGGTATCGAAAAGTTTTTTTTCGTCACGGATAGTTTGATATTGTCATGGTAAGGTTGATATATGAGGAGCTCGATGGCGCAGCGGCTAGCGCATTCGGCTTGCGATCTTGCCCGCTAAGCAACTTTCGCAATGCCGGGTCGCTGGATGGGTGACCAAATTAAAAATATCTCGAGCTCCTCTGTGTTTCGGAAGACACGTTAAGCCGTTGGTCCCGGTTGTTGTCGTTAGATGGCAGTCGTTAAAACCCACCAACACGCATTAGGCCAGCGTGGTGGGTTATGGCTCAATATCCCCACGTGCTATTGTCCACGTGGGAGGCCTGTGCCCAGCAATGGGACGTTTATAGGCTGATGATGAAGGTTGATATAAAATTCTTTTCAATTTGTGTACAGGTAAAATGTCGTTTAGCCATTTTAATAAAAGAGGTAATTGGAACCATCATGAATATCGATGAGTGTTTACAGGTATATTAATTGCTTAGTTATGAACACTTAAATAACCAAGCAGTTATTAAGACCATCCCGATGCAACTCTGTTGAAACGTCGGATATAAAAGGTATGCGTTAGATACTTACACCCGTATTTATAAAAAGTAATTACTTGTTGCTAAGTAATTTCTTAATTGAGTCATTACTTAAGGTTAGAAGTTAACATCATGAAAAGGATGTGCACTTAGACATATTACAAAATCTCATTCTATGGATAAGTAAACATTTTACTTACTTGAGCAAATGCCAAAGTAACACTTGACACTTGGTTTTTTCTGTATGGCAACACTTCGTGACTGCGTTTCGTTTCATGAAAAGGCAAACGTAAGGTCTAGATTATTCTTACAAAATCTTGCAATAATATCTTTGATATTATATTTATAATAGCAATTGCGTTGTATAAAATAGTTTAAATTGTAAAAAGTACATGATTGTCATTTAATTTTGTCGGTACAAAAGAATGAATACTTGGAGAAACAAAACGTTTGACATGATATAACTCTACTAAATTTAAATGTTTACTTTTACACATGGATTATTTTGGAGAAACGAAATCTCTTTGTAAAACAATCTTCCAAATAGTCATGGAATGGATCTACATCACGAAACTAAACTTTTAAAATTCTAGGTTCAGCAACTTCTATCTCCTCTAATAATTATCATCTATATTTTGTACAACAGCAAAAGCCGCTTCAATCATAACCACAGCTTCCATTTTCATTAAAAATAACTTCAAAGTAGTGCTTAAGTAAAAATAGTGACTACTCATTGGCCGAGAATCTTACATGACAGTTCTAACTTCGAGTAATTACTTGATTATAGAATAGAAACCGTTACTTAAGTAATTACTTTTACTTGTTTATAAAATATACGGGTGTTATACTTTTGTAGTTTGCGTTCAACTCTTTGAAATATTTTGATTCGATACGTTTTGTAGTAGTAGATGAAAAATAAAACATATTTTGTTGCGATCAATGAAAGGTTGCGGGTATTTTAGTTGCCTGAATGGTACAGTGCAATGCAAACTTTTCGGCTTACTTAAATAAATATTCTAATTGTACATACATACATATAATCACGACTATTATCCCCGAAGGGTTAGTCAGAGACTAGGCAATGAGGACCCAAAAGCAGTCCTCTGCCATAGTCCACTTTTCAACAAATAACGACTGCACATGTGCTCAACGTGACAGGTGGTGAGAACTTCGCCGCTGTATGCTGTTGGATGTATGGGCAGTCTTTAGTCCGTTAGTCGCCTTTTACGATACTCAAGGGAAGAGAGGGTGTGGTAGTATTCTTTTATCGATCCGCGACACGGCTATCACCAATTTAGAAAAAAGGTTTTATCTAAATTGACAAGACGAGGGCTTGAACCTCTTTCAAGGAACTAGCTCTTTGACCTCTCCTCAGTTATTAGTGACAGCGAACCACGACCACGGAGTTCGGCACTCGCAGCTAACATCGCAGCTTGCGTAGCTACGATCTGCGTAGCAAACGCCACCGTAGCTGCTACGGTTGCTACGATCAATCATACAATTTATGCTGTTTTAGTAGCAGTAGTGCTAGTCGGAAACAAACTATGACCTCATAAAATTAAAGTATTGTTTAAATAGATGCTTATATTTTTTTACGTTGATATTGTTACATAAGTTAAATGTTAAGGTTAGGTTTTAGTATAAGAAACACACTACTGTTTTCCGACACTGTGAATCATCACACAGTAGCGGAAATTAGTTGTAATCTATCTATCAAGATAGGATTTAATAAAGACACAGAAAGAGTCTCAGAGGACAGACGAGACAAATGTAAGACGGATACATCTGCACCCATGCTTACCTTTTCTAAAATTAATATTATTATTACGCTATTATGCACTAAACAAAGAAGACCTCGATGGTGCAGTGGGTAGCGCGTTCGATTTGCGATCTTGCCCGCTAAGTAACTTTCGCAATGCCGGGTCGCTGGAAGGGTTACAAAATAAAAAACCTATCTCTATCTCCTCCGTACTTCGGAAGGCACTTAAAGACATTGGTCTGGTTTTGTCCCAAACTCCCCATATTAACTCAGCTCCATAACAACTCAGCATAATAATATTTTTTTAAACAACTGCTTACAGTTGGAGGACCTTTATTTACAGATAAATAGTTTTCCTAAGATTTGAATTTCATAAATTTTTTAATAATATACAACACATAAATGTCCATGCATCGAATTGAACCATGATTTCTCGCATTAAACCCTAGGATTTAGATAAAAGTCAAGAAGTCAAAATATCTTTGACGACCTCCGTGGTCGAGTGGTTAGCACGTCGGGTCTGGCATCGCGCCATCTCTGAGGTCCCGGGTTCAATTCCCGGTCGGGTCAATTTAGAGAAAAACTATTTTCTAAATTGATTTCGGGTCTGGGGGTTTTTCTATGTTTATGTATATTTATCCGTAATCTTACTATATTAACAAGTTTCAAAAGAATACTCATCTTGGTCTAGATAATTGGTGTGAGCGTACACAAATTGATTTTGTTTTTATTTTAATCTTAACGAGTCACGAGTGCTAAGTTCTATCACGTCAACGAAAACGATTTTTTGTCGACCAATTTACCTAACGCTAAATAATCGACAGAAAGCGATTGCCACTTGTCTAGGGCAGTTCAGACGCTTCAAAATGCGAAGGTCAACCTTTTTAATAATCCACAAGGTACCGCAGTGACGTAGGGGTGTCACTCTAATTTTAAAAGTGTAATAAGGGCATGTAATAAAAGTTTTCGCTGAGGTCAGAGGGGTCGATGTTTTATGCATTGCCTTTTTAATAGGGACCTTCATTATCAGGTCAGTTGGGACGCTGTAACGGCCACCCACGGATGGGAACGCACCTGATTAGTTATAGATGGAGTTGAATTACTTTTTTGGGGAACGGTAAGTACTTGTTTATTTATTTGTTTACGTAATTTTATTTAGGACACATAACTAATATAGATCACATTTATCATATAAGTTTAAAATTGTACAGATCATAATGTGGTCTGTGACATCATATAAAACAAGATGAAATATTGTTCTGCGATGCAACCTAAAACAATGTACGGTGCTTTACAATCACCGACATTAAGAGGAAACACTACGTCGAAGTGGCATGCAAAATTCTCATACAAAACACAACAACTGGACTAATTTTTATTACTTTACTTTACTTAGAGCATCGGTTATAGAAAGAGATTTTCTATGTCTGTATGTTTGATATTTTTTTTAAACCAGTCACTTATTATTTCTGAAGACTTCTGAAGACGCCTTAAAACGGAGTGATTTCGCTAAATTTTGAAGGCTCCTGGTTATTAAATAAATGACTTAATGCCTAAAAATCAAACATACTGACATAGAAAATCTCTTTCTTTAATGGATGCTGAAAAAGTAAAAAAGATTGGTCCAGTTCTGAAGGAGGAAACCGGGGACTACGAATCGTCGTTTTTCTGTGTTTTGTATGAGAATTTTGCATGCCACGTCGACGTAGTGTTTCCTCTTAACAAATTACATTCCTCCTCCTCAGTCCTCAGTCGTTGAGGATTCCGGGTGAAGCACTCTTCTACATTAGGTGAGACGAAGGCCTAGCGCTTACTTGTAGTGGATAAAAAAACTGTAGTTTAAGGCCTTATCCGAATATCAACACCTCTTAAAGTCCGTACAAATTGAAAATAAAATATATCATAATTAGTGATAAAATACAATGGACAAAAACAACATAACTTAATTACACACAAAAAAATAACAAATAAAAAAAGAAAAGACTACGTTTATAAATAAAAAAAATCAACTTACTCGCTTAGGCCCTTATTCTGTAACGATTCCTTGTTTCAAAACCACGATAATTCCTTAAAAAGTTACGATATCTTTCCAAAAACGTATGCGTTTGACGTTTGTGCGCGGTAAGATTTAGGTGTGGAATCTATAGATTGCGATACAGAATCAGGGCCCTGTTCGAGGCAAGGTACCCAAAAGACTGACGGCATTGCCTTTTTGTATGGGTAAACTTATCCGCTGAGCGAAAAAATTGCCAGTCTCCGGTCTCCCGTTGCTTCATACAGGCGTGTAGATTTTTTTAAACAACTTTGCGTTGGGTCCCAATGGGCCCATCGTCTCTCTCTCTGTTTTCATAATTAATTAATCAGAAAGATTATGTCTCAAAATCATAAAACAGTTAATGAGGTTCAGTATTAAAATTGCATAAAGCACAGCAATATATTTATTAATTACTTATTTTGATTAAAATGTAAAGATCAATGTGCCAATGTTTATAATTAAACAGTTAAGCTCTAACGTTAGAACAAATTACTTGCATAATTAGTCTGTCTCATAAAAATGAGAAATATCACTAGATTGCAGTTTAGCTCTCGGGCATTTTTCATTCTTATCGCGATTTAGCTTAAATATAATTTAAGCGTAGTGAGTATTTTTTTCTTTTATTTGCACATTTTTCATATGTAAAGAGGTACCTTATTAGGATAGTTGGAAGGGGAATACCTCAGCGAACGTACGTCGACTAGAGGGCCTAGACAAATGGCAAAAGCTCACAGCCATCTATTCGTAATTCGTCTTACACTGCTGTGTACTGTGCCATTGGGCGATTTTCTGACAGCCCAAATTAAAAATTAAAAATAAGTTTTAAAAACACTCAATAGATAGCGTTTTATAAAAGCCGAGCCGTACACAAAGGCTGTAATAAATTGTGCACTTTTGTTTGTCAACCAAAAAAATAAAAAATAGTATTTTCATTTCAGGACCTATTTCTTTTTTCCATTAATTCGGTAAAAGTTTGACAGTTGCACAATATTGATATTTTCTGATATCATTAAGCAGCCACACACGTGCTCTCTATGGACTCGCCTTTTACTAAGCGCCATCTATGAAGTCATTAGAAACAAATTTCTTTTATTTTTGATCTCGAAATATCGCCCTATGGAAAAGACATCAGAGCGCGCGACGATGAATTACTACGAATAGACAGGGAGTGAGCGTTTGCCTTGCATAGGAGGGCTGATTAGAGACGTTATAGGTCAGGACAAGTGTACCCTAAACCAGCGAGCATGTGAGAAGAACGTTATTACGAGAGTAGATATAGTAACAATGTCGTGTAGCTGTGAAAGAATACTACCACCCCCTCTCTTCCCTTATATGTCGTAAAAGGCGACTAACGGACTAAAGACTGCACATACTTCCTACAGCATATAGCGGCGATGCACTCACCACTTGTCACGCTGAGCACATGTGCAGTCACTAATTGATGAAAAGTGGACTATGGTAGAAGACTGCTTTTGCTGTCCTCTTTGCCTAGTCTCTGACTAACCCTTCGGGGATAATAGTTGTGATTCTATGTATGCATGTACATATGTACTATACTGAACCCACGGCACAGAAGACCTCTGTGGTCGAGTGGTTAGCTCGCCGGTTCTGGCGTCGCGCCGTCTCTGAGGACAAATTCAATTCCCGGTCGAATCATAAATAGAAAAAGAAACTGTTTTTCTGAATTGATTTCGGGTCTGGTTGTTTTTTATGTTTATACTAGCGGCCGCTCAAGGTTTCCCGTTCCCGTGGGAATATCTGAATAAAAAGTATCCTATGTGTTAATACAGGTTATAAACTATCTCTCTGCCGAATTTCATCCATATCCATTTAGTAGCTTTTACGTGAAAGAGTAACAAACATCCATCCATACTTACAAACTTTCGCGTTTATAATATTAGTAGGATTAGTAGGATAATGTTTATCAGTTGTCTAGTTAACCATTTACCTAATCAAGTTTTAAAAGAAGCTTTGACTGGATAATTGGTGTGTGCGAAGAAAGTTTATTTTTTAAAAAAAAGGCTGAATCATTCCAGCCAGGCAAAAAATAAATAGGTACTTATCATAAAATTTACACAAAAAAAATATGTTAGTATATATATCATTCCTGCTAGATCGTTTACTTATTTTCATTATAATCTCCCCTGACCTCCCACGCAATGTTATTGTTATTATTTAATTTGAAAAAGGCTGATTTTCTATTTTCGCCCGTGCACCCTTTTTAATAACATAATATTTTCATTCTTGCTACAAGTGGCTGGCCTACATTTTTTACGAGCCACAACAATTTCACCTTCATACAAAAAGACGCTTACACGCGTGCGCCCGTAAATTGACTACGTGACGTAGCTCAGTGATCAATGGAAGCGTCATCGGAAGTAGAATAATCATCATCATCAAAGTCAAAGTTTTTACAATGTGATAGAGGTGGTACTTCTAACCCGTTATGGCTAGGCACTACTGTTTGGCGGAGTGGTTGGGATACTAATTGTCTTCTGCGCAGAGATCCCGGGTTCGGTTTTTGTAAAAGACAAATTAATATTTGAGTGTTAATTAAGTATAGGTATTTAAAAAAAGGAATTTAAGCATGTTTATCCGTTATTTAGTATCCATAACACAAGTTAGTAAGGACTCATGCTGTGTTTTTATTTGGTATGTTAGTTAATAGGTCAAAATAACCATTTGAAATTTAGTAAGTCGCATAAAACGTGAACATGTACCTTAAATTGAATTCTTCATAAACATAGGCAATAATCTTCTCTATGACATACAATAGTTACTTTAATGCAATATTACGTAATAACGTACGGCTGACCAAAAATATGTTTTTTGGCTCTACTGTAAAAAAGGTATTTTGTCCCTTACTTTGTCATTATTCAGGACAGCCGAAATGGCAAGAAGGTTGTCAATTATTATGCACTATTCCCGCTTCTACCTGCTACGAATTTTGCAGAAGCTTGGTCTTTGGTCTTGAAAAATAGGAAATACAAATTTTGATAAATGGAGGTTTTGAGAAGTGTTCATATTGAAAAAAGGCCCCTTTAGGAAGTGTACATAATGGGAAATAGACATTTTGGTAAATGGAGTTTTTGAGAAGTCTGCGTAATGGGAAAAGGCCATGGTGGCAGTTCACATTTTGGGAATTGGTCATAATAGTAACCAGACGTCTTGGCATCCGGACGTCAAACCCCTAAAGGATCTAAATTCATCGACAAAAATAATAATATGGGACTGCGGCGCGCTCGATACTTTATGCGATATCAAAGGTTTCATACGTCGTAGAAACATAAAAAAATGGCAAACGGTAGCTAATGACACTGGCTAACTAATCAATTACTTTGTTTCGTGTGTTTGAGATTATTTTGGTGAGAAAAAAAATCATTACCTCCTTAATTGTTTTGGTCTGAGCTCGTACCACATGAGTAAAGAAACGGAACAAAGGTAAAGCTTCAAACAACGCACTGTCGCGAGTCTCTCCGTTTGTCCACTGACCGAGCGAGCGTAAATACTGTGGTAAACCGGTTTTATCCAGTGGCGGCGCATACGCGACGCAGCGGCTAGTGGACACGCACACATGCGCCGTATGCTTGTAGTAGTTGACTCGCGACGGCGCTGTTATATGAAGCTTTGTCTCTATTCCGTTTCTTTACTCATGAGCTCGTAGTAAACAAAATTAGCATGGTTGTGTTGCATCTGTGAGAGTGAAAGCGCGTAAAAACATGAATGAGCACGGTATATTTGGCTTCACTAAACTGCTTGTAATACTCCGTCTTTCTTTTTGTGCTGGTCTGAGATAATTACAGACTATAAACTGCCCAACTGCAGAGAAGAGACCTCCATTAATGAAATTAAGTCATCGCTACATTTGTAGGTATTGAATTACCCACCACACTTGTCAAATGCAAACCCCAAATCGAAATGGTTTTGCGGGTGTCCATGGGCGGCGGTGATTACTCTCCATCAGGTGACCCGCCTGCTCGTTTGCCTCCTTCTTTTATGTAAAAAAAAATTGGTTGCCTGTAAAGTCGGTATACGGGCGAAAGTTTTACGTGACAACGACTTTGAGTGGTAAAATAATTTTAATGTGAATATTCATTCGTATAGTAGGAAGAAGGATGAAATAATATGGAAGGGACGCGTGCCTTTCACTTTTTATGTCTGTGTCTCTCGCTCTTAGGCGGGCTAACCATGCCCGAGTGGAAGGGACGCGTGCCTCTCACTCGCTCTCATTGTGAGCGCATAACGTGAGCGGAGCGTAACGCAGTTTCTTGAAGTGTCACCCGGCAAACCAATTTATAAGACGTTGTCACGTCAAAAAACCCAAGGGAAGAGGTGGTGGGTAGTATTCTTTTAGTGTGCCGCTACACCACATGGCGTCATCATCTTCATCATCATCATCATCACCACATTGGGAGATTGAACCGTAACCCAAAAGTGGTGACACATAAAAACAACCGCAGCGCGTAGCGGTGAAAGAATACTACCACCCCTCTCTTCCCTTGGGTGTCGTAAAAAGCGACTAACGGACCGAAGACTGCACATACATCCAACAGCTTAGAGCGGCGATGGGCTCGCCACCTGTCACGCACATGTGCAGTCGCTATGTGGTGAAAAGTGGACTATGGCAGAGGACTGCTTTTGCGGTCCTTATTGCCTGGTATACTAACACTTCGGGGATAATAGTCGTGATTTAAAGCATGTATGCATGCATAAAAACAACAATTCTTCTTTACTACCGTTTCCAGCACTATTCTACATCTCCAGTCAAGGGCCACTGTCTAATGAACTTTTTAAATTAAAAAGGGCCCCTGAATAACATATCATTATGCGTGTTTCCCGTTGCCCGCGGGGCGGCGCGACGGCGCTAATTTAATTACAACTTCCGTTTTGTCAACCTTGCGGAGGATTAGCGTTGACTTTTCGCAGCTTTCTGTTATAATTTCATTACGACCGTGAATTTTCGGATTGTGAAAAAATGCCGCGTTTTACCTACTTACTAGGCACGCTGTTTGGTTTAAAGGGTTGAATACAATTTTGTTGGTGAGATAAATTAGTTTCGTTTATAAATGTAAAAAAGTGTGTTCGTTCACGTTTACGTTGATTCGGACCGTAGGAGACTTAGACGTGGCACTACTTAGACGCTGTAAGACTTGGACTTCTTACGATCTGGACGCAATTTCGACACTGGACATTTTAAGACAACGACTTAAACTATGAAGCGCTACGAAACCTGTAACTATTATGCATGTTACGGTAAATGTGATTAATTGTTAATTATTAATAATTACTAAGATCGTCGGTAAAAGTATAATAAAATATTCACATTTACCGGTTATTATTAATAATTACAGCATAGGTTTGGTAAATGTAATAAATGAGAGCTATAAATTTTAAATAGTCAGCTTAGCAGTTTAGAAACTATTCAATGACGACCGCAGAAGCAGTCCACTTCCATAGTCTACGGCACACGAAATATAAACTGCACATGGAAAGGGGTTTTTAGTACTCTTTTATAGAGCTATGTACACGTTTTGTAGATTTGTATAACGATGTCGTCCCCTAGGGTTATACGAGGCCACAGGTAGCAATTAACAGGCTCTCCGCACCAGAATTGCTCATCAAAGCCTTCGGTAATGATGTGGGCATCGGAGGAGGCTTTCGCGTCTAGGGAATAGCTAGCTGATTTTTCTGACCTCTACTTGGTTGTGGCTTGTGAATTTATTTGGATATTTACTTTTGTTTTATATAGTCAGCCGATGTATGTTGTAAAAGGCGACTAATGGACTACTATACTGCACATACACCCAACAGCATAGAGCGGCGACGGGCGACGGATCTGTCACGCTGAGCAGTGCAGTCGCTATTTGGTGAAAAGTGGACTATGGTAGAGAACTGCTTTTACTGTCCTCATTGCCTAGTCTCTGACTAACCTTATAATACATTCCATTCGAGCTTCCTGTGACTGATTTATTTTTCTCTAGTAAACATTTTATCCTATAACTAAGAGTAGTTAAATCTTATCAATTAACTTAACTACCTACCTTCCTAACTAATCTACCGCCAGTTCGGATTTTGGAAAAGCCTTCGACTGAGAAGAAGCTGGCAAGAAACTCAGGAGGCCTTACTTTTTTCTCCCTCTAAGTAACCAAAGTTATAATGTCGTCGCCAAGTCATACAAAATACAATAAAAATAAATATATTAATACAAATTATTAATAAATAGGTTATGCTCGTACATGCACCATGTCTATACAATTTGTCATTTACATATATCCGTAGCGTGGTTCAGAAAAAGAAAGTAGAGCCACAGACACAAACTTTACTTTATAATATTTAATGATTCGTGTGGATAACGTCTGTGGGATATTTTTATACAGGTATGTGGTACTATTACCAATGGATAATATATAATACCGCAACTGAGCCATCCTATAAGAGCACAGAACAATACTATTTGTAATTTAAGTACCTAAGTCTTAAATACCTACCTAATAAATACCACAGCAGACTTAGATTCGTAAAAAATATTTAATTCTAATTAGTGCGGTACTGTAACACTGAAAACATAAATTCTAATATCTCCAGGCCACAACAAACAATACAGCGTTGTAGACAGCCGGTTTATGCGCAATTCTTCGTCCAAATGCTCATAAAATATTTAAGAAAACATTAACACAATCTCGTTACTCCAGAATTCCAGACTAAGTAATAAACGAGTAAGAATAAGGCGCCCTTAAACCCAAACAAAGGGACTAATTAGTTAATTCGGCTGTAAAGCGGTGAATATTCCTTTTTTATTTATTCCTTTGCCGAATTGAGAATTTATGAAGTGTTCGCGCCGACATTGGCCTTACGTCAGACATCTGACGCCAATTAAAACCAAGGAGTTTATCTAAAACTCCTTGATTAAAACCGACCCATCTTTTGGGAGTGGGACAAAAATAGCATACATACTTAAAATCACGACTATTATCCCCGGAGGACAATGAGGAGCGCAAAAGCAGTCCTCTGCTATATTCAACTTTTCACCAAATAGCGACTGCACATGTGCTCAGCATGACAGGTAGTGAGCCCATCGCTGCTCTATGCTGTTGGATGTATGTGCAGTCTGTAGTTCGTTAGTCGCCTTTTACGACACCCAAGGGAAGAGAGGGGGCGGTAGTATTCTTTCACCGCTACGCAAAACAGTTACCGACAAAAATAGCAACGCAATTTAAGCTCTCCTGTTTGAGCTGCGAGGACCTATCAACACCAAAGAAGAAAAATCCACTTCGAGTCGCTGAGTCAGCGAAGTAAGTAAGAAATTTAAACTCTATCATTAGGTACTCTAACGTTATGAAACTAGCTATGGCAACACTGGGCGCACAGGGGCGCCGCGATCTGCGGGAGCGCGCGCGGGACGAGGAAGACGGATATACACAACGGCGCCGAGTCCGCGCGCGAGACACTTCCATACATCCACGGCCGCGCACTTACGAGCAATTCATTGTCGGGCTAATCTTGTAGTTATATTTAAATTAGATACAATAATCAGTCTATGTAATACAGTCCACTTTCATTTAACACCCTGCTTAAGTACTACCAGCTTCAGAAACGGTGAAACATATATAACCAATAACCAATCATACTAAAGTCAAATTTTAAGTCAAAGTCAAAATATATTAATTAAATTAACTTAATTAATAAGCTCTTTGAATCGTCCTTTGAATTGACTTAAGCTCCATACAAATTATGTGACATTTCTCACTGTCTAGTAGGCAAAACCACTGATAAATAGCTTATTAATTTCAGGCGTTAATTAAAACGTGGTGGTTTAGGAGCTCGATGGCGCAGCGGTTAGCGCGTTCGACTTGCGATCTTGCCCGCTAAGCAACTTTCGCAATGACGGGTCGCCTGATGGGTGATCAATTAAAAACATCTCGAGCTCTCCGTTCATCGGAAGGCACGTTAAGCCGTTGGTCCTGGTTGTTGTCGTAAGATGGCAGTCGTTAAAACCCACCAAACCTGATTGGGCCAGCGTGGTGGGTTATATGGCCCAATATCCCCACGTGCTATTGTCCATGTGGGAGGCCTGTGTGGCCTGATGATGATGATGATTAAAGTGATGTTTATTGTGACTTCAGATTCAGGTATTTTTAAGGTAGGTATTAAAAAGAATATATTTGGTCACACATCCGGGAACCAATTAGTACAAAAGTTGCTTAGCATTTACAAGCGAAATCTGAAAAGTGTCTGCTACGACCACGAGCTACTTTAATAATAGAGAAACACGAAAAGAATTTTGAAGTCAGCGTGAAAAGGAACATTATCCCGAACTAAATGACAGTGCATAGCT
This sequence comes from Scoparia ambigualis, assembly GCA_963921215.1. Lineage (NCBI taxonomy): Eukaryota > Metazoa > Arthropoda > Insecta > Lepidoptera > Crambidae > Scoparia > Scoparia ambigualis. Next base: position 26,874,143 of record OY992516.1, read on the forward strand.
AATTAAGTATTCTTTCTTTAGCGCCGAGTACAATTAGGCGCTTTTGTAGAATTTCAAAGACTGGTTTACTTAGTTATAGCATGAGAAAAACGTATTTTTTTTAAATTGCTTACTATAAGTATCCGGTTCGAAGGACCACCCGATGTGTTGTCTGTACTTGTTCATGGCAACAGTTTATTTCATACAATCAGATTAAGATTTCAAATCTCAAACAACATAGTTTAACTTATAGTAAGTTACTAAGTAGTACAGTCAACGTTAAAATTTAAGTTGCAGTTAGATTGCTGCTTTACAATGTATAGCTGGTACGTAAAGCGTAAAACCTAAAAAAGTGTGTTAAGGTGCGACATCCTAACTAATATTATAAATGCGTAGCGGTGAAAGAATACTACCCACCACTCCCTCTCTTCCCTCGGGTGTTATGACTATGAAAGGCGACTAACGGACTTAAGATTGCACGTACTTCCAACAGCACAGAGCGGCGATGGGCTCACCACCTGTCACGCTGAGCACATGTGCAGTCGCTATTTGGTGAAAAGTGGATTATGGTGGAGGATTACTCTTGCTATCCACATTGCCTAGTCTCTGACAAACCCTTCGGGGATAAATAGTCGTGATTCACATAATCACTTACTTACGTGAGTTTATTAAAATTTCTTTGTTACGCTTTCTCTCCTTAACTACTCAACCGATCATAAAAAAATTTTGAATGCAACTTGTATATAAAATTTTGTCAGGGTTACATAAAAGGACACAGGATACTTTTTATCGCGTTAAAAGGTTCTTATGGTTTGAACTACTTAGCATGGACTTAAAACATCCATCATTCTTTGGCACAATATCAGTTTGGCAGGTGCTACAATATACTTCATTGACTAACCAGTGAACGACACTATTTCCATTTTAATTATATTATTATCAATTCAGATGGGGTACTCGCATAATGTCTAACTTCTTACACGCATATTGACTTACACGCATTTTGACTTACACGTATATTGACTTACACGCATTTTGACTTACACGCTGTATGCGTTTGCCGCTAGCTGAAGTCTAAACATAAAAAGTAACTGGGCTTATAAAATACTGAAAAGTTACAAAGAGCTCACCGAGATCCCAAATGTATGCGAAAGGAAAGAAATTATTATAAAAATGTAGAGGTTCAGAAATTCCATTTTAATATTTTTCTACAATAGTACTTTGTGATGGTCGCGACATCAAAGACCCAAATCGGATACTCAAAGAAACCATAAATCCAGTTAAACTACGTACCTTTCCATTTAGACGTTTCAATGTAGCGGATTGGTCCAATTTAAAAGATTATGACTAGATTTAAGAGGGTTTACGCATTTCGGCTTCCCATACAAACTTCCAAGTCGAAATTTTTAAAAACTGTTAGGCCAATTACAATAAACCTTTGCATGCTAAATTAACATATAGAGATCTAAATAGTTTGTTAAAAACATTTTTAAAAAACGTTTTAATAACCGAGTTAATACGATTTTAAACTTTCTATGGTGGACTTTAAATCGCAATAACTCAGCTAAATAAACCTTTTTAAAAAATGTTTTTAACAAACTATTTAGATCCCTGTATTTTGCTTTAGCATGCAAAGTTTCATTTGTTCATCAAAATTTGTTGTGAAAGTTTCATCATTAAAATTGGCTTATTGGTTATTAAAAATTTCGACTTGGTAGTTTGTATGGGAAACCGAAATGCGTAAACCCTCCTAAGGTATCTATCTCTAATGGACAAAGCTGAGTGATGGCGTCTAACATAGAATACTACCTACCAATTTATTTTTTCCTTAGGTGTCTTATAAGGCGACTAACGAACTAAAGACCACATACATCCAACGGAGTATAGAGCTGCAATGGGCTCACCACCTATCACGCTGAACACATGTGCAGTTTGGTTTAAGTTTCAAAGTGGACTGTGGCAATGGACTACTTTGGCGGTTCCCATTTCCTAGTCGTGATTACATGTATGTAGATATGAGCTTTTTTAGTATGTATATTTTTAATGCTATTAGAGCATCTAGAGCTTTGTTATGATGTTACAAAAGTATAAACGCGGTTGCGGTGGTGACAACTGAACGCACTGAAATTGCCTTTATGATGTGTCCTGTTTCCATACCAAAAAATGTCTACGTTTGCGCAATGCCTTAGTCGTCAATGAGCATACTGCGCGTTTGGCTACTAATGCATACACGTTACAACAAAAACAGTTGAAAAAGAAAGCTTTTCGGATTTTTGTACAAACTACTAAGTTAAAAATTTTATAAAGCCAATGAGCCAATTTTAATAAAACTTTGCTAGGCTTTGTTCAAAGAAACATTAAATGAAAGCTGAGTTATTGCAATTTAAAAAAATCTCTATTTGACTTTAAACCGCAACAAATAAGCTAAATTGATATGTTTTTTTTTAAATAGTTTAACTTCAATTTTTTTAAAATGTTTTTTACGCTTGTCACCATATTGTTTTCTGAGGTTTTTAAGCAAGCACTACACATTGAAATGAAACACTTTTTTGCGGATGAACTCGCGTTTAATTTACTATTTACATAGTTTTTATATTATCCTGACGTTTCGAACCCTTTTTACAGGGTCCGTGGTCACAGGGAGACTGAGGTGTTGGTCGTCTCATAGTTATTAGCTTGTCACCAATTATCTAAACTGAGATAAGCTTCTTATTATTTAAATCGTTAATATGGTAAGATAACGGATAAATATACATAAACATAGAAAAAAACCCAGACCCGAAATCAATTTAGAAAAACAATGTTTGACCACGGAGGTAGTGAAATATTTTAATCTGTGTTTTTAAAATTTTTATCTGTACTTTGTACTCATGCATAGTGTCATTAAAATTGGCTCATTAGTTTGTAAAATTTTGATCATGAAAGTTTGTATGGAAAACCGAAATGCGTAAAGCCTCTTAAGTCAAAAATAAAATTTAGCTCAACTCTTCTGACTTGCACCACCCACGATGTCATTCGAAATCGTTTTCGGAGCGATTCCGCGGCGCACCGTTGCTTGCTTTGTCTCAAAGACGACACATGTTGCAGTTGTAATCTCTGTGCGGTTCATTTCATATTCCCGACGCGGAACGCCCCGGGGAAACGGGGCGACCCGTCTATGACTGTTGTTCTGTAAAACTCCAAACATACGGTTGAAAGAGGTCGAGTTTGTTTTGCTAGATATTACAGCTTCATCGTATTGTGATCGCGAAAACCTTTGAAGCTTGGCTACAATGCAACAAAAAGTAAAATTTAATTATATAGGAACTCGATGGCGCTGCGGCTGAGGCATTCGGATTCCGTGCTTGCCAGTTTAGTAACATTTGCAATGCCGGGTCATTGCAGCGAGAATAAAATTAAAAAAACTTTTTAAGCTGCTCTAAAGCCGTCGGTCCTAGTTGCAGTCGTGAGATGGCAGTCGCTAAAACCACGTCTTGGGATATGGCCCAACATCCCGATGTGCTCTTCTTCATGTAAGAAGGCCAGTGTCTAGCAGTGGACCATTTACAGGCTGATAAAATAGCTCAGTGGGAGGGAGCCTGAAACTATTGAGAGATAGGGATAGGTGTCACAAATCACAAATTACAAAAACATTCAAAATTCTATATTTATTATTAAAGTTTTGTTTTTATTGTAAAGTCCGGAATTCAATAGCATAATTGAGTATATCTTACAATTTTGCTTAAAAGTGGAAATAAGAAGATCTATATTGCATCTAAAGGTGGTTTTTAATAAAAACGCCACCTTAGACGTCTTCGAAACCTGTGATAAGGATACGTATTTGTGTACAATGAACTTCGATCATATAAACAACAGATACACAATCTTTTTCACTTTTAAAGATTTGTTGTTCCATTTTTTACGGAGCATCCTGGCATCGTTGACTTCCGCTGTCAGTTACTTACCGACTGAGTATAAAACAAGGCACCTTTCTGATTCAAGCCTTATTTTCGTGGTACCGTTTTTCAACCAGCAATCGTGTATCTATAGTTTATATTATGATCGAAGATAATGAATTATTACATTCTTATTTATCAGATTATTATTTATTATCAATTAATATGTCATTTCCACTTTTATCATCATCTAACATCAGGTAAGAATTCTTCTATGGTTATAACCATAGAAGAATAAAAACGAAACCTACATGTGGATGGCATATACCCAGAAACAGTACAGCGCCCTTTGTGTACAATATAAGATGACTGCTAGAAACCGCAAGAAACTTCAAGGGCTGGTCAGGTCATGTGTTTTATACATGACAAAAAAGGAATTCGTGTTTTTTCGTAGGTACTTATCGCCCAGCTGACGGGGGCACCGACCGCGGCCGGCCGTCTGTTGACCCGTCAACGTAGGTACTTATCGCACAGCTGACGCGGACGGGTCAACAGACGGCCGTATGCTTTGAATTAAATTAGATACTCAGAGACTAACCCATTTTTAATAAAATAAACTATTTCATTAAAAATGAAAAAAAAACACGAATTCCTATTTTGTCATGTCATGTTTGTCATTAAAACACTTGTCCTGACCAGCCCTTGTAGTTTCTTGCAGTTTTTAGCAGTCACCTTATATAATAATGCGTTTAGGGTGCTGACGGGGCTGTCTCGGCACTGTAGCGCATCGGGGATGTTCGCCAAGTCGCGGGCGGACTGTTTCTATACAACCATGCGAAAACGGTGCACATCCCTGGTGCGCAGGGTTCACGGTAGCCCCAACAGCATCCTAAACATGATTGCGAACAGATTTGATTGTCAGTACGTGAACTATTGTTGTATGGTTCATGTACTGACAAGTAAATAAATACAATGATTTAAGTACTTTATGAATTATTGTTATTAGTATTATTGAATTTTGAATTAAAATGTACTAACATAGTTATTCAGTGCACATTGTTATTAGCCATAATTGGATCTCTGATATCTAAATAAATAAATAAATTGAAAAAAAAAAAATTAAGATCGCTAACCGCTAGAAAAACACAGCTGTCACTTTGTAGGTAGTAACACGAATTCTTTTTTCGTCACATATGTTTATTAATACGCCGTTCAGTTGATACTAAATTTGCTATGCAACATCAATGAATAAATTTCGACGAGGAAATGAAAACGGTTTCTCCAAAAACAACGGTGGCATGACAACAGCATTTGTCCAGCGCTCTTTTGAATATATAACCTCAAACATAATCATATTTATGATTGCTACGCATTGTACGATCATCATCATCAGCTTAAAAACGTAAATTAAGAACAGCCTGTGTACTGATCCACTGCAGGGCAAATATGCTCTCAAATTCAAAACTCAAAAATGTTCCAGGAGACAAGAAATTCGTAGGAAGTAGCTTTATGAATTAATTATACTTTGATATAAAAAAAGTTTAGTAACCTCCAATTAAATCATAGTCAGTGAGAGTGTGATGTTCCACGAGTGTGACTTTGCGCGAGTGTAACGTTGCGCAAGTGTGACTTTGCGCGAGTGTAACTTTGCATGAGTGTGACTTTGCGCGAGTGTGACGTTGCGCGAGTGTAACTTTGCGCGAGTGTGACTTTGCGCGGGTGTGACATTACTTAGCGCGAGTGTGACATTACGCAAATATGACATTACAAGAGTGTAAACTTCAAGCGGGACATTCCGCTAATGTGACATTATGCGCCCAGAGGAAGGCCTCCGTCATTGAAATCAAATCATCACTACAATTGATGGGTATTGGTTTAACCTCTCTCAGAGAGAGATTTAAGGATATAAGTATGCAGTTGCATCACAATACATTTATAAAAATCTCATGTATGTTCATAAAATATCAACTCAACTCAACTCAAAATTTCTTTATTCAATAAACTTAAAATAAGCATTTTGAATCGTCTAAATTTATTTGGATGGATGGGCAACAGCCCACAGATTTTTAATAATATAGAAGTAACGACATTTACAAAACTATATGTCGTTACTAAATTACACAATATACTTACTAATTACTAATATGTTATGCTCGTACATGCACTATGTCAATACATATTTGTCATTTACATAATCTTCCACATTTTAGTAACCTTTTTAAAAATGTTTTCCACTTTATATAAATGTTTTCAAAAAACAGTAATATTCACAATTTAAATACTAGAAGTAAGAGCAAATTAACAGTACCATAAACTAAGCTTCATAAAATAAATAATTCTTTTAAGGGTCTGTGTGTAAGATTTTACAACAAAGTACCAATTGATATTCAGAAAATAAATAATGATAAATTTAAAATCCATATCAAAGAAACGCTTTATAAAAAAGCTTACAAAAAAGTGTCAGATTACTCAGAAGACAAAACAGCTTGGCTCTGAACTGAAATGCTCCAAGTACTCCAAAAGCTATTTCTAATTGTCTATAATTAATTCATAGTACCGTATATTTTACATTCATGTTATTATTTTGTATTTTGTGACCTGGTAACGACATATCTTTTTTTTATATAAATGTCGTTGCTTCTGTGCGCTGTGGTTTCTTGCGCCCGTTCTTTGCCACAGTTTAAAAATGACGTCCTGAATGGGGTGTAGGTTAAAAATTTGGACGATTCCAAGTACTTATTAATTGAGTTTATTAAATAAATATATTTTGAGTTTGAGTTTGAGTTTGAATCACCACGGTTTGCCAAATGCGGGTTGGTGATCACAAACACGGGCTACAAAAACACACTTTCAATGACCTGGGAATTGAACCCGGTACCGGACCTCCGGACATCGAGCCAAACGTTAGACAACTCGGCCACTGAGAAAACATCAGCTTAAATTAAGAATCAACGTTTATTGTTTTCTGAGCTTTAAGCGAGCACTACACATTAAAATGAAACACTTTTTACGGATTAACTCGCGTTTAATTTACTATTACAGTATCCGTGGTCACAGTCTCCCTGTGAACACGGATCCTGTAAAGAGTTTGAAACGTCAGGATTATATAAAAAACTATGTAATAATAAATTAGACGCGAGTTAATCTGTAAAAAGTGTTTCATTTCAATCGACGTTTATTTTCCTGTCCACAAAGAATCACAATGTACAATAAGCTTTTAATCTAAGTAGTTAGCCTATTGTCTGTGGTAGACTGGAGTTCTGGGCAGTAATCTGCTTGTATTTTAGAGCACCAGGCCCAACCCTCAAAAGACATCATAAAAACAATATTCTTTTCTATAGGTGTACACCTAATCCTAACCCTTAATTTTCATTCATTTTAGGGCTGATTTTTCAATCCTCCGATAAAACTTATCCGTCTGATAAAGTATAACACGATCAAACTTAAATGTCAGCCGTAAAGAAAAAAAAGACTTGATAATTATGCATTGCTATATGTGGACATTTTTTGTTAGCATCTGATTGTTTATAGCTTTATTTATGTAAAAATAATAAATAAAAATGACAACAAATTTTCAAAATGGTTGTGTACTACTTTAACAGAGAAATAAGTTTTATCTGACAATTGAAAAATCGGAAATTAAGGTTGAGTTCCACTTATGAAACTGAACAACTTTCCCAAAGAAACCTATATGCAAAAATGACAAATAATTTCGACCTCCCATACTATTGTTGGAACTCACCCTTAATTTCATTAAAACGAATAAAAATTTATGGGTGTATACATAGATTAGCATTTAGGGAAGATAATAGAATACAATATAATACAGTATATAATCATCTCACGGCTAGGAACAGGCTTTCCCTAATATGGGCAACAAAACAAGGGATATGGGGCCATAACCCACTACGTCGTCGGCCCAATGCAAGTAGGTTTTAATCTTACAACAACAACCAGGACCAATGGTTCTACTAGCCTTCCGGAGCACAGAGGAGCACACGATGTTTTTTTTTATTTGACCCGACAATACGAAGACTGTTTAACTTTAAAGATCACAATCCAAACGAGCCAGCAAGTTTCTTTAACACAATATGTTAGAGGGTTTTAGGTAACTCTTCTTTAATCTGTGGTTTTAGTTTCAAAACCCTTTTCACAAACGAAGATAATTTAATCAGTATTATTTTAAGACATTAAAAACCTCAGAACATGCTTTAGTTATTGTTCTGAGTTAAAAACTATCGCATTGGATTGCATTAAAACTATTTTAACGGGACCTAACACGATCAATAAATAGATAATATGTACTTACTTACAAAATTTATCGTGTTAGGTCGCGTTAAAATAGTTTTAATATTTTCTTGGCGGGCTTTGAAACTGTCTGAAAAAAGAAAGAATTCTTGCATGACTGTTCTTTTCCGTGTAAAACGTTTGACCCTTTCAGGAGTGCGGTTGGCAAATGACGCGTGAAGAGGTTGGAATATACTAAAAGCGGCAGTGGATTCTCTGATTTTATCGGTGTTCATAAGTCACAGGTTTTCGCTGAAGAACACACAAAAGGGATGTTTCGGTTAACGGATGGACGGATTTGATGCCTCCAATATATTGAAGCGGTGAGTTTTAGGAACTCAATTTTTTTTTTCACTTTCAATAGAATTGGGCGTTGCTTTGCGGAGATTCATGCTAAAAAATATCAAATTGAATTCAATGTTTTATTGATTTAGTTTTAAGACGACAACGAATTTTAGTAGCGATAAAATTCATGTTATGAAGCAAGCGTATAAATGAATGTTAGGTATGATGTGAAATGAATAAGTCACATCATCATTATTTTCAGATTAGCTTATAAACTACTGTTGGGCGCAGCAGATGGAAAGCTTTGGTCTCTACCTACTCCTCCGGAAATCGCGTTATTTATGTATCTGTGGGTGCAAGGACACTAGCACATGTCACCAATTTTTATTTATATATGGTTTTTTCTTTTAAAAAGGTACACTTATTATGTTTTTTTTATAAAAGAAAGAGGCAAACGAGCAGGCAGATCACCTGATGGAGAGTAATCACAAACACATGGACAACCGCAAAACCAAAGGAATCGCAGGCGCGTTGCCGTCCTTTAAGGAAGGAATAGGGTTAAGAAAGGAATAGGAATTGTGAGAGGGGGGATGGGCCTCCGGAACCATCACTGGCCGGTCGAAACACAACAGCACCAAGTGACATTATTTCACGCCGGATATTCGTGAGAGGGTCAATATATAGGGAGAGAAATATTTTTACAAATATTTGAACATTCGGTTAAGATGAAGCTGCATTTATAGATTAATGTTTTACATTTTAGCGTTTTATTAACGCTTAAATATACTTAAGTAAAATTTTAAACAATGAAAAAAGACGACGACCTCAGGCGGGAATCGAACCACGCACCTTCCGCGTTCCGTCGGCTGCCTTAACCACTTGGCTACCGAGGTCTGGCTTTCAACCGTCGAAATTTGTCAGTGCTTGATGCTTATGTCTTTCGGATGTCAGAGGTGAAAACTTCTAAGATTTGATGAAGCAATGTTGACTAAAAACATAAGCATCATGCACTGACAAATTTCGACGGTTGAAAGCCAGACCTCGGTAGCCAAGTGGTTAAGGCAGCCGTCCGGAATGCGGAAGGTGCGTGGTTCGATTCCCGCCTGAGGTTGTCGTCTTTTTTCAGTGTTTAAAATTTTACTTACACAAGGAAGACGAATAAAATTCATGTTACCTTGACCGTATGTTATCATCGTACGACGCTTGGTCCATTATTGACATAACATTAGTACTGATATAACCTATCTACCGCGATGGCGCAGCGCTTAAGACGTTCGGTTTATGATCGTCAAATTACAAACATTTTGAGCTTCTCCGTGCTTCGGAAGGTACGTAACGTAACCCGCAGTGGGCCAGCGTGGTGGGTCATGGCCCAATATCTCCACGTGTTAAACTACGTGGGAGGCCTGTACCCACCTGTAGGACGTTTATAGGCTGATGATGATGAACATCAATGTTGTAAGCATTGCAAATGAAAGTACGAGAGGTATAAAAGGGAGAACTAGTATGAAAGAGATACAAAAGCATAGAATGGCTCCGGTCACATATCGGAGGTATTAGCATAAAAAAGCATTGCATTATAGCATTATAATTGTGCTACGACAGATAGAGATAAGATAGCCAGCCCCTCAGTAGTTGATTAATACGGCTGAAGTACGCTTCCATCATCGGCCTATCACCTAACATCAGGTGAGATTAAGGCCTAAGCCACGCTTGACGGAAATTCCAACGCCGAACTTCCGTTGCGGAACGCCAATACATGTTATTAAATATAAATGACTAATAACAGACACACTACGCGGAAGATCGATCGCTCCGATGGTATTAGCTTTAGTTCAGCTTAAGCTCTGCGTTGGAATTTCCGTCAAGTGTGGCTTAGGCCTAAGGCCAAGCGCTTACTGGTAAGAAATCCGATGAAGTCTAGTAAAGAAGTGATTGTTCAAGTTTCAAACACACCATCTTATTGAAGTCAGAATTATTTTTTTGGTCACACAGGGTTGTTTGCAAAAAGATTGTTAGCAATGAGCCCGCCTATTTTACTCTCTGTCTCTGTCTCATCAGTTTTTCTTATGTGTAATCTTCAATCGCATATAAAAACTTGTTGCACAAAACGCTCTCAAAACGTTTGCACAAAAAAAGTACCTAGCGGATTTTTAAGTACTCATTTCGTTTAGTAGTGTGGGATCTAAGGGCCAGAGCAGACGCTACTTTTATGGCTGCCAACGCCATCACTTACTCCCCTTAACAAGGCGGAGAGAAGTGGCTGACTTAACATTTCTACAAAGCTTAATTCTAGGCAAAATTGATTGCTGTGAGCTTCTGTCCAAGGTTGAATTACAAATACGTATCCGTACCACTGTTAGGCGAAATTTCCCTAAACTTCACATTGATTTATGTTCGACTAAAAAATCCAAAGATGTTGACTTGTTTTGTGCGAATCAAAACTACTTCAAGAATGTAATGAACAAAACGTTCTTTCCTGATATAATAATCATTAACATTTACTTGTTATAACTACTAATTAAATAAATTATCTCTATTATTAATCTTGATAAATTTAAAATCCATATCAAAGAAAAGCTTTACAAAAAAGCTTATTATAAAGTGTCAGATTACACAGAAGACAAAACAGCTTGGCTCTGAACTGAAATACTCCAAGTACTCCAAAAGCTATTTCTAATTGTATATAATTAATTTATAGTACCGTATATTTTACATTCAAATTATTATTTTGTATTTATAATCTGGTAACGACATATCTTTTTTTTAATTTGTAAATGTCGTTGCTTCTATGCGCTGTGGTTTCTTGCGCCCGTTCTTTGCCACAGTTAAAAAATGACGTCCTGAATGGGTGGTAGGTTAAAAATGTCAAAGTACTTACTAATTGAGTTTATTGAATAAATATATTTTGAGTTTGAGTTTGAGTTTACTTATTATACTAAAAATATATTGATATGGCTTTGTTTTTCTTTCTTTTTGTTTCTTTTCCTATTTGTTAATTTTTGCATGTATCCATCAATGTTATTCACAATTCTTTTTTTTCGCTTATATAACTTGCTTCTGCCTGGGAAAACTGCTTAAGGCATAATTATTTTTATACTCTTATGCTATTATGTGTAATCCATTGCCGTTTGTTTTCCACGAATAAATAAATAAATTTAGCATCGGCGATCAGCGATTTAGCTGCTTTTTAGCAGCTGAATGCAGCGACCACATATTCCACACCGCACACTTTAAAACGCCAAACGCGGCGATTGAGTCGCTTTTCGGAAGCTCGACAAAGCGTCTGAACGCCACACTCTGCACACATTCGGATGCCCGGTCGCATCGATTTGACAGTCAGTGCTGCGCTGGAGTGCCGATCCAGCATCGGAGCAGTCGCTAAAACGCGCGGTTCCGATACCGCGTCCGAACGCATGAAGTCGTGAAATCGCGATGCTGCATCGATACAATCGCCGATGCTTAAATTATCATGTGTGCGGTGTGGCTCTTAGTGTCAACGTGACGAAGTATTCCTTCGTAAAATGCTATTTTACCGAAACACAAAATAATATACGTTAAATGTATAAAAAATAAAGATTTAATAAGGGGTTGTGCTAGTTTTTCTATGTGATCGAAGTGTGCAATACGAAAAACTATTATTATTATTATTAACTTGAAGTTACAGTTTGGAGCAGAGCCAAAAATGCATGATACAGAGGAACCAAAATAGAACACATTTAAATGCCCCACTTCCACTTCTGAATTGCATTCAGCTGGGAATCCGTCATGATCCGGTATAATCCGGTTTGGTGCGGAACAAGCCAGTCCCGACCGGCGCGGGGCGGTGTTGAAAAGAGCGCGCCAATCCATCGGAACTTTTTTATTGTTTCCCTTTGATGCAGTCGGATATTCGGCCAGTTGCTCAAAGTGTTCGGTGAAAGGCGAAAGCGATCCGATCCGATATTATGATTAAAAATAAACGTTTAATAGCTGTAGCTTTATTTATTTTCTGCTGCATTTATTATCCCCTGAGGGTTAGTTAGAGACTAGGCAATGAGGACAGCAGGAGCAGTTCACTGCCATAGTCCACGTTTCTCCAAATTACAACTGTCATGTGCTCAGCGTGACAGGCGGAGAGTCCATCGCTATATAATAATAATAATAATAAAACTTTATTTGCTAAAAACATGGTAATATGGTCTTAGTACACTTTAAAGATCTCATGTTTTGCTTGTAGTATACAGCATGCAAATACAATATTATTCAATATTTAGAATTATTTATCCAAATCAATATGTAGGTACAGTTTTTTTTAATTTTACAATATAATTCATTAATTTAGTAAATGTCAAAATCATTAATAATATATCATTCGATCTAGATAAGTATGTCATTAACTACTAAATGTCGAATTATGTTCTTTCGTCAAAAAACTCTTTTATGTCATAAAAGGTTTTTTCAATTAACCATTGCATTAATTTCTTTCTAAATAAATGTGTGTTCAGTTCTTTAATATATTTAGGTATTTTATTATATATGCGTATACACTCTTCCGATACTTGTCTGAATGCGGTATTTCCTTTAGCACAAGTTTATGAGGGTCTCTGTGAAGTCTAGAATTTTGTTGCGATGCATTTTTAAATAGCTCCTTGTGTTTTTTGACAAAAATACACACTTCAAAAATATAAAGGGACGGCAGCGGCAACAAACCCATACATTTAAAATGGGGTTTACAAGATACATCGGGCGGTATCCCACAGATGGCTCGTATGCACTTCTTTTGGGCAATAAACGCTTGATTTTTTAATGTACTATTACCCCAAAATATCAGTCCATAGCGCAAGACCGATTCTATGTGAGCATGGTAGGCTACTATCGCAGTCGATTTATTTGTCACATTTTTAACTTGGCCAAGAGCATAAACAAAGGAGTTGACTTTTTTGCAAACATTGTCGACATGTATTTTCCAATTTATATCTTGATCGATAGTAAGACCCAAAAACTTGGTGTCAGAAACTCCTTCTATTTTTGGTATATTTAAACTAAAGTTCAAGCTTTTGTGTTTAGACTGATTGAAATTTATATATTTAGACTTATTTAAGTTTATTTGTAAATTATTCATATTTAGCCATATTAATATTTTGTCAATTGTACTATTAATTTCAGATTCATGATCAATTATTGAATTATTTTTTTGTCAGATGTCACAATTATCGATATGTTACAGCGAATAATATTATTTTATGGTCTATTACTGTTGCTAAGTCATTAATATATATTAAAAACAAAAGAGGGCCCAGAACGCTACCTTGTGGGACACCATATTTATTATCTTTGTAGTGCGATTTATGTGACAATGATTCATTATTAAGTACCCTATTTATAACTACATTGCTTTCTATTACTTAGGTAAGACGATAACCATTTAAGTGCAGGTCCTCGAATACCAACCGATTCTAATTTTAGCAATTTTTTTATTTTTTATTTATTTATTTGTATTCAGGCAACGCAGGCCCATAGATAAATACCTTACAGACTAACATACATACAATATAAAACCTTATCACTATTTTACACGTAAACACGGCGACGTGTGACGCAGCGCGGTGCCGGTAGCCGACCACGAAACCGCCGGAACAGGACACCCTTCGGCCAAAACTCCTCTTTTATAAAGGTCGTTAGATGGACGGTCGGTACTCTCACCACAAATGAATTGAAATTCACGTTGTGGCGGGACTCCAACTGTTCGACCTTTAGAGTGAATTTGGTCTTGATCCGTATATACTCTACGATCTCCTCTGCCTTCGTAGAGTAATGGAGTCGGGACACGTACAGCAGCGTCGTCGGTATAGCTGGACGCAGCAGGTGGTTCGGTCCGGTCGGTGCAACACCGCACAGGTTGCGACAGGCGGGCTTCCTCTTCTTCCTTTGCACTATGGTAAAGCCCTCCTCGTCACGATGGTGAACCTGCGGTGCCACAGGAGTAGCTCCATGGATGCCACCATGGCTACTTTTCTTCTTCTCTTGAGGCGGTCGCCGCTCAGGTTGCGGAGCGGTGGCGGCGATGGCCACGAAAGCTCGGCTGGCAGCCGCAGCTGCGTAGGGACGTTGAGGTGTTGACGTGCAAACGCGTGACGTGCCCACCGGGGCGGAGGGCGGGCGGCGGCGCTAGACGCATCGCGCGCAGTAACAGCGGCCGGTGACGCATCCGCATGCGCTGACTCGAAACTGCAGATGGATGCGTTTTGGGCCCCGCGACGAGTGTTGACATTAGAGGCCTCGGGTGACCTACTTACCGAAGCAGTGTTGCTTAATAACACTACTTGGGCACGCAACTCACTAACGGTGTTGTTAGAGGCCTCCAATTTATCCACTACCTCGGCCAGGCTCGCTTTCAGGAAGTTGATGTCCTTCAGTAGCCTGGTGACATCGACGTGGTCGAATGTGACGGGAGGCAGCTTGTGTAACTCCTTCGCCACGAACGTAGGCACGTCGTCCGGGTCGGTCTCCTTTAGCAGGCTGATGATGTCCTGGAGACTCCTTTCTGTTCCATCCCTCCGTCGAGATGGCATCTGGCTGGTTTTGCCGACGGTTTGGTAGAGCAGCGCCTTGCCACTGCAAATCTCGTCCTCCTTATAGTTTGACTTGCAGATCTGCAAGATGCTGACTTCGTCCATGGTGTCGATGGCGTTTTGAATAAACGCCAACAGCTCGTTGGCTATGAGTTGGGAGCTCATAGTCAAAACACGTGCAGCGGCTATTGCCGCGCAAATCGCGAATTAATAAATTGTCACTGCACAATGGACGCGTCCGTTTCCGAGCGCGAATCGCACTGCACTCGAATAAAAGGCTATGTGAAACGTAGTCAAAGGCTTTAGTTAAATCAATAAATAGTCCCGTAGTCAAATTATTATTATTTAATTTTGTCAAAATTGAACTTATTAAATCAAAAATAGCTAGAGCAGTGCCTTTGTTTTTCTGAAAGCCGTATTGTTGGCTTTCAATAATGTTATACTTACTGAAAAATTCCATCAAAATCTTATGCATGCATTTTTCAAACACTTTGGAAAATATCGACACAAGACTGAATGGGCGATAGTTTTTAATGTTACATCTATCGCTCTGCTTTACAATCGATAGTTTTAGAGCCTCTGGGAACGTCCCTTCCGAAAAAAGCATATTGACTAAGTGTGTTAAAATTGGTGATATTTCTTTTACACAAGCTTTAATATTTTTTGTATTTATAGCATCAAAGCCTTTTGCATTAGTTTGATTTAATGATAATATTTCTTTCTCTAATTCAACCTCAGATATCGGTCTGAGAAATATTGAATTCGATTTTATTAGTAATTTGTATTGTCACGGTTCAGTTCCACTACTAGAGTTATTTATTGAATCTATAAAATAATTATTAAAAGCATTTGCTATGTCAGCTGGATCCGTCAATTTGATATTATTTATTTCGATTGCATTTAAATCATCATAGTGTTGTTTTTTGTCACCAATTTGATTGTTTATAACAGACCAGGTAGCTTTACATTTATTTGTACTTTTACAGATAATTTTAATGTTTGAATTCTTTTTAGATGTCAATATGCATTTTTTTAAGATGTTAGAGTAAGTATGATATTTCTTTCTGTTAATCATTGTTTTATTTTTGTAATAGCAATAACGTAAATTGCGTTTCTTTTTACAGCTATTTTTTAATCCTTTGCTTATCCAAGACTGGTTGAGTTTATTTAGATTCAATTTAATTTTAATTTGTGGGAAACAAAGTGTATATAACAAAGAAAACAGTTCATGAAATTTTGAAAAAGCCGTATTCAGGTCAGTCATCTCCAGTACATCGGACCAAGATAATGCGCTTAAATTTTCTCGGAATTTGCAAATATTCTCATAGCTGTAGTCTCTTTTATAAATAAAATATGACTTAGGCTTAATTTTAACATATCCCACTGGAAAGCTAATTACTTGTGCAGTATCATGATCCGATAGATAGAGAGGAAGCACCATGCCGAGACTCTATTTATATTACTCTAAGTAATATGTATGTGATCAATACACGATTCTTTTCTAGTAGGAACATCAATGTGAATCTGTAAGTTGTAATTTCGACACAAATCTTGGAGATACTTTGTTATGTTACTAGGTTTAAGTGTGTTTATATTAAAATCTCCTGCAATCACTATATCAAATTTATTTTTACTAGATGCTATTTCATGCAAAATCTTGTCTAGTTTCATTAAGAATAATTTTGGATCTGAATTATGGATTCTATGCACATAAAACAATTAACATAATACTAGGAATTTCAATACCGCACATTTCAAAAGATTTCGCTAAAGTATGTTGTCTTAAAAATGTAAAATTTTTATACTCTACTACTCTGTGTAAAAAGTATCGGGAATATGTCAATAAAAAGACCCACGTAAAAGAGTTCGTTTTAATTTTTTTACTGCATGTTGGTAGCACTGTACTGATTTACCGCGCGAAATTTGAGTGGGATCTGTTATTTACTTTGTTTAAAACTGCACTTTTTGTTGGTCATAGTTTTGAGTCCTCGGCGATTTTTACAATGGAAAATATTGTTGAACAAAGAGTGTGCCTTAAATTTTGTGTTTCGAATGATATTTCATGTGGAGAATCGCTCAAAATGTTGCAAAAAACCTACGGCGAATCTTGTATATCAAAAACAAGGGCATATGAATGGTACAAGGCTTTTAAAGAAGGCCGAGACGTAGTAGTAGACTTGCCTCGTTCTGGTAGACCTTCAACCGCTACGACCAAAGAAAACATCGACAGAATCAAGAAGCTAGTGCTCGAAAATCGACGTATGAGTTTGAGAGAGTTGGCTAGTGAGGTGAACATATCTTTTAAGTCCGTCCACAACATTCTCATTGACATTTTAGGCATGAAACGCGTCGCCGCTCGATTAGTTCCAAAGGAGCTCAATTTTGTTCAAAAAGCGCAGCGAATACATGTTGCTGAAGACATGGTTTCCCGAGCTTCTTCGGATCCTACCTTTATGAAACGTATAATAACTGGCGACGAGACATGGGTTTATGAGTACGACATGCAAACAAGCCAACAGTCTTCAGAATGGCGTCTCGAAAACGAGCCGAAACCCAAAAAACCGCGGCAAAGTCGCTCCAAAATCAAGGTGATGCTGTCAGTTTTTTTTGACTACCGTGGTGTGGTTCACTCCGAATTCCTTCCAGAGGGAGAAACAGTGAATAAAGAATATTATTTAGGCGTCATGAAGCGTTTGCGTGAGAGTATCCGCCGAAAACGTCCAGATTTGTGGCAACACAACTCATGGATGCTGCACCATGATAATGCACCATCACACGCAGCCATTATTGTGAAAGAGTTTTTAGCGAAAAATTCAACAAAAGTTCTCGACCAAGCACCGTATTCACCTGATATGGCTCCGTCTGACTTTTTTCTATTTCCCAAGTTAAAATTACCACTTCGAGGAAAATGTTTTGAGTCGATAGAAGCCATAAAAGAAAATTCGCTGAATGAGCTGAAGGCCATACCGCAAGTAGCTTACGAAAAATGTATGGAGGACTGGGTGAAGCGGTGGAGATGTTGTATTGCAAGCAATGGTGCTTACTTTGAAGGCGATAAATTAAATTTAGATGAATAATTTGTATTTTTTGTTTTATTGAACAATTCCCGATACTTAGTACACAGAATGTATACCTCTCCTTGCCAATATACATGTGCCTCCTCTTTGCCTCTCGCGACTATAATTAGCTGCTAGTTCAAAATAGTTTAATTGAAAGGCTTTCCTAAAGGCTGGGCACAGTAGTTTAAAATAACTACTGTGCCCAGCCTTTAGGAAAGTTTCTGATAGGCACATTATATCAGGGTAACATTTTTTCTTGCCTAACTCAAGTAAAGTCAACTCTAAGATCTCCTTTTTTACATAATACTAGCAATATTCTGGTTAAGTATTTTTAGAGGTTTAGGTTGATTGTGGATCTTATTATCGAAAAAAAAAATATTTTTATGATCATTTATTTTAAAATAATACGGGATGGTCCCCTTTTTGGGCACATCTAACTCGTTAGGACTATACGTATTTTGGGAATTCGTTACAGTTGCCATAGCCTGCATGCGACCAAAATAATATGGAATAGTGCCCTTTACATATTTTTTGTTACCTTTATTTTTATCGACTACCTGTATGGTCTTGTCAACCGCTAACCGTTTCCTTATTGCACTGAAGCTAAGGTATTTTTTATCATAGTCAATACAGTCGATTTTAAAATTTATGCATTTACACATGTCATGTAAATTATCGAATGTACTATTTACAAAATGACAATTTTTAAAATCATTACATAACTTTTGAAGGCAATTATTCAGATCATTTACGTTAATATATTTACTTTTGAAAACCTTAAGCAACATTACATCAATATGTTTAAACTCATTAAGGAGTTTATGCAATTGTGTGGAAAGTATTTTTATATCGTAATCATTTTCCCCTACACATATTATAAGTTTGTCAGTTTCCTTTAAACTACTTTCTTCATGATTTTTCAATACTTCTGTACATAATGCATACGGTCTCATTACTCCTTCTACTGCATATTTATCGTATTTACTATTTATCTTGAATGTGATAGTAACGATGATAGGTCACGCATTGTTGTGTACCCAATATTAATTAAATATATACTCTATGCTGTTGGATGTATATGCAGTCTTTATTCCGTTAGTCACCTTTTACGATACCCAAAGGAAGAGAGAGGGTGTAAGTGTATATATAAATAGGTCTACTAGGTCCCCTAGACATTACACACCCATTCATATACCATTGGTCCCTTCCCCCTCGGTTGTAGTTATGAATGGACGTGTGCGCGGCGTTCCACGAAATAAATCATAAATTTAAAATATAACTTTGAACAAGTTTTTTGTTTTGTTGTGGGTTTGAATCTGTGCCGCCTGGTTTGTGAGTTGTGACCGAGGTGTTTGCGCGCGCGGCTATCGAAGCAATAACCCAACGCGACAAAATAGGCGATAGTACTACGCATCTTCCAGTGCTATTCTCACGCAGCGAACTACCTACTATGTCGGTGCGACGCTCTCCACCTCGCGCGACAGTATCGCCGGCTACAGCTGCGCTGACTGCGGCGGTGGGGGTATCTGATACTGAAGCGAACAGTAACAACGGCGCGACCGAAGCAAACACAAGCGAATATGACTCATCTACAGCAGAGTCCGTCACCGTTCGTAAACGCAAGCGAACAGACGAAGATATCAGGGAATTTAAAAGGGAAGTTATGGCTATGTTTACAAATTGGAAGACCGAACAGGATAAAAATTTCGCTACAATACTTGGTACTATAAATGATATTAAAGATCAAAATAAAGACATTATCCAGTCCATTGAATTTATGTCTAACAAATATGACGAAATGTTAAAGAGAGTTGAGACACTAGAAACCGATCGTTTAGATAATCAAAAATACATAAAAACGCTTGAAACAAAAATTGAAATAATGGAAAGAAATAGCTTTTCTAGATCGATTGAACTCCGGAATGTGCCGTGTAAAAATCCTGAGACAAAGAAAGACCTAGTGTCCCTTGTTTACAATCTAGCTAAAACGGTAAAAATTAATCTAGAGCCTTTTGTACAATTTCCCCAAAAATATTTCGCAATCTCTTCAGATAGGTATTAATAAATAATACAACAAGTCTGGTCCAAGAGAAAAAATCGTATAATAAAAAAACACAGCTAAGGTTATAGATCGCAAAACAAAAGTTAATAGCGTGATTTACATAATTGTACACTTCGGTAAAGCGCCATCTAGTGTGATCCATAAAAACTACTTACTCAGACTTAAATCATACCGTGAGCATTAGTTTACTTAGATTAGAACCAAACTTAAGCATACATTTAAACATAAAATTAGACATTCCGCCCACCATGGACAGAATGTACATAATAATCCGCCCACCATGGCGTAACACAATCACCAAAATAACAATACAAATGTGAAAATGTTGACATACCATCTCTTAGCTATATTGATAATCACCAAAATAACAATACAAATGTGAAAATGTTGACATACCATCTCTTAGCTATATTGATACACTACTTTACATTACCTATTTACTTACCTAAATTAATATTATTTTAATTTTCATTTATAGGAAGAACACAAAGCTTGGATACCGGCCTTTTAATAACTGTACCCTTACAACGGAGTGATACAACTCTTGTGATGTTGTCCGAACCCGAATGTTTGTCAATAATCATTCCGTATAACCACCGGGCCGGGGGAAGATTGTTTTCTTTCACCAGCACAATATCACCTATTTTTGGCTCCGAAGTTAGTTGATTCCATTTATAGCGTTGCTGAAAATGGGTGAGATATTCCTGAGACCATCGTATCCAGAAATCTTGCACCATTTTTTGAGTATATTGCCACCTTTTTAAAGAACTAATGTTTAAATTTTCAAAATTGTGATCAGGAACTAGCAAAGGCGGCTCTCCTATTAGAAAATGACCTGGGGTCAAGGGCAACGGGTCTTGTGAATTATCGCTCACTTGTGAAATTGGTCTCGAATTGAGACAAGCTTCAATTTGAGCCAACACAGTGGTCAATTCTTCAAAGGTGAGAGTTGAAGTGCCAATGACCCGCTGGAGATGATGCTTCGTTGACTTGACTCCAGCCTCCCATAATCCTCCGAAATTCGGAGCATGAGGTGGAATCCTATGCCAATTAGTGCCATTATCGGACAGCCAACTTGCTATGTCAAGAGCAACGGTGGATCTTTCTTCTGCCAACAAAGCCTTAAGCTCTCGTGCTGCTCCTACAAAATTAGATCCATTGTCGCTCCATAGTTCCGCACAATGACCACGGCGAGCCACAAAACGTTTGAATGCAGCCAAAAACGCTTCAGATGTCATGTCGCTGACGGCCTCTAAATGTATAGCACGTGTCACCATGCACACAAAAACGCAGATGTAGCCCTTCGTAGCATGATGACCTCTGCCCCTTGTCGTTCTGACAGCAATAGGACCTGCGTAATCTACGCCACTTCTAAGAAACGGTCTGCATGCTGTGACTCGTGCGGATGGCAGTTCACCCATCATTGGGTGATTGGTCCTGGCTGCGTGTCGTGTATAAGTGACACAACCGTGTACAAACGCTCTTACGCGACTCTTCAAATTAAGTAGCCAGTATTTAGTCCGTATGTAATTCAGCATTACTAATGGGCCTCCGTGCAGTGTCCTTTCATGAGCTTCCGCAATTATAAGGTAAGCTAAATGCGATTTACCAGGTATTAAAATAGGGTGTTTGTGGTCGTAATCGAGCTCTGATTTCTGAAGTCGACCGCCAACTCGCAATATACTATCGACACCAAGAAAAGGGCATAAAGAACGGAGTTTACTTTTCTTATCAACGCTGCCATTATTTTTAAAGCGACTAATATCTTGACCGAAATATTGACCTTGTATCTTCCTAATACAAGTCTTGAGTACTTGTTGCAATTCTGTAGCCGAAAGCCAAGCGGCAAAATTCTGCTTAGGCTTAAAACACTTTAAACTTATAAATCGGTTACAGTACGTGAGAACTCTTAGCAACCTTTTCAATGATGAAAACCTCGAAATAAATTCGTCATAATCAAATAAAATATTTGTGAGACATATCTTAGTTGCTCTTTGCTCTAACTCAATATCCCAGGTTTGGCTATCGCCTTCTAGTGGACTGTATTTTATTATGTTAGCACAGAGCCAAACCGGGCCTTTCTTCCATAAACCGACTTCAGCAAATCTTGACGGATTTACACCTCTAGACGCACAATCAGCTGGGTTATCATTGGAACGTACATGAGCCCAATGACTACGATCGTATAATGTGATAATGTCTGACACGCGGTTTCCTACAAAGGTTTTCCAGCGACTAGGGTGGCTGCTTAACCATGCTAATACGACGGACGAATCAGTCCAAGCATGAACATGCTGCTTGGGAATACTAAGTGTGGTTGCAACTTCAAATAATAATTTTGCAAGTAACGTGGCGCCACATAATTCAAGGCTCGGTATAGAAACTTGCTTTATTGGCGCCACCTTAGTTTTAGAAGTAATTAGACTCACATTTACTTGGCCACTCTTATCTATAGTACGCATGTAAACAACTGCTGCGAATGCATCATTAGATGCATCGCAGAAGCCTTGCAATTCAACGCAGTTCATTTCGGGATTGAGGTTAGTCCATCGTGGAATACGAAACCATGTTAGCTGAAGAAGATCCTCCCTGTAACTAATCCAGTCCTGCAGTAAGGTTGCTGGAAGCTGGTCATCCCAGTCAATTCCAGACAACCAAAGTTTCTGGATGAAGATCTTAGCCTGGACGATCACTGGCGAAACCCAACCCAATGGATCAAACAATCTACATATATCGGAAATTACCTTCCTCTTGGTTATCGGGTTACTAATTTCAGGAAGCTTCACAGAATATTCAATATCATCGGTCTGATTATTCCAAGTTATACCTAAAACCTTTCTAACACTTTCCACTTCTTTCCCTGATCCTATCTCAATATCTCCTATTCTTTCTCCTTCTCCCATCTTGCATAGCAGCTCCTTACTATTACTAATCCACTTCTGTAACTGAAAACCTCCCCTTTTCATAATTTCTTTTAGCTCTTTGTAGATTTGTATCCCTTCTTCAACAGTAGAGCATCCAGACATCAAATCGTCCATATAAAAATTTTGAGGATCCTTTCAGTCACTTTTTTTGAGATTTTGTCCTTTCCAGGATACATACTGCGATCCTCGTAACCCGCGCCTTCATCATATGCGAGCTGTTGAAGGGCTCTTACAGCCAGGTATGGCGCTGAGGCAGTGCCAAAAGTTACACGTAACATTCTGTAGTGCTGAATTATACCATCATTGTCTCTCCATAAAATGCACTGAAATTCAGTATCCTCTTTTGCAATCTTAACTTGGCGGTACATTTTTACAATGTCCGCAACAAGAGAAATACGATGTTGGCGCCACTGCATTATAATGTGTCTTAAATCTGGCTGAAGACGTGGACCAACTAACAAGTCATCGTTTAGTGATACTCCATTGGTACCACGACATGAAGCATCGAAAACGACACGAACTTTGGTAGTGCTCTTGTCCGCACGTATCACAGCATGATGTGGCAAATACACAGCTGTTTCACATTGCTGATCTTCTGAAATGCACTCCATATGGTTTAACTCCAAATACTCAAATATAGCAGCATTATATTGAGCTTTCAAAAGAGGGTGTTTCTTTAATCTTCGCTCAAGAGAAAGTAATCTTCGTGTGGCTATTTCTTTGGAGTGTCCATATTTACTTTTCGGATTATCATCACGAAAAGGCAGCTTCACCACGTATCGACCAACCTCATCTTTAACGGTAGTTTGTGTAAATATCTCTTCACACCGATTCTCTTCTGGAGTTAAAATACATTTGCTTACATACCCATCATCTTCTAACTCCCAAAACCGTTTTAACATTTCATTTGAGTCATCACGCAGTTGAATATGCATACTCACAAATTGATTGCTATCAAATGAGTCAGAATTTTCTGACTGAATTCGTCCAGATAGAATCCACCCTAATCTTGTATTTTGAGCTACAGGATAACCAGGGGGACCCTTGAATAAACCTTCAACTAAAATCTGTCCGTATATCTCCGCACTTAACAGCAAATCAATTTTGTTTGGAGTATGAAAGTTAGGGTCAGCTAGTTTCATCTCTGACAACTTAGACCACAAGCCAGCAGTAACCCTTTTTGATGGAAGAAACTTAGTGAGTTTGCTTAACACATGAGCCTTAACAACAATAACAAATGAGGGATCATAAATTGACTGCAGTTTAATAGAAACTGAATATTTCGAAGCAATCGAATTATTCTCATTATTCCCTACTCCAGATATCGAAATGTTGTTAGGTACTTTCTTGAGACCTAGAGCCTGAACTGTCGACTCTGTTACAAAGGAAGCTTGGGATCCCTGATCCAACAAGCATCGTATGATTAAATTACTACCTGTTCGCGACTCAGCTTTAACAAGAGCTGTTGCCAAGAGAACTTGGCTGGATGTATTCGAGAAACAGGTAGTGACATTATGGAAATTCTCTTGTGTTTCAGTTGCCGTAGAAACCACTTCTTGAGCAACTGAATTACTAGCCCTTTCAGGCTGTGATTGCGAAACATTTGGTGGGTGAAGCAACGAGTGATGTTTGCGTTTGCAAACTTTACATCGCGTTGACTGGCGGCATACATATACGGAATGATTAGGACCTAAACAGTTAAAGCATAATTTGTTACATTGAACAAAGTTTCTTCGTGTATTCGTATCTTGCTTAGAAAACTGCTTACAATTAAATAGCTTGTGTTCTTCTTTACAAAAAAGGCAACCTGATAAAGATTTCTCAGTACATGCATGAACATTCATTGATTTAAAACTATTACTAACGGATTTACCTATCACACCCTTCTTGACATCTAAAAACTCAAGAGATCTATATTTATGTTCCAAAAACTGCTTAAAACTATCCAAAGAAGGTAGAAGTTCAGGGGCTTCATTCGACTTGGCCTCCCATTGCTTTCTTGTCTCGGGGTCAAGTTTTTGACTCATAAGAAATATAACAATGACATCCCATTGCTTAGTACAAATACCTAAATTATCTAAAGCTTGCAAACACTCTGTCATAGTATCTAACAATTCTTTAATATTAACTGACGACTCTGTTTGCAATGGTTTAAGACTAAATAAACGTTTCAAAATATGATTGGATAAGAAGCGCTTATTATTATACCTATCGCACAACTTCTTCCAACAACTAGCATAATTGGTATTTGTTATAGGGATATGGCGTAGAAGTTGCTCGGCTTCTCCCGTAAGTTGACCCTTTAAATAATGCAACTTTTGAACATCATCCAGACACGCACTATTATGGATCAACGAAACATTTTTTTTTTTTTTTTTTTTTTTTTTTTTTTTTTTTTTTTTAACCTTTTGTGTCCCACTGCTGGGCAAAGGTCTATCTTTCAACGAAACATAAAGATCTTTAAAGGTTGTCCACTCGGTATAATTACCTGAGAATTTAGGTAAACAAATTTTTGGCAGTTGAATTGAACTTACAGTACTAGCACCTAGAATTGATTCTCTACTAACAACTAACCTTTCACTACTATTACTTTGACACTTCAATAAAGCTTGTCTTAATTCTGTCTTATAGTTTAGGTAAACCTCTTCTGTATCGTCATATAAATTAGAGTTAAAATAAACAGATCGCAAAGCTTCAGATTCATCGATATCGGTAATAATTTGCCGATGTGCATCGCTAAAAGATAACCACAAACTTTCTAATGACTCCAATCGAGTCTCCAAATAACTTACAGTGACACGCTCCTTTGGAGATTTTTTAAAGTTTGAAAACCCTTTGCTAATGGATGTACTATTATGCTGCTGCAACTTCTTTAATGATTCCATGGTAATCTCTCTACGATGCAATAAAATTAAAAAATATAACAAAAACAAATATAAACAAATTAAAACACTTGTAATTTATGAAAGAACACTGTTGTTGAAAATTATAAGTCCAACCATATAATTATTTAAAATACAAAGTCTCAATTTTTCTAAGATCAGAAAAAATCTTCACAAAATTTTCTAAGTCCAGTAAAAATCTTCACAAAATTTTACAAGTCCAATAAAATCTCAAACATTTTCTAAGTGTTTATTTTTTAAACACTTAGCCGAAATCGGGCGTGGATTCCCCGTAGTATCACTTCTAAAGAAATTATTCTAAGTCCTAAATTCTAATCTTCAAAATTTTTCTATGTTCATGCACTTCTAAGCAAAATTAAAGTTATTTTCTTCTATGTAATAAGGTCCAATTTTCCTTGATTTATGAACGTAAAAAGTACTCACAGGATAACACGTCACTCACTGTTGCCGTTGACTTCCGTGTTGCGTCACCATATACTTCCGATCAGCCGCTTGAGTGATGTCAGCAATCTTCTGACGTCACGCCTTTTGATGTCGTCACACCTTCAGATGTCGTCACGTCCGTCTGCCTCTGACGTCACCGACAAGCGCCAATAGTGGTGTTCGTCACTACTCCTTTGGTTGATGGGAACTATACAACTTACTGCCCACAGTCGCAAAGCTCAAAATATCCGGCTCGTAGGACCTTTTGTACAATTTCCCCAAAAATATTTCGCAATCTCTTCAGATAGGTATTAATAAATAATACAACAAGTCTGGTCCAAGAGAAAAAATCGTATAATAAAAAAACACAGCTAAGGTTATAGATCGCAAAACAAAAGTTAATAGCGTGATTTACATAATTGTACACTTCGGTACAGCGCCATCTAGTGTGATCCATAAAAACTACTTACTCAGACTTAAATCATACCGTGAGCATTAGTTTACTTAGATTAGAACCAAACTTAAGCATACATTTAAACATAAAATTAGACACCTTTAGACATACATGATATTTATAGATTTAGATCAAAAACGAGTGATTACATTACAATTGATTTTAATAGCGTCCTAAAGAAAGAAGATTTACTGAGTGCCACAAAATCATTTAACAGAGGAAATAAAAATAAGTTGAACAGTAGTCACTTACAGATAGATGGCGCTACCGTTCCTGTGTATGTCTCTGAAAAATTAACGTATCAAGCCAGAAGAATCTACTCGGAAGCTAGGAAGTTTGCAAGTGCTAATGACTACCGTTTCTGCTGGACCTCACATGGCAAGGTTTATCTCCGCAAGACAGAAGGTGCCCCTCCTATTCAAGTACGGTCAGGAGAAGATATTGGTAAACTAAAGTCCATATGACTGTTTTGTGAAATGTCTTTTCTTTTGTGTTATTTGCTAACTTTCTTTATTATAGACAAAAACGTAATTTTTATAATACATGGTGTAATATTGCATATATTCCTTAAAACAAATTTGTATCCTTATAAAATATCTAAAATACACACAAACTTTAAAAAACAATTTACAAATTTTACACGCATTAACCAAATTAATAATTCCTCATACTCATACAAACACACGATTACACATTTCACAAGCAATAAACAAATTATAATAAAAATATGGTCGCTGTATCTTCATACTTTAAAAAAAGTTTTAAAATTCATATTCTCAGTGTCATTTACTTCCAGTGCCTTCATTATAATATTTCGAGAATGGCAAATTTAAATCATTTTGTAAATAGTTTGGATAACTTTAGCATATCTACTCCAGTACACTGTAATCCCGAGGAAATTAGTGGATACATTTCAAAACCAGAACTACATTTAAAAATACTACAGCAAAATATTAGAAGCATTAACAAAAACTTTAGCGACCTCCAATTATTACTTGCCCGAATTAAAATTGACTGTGATATCATAGTGTTGTCGGAATGCTGGCTTTCTGAAGATTCTCTTATACCAAAATTAAAAGGCTATAACTATGTCAAAACGAATCATAACTACAACCAAAATGATGGTGTAGTTATTTACGTAAAGAGACAAATGAATGTTGTAATTGAAGAACCAGTTTTTTCAGAAGCTAACTGCTTAGTGACTAAAATTGGCAATGATACAGTAATAATAGCTATGTATAGACCTCCCTGTTTTAAAAATACTGAACAGTTTTTAGGTTCCTTGCAAAATGTCTTAGACAGCTTAGTGAGTTACAAAAATATAATTCTGGTGGGGGACATAAATATTAATATTTTGAACATAACTGATAGTTCAGCTTATCTGGATATCACATCATTCCATGGTTTATTACCTGCAATAAATAGTCCTACAAGGGGCAACAGTTGCCTGGATCATGTTATTATTAAAACTAAACTTCCTGGTTACACGTTCCATTTAGGAACTACTTTGACAGATCATGAATCAATACTGTTTAGTCTTGAAATGTACTGTTCTAAAACTAATCGCATTCAGTTTCTTACGCACAGATATAATTTTGATAATATTAAAAATGACTGCTCTAAAATCAATTTAAATATAGTTTACGCCGAAAATGATTTAAATAAGGCTGCAAATCAAATAATTGACTTGTTATCTACGGTAGTAATTAAAAACACAATCTGTATTAAAACCTCTAGAAGTAAATTCAAAATTAAACCGTGGATGACAACTGGCTTGCTCAGATGTATAAAAACAAGAGATAAAAAGAGTAAAAAATTAAAAAAAGAACCTGATAACGACACTTTAAGAATAACATACAAAAGGTATAGAAATTATTGCAGTTCTTTATTAAGAAAAATTAAAAAACAATATGAGAAAGATGAATTACAAAAAGCTAAAAGTAATAACCAAAAGTTATGGAAAACAATAAAAAATATCACAAACTTAGATCACCAAAAATTAGACTGTAATGAATTACTGGGCATTAATGATACCGCGCAGGAATCAGTAAATTCCATAAACCAATTTTTCGTAAGTGTAGGTAAAAATCTGGCAGAGGCTATTCCATCAAACCTAGCAATAACAAAGCAAAATAGCCAACAACTCAATATCTCAACATTAAACTCATTTGTATTGTCCGATACGACAGTTGAAGAGATATCAACCATTGTCAGGAACCTAAAAACTGACTGTGCGCCTGGTTGTGACGGTATTCCAGCAAAAGTTCTCACAGATAATATAGAAATAATAGCACCTCCTCTAACTGATTTGTTGAATCGTTGTTTAAAATCCGGCATCTTTCCACGTGCTTTCAAAAAGTCAACAGTGCTACCAATTCATAAAACGGGAAGAAAGGATTCTGTGAATAATTATCGACCAATCGCAATACAAACATCCTTCTCAAAAGTCTTTGAACGTGTTCTAAATAAGAGACTTAAAAATTACCTAGAGTCTAAGAACCTTTTAGCTGATACTCAATTTGGTTTTCGAGCGGGCAGGTCTACTGACGCTGTTCACAAGTTCGTGCAGAATTTGGCAATAAAATTAGATGGTAACAAAAGGGTCCTGACTATATTCCTTGACATTAAAAAGGCGTTTGACACTGTAGCTGTACCTACTCTGTTAGACAAACTCGAAAGACTGGGAATACGCGGAACTCAGCTGGATCTTTTTGAAGATTACCTATCTAACCGCTCGCAGATTGTGAAGATCGGTAAATACACGAGTTGTGAACAATCACTTTGCTATGGAATTCCGCAAGGGAGTATAACTGGTCCGACTCTGTTTTTATGTCACATTAATGACCTGTGTCAATTAAGGTTGAAAAACTGTGAAATAACATCATACGCGGATGACACCGCATTAACGTTTTCTGCAGATACCTGGGAGGAAGTTTTCAAACTTGCACAGAATGGATTTGATATTGTGTCCCAGTGGCTTTCTACCAATAGTTTAACGCTAAATTCAGAAAAGACTAAATATATTTGTTTCTCCATTCGTAATATTGATACGCCTAGAAATCTAAATATATACTCTCATAAATGTTCGTTTCCACCGTCAGAAACATGCCAATGTCCAACTATTAGTAAAACAACACACATTAAGTACCTTGGGGTTACCATAGATCAAAATCTCAATTTTGCTGAACACATTCATAGCATCTCGCAAAGAATCAGAAAACTTGTATTTGTATTCAAACAATTACGACATGTGGCGGATGGAAAGATCATGAAATCTGTCTACATAGCCTTAGCTCAATCGGTTATTTCGTATTGCTTAACATCATGGGGTGGTGCAGCAAAGACCAAACTAATAGAACTGGAAAGAGCGCAACGACTACTCTTGAAGGTATGTCTTTTTAAACCAAGGCTTTACTCAACTACAGCTCTTTATCACGACGCTGAAGTCCTTACGGTTAGACAGCTATTTATATTCCTAAGTATACTTAAACAGCACTCTCTCATCGAGTATACACCAAATATCACAATGTCCAGAAGACATTAAATGGTTTGTACAGTCGAACGATCTCGCACTTTTTTTGCTAAAAGGTTTTTCTTCATATTGGGTAAAAAATTATATAATCACGCAAATAAAAATATAAACATTTATTCTAAATCTAAATTAGAATGTAAAAAACTAGTAACGCAATGGCTCTTAAGTAAAACTTATAATGACACTGAAGAACTTATTTATTGCTAATTAAATAGGTATATAATAAACATAAAATAAACGATCAACTCATACACACACCCACACACACACACACTAACACACACCCCCCACACACACACACACCCCCACACATACACACACACACACCCACAAAATCACGCATATACACACACCTACACATACACACCCACACGCCCCCCACACACACACACACCCCCACACATACACACACACACACCCACAAAATCACGCATATACACACACCTACACATACACACCCACACGCACAAACGCACGCACACATGCACCTGGTTATTTTGTAATATTTTTGTATTCCGTTCTCTTATATAAATGATAAAATTATGTATGTTTTTATGATGTCTTTTGAGGGTTGGGGGCCTGGTGTTCTAAAATACAAGCAGATTACTGCCCATCTTAGACTCCAGTCTCCCGCAGACAATAAGCTAACTAAGCATTAAAAACAACTTATTGTACACTGTAATTGTTTGTGGAGAGAAAATAAACTATTATTATTATTATTATTATTGGTTTCGTCCAATTACCGCCTAAATTCATTTATGTTGCGAGCGAGTACAAGTGTAAACCAAATATGCAACGAGTTCAATTTCGACAAGACAATCCACCCTTAGTCTTATAAGTTTGTACTAGATTAGGTTTGTTTATGTTCCCACTAAAATATTATTCAGCTAAATTGATATTTATTAGCGAAGACCTTTTATTGGCTATCAGTGTATACAATGTTACTTTATAAAATTACTTAAAGCTGTTAGTTTTCCGAAAATTATATAAATAAATAAATTTAAATTAAGTACATAATTTTAAAGATCGCAAAATGTCGCAAACCTTCGCCGCGCCATCGAGCTCCTCAAAATCGAAATAATCAATAGTGATCGCACGATAGACAATAGATACTCGTATAAGCTTTCAGGAAGTTACATCAATCATTGTAGCTAACTTGATTAGCACAGTACGAAGGATGGAAGATGAAGGTGCCAACACCTGAAAACGGTCTGATGACTGACGGAATAGATAATCTGATAAGGAATGGTGTCAGTTGTTTGGTGTCAATTAGTTATTAAACTTTGATTATTTTTTTTAATTTGATTTAGGTAATGTAGGAGAATAGGTGTGATGCTATTTACATTTTAATATTTTATAATATAATTTTATAATTTTTGACTCTAACAATCTGACAAAAAAATCAACAAAAAACTATCAGATAAACAAAAAAACACACTATATTTACGGTCACCGATTCACGAAAGTGCCTCTTGAATCATGCGCGTCGCGTTATCTGTCTTCCGCGCACTTCCGGTAAAAATGGCGCCGTTTCCCGCCATTCCGTGCGCGGCATCAATCACGCGGCACATCTGACGGACACACGGGATTATAGGGTGAGACCACCGAAGAGCACGCACTACCAAATAGTTGGCATTGCTTGCTCTCATAGATAATTTGTAATGTTGATGTTTTTGGATTTATGAAATATACTTAATAATTATTAAAAAAATGTGTTTATGAGTTGTGTGGTATAGCGGCTTAATAAAATAATATTACCAACCTCTTGGGTGTCGTAAAACACGACTATCAGACTAAAGACTACACATACATCCAACATCATAGAGCGGCGATGGGCTAACCACCTATCACGTGGTACGTAAGGTCACTACGAAAGTTTTGAGATACTCAAAATTTATAAAAAGAACGCAACTAGATTGAACCTTTTTTTAAAGATAAATTATTAGTAATTCGAACATAGAAAACCATTTGATCCAATATTAAAAAAAAAGACGTTTGATTTTTGTTTCCATTTCGCGGGCTTTCATCGTCAACTAAGCGAGAACATTTTCGTGCGATGATTTTGTACGATTATAAATTTGGATTAAATGAATGTGAGTGCAAAGAGCGATTAGTTTCGCCGTTTGGGGACTATGCACTATCTCGTGCAACGGTTTTCAGATGGTTTGCTCAATTTAAACGAGGGATTTTTCTCCTTAAATGATGATGAAAGAAGTGGCCGGCCCGCGACTTCAGTTACAGAAGAAAACGTCCTAGTTGTGAAAAAAATTATTAAGGAAGACCCAAAAGTGACTTATAAACATATAGAAGAGGTCGTGAAGATTTCATCGCCAGCTATTAATGAAATTTTACACAACCGGCTTGGAGCCAGGAAATTATGTTCACGATGGGTGCCTCTCTCGCTGACTTCAGAACAAAAAGAAGCTCGTGTGACATGGTGCAAATATATGCTCAGCAAATTTGAACACGGAGAAGGACGGTCAATTTTTAACATTATTACTGGAGACGAGAGTTAGATTTACCAATATGATCCACCGACTAAACGGCAATCAACAATTTGGGTGTTTCCTGATAATGAACCTCCAACGAAGGTGAAACGCGGGCGAAGTGTTGAGAAAAAAATGGTGGCCACATTTTTTTCTGCAAGTAGTCATGTGGCCACAATTTCCTTAGACGATCAAAAAACTGTGAATGCTAAGTGGTATATTGAAGTGTGTTTACCTACTGTATTTAATAATTTAAAACAAAAACGACCTAAAACTGGTTTGAGGGGGCTCTTTTTGCATCATGGCAATGCTTCGGCACACAAGGCCATTGTCACCAAGGACTTTTTGAAGAGTACAGAGATTGAAGAATTGTGTCATCCTCCGTATAGCCCCGATTTAGCTCCTTGCGATTTCTTGCTCTTTCCGAAAATCAAACTCGGACTTCGTGACACGCGATATAACAGTCCTGAAGATGCACAGAATGCCTACTTGCAGGCCGTAGAAGACCTCCCTAAAGAAGAGTACCGGGAATGCTATAAATCATGGTTTAGGCGGATAAATCGATGCATAAAAGCTAATGGAGAGTACTTTGAGAAACTGTAATAAAAAAAATTTGAATAACTTTTATACTTTTTTTGTATCTCAAAACTTTCGTAGTGACCCACGTATATAGTGAAACGTGGACTATGGCAAAGAACTGCTTCTGTTGTCCTCATTGCGTAGTCTCTGACTAACGATTTAGGGACAATAGCCGTGAATCTATGTTTGTATGTTTTGTATTTATTATTTTCACACACGCCTTAGCTATCTGAATACCTCGGTGGCCGAGTGGCTATGCGCTCTTCCCGATAACTTTAGGTCAGAAGTTCAAAGCCCAGGTCATGCAAAGTGCGTTTTTAAATTTTTGACGCATAGCTCAGGTTTGTGATCACCAACCTATATTTTTGCAAGCGTAGTGGTTAAACTAATACCCATCAATTGTAGAAATCTGTATTTCGACGATGGAGACCTATGGCCAGCAGAGGGACAGGACAAAGGCTGTATATTACTTTTTGATTATCTTCAGAAAAATCCTATTAGTAAAAGTACTCTTCTGTAGTGCGTTCTCTTTGGTGGCTTTACCCTACCCCGGCAAGCTGGCCGGAGTAATAATACTTTTATCACAACTAACTAGTTACTATTTGTCAGTAATATACTTTTACAACTAGTAATTATGTTACAGTAGTACCTAGTTTAGAAGACTGCAACATTAAGAAACAAATAGAGTTAAAGAGTTGACTAAAGTAATAAATTATATTTGATAAAAACTAGCTGACTTGACGGACGTCGTCTTGTCAAAATTATGATAAATCCCAATAGATAAAAAACTTTCAGCATGTCTTGAGTTTGAATAAATCCGGGAAGTTTTTCTGATATTCTTTCCGTAACAACCTAATTTGACCAATACAAACATTTTTAAACCAAAATTTGCCAAAACGGTCTAATCGCTCTCAAAATCGTAAGCTAACAAACATATTTTCATTTTTATTTACATTGATAGCTTAACAAAGCTCCGTGCTTTATAAGGCACGTTAAGCCGTTGGTCCGGTGGTTGTCGTAAGATGACAGTCGTTAAAACCCACCAACCCGCATTGGGCCAGCGTGGTGGGTTATGGCCCAATATCCCCACGTGCATTGCCTACGTGGGAGGCCTGTGCCCAGCAGTGGGACATTTATAGGCTGACGATGATGATGATAACTTAACAAGCCCGGCAACGCATCTGCAATTCGTCTGGTATTGCGCGTGTCCATGGGCGGCGGTGAGTGCTTTTCTTTAGGTGACTGTCTGCTTGTTTGCCTCGTTTTAACATAAATAAACTTTCTAAGGTGCACTTATTTGTCAAAACTAGATAATGTGTTAGTAGGGTAATGTCTCGTCCTGCTGACGTATTCCTAACAGGTCCCAGGTGCACCACCCTCGTCAAGCAGATCTGGAGCCATCATGCTCTGACAGCTACAAGCCAGCTGCTAAGCTAGTTATGTCCAGTTGCGTTTATAGGATTACGCAACATAACAACGTTAAAATTTCCTAGGTGAAAATAAGTCTGAATATAATCTTGTGATATTTTTAATGGCTTAGTGCGTTTTGAGCGGCAAAAACTAGCTTAAAAAGAAGCTTGACAGCTTAAAATGTTCTATATAATCGGTGTAAGGATGGAAAAGTCATTTATTTCATCATCATCATCATCCTTAGCCGAAGGGCTACTAAACAAAAGCATCTTCAAGGAGTATTTATTATTATTTAAATAGAAAACCTCGGTAATAGGTCGAGAGCAACGGCCGCATCCATCACGTCTGTATCAGCCGAAGCGACGCTCAAATCTAAAGGATTGCGGTCACGTGCCCGTGTTATGAATAGTTCCATCTCCCTCCTACCGCGCCCACTTAAAGCGCAGGGCTACCAAAAAACCACGAGGGGAAGTGAAGGAGTTTCTAGCACCCATCTCTTGATGATGACACTACACACAGATACCCTAAACATGCACATTAGCAGACACCTTCTTCCTGTAATGGTCCCAATTTACTTGGGGTCAGCACAAAATGTTTTTCCTTCCATTCGGGTTCGGGTTTTCACATACGTTCAACAACCTAGAGCGGTGATAGGCTCACCACCTGTCACGCTGAGCACATGTGCAGTTGCCATACGGTGGACTGCTTCTGGGGTCCCAATTGCCTTGTCTCTGACTAATCCTTTGGAGTTAGAAGTCGTGATTATAACCATGTATGTAATCTTCTGTTAGCACTACACAAATTTATGGTCATCCATTCGGGTGTCAACCGCACCCGAGGCAGCTTGATATTAGTCGCTGGAGTCGCGACACAATGTCAGTTTCAAGGCAGTTGTGGTGCGAGTCCCGACAGCCATACTGGACACTTTTATGAAGGAAGACTTCTGGCCGAAGGGCGATATGTACCGGCGTTTCCGCGGACGATTGCCCACCAACACCACCGGAGCAGCACAAGCCAGTGCTAAATACTAACATAGTTATAAGTTATATTTACTAACAACAATTGTTTATTTTGTATGTATGTTAGTCTGTAAGGTATATATTATATGGGCCTCATTGTAGTCTTACCATCTTTACATTGTATGTTGCCTGAATTAAAGAATTTTATGATTATTATTATTAGTAATCGTTACTTTGAACCGTTGCAATGACTATCTAGTAGTTGCCAACCCTGCAGGCCCGTCCGGTACGTGCCCACTGCCAGCGACACTATAAATTAAATAAGCTGTGGCTGATGTTGTTGCGAGTTCATTTTAAAGTCGTGTTGCTCACGGCTGAGCTGGTTGTTGGGGGTCGGTAAATAACATGAATTGTGCAAAGTGGTCTTTTTAGTTCTGCGTTTTTTCTTAACATTCGACCTTTTATTTCTTAGACCTACTTCGACTTTCCTTTAAGAGATCAGCTGTTGTAACACCCGACGTGCACCCGACACAATATAAATTCAATTGATAAGAAACCTCTGGGAGTTATCGTGACAGACAACGGGAAGGGCCAAATGGGACCAAGTATAGAAAAATTACATAAATTCCCAGTGATAATCTGTTCGCGTCAACGCGGCGACGAGTGAAGATGCAAGAATGGAACGCTTATTTGGTCGGTCGCTCATTCGGACGACCTGAAGGTCATAAGAAGAAAAACACAGTCAAAATAAAGGTACTGATAGACATGCTACTAAATAAGTAAGCTTATTAGCATGCTTATTACAAGGTGCTCTTTAACTGTATACATTTGCTTGCGAAAAGCATACTCGTTTTAAGCATGCCCTTGAATGAGATACATTGAGATTGTATATTTTCTTTGCCTGCTGCGAGATCGATACTAGCATTAGCATGCTCACAGCAAGCAATCCTGTTCAGACGCGCTCAAAGAACGCCCCCTTTCACCCGCGCACCAGGTAGCATGCGCGATTTTTGAGCATGCTCGTAATAATCATGCTAATTACTAGCAACGCTTTGACACACATACTACTAAGTAGCAATTGCTCAATAGTGGCATGCTTTCGTGCTAGTAATGAGCATGTCTATCTGTACCTTTACGCTTCCCGCGCGCGCGCACGCATCCACCTCTCGCCACTGACGCGTCGTGTCGGCCCGTAGCAAAAACCGCCATATTAAAGATTGTGAAGATATCAAGTAAGTCCTTCATTTCCTTTTCCCATTCGTTGCTATGCTTTCACGGCGTTCTTAACAGGCGCCGACATAATCTTTAGTTACTGGCTAGCTATACAAAAAATTACTTGGTGCATTAAAATTGTTACGGCGAAAGGCGTTCGCAGTAACAGCGACGAAATAAAGGTTGTGGGCTGGGTAGGTGTGGATAGTGAAGTACTTACAGGGATGATGAGTCACAGGAGCCGGGAGACGAGCTGACCACGGGCGGCGATGTAGGTTGGTTTCCTGGCGCACAGTCACTACACTACACAATAGGCATTTAGGCGTTCTCTTCACATTAGGTTCAGGAGTCACTATTAACCTTTTCGGTCAGGCTATGGCGTGCGCGGTAGCTAGCTAGCTTGCAGACGAGTCGGCGCGGTCTGTCTCACTAAGCGAGCGGCCGCGGGTCGCGCAGCGGTGGCGCCGCGGCAGATAGGCGGACGCGGTCGTCAACAACCGCTGAGTCAACCGCCTTACAGATGGCGGTATGGTTTGAATGGCCGTCCCGGCTTTGGCGGGAACATCCTCCGGGGGCCAGGGGGGGCTCATCCAATGGGAGCCTGGCGATCCGGAATACAGGCCTCCGAAGATGTCCATTCGCGGTGTCCAGGTCTACCACCCACACGACGCCATCCTTCCCAGGCAGGGTGCGAGCAATGCGCCCCAGTCTCCATTGGAGGGCAGGCAGGTTGTCCTCCTTGATGAGGACGAGCTCGCCAACTCGGGGAGGGGAGGATGGGGACAACCATTTGGAGCGGGTTTGGAGGGTATGAAGGTAGGACTGGGTCCACAGCGTCCAGAAGCGCTGGGAAAGGGCCTGTACCATCTGGAATCGCCTACGTGCGGAGATCGGCCTATCTTCCACGGATAGTTCGGGAAGGGCCGTTAGTGGGCGGCCTATAATGAAATGTCCGGCTGTAAGCGGCTCAAAGTCTGAAGGATCAGACGAAAGTGGGCAGAGAGGTCTTGAGTTAAGGACCGCTTCGATTCGAGCTAAAAGTGTAGAGAATTCCTCGAATGTGAGGTGTTGTTCGCCAATTACGCGATATAAAAGTTGCTTTGTTGATTTTACGTTGATCTCATGTAACGCACCGAACCCCCTTAGGGACGTTCAACAACCAAGTAATGTGCTGACCAGCGAGCTTGTGCGCAATCGTGTCATTATTCAAGGCAAGAAAGTTTTGTATTTCGATGAGCTGATTTCTAGCGCCTACATAATTTGTACCGCAGTCCGAGCGGATGAGAACCGGGGCACCGCGGCGTGCTATGAAACGCTGTAATGCCGCGAGGAACGCTTCCGTGCTGAGGTCCGAGACCGGTTCCAAATGAACCGCCTTAGTCGAGAGGCACACGAATATACAAAAGTACGCTTTTAAGAGTTTAACATTACGTAGGGTACTAGATTTAACGAGGAATGGTCCGGCAAAATCGGTCGTGACTTGACTAAATACTGGCTGAGGCGTAACTCTATCGGCTGGCAGGTCGGCCATGAAGGGCGCTTGCGGCTGGGCCCGGCATCGAAAGCATCTAATGCATTTAAAAACTCGGTGTCTAATAATACGGCGCGCGGACAATATCCAAAATTGTTGGCGTAGGATAGCGTGTAAAGTGTCAGCGCCAGGGTGGCAGTGTATTTTGTGGTAGTGGTCAATGATAAGGTCTACAAGTGGGCTAGAGCTGGGAAGTATGAGCGGATGCTGCGCGTCATATCGGATAGATGCATGGGACAGTCGTCCACCAACTCTAAGGAGCTCATCTTTAATGAGAGGTGACAGCCGCTGGAGTCTGACGGAGCAGATTTTGCCAGTTTGAAGGCGGTGGATGTCCTCTGCAAACTCATTGTGCTGAACACTGCGCACCCAGTAAAGTAGGGCCTCTCTTCGTTCACTGACGTACAAGGGGCCTGAGCGTCGCGAATCTGGGTGGTGTCTGCAGTTGTGCAGAAAGCGTTTTAGACAAGCTGTCACTCCGACGAGCTTGTCTAGTGAACTGAACCGAGTGAGCAGGTCAAAGTCAAGACCGGGCACTGTGACCAGTGACGGGACGTGTTTGGGCTTAAGGCCGGGCAGGGCGTGATGGCCCAGAGCTAAGGGCTGCAGGCCAAGACTCACAAGGCTGTCCAAGCCACGTAGGAGACCACCATAGGTCGTGGGCTGACAGGGATTGCGCAGACATCCCTCTGCTTGCGCAATCTGCCGGGTTGAGCTCGGAAGGTACGTGTCGCCAGGTACATTCTGGTGAGCCTGAGCTGATTTTGGCTACCCTGTTGGCTTCAAAGGGTTGAAGACGGTGAGGCGGTGTATTGAGCCAGGCCAGGACTATCGTACTGTCTGACCAACATATATATTGTTGTATACTGATATGGACCGATAACTGAACCGACACACGGATCATGAGCTGGGAGAGTAGGGTGGCGGCCGACAACTCCAACTTGGGGATTGTGAGGCGATTCTTGATTGGTGCGACTCGCGACTTGGCGACAATCAAGTGTACTAAAGTATCTCCGGAGGCATTGAGCTCATGGAGATAAACAACGGCGGCAAACCCGGCCTCAGAGGCATCTGCAAACCCGTGAAGCGAGTATGCAGCTGAGCCTTTGTTTGCACAAACGTGCCGAGGGAAGCGAATGCTAGACAACAGCGGCAGATCCTCTAAGATGTGGTGCCACTCCGTTTGCACTTCAGAGGGAGTGGGCTCATCCCATTTCAGCTTCAGTAGCCACAATTGCTGAAGCAGCAGCTTTGCGCGGAAGATAACGGGAGAAACCCAGCCGTTTGGGTCATAAAGTGAGGCTACGGTACTTAAAATAGACCGCTTTGTGACATGTGTGATGGGGGGCAGAGAGATGCGGTAGGTGAACTCGTCTGACTGGGGGCTCCACTGTATACCCAAGACCTTAATGGACGTGGACTCTGGGTTCATGTCGAAGTCCTTGGGCATGTCGCATTGGTTGTCGGGAAATCTCTCGAGCAGCTTAGGCGAGTTAGATGTCCACTTACTGAGCTGAAAGCCGCCCAGGTCTAGCAGACTTATCAACTCGTCCTGAAGTGCTTGGGCGGATTGAACTGTGTCATGACCACACAAGATGTCATCAACGAAGATAGACTTGCGAAGAACCTGAGCGGCTCCAGGGTAGCGATGGCCTTCATCATCAGCCAGCTGAAGCAGAGTGCGGATTGCATGGTATGGGCTTGATCTTAAGCCGTAGGTGACTGTATTGAGGGCGTAGGTGAGCAGAGGGTGATCTGGTGAGGACCGCCATAGTATCAGCTGATACCGTCTCTGGTCTGGGGCAACCAGCACATTTCTGAACATCCTCTGGATGTCAGTGCTGAAAACGACTGGATGCGTTCTGAAGGACATGATGATGTCCACAATGTCCTGTTGAAGGGCGGGGCCTGTGTGTAGGCATTCATTTATGCTGACACCATTGGAGCTTTTGCAGCTACCATCAAAAACAATGCGCAGCTTGTCCGACCCTGACTTAAATACGCCATGGTGAGGGATGTAGAAGTGAGGTTTATGGGCGAATGTATTTGGGTGACAGGGAGCCATGTGCCCTAAGTCGATGTATTCGGCCATGAAGTCGACGTATTTAGAACGCAGAGACGGGTTCGCCATTAGCTTCTTCTCAATATTGAGGAATCTGCGTAATGCGATAGGGTGAGTTTTACCTATTTGAGGGGCGTCCTTTAGAGGGTAGAGCGACCGTATATCTGCCTGAGGGATCGCGTGTAGTGGTAGAGCGGAAGATTTCCTCGCATTGTTCCTCCAGGGGATCATTATGAGTGTGAGATTGAGGGAGGGGCTCCTCAGACTCCCAGAACCTTTCCAGACTCTGACGTATGTCCTGGGCTGATTCAGCTGAGTCTGGTTGTGAGCTGACGACGTGAGCTGAGTTAACCTGCTGCGCCGGCTGCGCATACAAGTCCTCAATGAGTCCTATCAACGCGAAGTCGAAAATCGTGCCGAAGGCTATGGGCTTGCCCGGGCCCAACGAGACCTTAGTCCCGTCCAACATCTGGCCAAGAACGTCCGACCCCAATAAGAGGTCGATCGGGGCTGGTGTGTGGTAAAGCTGGTCAGCCAATGGCACGGGTGGCTGGCCTAGTACGTGGGAAATGTTTGGTACCTTCTCTAAGGGAAGGTAGCCAGTGATGTTTTTTAAAATGTGAGCTGTGGCAGTGATTGTAGGAGTATCATTGTGAGTGGGTCGGCATACTATTGTTATTTATTTATTTATTTATTTATTTATTTATTTATTTATTGGAAAACAAACAGCATTTTACAATACACTTAAACTAAACAGTTGGGCAACACATTAGCCAAAAGAGTTTTCACAAACGTTTAGACATAAGTAAGTAAGTTGAGTAAACATAATATAGTTAGGAATTACTTCAGGTATTGCCGCCTTTGACTCATGTTTGTGCTGATTCCCAACTCCTGTAATTTTTAATGAAGTGGGGTTTGATGGCAGGTTCAAAAGTCGTGCCATGCGTGACGTTATTAATGTCAGCATACTGCCACAGTCCAATAAAGCTCTGGCTGTGTGAAGATGGCCATGTGCGTCCGCGACTCTTAGTGAGACGGTTGGCAACAAAATGGGTGTGCCAGTGGGCACAGAAGGTGAGTGAGCTGATTGAGTATCACATGAAATTGTATGAGCTGAGTATGTATCAGCTGTGTGGGCATGGGTTGACTGGGCATGGGCTAAATCTACCTCTTCGCTAGGGTGCTCCGTGATAGTTGGGAGTTATAATTGCTGGCGGCGTTCGCGGGGCCTACCTGGCGAACCGGACCTGGGCGGGCTGGCTCTGTGAGCAGAGCTGGGTTGCACCTGTTTAGCCTGTGCGGGTTCGTGCCGCCTGCTGTGTCTGGGACGCTCCCTCGAGTGCTCTGTCAGCTGTGGTGGGGGTACATGTACAGACGACGAATGAGCTGAGTGCGTTGGGCCGTCTGGTCGATGGAGGGACGTGTGGTGGTTCGTGCTCCCACAGTCCTTGCATGCCCCCCTTGACCTGCACTCGCTCTCGTAGTGACGGCCGAGACAACGCTGGCAGCGCTCACGTGCCTGTACAAAGTCCCAACGGCCCTGTGTTGGCTGGGAATTGTACCATTTGCACGTCATGAGCCTATGTCCCCTAGTGGCACAATAGGGACAGTAGGGCGTCGAGTGTGAGGAAGAGGACGAGGACGATGATGAGGAGCAGCTTTGCTGGAAGGCCGAGTAGACGGGGAAGGGCTGACTGCGAGCCGGGGAGGTGGATGGGCGGTGACGCATTTGCTGCGCTGGGCGGAACGGTTGGTGAGTAGGCTGATCGTAGGCGCGGTGAGGCGATGGAGCTGAGGAGCGGCCACGGTAATGGTCGGGTTGTTGCTGAGCCATCTGAGCATAAGTGCGATGGGGCAACTGTGGAGGCGCGCGGCTACGAGAAGGGCCGGGCAGGGCGTGAATGGGCTGCGGCTGGGCTATGTTGGAGAACTCTGTCTCCACACAGCGCGCGTGCTCCTCGAGGTAGGAGATGAGGTCACTCAACGTGGGCAGGGTGCTGCTAAACCCGTGTCTGCGTTCAAATAACGTGCGGAGCTCACCCTTAAGCTTTCGCACCACTATCGACACAAACACGTAGTCGTCTCCTATGGGCAGATCCAAATTACTAAGTGCACACTGGGCGGACACCAGCGGAGTGAGGAAAAGTGTGCGTATGTTAGAGCGCGTGTGGATGCTCGGCAGCCCCAGGATTATGTCGACGAAACTATCGATGAGAACCCGGCGGTTCTCGTACCGCTTGGTAAGGATGTCCATGGCCACGGCAAAATTTTCATTGGTGACCTTTAGGTGGGACACCATGCTTAATGCCTCACCGCTG
This sequence comes from Scoparia ambigualis, assembly GCA_963921215.1. Taxonomy (NCBI): domain Eukaryota; kingdom Metazoa; phylum Arthropoda; class Insecta; order Lepidoptera; family Crambidae; genus Scoparia; species Scoparia ambigualis. Next base: position 26,917,037 of record OY992516.1, read on the forward strand.
AGACTTGAGAAGAGATAGTGGAGCTTGACTGCTTCCGACAAGGTCGCCATGTCGTCAGTCAAACTCCTGAACAGTGCAATAAAGGAGGGCCAGTCCTCCACCTTTGAGCTGAACCTGGGCAGCGCTATCTTGGGGAGGACGGCTGTAGGCGTATTGACGCCGAGACTGGGCTGAGCGTTATGGGTTGGGGACGACGTGGAAGAGGGTAAGATTTCCTCCCTAGCCACAAGTATCCCCAGGTATGCCCCGGAGGCTTTTGTGTGGTTCTCAGTGTATATCCTCTCAACCCCCTCGTCTAAGTTCTCTTCGTCGAGAATGTTGTAGTATACTGAGTCCAGCTTGTCCTTTATGCCCTGTATCTGTGCGAAACGCACGTTAAATTCCGTTATGGAATGTTTGGTGTCGCCAGCAATGATCCTTGATCCCTCCTCTAGGAGCTGGTGTAAAGCTTTGGCGGCCTCCCTAAATATCGCGGCTTGTGACTTGGTCGGCATCGCGATGAATAAAAGGAGACAAAAAAAAATAATAAAAAATAAAAAAAATAAACAAATTTAAAGGCAGTAAAAAGAACAACACCCTGTATATATTCTATAGTTGGGCTGGACGTATTTGTTTACTAAGGTAATGGCAAATGGGCTAAAATTAACGCAACAATAAAGAAAGCAAAACTAAGTTGGGACGCCTTGTATATGGCCCACGGGTGGGCAAACGCATGTTTTAGATTTCATCAGAAAACATACAGCACCATATATTTTCACCAAACTACTTTAACCAGTATTCAAGAAGTAAAGGTTTTTTTATAGTAAATTTATTAATACATCTAGGATTCATAATCAATTACGCAAAAAGTCAATTGGTGAAAAGCCAATGCCAAAAATTCTTAGATTTTGAACTTAATTCGACTGATATGACATTAGGTCTTCCTCTCGAGAAACGATTTAAAATACGAGATCTGGTCAGAGATATCTCCACTAGAAGAAGTATGGTCATTCGAGAGTTTGCTGCCTTTTTAGGTACGCTTACCGCTGCTTGTCCAGCAATAGCCTACGGTTGGGGGTATACAAAGCAGTTGGAAAGAGCGAAGTATCTAGCTCTGGCACAAAGTAATGACAGCTATGACCGTAAAATGACCATAGATAAAAGTTTAAAATCCGATTTAAATTGGTGGGAGCAGTAAATAATGACATCTAGTAACGCAATTCGTAACGGCCAGTACACCCTTGAGATTTTTTCAGATGCTTCCTTAACAGGATGGGGTGTTATGTGTAATGGTGAGCGCTCCAACGGCTTTTGGAATTTAGGGAATTCTCAGAATCACATTAATTTATTAGAATTAAGGGCGGCCTTTATGGGCCTTAAATGTTTTGCTCGGGAAAAACGCAATTCTGACATTCTATTACGGATAGATAACACAGTAGCTATTTCCTATATTAATAGAATGGGAGGTGTTAAATATGATCATTTAAACGAAATCACACGGCATATTTGGAAGTGGTGCGAAGATAGACATTTGCATGTCTATGCCTCCTATATTAAAGCTAAAGAAAATAAGGAAGCTGACGAACAGTCCAGAAGGATAAACATTGATACCGAATGGAACTTGAATACCATGGCATTTAAAGATATTGTTGTCAAATTTGGTGAACCAGAAATTGACCTGTTCGCGTCATGCTTAAATTCTAAATGCCAGAAATATGTGTCGTGGAAGCGAGATCCATCCGCTTACAATGTGGATGCATTCACATTCAATTGGAGTAGGTATTTTTTTTATGCATTTCCTCCTTTTTCACTGATTTTGAAATGCCTTCGTAAAATAATAAATGACGAAGCAATTGGAATAATGGTTGTACCATATTGGCCTAGTCAGCCGTGGTATCCGTTGTTTCAATCTCTTCTATGTCAAAAACCAATATACTTTTATCCTGACAAGAAATTATTATCGTCTCCTTTCAGACAACCTCATCCACGATGGAGAACACTTACCCCGGTATCATGTCTGTTATCAGGTCGACCTACTCAAAACATTCACTGAATCCAGAAACTATTGATATTATGATCTTATCGCTCTCAGCGAATTCCCTTAAACAATATAATGTAACATTAAAAAAATGGTGGAACTATTATAATTCTAAGAACAGTGACCCATTTCTTAACAACGTGCCGTCTTTACTAGAGTTTTTAACTAGCGAATATAATCGTGGTCTTAATTATTCGAGCTTAAACACTTATCGCTCAGCATTAGCTTTAATGTTTGGCAAGGCCTTTAGTGAAAACGACATGGTTGTCAGGTTCCTCAAAGGAGTATTTAGATCTAGGCCTACTTTCCCAAGATATCAGTCTACTTGGGACCCTAATATAATTCTTGATTTTGTTTCAAATCTATACCCGAACGAAGGATTAACTTTATCTCAGGTTACTAAAAAAGCGGCAGTCTTACTCGCATTGTCAACAGGACAACGAGTTCAAACACTGTCTTTGATAAGATTATCAAACGTCAGAGTTAGTGATTCTAATATTAAAATTATCATCAATGATATTGTTAAAACGTCAGCACCGAATCGTCCGATGCCTCATTTGGTGATTCCTTTTTTTCCAAATAAGATAGAGGTTTGCCCTGCAAAGACGATCTTATCATATATGGAGGTTACAAGTCGTTTACGATGTGCAGCTAAATCCGATAGGTTATTCTTAACCACTAGGAAACCGTTCCATAATGCCAGCTCTTCGACGATAAGCAGATGGATCAAGGAGATCATGACTGAATGTGGAATTAATACCGAGATTTTCTCTGCGCATAGTACTCGCCACGCGTCTACTTCAGCTGCTTATCGTCAAGGGTTAACTATGGACCTCATTAAGAAATGCGCTGGTTGGTCAGGAAGCAGTTTAATATTCGCAAAATTCTACAACCGTTGTTTAGACTCCAACTATGATGAGAGCGCCTTTGCAGAATCTGTTTATGATTGCACTTAATTCACAAATTCATTAAAAGTTTCTATGAATTAATTCATTTATTAATAAATAAATTAAAACAATCAAATATTTGTTTGATAAATTTGATTTACACCTTTGTGACAAATTGACAAATTTCGCTAAAAGACTCTAAACGTCCTACCTAGTGAATAATAAATCTCGAGGATGCAACGGCGTAGTATAATTAATGGTTAAACAAACTTACCTTAGTGACGTTTGACCATTATTATGCTAGCCGTTGCATCCGAAGAGATTTATAACCCTCCCATACCCGGATTTGCCAAATGGCAAGTTTGACCCATTAGGTGGTTTTTTGCGAAATTTGGCTCTAAAATAATGAGTCAAGATGGCGGCGCTTGGGGGCGCCACCTATAGTCAGGGTGGGAACTATGTAATCATTTGTAGTTTTATTTTTTCTATTTAGCTCTGAAATTGTGCATGTTGCCCAGTACATTGAAGAGTGGACTACCTAGTGAATAATAAATCTCTTCGGATACAACGGCTAGCATAATTATGGTCAAACGTCACTAAGGTAAGTTTGTTTAACCATTAAATAATTGCGTTAAAATAATCTTGTATATAGCGAAGTCGCAATCCTCACAAATGATTCACAACTACCTGACGAAATTTTTATTGGGACAGGGTAAAGTTATGTGAACAAATGAATTTAGAAATGATGGCACGAATTAGGTATAAGATTTAGACACAGAATAAGAATACGGGCGGAAATAATTATCTTTAGCGGACTGTATTTAAATTGAAAATTAAAATAAAGCTAGGTTCTGATCAGGGCTGAACCTTGGCGGTTATTCCGCGCTCGATTGGACCAAAATGTTACGGCGAAAGGCGTTCGCAGTAACAGCGACGAAATAAAGGTTGTGGGCTGGGTAGGTGTGGATAGTGAAGTACTTACAGGGATGATGAGTCACAGGAGCCGGGAGACGAGCTGACCACGGGCGGCGATGTAGGTTGGTTTCCTGGCGCACAGTCACTACACTACACAATAGGCATTTAGGCGTTCTCTTCACATTAGGTTCAGGAGTCACTATTAACCTTTTCGGTCAGGCTATGGCGTGCGCGGTAGCTAGCTAGCTTGCAGACGAGTCGGCGCGGTCTGTCTCACGAAGCGAGCGGCCGCGGGTCGCGCAGCGGTGGCGCCGCGGCAGATAGGCGGACGCGGTCGTCAACAACCGCTGAGTCAACCGCCTTACAGATGGCGGTATGGTTTGAATGGCCGTCCCGGCTTTGGCGGGAACAACAATATATTGCAGTATACAATTTAATAAATTCTGTAGAATAAAATAATCTGTACATTAACGAGAGGTAATTCAAAAGTAACCATAAACTTAATCAGTTATTAAAATTTACAATCCGCATAAAAATCCTAAAAAAAACTTTTACAGGTCATGATAAAAATTACATCAATAGACTAAGTTTCCGGGAGGTATATTCATTTGAATACGACGGTCACGGTCAAAGAGATGACATAAAAATGGCAAAAATACTATAACTTCGTTGTTCTTCTCTTAACAAATAACTCTGTTTAAAAAATATGCTACTATACTACCAAAGGCTTATACAATGACTTAGTGGAATCATTTAGGGACCACTGAAGATAGATAATGATGTTCACCCAGCGGTTAAAATATAATAAAATATAAACAAAGACTTTTATGTAAGTCAGACATACCAAATTCTCGTAAAATATATTATTATGATAGCACTATCCCCAAATTGTTTTATATTCAAGTCTGATAGGCCAAATTCGATATTGGAACGTATTCACATCTCGTCTAGTCACGAGTTACGAACCCAAGTATTGCCTATAAGAACGCAAAGCATCGCTTTAAATATATTTCGCTGACGTCAGTTTGAATTTGTTTGCATACATGAATATGTTGGAAGCTCATCCCTTCATTGAGTTTCGGAGCGAAGTTAAGAGAGTCTGCCTTTGACCTATAAATGCCTAGAGTATCAAAAACGATACAGTAACTTTAAGCCTTTTTAAATATTCATTATATTTTTTATACTATAATATTTATATTAAAATAAATATTTAGAATGTACTCTGTAATTAAAACATGTTTTTTTTTTAAATTTTATAATATTAATTTTTTCGTAAATTTAACATCACAGACAAAGAAGTATTGACGGAAACCTCTTTGGATACGAGAAAGCAACCTTTTTTTGAAAAAATAAATAAAAATTCTTCTATTTTGTTCTATTTTAATGATGTAAATTGAAATAGATTCGTAAATTATTAAAACAATTATAAAAAGAAAAAATAATAGTAAATAAATAAAATGAAAATAAATTATTAAGAAGAGCATTTTTTCAAGGTATTTCGTATTTTTTTTATTAAAAAAGTGCAGAGATTTTTTTTTTTAAATTTTTTTTGATGTTGATGATGATTGATGTTTATAAACCAACATTCAAGCTTATAAGGGTTAAACAGTTTTTTGTAATACATGTTTCATCATCAGCCAGAAGACGTCCACTGCTGGACAAAGGCCTCCCCCAAGGATCTCCACCACGACCGGTCTTGTGCTGCTTGCATCCAGCGGCTACCCGCGACCTTCACCAGATCGTCGGACCACCTTGTTGGAGGCCTGCCCACACTGCGTCTTCCGGTGCGCGGTCGCCACTCGAGAACCGTTCTGCCCCAACGGCCATCGGTTCCTAGGGCGATGTGCCCTGCCCATTGCCACTTGAGCTTGGCGACTCTTTGGGCTATGTCGGTTACTTTAGTTCGTCTACGAATCTCCTCATTTCTGATTCGATCACGTAGAGAAACCCCGAGCATAGCCCTCTCCATTGCTCTTTGCGTGACTTTGAGCCTGCTAATTAGGCCCATAGTGAGGAGAGAATACATGTTTACAAAAATGTTATTAAAATTTTAAAAGGCGACTAACGGACTAAAGACTGCACATACAATCAACAGCATAAAGCGGAGATGTGCGCACCACCTGTCATACTGAGCACATGTGCAGTTGCGGTCCACTTGTCTAGTCTCTGAATAACCCTTCGGGGATAATTATAATTTGTATGTATATAAAAATAAACAAATGATAATAATTGTATTATTCCATTCGCCTAAGCCAGTAATCATTTTTATTTATCGCAGACAAAGAGGCAATTTCTTCGCAGCTAAGCCTTATATATGTTTAATTTAATTTAGGCTCAGACAACCAAAACGATCGTTTTGGGACTAGCTTAATAATATGCCGGAGATTATCTGTCTAGGTTTTAGTCTATAAAGCAAATGGTCCGTAAAATTTACCTTTCAAAATTCAGAGTTTACAATGAAAGGAGTTTTTTTATTAATAACTTAATGATGAATATCTTTGTAATAAAAAAATTCTGAGTGAACTACTGCAGAACGGGCAGAAGTTCCGTATAGAAATCAACTATTACGTTTAGGAGATGGGTCTCTTTCCTTGTTAATAATTCTTTAGTATTATGGTTAAACTGTTTAAAATTTAAATAATTAATTAATTCCCTTGTTAATATGGTTAAACTAGATAACGGATAAATATACATAAACATAGAAAACACCCAAATCCGAAATCTATTTAAATAAACAGTTTTATCTCTAAATTGCCCCGACCGGGAATTGAGACCCGGCGCGCTCACCACTCGACCGCGGAGGTCGTCCAACGTGATGATGAGGTAGTTGAATATGTATTGAACTACGCAATCAGCATCAGCCTAAACATATCACTACTGGACACACTTAGTTATAAACCATCACGCTAGCCCAATGCAATTTGGTTGGTTACAACTAATGCCATCTTACGACAACATAACGGAACGTACGCCATGGTTTTAAGTGCCTTTGGAAATACGGAGTAGCACGAGATGTTTTTAATTTGGTTACCCACCCATTTGTATGGGGGAGGTCGAACTTTTTTTGTCATTTTTGCACATAGGTTTCTTGGGGAAAGTTGTTCAGTTTTATGGGTGGAACTCACCCGTAATGGTTTTTGTATTAAGAAAAATTAAGGTTGCATACGTGTGTCATATCGCTTAACCGCTGCTCTTCAACTACTCTATGTAGTTATGAATATGACTTTTGTTGCCACCATTTTAGTTTTATTACTTCTACTATTTATTATGTTAACTTTGTTTGTATTGCTTTTGCTTATTTCTCTCTAATTTATTTATTGTATTAGTACGCAATATCCTCTTAATTATATTAAACTAATGTACTGTTTTACAAATGTTATGCCTGTTTCACTTTGCTTTTAAACTTTTGTAGGACAGTTTACTTCCATTTTCTTTACGCCTTCTTGATAAACTATAATTTATTTTTATTAAGTTTGTAACAACTTTCTTACTGAGTAAATAGGAAAACTTACACGTAAGTCTCTCACAACATTGATTAATATGTAACATACTTTTATTTTCAAAGTTAAGAAAAAATACATTTGTAAACCAACCAAAGAGTATTTTTATGCTGAGCAACCCCAAAAAGTTTCCCGAAATGAAACACTCAAGTCAAGTTGGAAAACTTTAAAAAATGAAAGAAAGCCTCCACAAAAGGGCGGGAATAATGAAGCCGGTCAAATTAGCCAAGGAGCCCTCAAAGGGTGCTGATCAGCCCTTTGTCCGAGTCGGATCCACTTCCAACTCGTAAATCACTTGATGGAAGTTTTCGTTTTGATTTGTTACTTTATGCCGCGTTATTAGGGAAAAGTACACTGACCTACATAACAACTTTCTTCGATTAAGAATTTGAAAGGCTGCTTAGGTTTATACAAAAATGCACAACGGCGGCGTCATTGTCTGGACCAATTCGTGTTTTTTTCACATATTTTATTTATTTATTATATAGCATATATATATATATATATATATAACATAAGTCATAACCGTGTCGCGTAGCGGTGAAAGAATAATACCACCCCCCTCCCTTCCCTAAGGTGTCGTAAAAGGCGATTAACGAACTAAAGAGATCTGGCAGAAATCGCTTTTAGCGATAAGACCGCCAAATTGTAACTTTGGTGTTCTTTTTTTTGTTTTATCTTTTATGTAAATGTTTGTGTTATTATGTACAATAAAAGTATTATCTATCTATCTATCTATCTATCTATCTATCGCCCAACAGCATAGATCGGCGATGGGCTCACCACCTGTCACGCTGAGCACATGTGCAGTCGCTATTTGGTGAAAAGTGGACTATGGTTGAGAACTGCTTTTACTGTTTAAGTCATAACAGTATCATGCATAGCTGTGCTCTTTGTTTCACCATCCAGAAAACAAGCGCCTGAGTGGTAGAGCCACGCTTTGCAGCACGAATAGGGCCGGCTCGCCCGGCGTAATATCACCCTCTCGCGGAATTATGGCGTGAAACAATGGCACTCGTTACTGTTGTGTTCGTTTCGTCCCGTGACAATTCCCTCACAGGACGAAACACAACAGATCGGCTTTGGCCTCCGGTACATTCGTACCGGAGGCCAAAGCCGACCTAGTTTTTAAGTTTTAATCGCCTCTTCGTTCTAGTGGTTAAGCCACCGGTTTCAGACCCAGAGGTCCCGGGTTCGATACCCAGGGGGGAATACATCTTTGTGTGCTCGGTTTAGTTGGTGGTAGGGCTGTTGAGTCCGCCTGGCTAGCTACCACCATCTTATCTATGTCTGTCGCCATAACAACGATGTTTAAAGCATTGTTGTGTTCCGACAGTTTGAGATAAGATAGCCAGTTCCTCAGTGGTTGAGGATTCCGGGTGAAGCGCGCTTCCACCTTAGGCCTTATCGTCACTTACCATCAGTTGAGATGAAGGCCAAGCGCTTACCCGTAGTAGAAAAAAAAAGTTTTTCATGCTCATGATTTTCAGGAGAAGTGTAAATTATTGCCCCTGCTCACCTCTATTAGTACTTATATCATAGATTTTTGTAAAGTAAAGAAAATAAAAAAATAGCTAGATAGTTAGAAAGATGGTAAAGTCCAAATTATGATAATAGACGGCGACACCCAACCGTAATATAAAATAATAAAAGATGATGAATGACAAAGATAATGAGAAATGAAAGTGCGCGAAGAATAAATGATAGAACTGGAATGAAAAAGAAAAATAGAAGGTAAGCCTCCCATTCAGTGGGAGAAGATCACTGTAGCTAGGAATAAAAAAAAAGAACCGAAGGCCCATCTTTCCCCCCTCCCCCCAACATTTTAATTCCTCAATACTCCTTCCGAACGGTGTCGTCATGGCATTTCCTCTAGTTTTGCGCTTGCCCATGGACAGTGGTTAAAACTTTTCATCAGGCGACCCGTCTGCTTGTTTGCGTCTTTTTCACATAAAAAAAACTGGTTGAAAAAACACTTTTTCCGGATCTAACTCGCGTTTATTTGGGTTTTGATTTTTAGTCCTCATTAGTCCTCACGTTTCGAACCCTTTACAGGTCTAGCCTAATGTCAATAATTTTAAAATTTAGCCGGGTGCGTTCAGGTTTACACAAGACGAGCTAACAATATTTTTAGGTCTGGTAATGTGTTGCTGTTGGGGCTGGGATCTGATGATTGATGATTGATGTATGATGGGGTCCCAGGCAGGTGGTAAATTCCAACCATCAACTCGCGTATCATCCTAGGAATGGATCGTTGTTCTTTGGCGAGTATTTGAGGTTTGTCAAATGTTGAGTCCCTCGAGAGCATGTTCGCACATTACAGACTTACTTTCGCGCCTATGCTTGACGTCGGCTATGTGTTCTTTAAACGTCAGGACTTAAAATCAAAACCTAAAATGTAATAAACGCGAGTTAGATCCGAAAAAAGTGTTTCATTTCAATGTGTAGTGCTCGCGTAAATTTTAGAAAACAATAAAAAAAAACTTAGTTTTCAGTCACCCATCTGGGCTTAACTTTAATCGCGCCGCTTAAACGTTCTGTTAGCGAGCTTCTCAATCATTAACATATAGACACACAGCGCAAACAAGTTTTAAGATGTCATTGGAGGAAATAATACGGCTTGATGGATCGAATCCAGAAAGTGGTTCGGATGATAATCATTTACATAATAACGGCAGCCATCCGTCATGCTCAATGACAAGAGTTAGGAGATGAGTATGTCGGAAAGTAATAAGTAATTACTGCGAGTGTGTTACATTGGTGACACTTAAAGTAGGAAATAAAAGTTTTCTTTTGTACATGCTGGTAATTTGGAAAATACCGACAGCTTTTTCGTTTAGATTCTTTATCATCAACTCTTAAATGTTATTATGCAAACCATACGATTTTTTAAAAGCAACATTAAAGTTATACTGTTCTAATAGGAGACATTAAAAACCCTGATAGTGATACTAAATAGCATTGACCATAGCGAAATTTTTCTTAATTCTCCTCGGCTTGTCTTACTGCTTAGCAAAGGCCTCTCTACCTTCCTTCCACTCTTCACGGTTAGGGCTGTAACTTTCCAGTCCTTCCGATTGTAGTCCAGCTCGACCCGTCATCTCCTTCTGGGCCTGCCGCAACGTCGTCTAACGTTGCGTGGACTCTACTCAGTGGTGTGTTTAGTCCACAGCTTGTCCGACATGCGGCAGACGTGTCCAGTCAGTTCCGCTTCAAGCTGGTAGGTAGGTTTTGGAGCGCAGTGTGCTATTTCTGATACGGTCTGATAGCTTAACTCCCAGAATACTGCGCTCCATTGCTCGCTGGCTAACCCCGAGTCCGTCCTTGTGATGCTTTGTCGAAGACCAAGCTTATGACAAACAGCACGAAACAGGTTTGAAGTCGGTGGAGTTTAGATTGTGTATGAGTATCTTTATTTGGGCCAATTAGAATAGAATAGAATAGAATAGAAAACATTTATTTGCCTTAAAACACGTCTTTTTTCAAAAATTAGTCTCGTTCCAGGCAAGACAACAATAGGAAGTCGCTCGACACACCGAAAACGCCTGGAGGAGCTATTGGTCCATGAAAAACCATAGGAAGGGTAATCTTCCACTAACCTTTAAAAGGAAACTTATGGACATGCGTTCTCCCCGTCCTCATCTACGGTACTCAGACTTGGTCTTTAACAAAGTATCAGGTTCAAAAATTAGAAAAACTTTTTTTTATAATTTTGAATAATCTATTCACCTATGCCTGTCCAAGGAATTGAACCTAGGACCTCTGGATATCAGACTGATCGCTTTGCCACTTTTCTTAGCTGTATTGTAAATTAACTATTAAGCAATGTAACTTCATTGGTAGTAATAGGCATAACAGCATTATGTTTCTAACTTCTTGGGGTCTTATTACAAACAACGTGATATCGAACTTTTTCTTTGACTTTATCGATAACGAGCTATTTAATTATATACCGTGTCGTGAGCCTTGTCGCGAGCGGCTCATTAAAAGAATAAATATATATAAATATAAATTACTACCTTGAGTGTCGTGACAGGCGACTAACGGACTAAAGACTGCACATCCATCCAACAGCATAAAGCGGCGATGGGCTCACCACCTATCACGCTGAGCACATGTGCAGTCGCTATTTGGTGAAAAGTGGACTATGGTAGAGGACTGCTTTTGCGGTCCTCATTGCTTGTCTCTGACTAAACCTTCGGGGATAATAGTCGTGATTATATGTATTTAGAATAATTTAGAGGAGCTCGACGGCGCAGCGGCTAATGCGTTTGGCTTGCGATCTTGCCCGTCAAGCAGCTTTCGCAATGCCAAGTCGTTGGATGGGTGACCAAATTAAAAAACATCTCAGAAGGTACGTAAAGCGGTTGATCCCGGTTGTTGTCGTAAGATGGCAGTCGTTAAAACCCACCAACCCGCATTGGGCCAGCGTGTTGGGTTATGGCCCAATATCCCCATGTGCTATTATCCACGTGGGAAGTGTGTGCCCAGCAGTGGGATGTTTATAGCCTGATGACGATGATGATATAATAATATACCGAAACTGTTATTTCTTTAAAGTGAATTTCTCCGGAAAAGAGTTTTTAATCAGTCACACGCCTTTGTATCCGAGTGGCAGAGCGGTTTGAAATCCGGAGGTGCTGGTTTCAATTTCCAGGTTAGGCAAAGACTTTATTGTTTTTTATACCCGGATTAATAGCGATGACTTAATTTTAATGATAGAGGTCTTTACCCTGCAGTGGAATTTTACCATTTTTGGTTAAAAGAAAATTACAAACGTGGTTTCAAAAATGAAATGTTTTTATAACACTGAAGAATATTTTAATACAAACATTGAAATTGACTATTAGGAAAGCAATAGCTACAGGATATTCATTAGTTGACAAGCGGCCGCTCGCGGTTTCACCCGCATGGTTCCCGTACCCGTGGGAATATCGGGATAAAAAGTATCCTTTGTGTTAATCCAGGTTATAAACTATCTGTATGCCGAATTTCATCTAAATTCATCAAACAGTTTTTACGTGAAAGAGTAGCAAACATCCATTCATACTAACAAACTTTCGCGTTTATAATATTAGTAGGATTTAATTATGAAATTATTAAAATGTTACTATTATCTAAATACAATAACTTATCAGGTTATTATAATTAATTTAATTTATCTTAGTTTTCGTTTACATTCACAAGCCCTGCAATTGGCAAAACAGACGATTAAAATTATAAAATTACCACCATACAAATTAGAGTCACAGTAACTTTGCGTCCCAACTGCTTAGATGTTCTTGCCGACGTATTATGTTGCTACATTGAGGATCGCTCTGCTCCTACTACAATAATTGTGATACAAGCCATATCATATTTTTACAAAATTCACAGTTAATTCTGAGAAATTACATCAACTCTTTTGTATTTTACGCGTAAAACTGCAGATACAATTTATTACGAAACCACTTTCGATACCATAGAGCGGCGATAGGCTCATCTGTCACGTTCGATGATCGAAACTTCGATTGCAGAGTAAGCCACCGGGAATCAGCATTGCAACATCGTTATGTAAATAGAGCGGGTAATGTATTCAAACAGTTGTCGAAGACGCCTTCGGCCCCGGAACAGTAGTCGCGGTCGCGACAGAATTACCACATAAGCGTCTTGGAGGCTGTTGTTACACTAATTAATATGATCAGAGGCATCCGTTTAATTGCCATAACACTAGTAAGTTTGTTGATTTTTTTTTTAATTTAGCCTTACTGCTGTGCAAAGGCTTTCACAACTTTTAGCAACATAATGCTTTCACGCATCTCTATGTGCAATTTTCAACCAGCCATTCAAAAGGCCAAAAAGCATTGAGATCGTCTCGCCAACGCTTTCATGATCGACACCGATCATGCTTGTCCTTAGGCATCCAAACTACAAAACCAGGAAAAAGTTACACTAACGACAATAAGGACATACATACATATCATCACGACTATTATCCCCGAAGGGTTAGTCAGAGACTAGGCAATGAGGACAGCAAAAGCAGTCCTCTACTATAGTCCACTTTTCACCAAAAAGCGACTGCATATGTGTTCAGCGTGATATGTGGTGAGCCCATCGCCGATTTATGCTGTTGGATGAATGTGCAGTCTTTAGTCCATTAGTCGCCTTTTACGACACCTAAGGAAAGAAATGAGTTGGTAGCATTATTTTATAGAGACGCCATCACACAGTTCCTCTGAAAAAAGTTACAATAAGGTTAAATGAATTATGTAAGTGTAAGTTTTTCAGTAAACTAAATAAGACAGCGTCAAAAAAAAATTTTTTTTTGCCACTTTCATTTTCAATTTGTAATTTGTTCGCAACAAAATTTGCGTTAAAATAATAAAAACAATAACATTATACGTTAAGTTAAGTTCACATAAAAATAGCTTGCAATCAATTCCATGAGACTGTGGAAAAATACGTAGTTTGAGTACACCCTGTAGGTGATCTGAGGGCACGCAGCCGAGACGAGGGTACAGCCACTCCACGTCACGTGAACAGGACACTTGTCACGTGATTTACATTTTTTTTGTCAAAGGACGCGGGGCCAAATCATATTCGGTATGTATGAAAGTATAAATAGAGTCTGAATATAGAAGACTATTATTATAATTTTTCTTGGCTTATTTTATTAATATATACTTACATAATATAATCACGGCTATTATCCCCGAAGGGTTAGTCAGAGACTAGGCAATGAGGACAGCAAAAGCAGTCCTCTATCATAGTCCAATTTTCACCTTTATATTGAAGTTTAGCATTCACAATATATAGATCAAAAATCAACCATGTCTCAGGAAGCTCGAATGGGATTCGAACCCATGACCTTTGGATGGCCTGTCCACTGCTCTAACCGCTAAACTACTATATGCAAAATTTCTATAATAAAGATATTTATAAACAATTACGTCTATAACGATTGTTAAATACTTGCAATAATATTTCATTCGACTCGAGTAGTAGTCGGTAGTGAGGGTAGACTTCACAGTGACGTAATGCCGCTGGCTTGCAGCGTAAATCAAACTACTTACTAGATAGAATTCAACGATTCTTCTAGAGTCTCCGTAGCTCAACGGTTAGAGCAGTGGACCGGCAATCCAAAGGTCATGGGTTCGAATCCCATTCGAGCTTCCTGAGACTCGTTGATTTTTTTCTAGTAAACATTTTATCATTTTTCACCTAATAGCGAGTCATGTGTTTAGCGTGACAGATGGTGAGTCCATCGCTGCCCTGTGCTGTTGGATTTATGTGCAGTCTTTATTTTTACAATGCAACACAATTTGGTACAAAATAATTAAGGATTAAGCAGATGGGGAGAGATTACTTTTAGGAAACCTAGATAAACTTAGGAAAGTTAGATACAGCGACGCAGACCCAAACTCAGAACCGTTCGTGAGCACGCCAAAGGTCACCTAATGTCATCTCGAATTGACAACCCCTACTCATCAGTCACTGTCACTTGTCAGCCAGCGACAATCTGTCAACTGTCAATGTCATCGCCGCTGTATCGACCTTACCCAAGTCTATTCGGCACCTTGTCGTTTCCTTTTAATTAAATCTAATACAGCATAATAGATGGCGTGATAAGTTGGATGAATAATACTACAGCCTAGAACTGATGCTGCGACAAAATATATTTTTGCCGCAAAGCAGTGGTTAGCATGTCGGTTCTAGCGTCATGCCCACAGAAATAGATCTAAGTGGAAGCGGCATGTATACTTACTTTGCGTGTCAAAATAGTGTCTTAATGATGGTAAAATCCCATCTTTCGTCCGCGTTTCATTTAACCGTTATCAGCACCGGACATAAGTAGAACTTAAAAACATTACTACTGGCGCTGTATCGAGTTGTGAAACTGAACTACAAAGGTAAGCCGAGATAATCAACAAGCATCATACATCGGTTAGTAATTTAGTTATTAAATTGACACATAAAAAAGTTATACGCTTGGCATTCATGCCATTGAGCTAACATGCCGCTTCTATTCAAATCTATTTCTGAGGTCACGCCATCTCTGAGGTCCTGGGTTCAATTCCCGGTCGGGTCAATTTAGAAAAAAACTGTTTTTCTAAATTGATTTTGGTTCTGGGCGTATTTCTTCTATGTATTTTATTTAGTTGACGTAATCCGTTTAAACAAGTTTCAAAAGAAGTTTAACTGATAAAAATTGGTGTGTGTTAAGTTATTTTTTAAAATTTTCATTTCTGTTCAGTTCATTATTAAATTGTATTCGAAATTAATACATTTAAAATTAAAATATTGCCCATTCATGGGTTGCGTCCATTTTCCTTTAAATGAGTCGCAAGGCACAGCAACCTAAAAACACAATGGATTACTAGCGAAACGAACGCAATAAAATTATATTTCCAGAGAATCGTCAATGTTAATGAAATATTTAATATGTGGGTACCTACCTGTGTAAAAAAGATAAACACTTCCTCAAGGCTTTGTCACACAGTTAGCGTGGTGCAGTTTTTTAATCTATTACAAGTAAGCACTTACCATCTCACCTGATGGTAAGTAACTGAGCTGAAGCCCACTTCACCCGGAACTCTCAACCACTGAGGAGCTGGCTATCTTATCTATAAACTGTCGGAAAACAACAATGCTATTAACATTGTTATTGTAATTTTTGTAATACTATTTCCTCAATATGGATGGTTGAGGGCTTTCATAATGCTATTTTACTCTTTCATTCTAGTTCTATCCTGTATGCTTCTCGCACTTTCATTCTTCATGCTTCACATTCATACTTCCACATTTATACTCTTGCGGTTGGGAGTACCGCCTACACCAATTCTAGCTTCCTATCCTTTATTCATTAATTTCTTATTTCTTAGGGTAGCTGGGGCCATAAGTTTTTCAGGACACCTTTTTTGCATTGAACATTGTTACAACATTGTTATTATGACGGAATTAGATAAGAGTTCGGCGCTAGCGTAGCGTTATCCGCGGCCATCGTCCTCGTGCCTTCGACGTGCTAATTGGGATTTAGCACACGGGTAGATCGGGCCATTACCCACTACGCTGGCCCAATGCGGGTTAGTGGGTTATTAAAACTGCCATCTTACGTGCCGAACCATGGAGAAGCTCGATATGGTTTTAATTTGGTCACCCATCCCGGCTGCCCGGCATTGTGAAAGTCACATAACTCGAGTCACATAGTCGAGATAAGACGACCTCCATCGAGTGCAGGTCGAGTGGTTATCACGCCGGTTCTGGCGTCGTGCTATCTCTGAGGTCCCTGGGTCAATTTCCGGTCGGGTCAATTTACAACTAAACTCTTTTTTCTAAATTGATTTCGGGTCTAGGTGTTTTTAATGTTTATACGTTATAGTTACCCATTTAAACAAGTTTCATAAGAAGCTTAACTATAGGGCTTAGATAAGTAGTGTGAGCGCAGAAAGTTATTTAATTATATTTATTTAATTAGGTATCCAAAATAAAAAGTATACAACGCCGTCTAGCAAGCCACCGCCTTACAGTATTCCAGCTACACCCGTATTATTTCAAGGTAAAGCCTCGGAAAACCGTGCAGTAACCGGGGGCATTATTAACTTCGTTTGCGATACCTATTCCTCCGAAAAGATTATCCCCTTTATTGGAGTAACTGCTCGCTACACGTGCCATCGAAGTCGGCTGTAACTTGTACCTTGTGTTTCAGTACGTAATACAATGTGTATATTACAAACATAGGTACATGGATTCAATCCTATTACCCCCAAAGCATTAGTCAGATACTAGGTAATGAGGACGGAGGACAGAAGACAGAACATTACAGTCCAATGCCATAGTGACGACCTCCTTGGTCAAATGGTTAGCACGCCGGGTCTGGCGTCGCGCCATCTCTGACGTCCCGGGTTCAATTCCCGGTCGTTTCAATTTAGAGAAAAATGGTTTTTCTATTCGGGTCTGTGGGTTTTTCTATGTTATTATTTATCCGTTATCTTATCGTATTAACGAGTTTCAATAGAATACTTATTTTGGTCTAGATTATAGGTGCGAAAACAATAAAAAAAAATAGCGTGGACTATTTTTTTTTTTCAATTCAACTGCACATGTGCGCAGCGTGATAGGTGGTGAGCCCATCGCTGCTCTATGCTGTTGGATGCATAATAAAATAAGGTTAGATATTTTATTGTTGTTACGTAATTATTTTTTTTTAATAGCAGAAGGAGGCAAACGAGAAAGCGGGTCACCTGATGGAAAGTAATCACCGCCGCCCATCCGCAAAACCAGAGAAATCGCAGGCGCGGTGCCGGCCTTTAAATTTTTTTATTTTATTGTAATTTAATTTTACTAATATTGTAATACTTTATATGATAAATAATTTGGGTTAGTGTTTAATAATATGAAATACCTAAGCTAAGCACACAATATTACCGTGTTTTAGGTATGTTCATCTTTAGTCCATTAGTCGCCTATGGTTCGGTTTCGTATATATATTCCTATTAACCTTTTCTGTGCGAGGCGCTTGTAGGCAACGCAACCTCTCAATCCGGCTATTTTTTTGAAGTGCCGAAAAGTGACGCAAATTGAAGGTCAACTTTAAAAAATTATATTATCAAAACTGCAATAAATGCTAGAGTAACGAAATTTTGTACAAACACTCACCAGATACTGTTTTTTAATAAACATTACAGTATTTGGTAAAAAATATGTTGAAAATAGAGATAAAGTCACAAAACCCATGTAAGGAAGAAAGTCGGAAATTAGCCTAGAATATTGTCATTCTGCACAAACACTTCACATTTTATGTAAGAAGAGCCACCACTACACAGCACATAAGATAAGATAAGATAAAACTTACACTAGGCACACAGTACACAAACGAGTTAAATTGGATAAGATAAGATAAGATCAAACTCACACTAGGCACACAGTACTCAAACGAGTTAAATTGGATAAGATAAGATAAGATAAAACTCACACTAGGCACACAGTACCCAAACGAGTTAAATGGTTAGTAAACTTTAACCTACCTTTTGGTGATGACAAACAATTTCGTGCCCGCCATTCTTGGCGTCATAAAATTCGCGGATCGTTCCTCTCGCTCGCATAACTCTTGGGCGGTTTTAATATTTTGTAACGGTACTTCTCGTGGCGATATTAAAAATTCCCCGCGTTTCAATCTGGATGCTGGTGCGGTTTGGCCAAGTTCCATGTAAGGATAAGCGTGTATATGGTAAAATGGAGAAACATCTCTGCGGCACATATAAATATGTCAACACACAGTGACGTAAGTGTGTAAGCAAAGATAAATTAGCTTCATTAGAGACTAGGCAATGAGGACCACTAAAGCAGCAGCACTCGTTTCGTTGTTTAACAACTGCACATGTGTTCAGAGTGCGAGACGCCGCTAAATACTGTTAGATGAATGTGCAGTATTCAGTCCGTTAGTCGCCTTTTACGACACACAAATGAAGAGATAGGTTGGCTCTTTAAATAATGAGCCGAAACCGCACCGTTATATATATATTTTTAAATATTTATGAATATATTTCCTGGCACCTTAGAGCATTAAACCAACCTGACACTGACTAAAAATAATGTAGGTCCCACTTAACAAAAGGCGTACTTTTTCGTTTGCGATTTTCAGTTTAAATAATAAAATATCACTTCAGTACATTGTGAAAGAGAAATTACTATAAAAATACCAATAATATATTTTCATATAGTTCTTTAAAATATTTTATACTGTAAAGATGTTTTTTTATATAAAATATTGTACAAAAAGTTATCTAAGTATATTAAATAAAGAGTTACTTTATAATAATATTTTTATAGCATAGCTTCTTAAAGCTGATGCTAAGTCACTATACAGATACCTCAAAGGCAACAAAGTACATTTAATTATTCAAATAGTTTTAGTAACACTGTTGCAGCGGTGACGGGTTAGCTTAAAGTGTAAAAATTAACAAAATGGAATATCACAAATTTCAGGCGTCCTTGTATATGGTATTGTAGACATACCAACATGCTCAAATGTAGAAGTTTTGGGTTTAATTACCAGTGACATACAATAATTGTTTTATTCGGTTTGGTTGAGCAAGAATTTATTTTATGGATTTTTTTTTTGTTAATGTGAAATGGAGGCAAATAAGCCGGCGCGGCGGTTCTCCTGGTGGAAAGTAATTATCGCCGTCGATGGACACGCGAAACTAGAGGAGTCACAGACGTGTTGCCAGACTTGATGATGGAGTAGCACCTTTGAGAAAGGACTAGGAATTGCCTATTTGACAGTTGTAACAATAAAATATGAAATATGTCGGAAATGGTAGTTTATGATTTAACGATAATTATCCACTGGTTTTTTTATTAAGATAATTCGTAAATATTTTATTTTTACAAAATAAATTTGCGATTTTTTATCTGTGGATCTTGTGGTCTTGTAACCAGAAACACGGCGGCCATGATTGAGCTTCATGTGACGTCAAATTTCACAAAATTACCAAAACCTATCTGTTAGGTTTCAAGCTAAGTTTCTATATTTATTGAAGTGTGACGTCACAGAGCAAAATGTCGAGTGACCAACTGTTATCGCACGAAATTTAAAATCAATAAAGAAAAATATGGTTTTTTCTATTAAATAAAGTTTTTTCGAGAAAAAAATATCGTACGGGGTATAAAATAAGCGTTTGTAATTTTTAAAATACTTTTACGAGAACTGTCAAGGAGCCAATTTGTGGAATGAGAGATGGACTCCGTTACTTCACTCATCGGACAAAACACAACCGCAACAAGTGCAATTATTTCACGCCAATATTTCGTGAGAGGGTGGCATTCCAACGCAGCGTGGCTCTATCACTCAGAATTATTATAAATGGGTCACCCATCCAGTAAACCGACATCACGAAAGTAGCTAATCATTTAAGATCGCAACCCGAAATCGCTGTATACATGAAAGAATTAATGATAAATTATTTCAGCCGCCTAAAATATTTACAAAGGCAAGCAGGCAAGGTAAAAATACAACGAATTTTGCACCAGGCAACAATTACTCATAAAGGTTAGTTCACTTCACAAATGCTGGCAACATTGGAGAAGAATGCTACCAATCCATCCCTAAAGAAATACATTAAGCCTATACACGTACAGTCAGATTCAAGTTTTATTTGTATTAAATGTAGTACAGTCATCGTAAAAAGTAGATACACATAATAATATTATATTACAGTTGTGGAGCTTATTTCTAAAGACTTATTGTTCATCATCATCATCCTATAAACGTCCCACTGCTGGGCACAGGCCTTCCCACATGGACAACATTACATGGGGAGGTTGGGCCACAACCCACCACGCTGGCCTAATGCGGGTTAGCGAGTAACTTAGCGAGTAAAATTGGCAGATTGACCAATTGGTCAATCTGCCAATTTTGCCAAAAAAGTACATTAATTAAAAAAATTGAAATTGAAATTGAAAAAATGTTTAATGACATCACACAACAAGCACACAAATAAACAATTTATAAAACAAAAAATAAAAATAAAAAAAACAAGAAAAACAATACATTGCGCCCAGGGGCCCAAGTCTGCTATTTTACGAATAGCATAATTGAATCGCAATTGGATCGCATTGTAATTGTTTGACACATTTGGTATTCTCTTACTCATTTAAGAATACCAAATGTATCAAACAATTACAATGCGATACAATTGCGATTCAATTATGCCATTCGTAAATTAGCAGACTTGGGCCCCAGTTGTGTGATGCCAACACTGTGCACAACTCAGTATATATGCAGCAAGCGGGGCCTGCTGCACTGGAATTCTGCTAACAGTAGTGACATCACGGTACGACACATGAGAAAAAAAATATTCACATACAAATTAGGTACTACGTTTACTAACATAAAAACAAAAATAATAATAATAATAACACTAATCAAACTGACAGTAACAAAACGGGCATACAAAGAAACAAACATCAACATCGAAACGCAAAACAGAGGTATTTTTTTTACCATTGCAAAGGCACAAAGAGTAGAGTCAAAAGGAAGGTGGTATTGGTAAGGATCTGAACCTAACTCTGAATAACACATTAGCAAGCTAAGCTGGTTAACAGTTAATAATGAAAAAAACTCTCAAAATAATCGAGACCATTATGCGTTACCGGAAATATGAATTCATTTAAGGCACAAAAAGGCAATAAGGAGTTATTCCACTAGAAATATTTTTATCTTAGAAAATAGGATTTTTGAGTTTTTTTAATCTAAAATTAATACAACAATAATTAAATGTGAATTACTTCCAATAACTGAAAGGAATGGTCTGTAACTATCATCATCTCATCACATAGCAATAAAAATCACAAATAGCAATAAATGCACACATATTTCCTCCTCTAACTATACCGCATTAACGCAAAGCCAAATTGTCAGTACATTTGTATGTAGAGCCCAGATGTTACCCACAACCGTACATTTGATTGTTACGGGCAACAAGCTTTGCACGCCAGTGTACGCGCTGTTACACTGTCGAGCCTTATAATGGCCTATAAACATGTGTGAGCGAGATATGAGCAACTGTGTTTAAGTCAAATGCTCGCCATTTCATTACTACGAAGGCAGGATGAGCGTAATGAATATGGATACGTGTTGCGATCGTGAATGTTATGCAATATTTCTGATGGTTGGTTATTGGATGGGTGATCGAGTTTTAAATATGTTGAGCTTCTTCTTGCTTTTAAAGACATATCAATCACAAGCCCGCGGTTATTCATCAAAAATTCGAAATATTGCTTGAGCTGGGAATTGAATCCAGAACTCCAGATGTCGAGCTGAGCGCTTTGCCACCGAGGTATCTGGTATACGTATACGTTAGTAGTGTAATATTGGGCATTCTAGATCACTTTTCACTCCATTGATCTCACTGACGTTCGATCAATGTCGTTAAAAGTGATCTAGAATGTCCCAATATTACTTTTGAAAATCACTGCCACTCGCTCAGTCAACGTCAAAAAGTGATTTAGAATGTCCAATCGACTTCTCGTGTTTTAGAATGTCTAATCGACTTCTCGTGATCTAGAATCCCATACAACGACTGCGATCTACTTTACACATTTTCAAGGTCTTTCGTTCATAGGATGCAGGAGCTTTTGACAATATGGAATTACAGCACAACTATAAATGAATGTGACTTAGTGAACTCTCAGTACGGAATAAGTGTTGTTTAGACGTAAGCGCCTACACGATTAAAATAGCAATATACCATTAACAGCTACGCTCCTCAGTCTTTCCGAAGGCGCTTGGTCAATTTATTCTATATTGTTTATAATGCCATTTTGTAATATAGTTTCGATTCATCATTGAGATCACATTATTAAACTTAAGTATCCGTCATATACGGTTTTTATTTGCCACCACGCTCCAAGGTGTATCATATAGTTGCATTTGTCAAATTTTATTCCTGACCCATAAG
This sequence comes from Scoparia ambigualis, assembly GCA_963921215.1. Taxonomy (NCBI): domain Eukaryota; kingdom Metazoa; phylum Arthropoda; class Insecta; order Lepidoptera; family Crambidae; genus Scoparia; species Scoparia ambigualis. The sequence goes on from OY992516.1 coordinate 26,939,796, forward strand.
AAAACACTTGTGTATTTTAATCGAATTCATATTTCAATTTCTGTATACAACGACTTCGATCTACTAAACACATTTTCAAGGATTTCGTCTACTGAATGCGAAGGTTTTTGACAATATGGAATAACAGCACAACTTAAACTGGATGGGGCTTCCTGGTCTCCCAGGACTGGATCCCCGAATAAGTTAGTGCTATGAATAACATTTATCAAAGTAGTACCTCGACCCATAGGAAAACACTTGTGTATTTTGATCAGAATCCAGTATGTAATAGTTTAATTTCTGTATACAACGACTTCGATCTACTTAACACATTTTCAAGGATTTCGTCTAATGAATGCGAAGGTTTTTAACAATATGGAATTACAGCACAACTTAAGCTGGATGGGGCTTCCTGGTCTCCCAGGACTGGATCCCCGAATAAGTTGAACTATGAATAACATTTGCTAAAGTTGAACCTCGACCCATAGGAAAACACTTGTGTTTTTAAACCAAACTTCATTTCAGTATACGGTGACTCCGATCTACTCTACACATTTTCAAGGTTTTCAACAATTGGAAGAAAAGGTTTTATGCCGAAACACCTCAACCTCGATCCAAGGAAAACACTTGTGTATTTTGATTAGAATCAGTTGCCAATTGTCATTGTCGACTCTGATCTACTCAACACATTTTCAAGGTTCTCATAAAAAAAACACTTGTATTTTTTGATCTAAGTCAATGCAGACAACTGTGCAGGGAATTGTTAGTTACCTTATTTATATCAATCCCGCAAACAACAACGTATGCAATCACTACACACACACACAAACACACAAACATACATTAACTACGAGTTCGACTTTGAAACTTCCCGTTTCAATGCTAACGAAAACAATTTTAATACGGGTTATTCCCAAGCGCCATCAAAAATTTGTTTGGAAAATATAAGAAATCCATACATCAATTCCTATACTCCTCCAAAGACCAAATATTATAAAAGATATTATCGAATCAGAAATGAGGAGATCCGTAGACGAACTAAGGCAGCCGATATAGCCCGAAGAATTGCTAAACATAAGTGGCAGTGGGCAGGGCATATCGCTCGAAGAACCGACGGCCGTTGGGGCAGATCGGAGTGGCAACCGCGCACCGGAAGACGCAGTGTGGGCAGGCCTCCAACAAGGTGGTCCGACGATCTGGTGAAGATTGCAGGTAGCAGCTGGATGCGTGCGGCGCAGGACCGGACGTGGTGGGGATCCTTGGGGGAGGTCTTTGTCCAGCAGTGAACGTCTTTTGGATGATGATGATGATGATGACCATTTTTTATCACGGAGGAGCATGAAAATTAATATATTTGTATTATTTCTGGGGAGGACTTTGGGCCATTTTGTTGTGGGAGAATGGGAATAACCTTTAACATAAACACAATTAGAAAGATAAAGCTAAGTCTATACTGTTTTAATTGACAAACGCATTAAACATACATTTTCATAATACATACAAACACAAACATCACGGCGTATTCCCACAAGTGGGATAGACAGAGCAACAAGTAACAATTAATTACGTCATGCTGAAGTCACGTTTAGCAACAAGTGATCAGATAGGATTTTCATAACAGTACCTTTCAAATTATGGTTTAACTTATAAAGCAAATGTCGATTTGAATACGTACCCACTAAATATGGTTAGATTTAATTATTGTGGGAATAATATGAGTACATAAACACCGAAGTTATAAAAATAGACTGCCTCACGGTAATCGAACCCGCGTCTCTCGATATCCGAGCGGCTAACTTGTAACATACCGAGACATTTGTTTAATTTAGTACGTACATCAAAATGTTTAACTTTTACCGTCTCATTAATAAAAATGGCCAAATGTTACACCTCGGTTTAAAGTGACGCTGTCTCGTTTTTGTTAAAGAAGACAGATAGAGACAGCGTCAATTTAATCCTAAGTGTAACTTTAATCAACGTTTATTAATGACAGGGTTAGAGTGTGAGGAACTCGATGAGGTACCTAGTGGTGAACTCGATCTGTGATTGTGGTGGTTATGAAACTCTCGTTAAGACGATCATGAGATGAAATGTAATAGTAAATTTCATGCTTAGTGAAAACAGTCCTAATGTTGCACATCCGGACAATCGTCGTCAGCGCTTTATCGAAAGGTTAGCAATTACACAGGAAATGTAAAATACTTTCGCTGCAAGTTTTCGCACTAATCGATAAACTAAATATTTTGCTTAAAATTTAAAAAAACAGAGGTTACAAACATTGCTTCAATTTTGTAATTACTTCCTTTCTTGCTACTAATAACACATATTTATTTATAACATTGTAATACTTATTTAATTACTTTTGCTTAAACGTACACTCGTTAAAATATAACAGCTAATGTAGTGGTTAGGTAGGTACTTGACTATAACGCGAAAAAGGCTCAGGCTAATGGTTTGATGAATGCAAGCATTTATGTGTACATCGTATAGGTAACGGTTTGTAGTACAGAAGGTTACGCTACCGATTAAGCTTGCTTTACTTAGATAATGTATGTGTTTATAATAAGCCCAATATGTACCTATTTGGTTTGTAATAAAAGCAATAATAATAAAAAAAAAATTTGGAATTAACAGTTTTTACATACGGTGTTATTCTTGAAAGTAAAAACTAGCACTAATAGTTTAATTGTATACAAGCAAAAAAAAAAAAAAGTTGATCACTCCTGCTTAGTAAAATTGCTGTTAAACACTTTTCTCCAATAAATACCCGAAAAATGGTAGTTGTCGTATCAGTGCTTCCTAAGTCAGATCGACCACTAGTACGCCTAAGCTACGCCTAAGTTTTTAATATTTAGTGCTTCGGTACTCTGACATCGCTACGAGAATCATCCAGAAGATATACACCGAAACAATGTTCGTAAGTTTTAAATATTTTTATTTTTCTATTAGCAATGTTGTGTTTGCTCGACTTCGTATATGTTTTGTAAGGTATGTCAACGGTTGATCCCTTCTGCATCTGCAACCGTTAGCACCGCCAAACCGCAGTGGGTGTGCGTGGTGGGCTATGGTCCGTTCTCTCTATGTCATCATCATCATCATCATCAGCCTATAAACGTCCCACTGCTGGGCAGAGACCTCCCACGTGAATAATAGCACGGGGATATTAAGCCATAACCCACCACGCTGGTCCAATGCGGGTCGGTGGGTTTTAACGACTGTCATCTTACGACAACATCCGGGACCAACGGCTTAACATGCCTTCCGAAGCACGGATCTCTCTCTATGTGTAAAGAAGTTATTAAAGAAGGTCTGTAGAGGAGCAGTGACCTAGACCAGCAAATGTTATTATTTAATCGTACTAGTATTTACTGTCATATGTTAAATGTTAATGTCACTAATATTTATTGTTATTTTAGGTCTGAAAGCAAGCAAGTTAAACGCTCTGCCAAGAAAAGCTGTGTGTTAGCCAATTCATTTGACTCGGACAACGAAAGCATAAGGTAATTTGCGTTGATTACTTTTAAAACCTGTTAATATATTTTATGTTATTTCGTATATCGTCAATATTAATAATTAGTTTTTAATTACATTTCTTATCTTTCTAGCTCTAAGAAGAAATGCCTGTACTCGTCGTCGGTGCCTAAGACTTCAACAACGATTGTGAAAAAACAAGAAGGGTCTAGCTCCGCTTTAGACTGGTTAAATGATTCAGAGTCAGATAACGAAGTTTCGCCGCCTCCACGCAAGACAGACCAGACCTTCGACAGTGTACTAACGCGACGAGTACCAGGCGGGGTAACGCGTCGGACTGCGAAGCTCGACGGTGAACTGGTGGCGGAGCTGCGTCTCTACGACGCTGAGGAGGTGCGTAGCCTCACCGGTCTTGAAAGGTGTGAAAAGGCAATAATTTGGGTTCGACTACAAGGCGAAGCTGAGTCTCCTGAATTGTTGACTATAAAAAAATTCATAAAATTAGCCAAATCAAAATTTACTGAAGAGGGGGTATTCTTTAGTGATAAAAAGAAAAAATAGTCACAGTCAGCTAGGTACTACATATTAACTAGTTACACTCTCTTCGGTAAATTTTGACTTAACTAGTTTTACTTATATATTATATGTGTGTTAGGTTTTATACATTTTACTTAAAAACTACTTTAACCTCTTGTAATTTTTTAACACAGTGAAAACAAAATCATAATGGTTAAGACTATATTCTGTTCAACTTGCAACTTATCCGTTAAAAATAATGCTTTCTCTGCTCATTTAAAAAGTATTTTACACAAAAATAATAGTTCTGTAATTGAGAGCGAGGGTATCGAACAAGTGCATAGCGCTCTTCGCGGTCGCATAGCGTCGTACCGTGTTCAATGCGAGGACGTTGAAGAACGTATGCATGTGTTTGCTCCTGCAGATTTTTTATCGCAATTGCGCCTCCGCGTGAAACTTTTACTCTCAGCCCGAATTGAGGCTTATACAAACCTTAAAGTAAATTTCGAATTGTTTTCTGAATTTTTTCTGCATAAGGATGACTCGATTTCAACGAAATCTTTTGCTACTGAAAACATTATCTTACATAAAAGTTATAATTTTGATGCTATGTATACAAACATTAGCCATAAAATTTGTAAAAAAGTTGAAGAATTTGAGGAAAGAGATAGTGGTTGGGCTTACTTACGAAGCTTGTATCTAGAAGTAAATATAAACAAATATAACCCGTTGAGAGCCTCAGGTTACTTAGATTTACCTAACGCTATAAAAAACAAACGTGCATGTATCAACATTAAAAATTCGGATGATTACTGCTTTTTATGGTGTGTCATGGCATCACTTTTTCCTGCAAAAAATAACGCAAATCGAACCACCGCATATCCGCATTTTGAAAGTGTACTTAAAGTTAAAAATATGACATTTCCAGTAGGGTTCACAGATATAAGAATTTTTGAAAAGAATAATCCCAACATAAGTATTAATGTTTATGGCCTTAAAAATAGCAGTAAGGTTGTTGGACCTCTGTACAAATGCGAATTACGTAAAAGACATCACGTCAACATGCTTTTTCTCGAAAATGGAAAACGTACGCATTACTGTCTAATTAAAGATTTAGCTAAATTACTTCGCAAGCAGTTAACTAAACATCATTCCAAAATATTTTTATGTGAGGATTGTATGATATTTTTTGATAACAATCTTAAACTCGAAGCCCACGTTTGCAGTGGTGTAGCAACAATTTTACCTAATCAAGGAACTCGAATACAATTTGAACATTATGAACGCATGCAAGACATGCCTTTCGTTTTATACGCAGACTTTGAATCTTTGTTAGAGCCAGTTGAACCAAATTCTGAAACAAGTTGCACAACGATTACGCAAAAGCATGTACCAGCTGCATTTGCTTACTACGTTGTATGCTCCTACGACAGCTCCCTTAATAAATATGTGTCTTATCGAGGACCTGACTGTGTGAATAAATTTTTTGATAACCTTCTATCTGATATAACTGTAATTTATAATATTTTGCATTCATCGATCCCTATGTTCTTAACAGATAAAGATAGAACCAATTTTGCTCAAGCTAAAAACTGTTATCTTTGTAACAAAATATTATTTGACGACAAAGTAAAAGATCACTGTCATCTTACTGGACGATATCGTGGTGCAGCTCATTCTTATTGTAATATAAAATATTGTTTGCCTAAGTTCGTTCCCATATTTTTTCATAATTTAGCTGGTTACGACAGTCATCTTTTCATACGACAGTTAGGAGAATTATCAGGTAGGATACAAGTGATTGCAAAAAATAAAGAAAATTACATATCGTTTACCAAATTTTTTCAAATTAGTAACGAAGCTATCATACCTGTTCGTTTTGTCGATTCTTTTAAATTTTTAGGCACAAGCCTAGAGAAGCTAGTTGCAAATTTAAATACAAATGATTTTAAACATCTATCTTTTTTTTTTCCTTCTCAGGAACATTTTAATTTACTTAGACGTAAAGGGGTTTATCCTTACGAATACGTCACTACTTGGAGTTCTTATGATGAAGAAGAAATACCTCCTTATAAATGCTTTTTTAGTAAATTGCACAATTGCAACGTATCAATAGTAGATTATGAACACGCAAAAAGAGTATGGCAAACCTTTGAATTACGGAGCCTTGGAGAATACACTGATTTATATCTTAAGTCAGATGTACTCTTACTAGCGGACGTCTTCGAAAGTTTTCGAAAAACGTGTAAGACGAATTATAAACTGGATCCTTCTTTTTACTTAACAGCACCTAGCCTAAGTTTTGACGCTATGCTATTAAAAACAGATGTTAAATTAGAATTAATAAATGATTTGGAAATAATAAGAATGATACAAAAAGGCATACGCGGTGGTATATGTTTATGTTCTACAAGATATTCGAAAGCCAATAACAAGTACTTACAAACTTATGACCCCGCAAAAAGTGATAACTTCCTTGTTTATATTGATTGTAATAATCTTTATGGTTATGCTATGTGCGCTTATTTACCTCATTCAAATTTTAAGTTATTAAGTGAACTAGAAATTTCAAAAATTGATTTTCATAATATACCCATTGACGGGGACATTGGCTATATACTCGAAGTAGACTTAGAATACCCTTTCCATTTGCATAATTATCATAACGATTTTCCATTCTGTGCTCAAAAATTTGCTCCTCCAGGATCTAAAACTTCGAAATTGATACCAAACTTATACGATAAGTTTTTTTATGTCATTCATTTTTCCCATCTGAAAACATGTCTAAAACATGGTTTATTGCTAAAAAAAATACATAGAGTAATTCAATTCAATCAGAGTCCATACTTAAAACAGTACATTGATATGAACACTGAGTTACGAAAAAAGGCCAAATCTATATTTGAACAAGATTTCTTCAAACTTTTAAATAATAGTATATTTGGTAAAACACTAGAAGACACCGAGAAAAGGGTCAGCGTGAAGTTGGTTAATAAGTGGAATGATGAAAAGAATATAACAAAGAAAAGTTTCGGTGCTGAGCAACTAATAGCTCGACCAAATTTCCATAGTGCTACTATTTTTACAGAAAATTTTATAGCTGTTCAAATGAAACCCGAGACAATTACTTTAGACAAACCCATATATATTGGCTTTTCTGTATTAGAAATATCCAAAAGTCATATGTTTGATTTTCATTACTCTATTATGAAACCTTTTTATCGGGAAAAATTAAAGCTTTGTTATACGGATACTGACAGTTTTCTTTATTCAATAGAAAGCAAAGATTTTTATACAGATTTAAAGTTGAATTTCCTTAGATATTTTGATACTAGTAATTATCCATTAAATAACTGTTACGGTATACCTGGTCTTAACAAAAAAGTACCAGGTCTTTTCAAAGATGAACTAGGTGGAAATTTAATTTCTGAATTTGTTGGTTTACGATCAAAATTATACTGTATAAAAACAGTACAAGAGGAGTTAAAAAGGGCTAAAGGTATACAGAAACAGGTTTTGAAAAACGTACATTTCGAAGATTACAATAACGTATTAAACAAAAATACTTTTTTAAGAAAGAAAAACATAATTTTTAAATCCTTAAAGCATGAAATATTTACCCAAGAACAGAACAAGATAGCTTTGTCAGGTAATGATGACAAACGCGTAATATTAAAAAATAAAATATCTACTATGTCTTGGGGCCACTGGGATTATATATTTTAGCAATTATTTTTTTCACTGTGTTTTTAAATTCTATTATTTAGATATATGACTATGATTTAGATATATTATATTAGAGTTATATTATACTTAAGGCTTGAGAAATAAAAAAATGTATTATTATTTATTACCATTACTAAGATTCATTGGTTGAATTTAAAATAATATTAACTTTTTATAAACTATTGTAACCAGTTTTTCAATATACTTAAGTAGGTACTAGACATGGGCGCCGAGTAAAAAAAATCCAGCGGCGGCGCGCCTTAAAAATATGCTCGGCGGCGGCGTGAAGCCGGCGGCGTGGGATTTTTGAAGTCGTTTTTGGTTATGTAGTTAAAGGTAGAAATAAGAGTGATAAATAAAACCAACACTTCACAAAGATTTCAACAACAAAACATTATATCGTCGCCGTAGAGCGAAAAGTCACTAAGTAATTAAAATTGATAATGGAGTTCCTCCTTGCGTCGTGTTCGTCAATGCTGAGGGTCGTGACGTCCCTTCTGCATCACTTTCTCTCTTATGGTTTCCTCCATCTGTTTCTGTATATGGCGGTCTGGAGGGCGCTGTGAACTGAAGAGTTAAGAGTGGTGCGGATCTGGTCAGACCAGCGTATTGGGCTGTGTCCTCGAGGCCGTTTCCCGTCTACTTTGCCAGTCGCTATGAGCTTCTCGAGTTTGTCACCGTCTTTCCTTGCAATGTGACCGAAGTATTCGAGAATTTTGCATAGACATCCGAGGATGACAGCCGCGAGGAGATTTTGAGTTCTCGCAATATAGACACGTTAGTCCGAAATGCTGTCCAAGGAATACAGAGCATCTTTCTCCAGCACCACATCTCAAAAGCGTCAATGCGTTTGCGGTCTGCAGCTTTTAGTGTCCAAGTCTCAGCGCCGTATAAAAGATCGAGAAGACACGAGTCCGTGCCAGTCTGGTTTTGGTTTTTACGGAAATATTGCGATCTCTCCAGATTTTTGCAAGCTGAGACATGGCGCTCTTAGCCATGCCAATTCTCCTGCGCACTTCCTTCTTGCACGAACGATCGTTACTGATGTTGGAACCTAGGTAGGTATATAAAGTTGTCCACTATTTCTAGGTCCAATGCGCCAGTGACTTCCAAATTCTCAGATCTATAATAGGCTAAACCCGAACTGGCAGTCACTGAGGAGATCATTGGTGTCAAGGTATGCCAGCAGTCGAAGAGTTCAGTACAGGTTCCGTATTCTTGCAGAGTATGGACTTGACTGAAATCGTCTTACAGTAAGATGGATCGGCACGGCTACCTTTTTTGGGCACAGGCTGCACATTAGCCAGCTTACACGACTGAGGAACTAGACCTGTCTCAAGTGAGAGGCGATACAGGTGTGTTAGAACAGTAGACAAGTTAGGTGCACACTTACGTGGGACTATGGCCGGGATTCTATCAGGCCCACTAGCCTTATTCACGTTAGAGTACGGAGAGCTATGAGTACCTCTTTGCTGCTGATGTGAGGTTCTCCCATGGAGAGGTCGGCTATTATAGGCAACTTAGGTGGAACCTTGCTAGCGACTTCCAGACGTGAGTTCTTTGCAAAAAGAGAGGAATTACCTTTTCAGCTGCAGTGTGGGCAAGTGAGCCGTCAGGCTTTATCAGCGGTGGAAATAAAGGTATTTCCAAATGTTTCGCACCCATATGTATTACCTATAGCCGACTCCTCTAGGGGGGAGCTTCATGTCCGCGGCGGGGAGGTACTCAAAGCTCTCCGTGGAAATAAAGGTATTTCCAAGTGGGTGCGAAGCATGTTTAACACCGATGGGGCCGATGTGATTGAATCATGCCCTACGTAATGTTCTTTAGCTGGGGCTTTCTCAGGGTCTGAGTACTCGACGATTTGCGCGCTGGAGCATTAGCTCAGGCTAAGAAAGCTGACGGGGTTCCGGTTACAGTTACAGCAGTGTGCCATACGCCCCAACATTTCTAAAATACTGTGCCAACGCGTTGGTGTGGACGTCTTAACGCTAGGCACGTTCGCGAAGTCCCCAAACAAAGGGCGTTTTTCTGATTCTTCTCCCTCTTGATCGGAAATAGGGTCGTCTTCGTCCTCATCGAGCACCTGAGCTGACGCCCCGCGCGGCGCCCGCACGGCCCACATGAGTAAAGATTAAACTGAGATTATTGTTACAAGAGCCTACACATTGGAACTGTCTAGTCGGCGCGAAATTTTGAACAGTCGGCGGCGGCGGCGGCGCGCCATACCTAAACGGCGGCGGCGAGCCACGGCGGCGCCCATGTCTAGTAGGTACATATAATGAATATTTTGATTTATAAAAATTGTTAAAAAATATGTAAGTTGTTGCTTTTGCTCAGATTCATTTATTGTTTGAATAGGAAATCTAACTTAGATTATGAAATGTAATGTAAAATTTACTCTACCCAGCTGTATTAATATACCTAATAAAATATAAAAGTAACCGACTAACTTGCATTTTTATTTAATTTATTATATATCTTTGTATAATAAATCATTGACGGTAAATAAGTAAGAAAATTCTAACGCAAACAAGTTTGAACAAGTCAAATTCAGAGTAGGTTGTACTCTTCTGATTATAAGGTAATATGAAACCTAATTAATACAAATCAGGTCACGTTATTGGCAAGTTAATCATTCTTTAATAATATCAATTCTTTCTTTTTATTTTGCTGAAATGTCCATTAATTACATGTTTTACTACCTATATTGTCTTGCTGTGTCATCATGTACATTAATATAAATGGGTTTCAAATTAGTTTCAATTTCAATTATTAAAGTGAAGGCGTCAGTAGTCCAGCTAGATAATATCAACATGGTAAGTTTAAATAATTTTGTATGATTATAAATTAATTTTATTTGTGTTGTAATTGTGTCGTTATTTGGTGAAAAGTGGGTTATGGTAAAGGACTGCTTTTGCTGTCCTCCTTGCGTAGTCGCTGACTAACCCTTCGGGGATAATAGTCGTGGTTTTATGTATGTAATAAACTATTTTATTTTATGTTTTAGAATACTCAAGAGAACCTGGTGTCGCTCAGCATCAACAAGGAGTTCGTACAACCGTCATCTCCCACTTTTGAACAGAACGCTCAAGATATGCTCGAGGGATTTACAGAGGAGTATCCGAATTGGAGAGCAGATGAACGGCGAGGCGATTCCCCGCTGTATAACAAGGTGGTGAATAATATCACCAAGAAGAGACTTCGAAAAAGAAGAAGTTATCTGAAGCATTCTCATTCTTACGTGATGAAAAGTACGCCGATTCAAGGTCGTCGATTAATTAAGATTGAAGTGGTGGACTTCGAAACAAATCATACTGATCCATTATTATCTGCGCAGTATGTGGTAACAGAGCATATTGACCCCATAATGGATCAAACAGAGGCTATCATTAGCAATATATCAAAAAAAGTTTGTGGATATAGTTATAGTTTTTAAGAAATTCTAAAATAAATATTATTGAATTGAATACTAAGATCGTTTCATTCACCCTTTTTACTTTTAGTAATTAAACAAAAAGATATTTATACACATTTGATTTATTGAGGAAAATACTTTATTACATTAATAACTCAATTAACATTTAAAGTGTACCACTTTTTTAGACACAGAACATTTTTTAAAGCACACATTTTTTTATGGTACTCACAATTAAATTTATTTACATCTACATGGTAATCACTATATAATTTTAAAAAGTTAGGACAACCTATTTCTTCCAACTCCATTATTTCACAATCTTGACATAGCTCGCGAACCCATATTCCTTTTTCCAATCCCTTTACTAATACCTTCTTACTGCTTAAATACGGAACTATTATTCGTCTAAATTCACGGTAATCAATGAATCCCTGACTCCATTTGAGCCCGCGATTCCTTTCTAACCACCGGATTTGCTTCTTTTCTTCATCTGTTAGGTTTTTAAAAGCATATGGTGGCTTAATTAAGAACGTCTGCGTATGGTTTTTAGTTGCTATTGATAACTCTTTTACAATAAAATTATTTTTCAAATCCTTAAATCCTTGCACATCCACTATAATAGTATCGTTATTCATGATAGCTTTTTCACAATGTTACTCAGTGGTTTATATTCAAATATGCAATCGTTCAGTATAAGGCAGTATGCAGCGGTCTGATCAGGTATCTCTTGATCTGTTTCGATTTCTACTCTTACGTCGATTGATCCCTTCAGCATTTCTTGTTGGCGAGAACAGTCAACAACGAATAAAGGAGCAATATCTTTAAACTCTTTTAAACTCGACAACGGTTCTGATCGACGTCCGTGATAATACTGCTGAAACCTTGCATACTGTTCGTATATTAATAAAAACTTGTTGTCAGAGAAATTTATGTTAAGTCCTTCGTAGGGGTAATATGATGAATTTAAAAACACTCTTACGTCACGAACATTGCAATGGTCGAACTCAGCCATTGACATTTGAGCATTATGTTTTCGGTTTGTTTGTAAGGCAATAATAACAAATCGAGGTTTCTCTGTTTGCGATGAAGTTTTAATAGCCCAAGTATGCTTACGTGTCTTGGGTAGTAACGGATATTCATACAAGTCCCAGTTACGAAACGCTAGTGTAATGGCTCGATCTTTTTCTAAATGCTTTAATAAATTAATTCTCTCTCGATCTGACACTTTAATATGTGGAACACGCCAAACGATTTTATTTATTGTTATATTTTCCACTATTTGCTCTTTACTCAATTTTATTGCATTGACATTTGTGTTGCTCCTCAACAGTACTAACTCATGTTTACAGTTAATTAAAACTTTTTCATAATCTTCTGCAAATCCTAATATTTTATTTAATGGTATGGAGACAGAGAAAACTCCGTTTGTAACATTGGTTATTCCTGCAGGAGACCAACCCCAAACTTTTGCACTTTTGGATTCATTTTCATTCAAAGACAAATAAGACTTCATTGTCGTTGTGATACCTGCATTTTTTATTTTATCTATTTCTATTCCATTTAACTCATATCGAATATCTTGGAATAGAAATAACGCAGGATTGTTTACAAAATGCACACTTGTTACCTTTTCTTTAGTGGTACTGTTATATACATCAGCTTTACCTTCAATATACAAAGTGCTGCGTGACGGCAACACATACAAATCTTGCTGATTGATTGGTATTCTTATTTCATCATTATTGTTGAAACTTGTTACATACGGCTTATACGAATGATATTCAAAACTCTCGATACTGTTATCGTATGACGTTGGCTGAGATATATTTAATATGTTCATTTTAACAAGCCTACTAGCTTTAGAAATTCTTTATTATTTTTAGTAACCTTCTTTTTTAAGTCAAACGGTGTTCTTTTACTTATTGCTCTTTTGGAACTGACTTGAACACCTGATGAGGTAGGGTTTTTATTAAAATTAATCATTTTTTTCTAAAATGTAAATAAAGTTGTACGTCTTCTCCACGTAAATTAATCTGTCTATTATCAGCGTCTAACAACCTAATATTAATTGCACTAATTGAACTTTGATTGACTGGAAAATAGATTAAGTTTTTAGGAATTTCAATAATTCTATAACCGGGTGGTACATTAGGCACAAACTCATAAATAATATGGCTTGCTTTCCCATTCACGAATGATCCGCTAACTACGTCACATTCGATGCGTACGATGGTTGTTGCTAAAATACTGACTGGGTACTGAGACTCACAACTTATATTTGCCTTAATTGTGTCGTTAGCAAAACCTAAAATTCTACCAATGGAATTATTTTTCTCGAAATGAACATCTTCTGAACAAAATATTTTGGTTTTGAGAGTATTATTATTACAAGTCAATTTTAATGCAGTGTTCTTAATGTTGCTTTTTAAAAATTCGCAAATATCTTGAAGTTCATATGATCCTTCAGGAATTTCGATGAACTCATTGATACCGTAATAAAACTTATTGTTCCTTTCGTCTATATTAGGAATAGAATTAAAAGTAGAAAAGTATATAAGTCCGCACTCATATTGCCCACGTAATTCTAAAGTTGGTGAATAGTTAGTTATTAATGAGGCTCCTTGCCCAGTTATGGATACAGTGAAAGACATTTTTATACTGTCAAGTTATTTTAATTGTAACCTATATAAATGATTTTTCCAATACTTTCTTAAAAATAATAAACAAAGATGACCACAGTTTACAGTACCGAAAGATTGATACTGTTTGTAATTATAATTTATGTGCCTATCTTTCAAATATTTTATTAATTCTAATGGAGGTTTTAAGTTACCAAAACTGTTAAAATATTCACAGTAATTATTTTCTTTTACATAGGCTACCCAATGAGTTCCAGGATTTGAAGAACTATCTAAATTAAGAATAGCACACTCAATTTTTCTTGGTTTTGAGGGTAACGTATCTCTCATAAAAACGCCACGAAAATATGGAATATCAACTGAGTGCTTTAATATATCTAAATTAGTAAGTGCTCGTTTGGGTAACCGTTTAATTAGTTTTTTGGAGGTTGCAAGTACAAGCCCGCTCCTTTTTTGTGAGACTTCAAATACAACCCTTTTCCAAGTGCAACAGCTTCCATCATCTTGTTATGTCGTTCTGATTCTTGAAGATTTTTTTGAGCGACCTTGTAATCGTTAACAGCCTTTGTTATACCTGCAGCACCCCCAGCGAGTGAACCAAGAGCTGATAAACCAGCAAAGATTGGTATGAGGGGTAACAACCCACCAGTTTTCGGAACAGGAATGCAGCGTGGGAAGCGTATTCCTTTTATATTAGAAAACACTTTTTTTGCAGCTGCATGCGCATATTTTATAGCCGTGCGGTTATCATTACATTTTATTTTTTTCATTTGCTTTTGAATTTTTTTAACACCTTTCATGAATGACCGCACTCCTGCTCCGGCTTTAAGTTTTGCTTTCATTGCATTTTTTACTATCCATGATGCAATCTTTTCTCCTTTCCCAGCATCTTTCGATTTCAATCTTTTCTTTGCCATATTTAAAAGTTCTAAATCGGCGTTTTGTCTAACGTTCCAATCTTTATTATTGTAAGCAATATCGTGATACAAGCAAGCTTCATCCAATTTATTTATTCCTCGTTCACCTCTTAGTAAGCGTTTTTTAAGTTTTGTTCCTGGACCACAAAACTGATATCCAGGTAAGTGTAACTCGAACGGAATGTTATCTATTAAATTGTTGACAATGCCGCTTCCTTCCTTCATTGATGTTCGTAAAGTGACTGTACAACATAATCAGGCGATATTTATATTAAGTCATTAATAATTTTCTGTCAACCCAACTGTTTTCACCATCACTGAGACCCAACCATTTGACAAAGAGTTTGTTTCCTTTTTTCTTTAAAACTTTTTCAATAAGATATATATCGGGAAATTGGGTTCTTTGCAGTTCGTATCCGTAAAAAGATCCTAAAATGATTTGCTTATGTTTGTCTTCTAAGTGGTATGTGACAGGATTTGTATGGTTAACTTTCACAACGTTGAAGATTTCTGTTGACCAGTTGGGAGTATAACCTTTGTAGAATTCACCTTTGTATTTACTAATCCGAACATGATCACCAACACGGTGCTTATTTTTTTTCGTTATGTTATTATTTTGTGATTTGATGATGTTGTACTTTACAGTTGTCTGATTTCTTTTGTCAACATCAATAGGTTTAAATTTTGTTATACGATGAACAGTGTTATTATAGCTTTGTACCACGTTTTTCAAATTTTTATTTATCCACTGGTATTGACCGCATAAGCTAAATAGCTTATAAAGGTGACCTTTTAGCGTTCTAATTACTCTTTCAACAATTGCTGCTTTTTTCACAGAATAAGTGGAATAATGGTTAATGTCATATTTTTTCATCAACTCTTTAAAGTTTTCATTATAAAACTCTTTACCTAAATCTGTTTGCAAATTTTTTGGTTTCCGAGACGAATTCAATAATATATTTTCCATTGCGTTGGTGACATTAATTTTATCTTTACTCTTCAAAGGATTTGTCCAAACGTATTTCGATAAAGTGTCAATAACTACTAAAACATATTTATATCCTTTATTAAATTGTGAATACTTTTGAAAATCCATAAGGTCAGCTTGCCATGAATCATCTACTCCTTTTATAATTGTACATCGGCGAGGAAAATTTCTTCTCGCCGCTCTGTGAATTTCTTCTACTATATCTCTTTTACTCATTTTTGTTTGACTTTGCTTGAATCATACGGTCTATTTCTGTTTTTGAGTAAAACATAGTAGACAAGCGATTGGAAGTAGCTGATTCTAAGTTCTGGATGTAAATTTTTACACGACTATTAACTTTATTTATTTCATTCCTTAGATCTTGTACAGTTTTATCCAAATATGCCTTATTTACAGCTTCATCGTCCTTGTCTGGAGATGATAAACCTTTAAGTTTTGATGATTTTAAGTCGTATTCGCCCGTTTCGCACTTTTTTAACGTATCGTTTATGGTATCGATGTATTCAGATAACCTCAAACGTTTATGAATGTGATGACCGAATTTATCTATATTCATTATAATCTCGAAGCTTTGCTTACTGCGAGTATACTGCTTAATTTTCCCCGTGCTATTTGTTTATATTCCATATTTATGATGCCCGCTTCGCGCAGTTCTTCAATTATTGCAACGATTTCATTATCCAAACCCGTGTTACCAGCAGCTTTTGACGCAAGCAGTAATTTCAATCGTTCTATTAATTCATTTGGATCATCCCAATAAACTAAATCTGTATTTGTTTTAACTTTTTTTAAAAGATTGATACCTTTTCCCTGTGGAGGACTCTCAGTACTAGTAGGTTGTTTAGAGAATTTAAATAATGGTTTTATAATACTCATGTATTTAAACCCTTTATTGCTGTTTATTGGTTTGGCAGGATCAAAGTTACGTCTGTGTGCATTAGTATTGATAAGTAGTAGCTTGTAGTTTTCAAGGTCGTCATCTGTAATAACATCTAGATTTGGTACCTTTTTATATAATAGTTCTTTTAAGCCAAGAGTCTTTTCAAAAGTAATGTTTCCAACTTTAAGAATTCTACCGTCATCATGAACGCGAGTGTTTCCAAGCTCAAGTTTCCCTCGCTCATTTCTAATTCCAAAAGGTATGGCATTAAATACTTCAGATGACGTAGACCATGAGGAAGACTCATCTTGATTTATAATGTTTGGTGATGATTGGAGGGACTTAAAAGAACCTTTACTTACATCATGGTTCTTAAAAGGTGACGTAGTTAGGATTTTGTCTGATTTTTGTGGTGTGTCTTGATATTCCTCTTCATCTACACTATTAGAATCAATATATTCTTCACAAGAAGAATACGACTTCTCGCTTTCATTTTTCCTGTTTTTTTTTGATATGGGATCATAAAGCTTTACTTCCTGTAAGTTCTTTTCATCATTTCTATTCGCTAAAATGTTAAGAGGGTCAACAATAGGTTTAAATATTGTTTCCAGGGTAACATTGTTAGAATTTTTAGCATCCTTTATTAAGTCTACCTTCCTTTTAACAGCTGATGCTGATTTTACAATTTGTTCTTTTAAATCTCTTTCCATTTCAATAAATAGGTTTCCTTTCAGCTTTAAGTCACAAATGAAAGTGATTTTATGGCATAATTACAACTGCTTTTGTACATTAATCTAATTCTATAAACGTATCAAATGTCTTCCTATAACATCCTTTGTTTCGTTCACAATCCTTATTTATTACAAGATAATTGAATGGTTTCTTCCAAACAGTTGAGCACATTTCTCGAAATTGTGACCAAGTCATGTCCGACCCTACGTGTTCATCATATACGTGTTTCAAATTTACATCGTCCTGCTTAAATAATATAATTAGGTTAGAATTGTCCCTAATAAGTTGTTTTGGTACTTTTGTATAAGTTTGATTAATATAAAAACAATCGATATTTTTATGACGTCCCATAGCAAAATAATCTCGGATGTGGTTTTGGTTTTCACAAGCAACATCATCAAATATAATAATCGAGTCAGACAAAGCATCATGTGGACTCAAAACTTCGGTGTTGTCATTATATTTATGATACGATGTACCTGCAACCATATTTAATACTTTTTCTAAAAATATGTATTTAGGTTGATACAAAGATTTTGAATAAACATAAAGGTTGCGGAACCGTGGACCATCTGTATGTAGTAATAAACTAATTACTAAGTTTGTCTTTCCACAATTCGAAGGGCCGCAAACAATACAACGGATACTGTTCGGCAATAAGTTGCCATGACGTTTTAACTCATTTGATGATGGTGGGCAAATGCATTTTAATTTTAATGACTGTTTTTGTTTAACAAATCTCATAGCAGCTGTTTTCTTATTGACCACAGTGTTTCGGGAGTTTCAATAAAATGACTTTGAAGCATAGCGCTTAAACATATATACGAGCGAATGGCAGTGATTTTCAAAAGTAATATTGGGACATTCTAGATCACTTTTTAACGACATTGATCGAACGTCAGTGAGATCAATGGAGTGAAAAGTGATCTAGAATGCCCAATATTACACTACTTACGTTTTTGGGGTTTCGTAGCCAAATGGCAAAAAACGGAACCCTTATGGATTCGTCATGTCTGTCTGTCCGTCCGTATGTTACAGCCACTTTTTTCCGAAACTATAAGAACTATACTGTTGAAACTTAGTAAGTAGATGTATTCTGTTAACCGCAATAAGGTTTTCACACAAAAATAGAAAAAAACCAATAAAATTTAGGGGTTCCC
This sequence comes from Scoparia ambigualis, assembly GCA_963921215.1. NCBI lineage: Eukaryota > Metazoa > Arthropoda > Insecta > Lepidoptera > Crambidae > Scoparia > Scoparia ambigualis. Next base: position 26,958,225 of record OY992516.1, read on the forward strand.
CATACTTAGAACTGAAACCCAAAAATGATATTGAGGTTTCTAACATAATTTTTTTCTAAACTGAATAGTTTGCGCGAGAGACACTTCCAAAGTGGTAAAATGTGTGTCCCCCCCCCTGTAACTTCTAAAATGAGAGAATGATAAAACTAAAAATAATATATGATGTACATTACCATGCAAACTTCCACCGAAAATTGGCTTGAACGAGATCTAGTAAGTAGTTTATTACGTCATAAATTAATTAATAAAAAAAAATACACTATCATTAAAATATCGATTAAAGTTACAACGAACTTCAACAACATTTATATGATGTTACTGGCTGCTACGGAACCCTTCATGGGCGAGTCCGACTCGCACTTGGCCGGTTTTTATAAATAGGAATACTTTTTTAATTTAATCTGTTTATTTTTAATTTATTGAATTTTCAGAAAATGCGATAGGTGCATTCCTGTACTGGTTACCAAAACTTAGCACCAACGATGTCAGATTTTCTATAATTTTTTATTATTTTGCTCAGAAATTTTTCAAAGTTTAGTGCTGCGTATAATGAAAATGTTTTATTGCAGTACCTACTCTAAGCCCTAATTCGACTTTTACGACTCAAATAAGGCATGCATTTGTTTTTATTAAGACTGAGAATGAAATTAAAGAAACCAATGAATGTATCTTGAAATTACCATATTAGTCTTTGACACTTTATTTAATGTGAATGAATTAGTCTTATCTTAGCAATTCATTACTCTACTCTATGTTACTGCATAAAAACAGTTTATTAAATAAATAACTAAGTAATTAAGTAAAGAAAATTAGCCATCGTCAATGCATCACTCCGTCACTCCCATTTCACTCCTTTAATAAAAACTTACATGTAATGTCAAAATCTCACGTGACGTAGTTTATTTCACCACCGCGTTAGCGAGTTTTACAGTTCTATTATAATGCTATGCGGGGTTCGAAGTGAGTTCTAATACCCGGAAACTACAATTAATTAGGGTAAAATAATTTTGACATCTCTAATTTGCTACTTGACAGTTCTCGGAAAAGTATTTTAAAAATTACAAACGCAAAGCTTTATTTAATAGAAAAAAAACATATTTTTCTTAATTAATTTCAAATTTCCGTCAGTCAAGTGACATTTTGCCCTATGACGTCACATTTCAATAAACAAAGAAATTTTATCTTAAATCCTGAAAGATAGTTTTTGTTTATCTTGTGAAATGTGACGTCACACGAAGGTCAATCATGGCCGAACGTCTTGTAATCCACAGACAAAAAATCGCAAATTTATTTCGTAAAATTAAAATATTTACAAATTATCTTAAGCAAAATAAAACTATTGGATAATTATTGTTAAATTATAAACTACCATATCCGACATATTTCATATTTTATTGTTACAACCTTCGATCAACGATACCAACTAGATAACGCGTCACGTACAAAAACAAAGCTAAATTCTGTCCAAGTGAATATATACCTACATAAACAGCTACATTTCTTTACTAACGACCTGAGACAAAAGTTATAAAACAGTTTTAAGATCAACCTAATTACACCCACCCAGTTATAAAGTCACAAATCTTCTAAGTATTTCTTTCTCACTCACTCCATGCGTCCACTGCTCTGTTACACAAATGTTGGCGCGCGCGTCTATTAGTCAACATTGGCCAAACATTTGTAGCGTGGGTTGAAATCGGTGATTCTGTTCAAAATTTAATGTTAATTGTTAGTTTATAGCTTAAAATAATATAATTTATTCTACTTGTACTTACCGAACGTAAGACACTCCGGCCTTTAAATTGCTTTCTCGGGCATTATTTATGCAACTTTTAAATACACATTGCGGCGTTGTGAACGTGTTTACATTGGCCGTGTTTCCAGCAAACTAAACCAAATAAGAGCTCACTTCTCAAGTGAAGTGTTATTTACCCAGACACATTTTTAGCGCCGACCGGACCTCTAGTTGGTATTGTTGATCGAAGGTTACAACTGTCAAATAGCCAATTGGTATGTCAGGATCATACCAAATGAAAAGATGTAGTCCCTGCCTACCCCCTCGGGAACGTACATACTTAGAATCACGACTATTATCCTCGAAGGGTTAGTCAGAGACTAGGCAATGAGGACCGCAAAAGCAATCCTCCACTATAGTCCACTTTTCACCAAATAACGACTGCATATGTGCTCAGCGTGACAGGTGGTGAGTCCATCCCCGCTTTATGCTGTTGGATGTATGTGCAGTCTTTAGTCCGTTAGTCGCCTTTTAAAACACCCAAGGGGAGAGACGGGGTGGTAGTATTATTTCAATGCTACCCGAACATAATTAAATGGTACGAACGAACATGCATTGTTTATGAACTCCGTGAACAAATAAAAAAGACTATCATTTAAATTGTCAGCTATAATATGTTTTGCCAGCAAACAAAGTGAATTGAGCTGCTTCTAGTGGTCGGCCAAAATAACTAAATTCGTTAACAAGTAACGTGATATTGACAAAACCTCTTAGGCGATAGAGCTACTAAATTCTTTCGTTTCGCCTTTCGCTGCCGCGGTACGCTCCATTAATTCCTTGATTTGACATAATCATCAATCATCATCAGCCTATAAACGTCCCACTGCTGGGCACAGGCCTCCCACGTGGACAATAGCACGGGGGGATATTGGGCCATAACCCACCACGCTGGCACAATGCGGGTTGGTGGGTTTTAACGACTGCCATCTTACCACAACAACCGGGACCAACGGCTTAACGTGCCTTTCGAAGCACGGAGGATGCAGGCATAAATATAATGCTTTGACATAAACATGTTGTATACAAGTTTTCAGGAGACTGTTTTTTGCTGTCAGAATGATGAAAAAATTATTTTTATTAGAATGCCCTCCATGACTTGAAATTAAATCTTTTCAATAGATCTATAACTAAATAGGCTTGTTTTTGACGATTGTGTATGTAGATATGTATGTAATGTAAGTATATATAAAAAGCGTTGAAAAACTACAAAAGATCTAACCAATACCAGGTGGCGAAGAGGTCACGTAGCCGCCCGGTACACGGAAGACGTAGGTACTATCTTCAATGTGATGCTGACTGTACACAAACGTTTACCCTCCACCCTCAAATCTATGGCTACCACAAGGAAGCTATGTACACCGGTGCTGTGATCCGGTTGAAGTGAGAGATATTGTCTCAGCATTTGCGGCGGACCCACCCCTCAGTCTCGAGAACAAGCGTAATGCGACGCCTTAAGCGGAATCCTTTACATACATCCATAAATTCGCGACTATTATCCCCAAAGGGTTAGTCAGAGACTAGGCAATGAGAACAGCAAAAGCAGTCCTCTACTATAGTCCACTTTCACCAAATAGCGACTGCACATGTTCTCAGCGTGACAGGTGGTGAGCCCATCGCCGCTCTATGCTATTGGAAGTATGTGCAGTCTTTATCCGTTAGTCGTCTTCTACGACACCCAAGGGAAGAGAGGGGGTGGTGGTATTCTGGACACGGTTAAGAAAACGAAAGGTTGAAAAAATGTCTACCTCAGCTGGGAATCGAACCCACGTCCTAGTTTTTCAACATTTCGTTATCTTCTAAATAATTAGAGCGTTATTAACGCTAATAATCAAATATTACTAATCTATAAAGCAGTCTTGTCTTAACTGAATGTTTTAAATAATGTAAAATAGTTTCGTTCAGATTTCTAAGAATGTAAATTCTAAGAGGTTGGTTATGGCACTGTTGCTATAAAAACATAAAGTCAAAAGCGTTGGAAAATTTCGCCAGGTCTAACTAGTACCTCGGTGGGAACCGTTGACCACCCCGTCAACGGTTCGATTCCCACCTGAGGTAGATATATTTTTTTAACTCTTTGTTTACTACACATGTGCTGAGTGTGACAGGTGGTGAGCACATCACCGCTCTATGCTGTTGGATGTATGTGTCGCCTTTTACGACACCCAAGGAAATAGATAAGTGATGGGTGTAGTATTCTTTTTAAGCCGGAACATAGCAATAAGAACAAATGATGCGTGGCAGAAATAGTTATATCAGATAGTGGGAACCCTACCCTTTAGTCAAACATTTTATTTTAATGTCTGTCTGTGACTTATAAAAAAAAAGTACTTCACCCATGTTAAGGCTCAAGCTTTGAAACGATGCTTGAACAAGATTGTGCGCCGCGGTTATTCAACGCTTCAAAGTCGGTTAGCGTTCAACTTTATGAGGACTATATTAATATTTACTTTGACGATTTAGATAGTCCATTCCCCTTAATAGACTTTATCTGATGCAAAATGTGAATATAACTTTGTTATCATAGAAATTACCAAGGCTGTATTATACTCTCTGAGATGTGAGGTGGCGGCGCTAATAGAATACTATCAACCCTTATCTTCCCTTAGTTGTCGTCAATTTTAAATAACGGACTAAAGACTGCACATACATCCGACCGCATAGAGCGTCGATGGGCTCACCACCCGTCACGCTGAGCACATGTGCAGTTGCTTTTGGTTGAAACCTGGACTGTGGCAGTGGACTGCTTCTCCAGTCCTTATAGCCTGGTCTCAAAATAACCCTTCGGGGATAATAGCCGTGGGTAATAGTTTGTAAGTTACTAGCGACCCGCCCCGGCTTTACACGGGTTACTACCTGTACCTAAACAAATTATAGCCTTTATCATTCCTCGATAAATGGGCTATTTAACACTAAAAGAATTTTTTAAATCGGACCAGTAGTTCCTGAGATTAGCGCGTTCAAGAAAACAAACTCTTCAGGTTTATAACATTAGTATAGATAAGTTTAAGTATAGATAACAGAAATTAGCACTAGACAATAAAAATACTTTACTATTCCGATCGGCGATGAACGCATCCGGAATATTGAAAACATAAAGAAGTTTACTTCATAAAGTTGGCAAGCTCACCGAATATTGGTCGAAATCCACTCACTCCCTCCTAAACTAGTTCGCCAACAACACTACCAAAAAAACACGAGCAAAGCAATGCGAACACACAGTATGGACTTCGGGTAAGAAGCGAGACTTGAGAATTACATTTTTCCTTTTGCCCCCAAAGAGTGCTCGATACGGAAACTTCGTCATCTACATAATACCGAGGCCCTCCATCTCCTGGAGAGGTCGAGCTGACGAGACAAGAGGTCGTTTTATCGACCCCCGCGCCGTGTAAAGAGGCCCTCGTGTCGGCGGAGCCCCATTAGGCCTGCCTCGATAGCCCCTACAGTTTTGATTTTGTGCTTGACACATTTTTTTTATTTGCATAGCTTTTAAGAGCGTTTGGTGTCGACCTGTTTAGGGATATCCCGAATGTGCCTAAGATTTGCTGTCTGTATTAAATGTAAAATAGGTTTAGGCAGTGGATTCAAGCCTTTTTTCTAGTTAAGCTTGATGTTAAGTATAATAAATTAAATTATGAAGAAGTCAGATAAAAAGATTTGCTGAATTTTATTTTAAATGTTTAAAATACGTCTTGTAACGGTACAGAATGAATGGTATCCGTCCGTTAGTAAGGAATGTGTGGGAGTAGCACTAACATAAATATTAATGCGTAGCACCATTAATATAATAAGCATGAAAAAGGGAATAATAAACTAGTTCAGAATAATGGTCTGTGGTCTAACTCTTTATCTTTAGTTTGAACTTTGCGGGGACTGCTCTGTGTGCTCCTTGCGACATAGGCGCCATCTAGCGTGAGTTATTTACTTGAGCTTCGCATAAGGTTGCTAGTTTGACTTCTTTATTTTGAATTTCGCGGGGACTGCTCTGCGCGTCCCTTGCGACGTAGGCGGCGTCTAGCGGGAGTCATGGTTGTGAGCTTGACTAGGACCGTATTTTTATTTTGAATTTCGCGGGGACTGCTCTGGGGTCGGGAAAGTGGTTCACCTACGGGCGGACGCCATCTATGGTCGGAATACGGAACTTTTGATAATTTCCCAAAATATAGGATTATTGGCTTAAGTGGAGGATTATTGAAAGGGAATTGTTAATAGAAGGCTACATTTAGATATTCAAAGATGAAATATTGGCTGTCGGACGAGATTTGGTTAGATTATGGAAAAATTTTAGAATTGCGCGGCGAAAGCGGCAATGAGCGAGCGAGAGGTTGAGAAAAAGACAGAAAGAGAGGTCGGATGATAGCTCCACGTGGCGCGACGCGAAGGCGGGGGGCATCGGGGAAACAGCTAGCGATTGGTTGAAGGGAAGAAAAGCGGTCTCGCGCGGAAAAATGTCGAAGGCGTGTGGCGCGAAAGTTAAGATGCTTGGGAAAAGGGCGGAAAATTAGCGGGCATTCAATTTTGGGACGTCGGCGGTGCGGTCCAACTTAAGAGTGCGGTACTACTCATACGGGAAAAATAGTGTCCGAGCTTTGATAGTGCGCTAAGTGATATTCGAGCTGCGATATTAATTAAGATTTGTGAAATTGAAAGTGATTAATAAAGTAAAACTATTGCGGTCGCAACTCGAATCCGTTAACGGAATGAAGTATTCCGGGGTACATCGGCGGAAACGCGTAACGGTGGCAACGAAAACCTATGTACCTTTCAACAGACTTCGGTCTGGATGATCTTTGATTGTATTTAATAAGATCGGCGTTTTATATTATTACGCTAAACAATACACTATCTTCGACGGAGTAATGGGGGAGAGACAGTTGTCTCCCTAGTGAAAGTTGAAGATAGGTCAGACACCATTTAGCTGGAGGTAGACCCGTATGACCCAGTCCAATTTCGAGTCTACCTCCGTACATACAGTGTAGTGATAGGAAAATAACACACTGAGTATACTGGCTCGACTGATAGAACATTTAGGAGTTAGTTGCTTTCAGGGGCAATGCGACTCTCACCACACATCACGAATTTAAGTTAAATCTGGCTTGGCCTAGATTGCAAGGTACACAAAAGGGACTGTTAGTTCGACAAAATATAGGCATTTTCAAGTGAGGAAAGTTGTAGGAATCTATAGGTAGGCGGATATATATATGGTTAGTTATTAATTCAGACTAATAAGGTAGGGATCATTAAGTTACGGCGCTAAATAAAATTATGATGAAGTGATGTGGGTCCTAGCTAGGCAAGTAATCTGTTACCGCAGGCCGGTAAAATTCTAATTGTTTTCCTAAAGTTGTTACCAATTAATTATTCATTTTAAATAATTAACAGAAGTATGATAATATTGTACCATCATTACTTTGGAGTACCTAAAAGTCTAGACTGGTTTCCTATTACAAGAAAAATACTAAAAGTTATAGCAAATAAGCTTAGCCGTACTGTGATGTTTGATTTCTAATACTGAAATGACCAAACAGGCATTTTTTAGCTTTCCCTGGGATGCAATACGATCTCATATCGCTACACTCTTCAAGGTGTTAAAGTTTTACATCCGATACCTTAGCAAAAATAAGCTGTTACAAACTGAACAACTAAAACCAGTTTAGAACCTAGGATAAGTCGTTGAAAGAAGACATTGCAAGCTATGAGCTTCTAATAATCTGAAACATAGAAATAATTGATTGATAACAACCAGCTAATTAGCCTGACAATGGTCTACTAATACCATTCGAATAGACCTCTTAAGATATGTAAGTACTTACTTCTAATAATATGAAACATAGAAATATTTGATGGGAACAATCTAATCAATCAGACTAATACCTAGTACAGTCTAATTTATATCTATTAAAGTGAGTAAAAGATAACTTCTAAATGTTATTGATTCAATGATTAACAGGGATAATTAACTACCTAATTTACTACCTACTAAAAGTATACTGACTATGATTTAGTAGTCTATCAAATTAACCACTCAGTCTGAGAGACAGAGGGTGGAAGTTAATGGAAAAATAATTAACTTAAGTTCACTTCCTAAAAGTCAGGGATGTTGAATAAATTAAACATCTTTCAATAAACTTGAGATGTACTTATACTTTATAAGATCTGTATAATGAACACTAAGAGTAACCCAAAGTAATTTACTTCAAATGATAGTATTCTATTTAAGTTCACTTCCTAAAGTCAAGGATATTGAATGAATTAAACATCCTTTAATAAACTTAAGATGTGATAATCTGCCAATGCAGCCAATCCAATGTAGTTATATTGGAACTTTACAAGACCTGTATAATAAATACTAAGAGTAAATAAAAGTAGTTTTACCTGTATTAATAGCATTCTACTTTAGCCACCGCCTGAATTGGCGTTTTATTAAATTATCCACCCTTTACGGAACTGAATATAAGTTATTGCATTGAATAATTAAGTTCTTAATGTGAAAAGGATATTTGGACGATAGCAAGCCTTGAGATAAACTCTATTGATTTATGTGGAATAATAAGAATTTAAATTGCTAACACATAGTTCATAATGTAAAATGAAATTAAATTTGAGGAGAGATGTAAATTCTCAGTTTAAAGAATTAAAGGCACAAGCTAATAATTAAAGTTAAAGCCAATGTGACGGAACTATAATTAAACCATGAGATGTATAGTACGCTATGGAGCGGTGGTGGGGCTCATAAATTGCACCAGACTTCTTATGTATCATGCTACTGATAATAAATAATAATACCTACAAGCTAAGCTATCATCTGATTACCTTTGAGTGGTTACAAATCTTCCCCGCAGCTGCAGTGAAGGATTTAGGTCACAGTTCAGACGGAGTCATTGCTAGGCTACACATATTTATGTTATGATTTATAGACTGGTAGGTAATTAGGTCAGGAGAAAATAATTTAACACAGGGATAAGCCAATTACTAAACTTTCACGAAAGAACTTGAGTTACTTAAATGCGGTTAACAACGGAGGGTTCACTAGACGATCTGGCCAAAATAGTAGTTATTATAATATTACATTGCTTGACTGAAATTCACTGCAAATAGAATTAAGCTATGCTAAGGTTTCATCATCATACAAACAATACGCACTAAACAAAAACTCCAAACACAACCATTAGATTGTAGATAAATTAGGTTAATTAGTTTTAAGAATTAGATAATAAGTTAAGTTAAGGTGAAAGCGGCGAGGATGTGTGTATGTATTATAAGGTAGCTAGGCATATAGGTGTGAAAGGCATTAGATTTAGGTTTAGATTTAGGTATAGAATTTATAGAGAGGATGGGAGGTTACAATTTGGTAAGCCATGACCAGGATCAGAAAGTTAAGTTATAAATTATCATTAATATAGTTGTATTGGATTTCAGTCAAGCGGTAATACTTTAATTTAGAAGTGGGATTTTTTTTCCCACAAATTGTTGTCGTGTTGCGATGCGTGAGTTTAGAATTGGCTTAATAGGGAATAATTCAATGAAGATTAATTAATTCAGAGATATTGAAGAATTATAATTTGACACTTTTCACAATAAACTTTGTTGGATCTTCTGGAGTTGATTCATTCACTTTGTATTACGGGCTCTTGATAGTGGGTGAATTATAATTTGACACTTTTCACAATAAACGTTGTTATCTTCTAAAGTTGATTCATACACTTTGTATTACGGGTTCGACCAATATTGTAGACAGTCGCAATGAGAGCTGGAGCTAAATTTTGTTGTACGAAATCTGTAACAAAAAGATTCTCAGGTTAGGTTAAAGGTCAAATAGAGATAAAGCTACAAAACAATAGCGTAATGAGTATTATTTGAAATACAATACCTTTCAGTTATTATCTTTTTCTTCTTTATTTAATGGCGGATTTCGCCAGCATCAAGTAGGTACCGTGCGGCTGGTGGCGTTGTTGTTTTTCCAAAGTTTAATGAGTGAACAAAGTACTTAGATATAGTCAATAACCAAACTATTCCGGGAGTATTAATTTTAAAACTGTTGAGTTATCTGTGAACCTTTAGTAATTGTTTTCTATGAATACTGAAACCAGGTATCCAATTTTTGATAGGACGCTAAGATAATAATTGTTGACGTTAGGAGCTATGGTAACTGTAGTTTTGTTTCTATTCCTGGTGATAGATTTCATATAGGCATAGGCAACTGGTTCATACAGCCTTGTGTTGAGTTATTTTTAGGATCGTAAAAGGTCGATAGGGTGACATAGTTCAACATTTATTGATTTAGAAAGATTTGTAGAATAGGGGGCGGTTTAATTATTATTGCTGTCGGATGGGAAGGCAAGGGGGCGAGATTGGACAGAATTAACCAACTTAATTATTGCTGGATTCAATTTATATTATAGGACGGCGATATGCTGTACAATATTATAAAGTTATGACGCTAACAGCATAATATAAAACTAATAATAATTATATTTTGACTAATAATCGTTGAGCGATTGCGGTTTTTAGTTGATGTGCTATTCCACGTATTATATTTTATTTTGTTGGTTATGTTAGAAAAAATATAATAATGTACTTGAGTCTCACGTCTGAAATCCATAGAGTAGTTTTAGGCTAGTTAGGGACTATTAAATCATTTGTCTATGGTTGGACCATAGACTTAGGATTTAGCTAGACCATAAACAATCTAGAATTAGAAATGATTATAAAACATGAAGTTATAAACCCAATCGGAGAGAAAACTTCTTATCGCGTAATCATATGATTTTGTTATAGCAAGCGGAATCACCTGTTATTTTGATACCTGCGATTTTTATGAAGTAGATTAGAATGCAATGACATGGTGGTGGAATTATTATTATGTGACATGTAGACGGGGACGATTGCTCTGCACAAGGGAAATGCCGTTTCATTTTGTTAGTTCGATAAAATCCTAGGAAAAGTAACATAAAATAATATTTCGGTTCAAAATACACGCGTTGATGGGAAATTGCGATTATAGGGAATAGCAAGTAGCAGGGATGTCATGTAGGGGATAGAATCATATGACTATTCATTGCTAGTAGGAATTTTGGTTTAAAAGCAACGTAGTTTGGGATGCAAAATGTAAACGGATAAATACGTCTAGTAAGCGATAAAAGTCGTTACCGTCTGGAAACAACTATCTAATATATACTCTATTGTGGGGAGGTTACCTATTAGCGAGGCTAGATGGCGTTGGGTTACCAATAAAAGATTTTATTTTGGATGATGGTAAAAGGGTGCTGTCTAATAATAATATGTATAATTGAAATACTCTTGCAGCGTTGTAAGTAGTCGTTACCGGTAATCATTGCTTCTTACCGTATAGTTGAAATCGTGATAAATAGTTAATTATGAAGATTTATAAAGGATTATTATTAGCTTAAGATGAGGTTAACGTACGCAGAGGTAAAGCTCGCGGGGCACAGCTTACTATACCTACTTACCTAGTATTATCGGTTGTGAGTTACCTAGAGATATCTAAGTCGGGAGAGCGGTGAAAAGAAAAGACCTTACTACGTGACTAATTAGTTAGGATAGGTAGAGATAGATAAATTATTTAATTCACTGGGTTGGATTAGCAGATTAAGAAGGGTACCTTGCACAATGGGCGATTTTCTGACAGCCCAAATTAAAAAGTAAAAATTGGTTCAAAAACACTCGATAGATGTCGTTTTATGAAAGCTGGGTTACTTATGGGCTGTAATAAATTCTACACTTTTACTTGTCTACCAAAAGAATAAAAAAAAATAGTATTTACTTACCTATTCATATTCAGGACATCCAGAACCTATTTCTACTTTGGAATAGAATAAATATTACGCAGCCATACACGTGCTCTTCATGAACCCGCCTTTTACTAAGCGCCATACTAATCTATGCTAAGCGTCATCTATGAAGTCATTTACGAACCAATTTCTTTTTTTTTTGATCTCGGAAAATCGCCCATTGTCTATCTCCGTTGAGCAATTAAGATGTTAAAAAAAAAAAAAAAAAAAATATTTCTCGAGGATACCTAAGATTGACGGATGATGGATAATTGTGGAAGGTGGATATTAATTGAGCTTGGGAGCAAAATAGGGGTCGAAAGAAAAATATAATAGTAAAGAAAGAATAATAAATCGAAAGAAAAAATAATAGTAGAAAAAAAAAAAATAGTTGACTGGCTTGAAGTCGAGATTTAACTGCAAAATTAACGAGTTATAGCACTGTTACGCTATAGGGATAACAATAGCGTATGTTATCACATCAATTATAAAGGCGAGTTGCGGACGGATGTCACGTCATAATCATTAGTTAAATCATTTTATCATTTTAAAAGTTAACACCAGCTACTTATAAAACAGTGATCGATTTTATATACCATAATTTTAAGTTGTAGGATAATTTTAAACTCATAGTCCGCAGAAACATTCAAGCCGGAAATAAAGCGACTGATATTGCGAGCTGAGAATAAATCTCTTACCGCTTAACAAGTAAATCCCTGGTATTGCGTTATCGAGATTACAATACAAAATCAACTATCACAATTCGAATCATACAAGGTAATTATTTAGATGTTGTCTCGCGTCGACAGGTACAAATTTTAATTTAGATGGGTTTAGACAGACATTAGAACTGAAATGGGTTTCGGATGTGTGACGTTCTTAGGACACGTACTGTTTAGTAGCATAATTTAAATTTAGTAAAATCGGCCGTATTGGACATATTTCGTTTTGCGGATATATATATTTAACCGAGATTATCGTGGAGGTAGGCATAGTTCAAAGTTTATTAAACCCGACCTAGAGTCATAACCTATCTTTGTATGTCAGAAGAAAATAATAAATTTATTAGTAGTAGATTTTAGAGTCAATAGTAAATTTATTTTCCCGAGGTGCGACCTGAAACCTAGTTCGCACTAGGCCATTCAAATACTTTAACCGGTAATGTTGATTATAATAAATAAAGATGTTCGGGATTTATAATAATATTCTAATACTGCTATATTAAAATTGTTATTATGAAATTAAATAGGTTTGCTTAACAATTGGCAAATAATTATTAACTCATGAATTTGTTTAGTACAAAGTAAATGTCTACAGGTTTAGAAATGATAGGACGAACGAAACGCGTTTTTGACTTGTGGCAAGGTCAGCGCAGACTGTCAAAGCGGTATTAACTTGTTTGGTTTTTTATTAATATGAATTGCTAGAATTCTTAAATAATCTAAATTATTGGCATCTAATATGTACGTGATGTAATTGTAGATGATTAAAATTAGTGCTAAGGTAGGTTATTGTCGAAGTTATGACACAACCTTAAAATTGTTAGTTTTAATGTAAACTACATGTTGCATCTAGATTGTTATAAACAAACTAATTAATTGGCAGTTTTCACATAGGCATGTAGGCCGGGACATTGAGTTGATGAAATAGTGTTATCAAAATCTTTCATCACGGAAAGATAAAGATATTTTATTTGCAAGTGTGAATACAAAAGTTTACTTCGGTTAGTATTATTCTGTTCTATACTTGTTTTGTGGTAGCGTTTTACCTAGGGTTGTTCTAAATTATAAGTAATTAAATATTAATTGTCTGTTGCTGTCTTCTACGTTAGAGAAGGAACGGAGAAAGATAAGGGGGACTCATTTTGTTATAGTCAGCTGTATGATAGATAATCCTCCTAGTAAATATTTCTTGTGATTGCGGTAGTAACATAGAATGTTTATAGGATGTTTTGTTCATTAACTAATTAGCTTCACCGCAGCTGTGGATAGGGATGGCTAAAATATGTGAACAAAGGTGGAGAAGATTGGTCATTATAAATTAAAATAAATACTTGAATTGCATTATGCCTGACTAAATAGTGCGAAGAGGTGGAGTAACTATGTTAGAGAAATTCTCTATTGCATAATATTCGAACTTTTGACATTTTCAATTGTAACTTTAGAATTTTGATTAGAGTATTTAACTAAGCGGGTCCAACGAAGAAGGCAGGCTGAAAGCGAGGTCTTTGGTCGTCTATGCACACAATAAAATTATAGATGACACAAGGGAGCATTCTTAATTGGCACTGTTAAATTAGTAAAAGTAGCTTGTTTAGGGTGTTCGAATATTTTTAGTCGCACTGGGCACAAATAGAACTTAGTTAAGCGTGTGGGTTGTTTGATTTATCTGGTGAAGTAATTGAATCGAAGTTTCGGAACTGTGCTGTAGAAGTGGGAATTACTCAGCACACAATAAAATTAAGTGGTTTCCATTTAGCTTCATTTCCTAAACTAGCCTTTCTAAAAGTTGTGAGAATTCTGTTGTAGGGTAATTCCATTCGAGGACGCCTTATGGAGTGTGGACCAGGGTAAATATGCTTGACTAAACAACAGAGAGATATTACCGGTAGCTGCGGAAATGAGGTTATTGATAGCATTTCATTTTAGCGTTATCAGTGGAACTCGCGCTACTGGGGAATTTTACAATCTGGACGGAAGGCTGAAAGTAGAGTAGAGTAATTAAGGAGTAACCAATTAGAGTTACAAACATTCGGGAGATTACCATCTTAATAATGTGTCTTGTGCGAGTGTAAAATTAAAATCATCTAATAAAAAAATAAAAATAAAAAGAAACTAGCACTATTGAATCACGCAGTTTGGAATTCAGTAAATACGAGAAGGAACTCACGATATTAATTACCATGAATACTAAGACGAAGTGTCACCTTTAATGACTTATTATTTACCGATTTGACCGTTATTAGTAATATAAAAGGTAGGAAGTTAAGTAGAGTTGTGGGGGCGGATAAGATAGTTACCGGTCTGTTTAATTTAATAAGAAAATGATATTTTTCAAAGGTATAGGAAAGTTAAGGGGATATTAACGTATTATATTTTAGCAAATGAGACTAAATGGTGTCTTTCATACATAGTAATAACTAGGGATGGGACATAGTTACTAGATAGGTTTTGGCATAAGTATTTGCTTATACGTATAAGCTCAGTACTTGTCAATTAGTATACAATGTCCAGCGCATACCGGGGTATTTACGAGTACTTATCGATGACGTATACATTGACAGTTAGACGGATATACATAGCACACAAACTTCTAATAGATCTGAACTACGGGGTAGCTAGTTCAAAACTCAAGGACGTGTTTCGAGATGCGTACCCCCTAAGAGTGAATGAGTTTTTCCTAAGTATTTACGATCGACAACCTTATTGTAAGGTGTTAAGACCTCTATTTGTATGCACGGTGAGTGGGTGTCACTGCGTACCGGACGGAAGCGAGTCTAGTATTCCATCTCGGTTATTTGTAGGATTAGACATTAGATGTATCTCATCTAAAATAAAGTTATAACTCTTGGGCGATGATGGTATGCCTACTGGTTTTGGTTGATATGGGGGTTTGGTTAAGAATTCTTATCCGCGGAGAGGAAAATAGGTTTCGGTTGAAAGAAGTAGCTAATTAGGAATTGTGGAGGACGCGGGTTCGATCCCTGCCTGAGGTAGACAATTGTTCCGACGTTTCGTTATCTTAGGTAATTATATAAGCTAAGATGAGATTGGTAGCGTTGAAGTATGAAGGAAAGTTTTAATTCCAATTATTAATTATTATTCATTAACCCCTCAGGCCCCAAGCGGTCGCATGAGACCGCACCTAAAAATCGCGCCATTCCGTCAAACCCCAAGCGGTCGCATGAGACCGCGGTCTCCACTTAACATTGTTTCGTGTTTTCACAGACTTACAGACTACTTGTGTATGAACATGTTCGATTATTTCGGTTCTCTGGTAAATTTTACGTATCGAGATAGCAACACATCGCGTAGTCTATGCTCGATTCTGTCATTTTCGACGTTGACAGTTGCGCCAATTTCTGTGACAGAGTTAATCAGTGGCTGTGAATAAAGTGATATTTCTATTGGATTTATTGAATGTAAGTACTGTTTCTTATTAGAAAATGATTATTGAGACTATAATGATCCTATTGAGATAATAAGTTGTAAGAAATACATCGTTATAACTACTAAATAAAACACGTTGAAGCCGGTGAAACCCGATAGCTTTTTTCTAATTTCCGAGTGAATTGTTACAATGTTTGTTGGCAAATACTACAAGAACATTAAAAAAAGTAATTTGAAACACGTTTACACAATAAATAACAACGTATTTATACAGTTTTACTACAATGAAAATTGTATACTTGACATTGTACGAATGTACGCACAATTACGTTGCATCAGCGCGAGCCATATTGGTCTTTATTTGTATGGGGCTAAGTAGATAGTTTGCCGCTAGCCGATACCGAAAACACATTTTTCTGTCGTATTGCCTAGGGAGACGCTATGATCGGTAGCGCGTCGGCAGTTTTACGATAAAATTTGTTTTTATCGATAGTGTAATGGTAAATTGTAATGATTTCATATTTACTCTTACATGATAACTTTATTATTTATAAACGGTTTTTAGCATGTTTGTTGTTGTTTTTGTTGAATGTTGTTGATGTTGGGTCAAATTGAGATCTATGACACACTCATCAAAACTGTATATTGGTCAAGCGATGCTAAACTCTTATTTTTACTGTCTACTCGTCAAGTCCTTATTTCTGCGTACTCGTCAAAACTGGATGTTGGGTTTTTTAGCATGTTTGTTGTTGTTTTTGTTGAATGTTGTTGATGTTGGGTCAAATTGAGATCTATGACACACTCATCTAAACTGTATATTGGTCAAACAATGCCAAACTCTTATTTTTACTGTCTACATGTAAAGTCCTTATTTCTGCGTACTCGTCAAAACTGGATGTTGGTCTAACTTTTAGAATAGTCGATTAGAGATGAAATATTTCAAGAAATAAAACAATAATATTAGCATAATGTGTGTATTAAAACAAAATAACACTTCTTGTCTACTCGTCAAGGTTTTATTTCTGCATACTCGCTGAAATTGCTTATTGGTCTAATTTTTGGAATAGTCGATTAGAGTTGAAATATTTCAATAAATAAAACTATAGCATTAGCTTAATTTATTCTATGTGGCCAGTTTTAAGTAAAAAACGAGGGAATTTAAAGCAAAGAGGTTTTAACTCTAATCGACGATTCCATAAGTTAGACCAATATGCAGTTTTGACGAGTACGCAGAAATAAGATTTTGACGAGTAGACAGTAAAAATGAGAGTTTGGCATCGCTTGACCAATATGCAGTTTTGACGAGTGTGTCGTAGATCCAATGGATTTACTGGCCACATAGAATAAAAAAAAGATAATACTATAGTTTTATTTATTGCAAAGTGTGTTGTAGAACCAAGTTTAGTACTTAAAATTTTGCCTAATGGACCTGACCTGACCGATTAATTTGAAATTTGGTACACACCTTTAGTTCTGATGACAATACAATTATGTATATTCAGTATCATTGTAAATCCAAAATGGCCGCCTCCACAAAATTGTGGATTACATTTTTTTGTTTAACCACGTCAATATGGGTATCAAATGAAAGGGCTTGAATAGTAGTATACAGTACATTATATAAAAAAGAAACTTAAAATGGCCGCCTTCACAAAATTGTGGATTATATTTTTTTTTGTTTAACCACCTCAATATGGGTACCAACTGAAAAGGCTTGACTAGTAGTATGCAGTACATTATAGAAGAAAAAAAACTTAAAATGGCCGCCTCCACAAAATTGTACATTACATTTTTTTGTTTAACTACCTCAATATGGGTATCAAATGAAAGAGCTTGACTAGTAGTACAGTATATTATAGAAAAAAAAATATTTATAAATAAAAAGGGTATAAAATAATTAAAAATTAATTAAAAATATAAACGATTTTAGAATTAATTTTTAATTATTTAGTAGTTTCATTTAAGTACTATAACGATGGTAGTTGTCTCTTTTTTGTTGTAGGTATAGCATGTCAAATAATTAAAAATTAATTAAAAATATAATCGTTTTTACAATTAATTTTTAATTATTTAGTAGCTTTATATGTACGATAGTTGTATCTTTTTTGTTTATAGCATGTCAAATTGGCGAGTCAATGAGGAGCCGCCTGAAGACTTCCTCCAGCTTTTATATGATGATGAGGATAGCAATGAGAGAGAGAGAGAGTGACTTCGAATCCAAACTGTGGCTCCACGCTACTTTTCTCTCACGTCCCCAGCGCGCAGTCCCGTGTGGTTGCCGGTAATGGTAATGCATTCATTCATTATTGTGTAAAGTATACGGTATTGTTATATTGGGTTGTAAAGCCGGGTCTCCTGCGACACTGTTTTGTGTTTTCTAACACCTAACATCAAATATCTAACAAAATATGTACGTAGGCCACGCCTATATTTGTTAGATGTTTGATGTTAGGAGTTAGAAAACACAAAACAGTGTCGCAGGAGACCCGCCTTTATGATAATAATTTAATTCACATTTGTTTTGTATGTTTTAGGTATCTTTAGAAGCAGAAGAAGCGCCTCCAGACCTTGACAGGTCCCGGTCGCCTATTTATTTCAATGATTCGTCTTCGTCGGACAAGTAAGTTACATTTCTGCTGATATTCTTTACTAGCGGTCGCTCGCGGTTTCACTAGCGTGGTTCCCGTTCCCGTTGGAATATCGGAATAAAAAGTATTCTATGTGTTAATCCAGGTTATAAACAATCCGTTTGCCGAATTTTATCCAAATCCATTCAGTAGTTTTTACGTGAAAGAGTAACAAACATACACACTCACTCTCACAAACTTTCGCCTTTATAATATTAGTGTAATTTAATGTAATGTAATAGTGTAATAATAATTTAATTCACATTTGTTTTGTATGGTTTTAGGTATCTTTAGAAGAAGAAGAAGCGCCTCCAGACCTCGACAGGTTCCGGTCGCCTATTTATTTCAATGATTCGTCTTCGTCGGACAAGTAAGTTAAATTGCTGCTGATATTATTTACTAGCGGTCGCTCGCGGTTTCACCCGCGTGGTTCCCGTTTCCGTGGGAATATCGAGATAAAAGTATCCTATTTGTTAATCCAGGTTATAAACAATCCGTATGCCGAATTTTATCCAAATCCATTCAGTAGTTTTTACGTGAAAGAGTAACAAACATACACACTCACAAACTTTCGCCTTTATAATATTAGTGTAAATTAATGTAATGTAATAGTGTAATAATAATTTAATTCACATTTGTTTTGTATGTTTTAGGTATCTTTAGAAGAAGAAGAAGCGCCTCCAGACCTAGACAGGTTCCGGTCGCCTATTTATTTCAATGATTCGCCTTCGTCGGACAAGTAAGTTAAATTTCTGCTGATATTCTTTACTAGCGGTCGCTTGCGGTGTCAGTCGCGTGTTTCCTGTTCCCGTGGGAATATCGGGATAAAAAGTATCCTATGTGTTAATCCATGTTATAAACAATCCGTTTGCCGAATTTTATCCAAATCCATTCAGTAGCTTTTACGTGAAAGAGTAACAAACATACACACTCACAAACTTTCGCCTTTATAATATTAGTGTGATAAATAAATAGGTATAAATATGTAATTTTCCTTATCTTTACAATATGATCGTATATTGAATAAATGTAATCGTCGTTATTTAATGCCCAGGCACAGGCCTTACCTTAGGCGAGGATTCACGGATGACTGACTTGTCAAACAATCATATTGTTTTGTAAATGTCGTTACTTCTTTATAAAGCTGTTTAATTTTACGGGTAATACTACAAGGCGCGTATCGCAGACGCGCGAGTACCTTAGGCGAGGATTTACGGATGACTAACTGGTCAAGCAATCATATTGTTTTGTAACTGTCGTTAACTTTTTTATAAAACTATTAATTGTATTACTTTTAAAAATAAAATTAAATATTGAATGATATTGTTTTTTTTAATTGAAAATAAAACAAAATATTGAATTATGTCGTATTTTTATTTACTCATACTAAGTAGCTTACAAAAATAACAACTTTCGATACTATCGATAAAATTACAAAAAGTAAAGGAACATCTCTAGTTGTTTTTATGTGTCGTCGCATCGAGTTTCAAGTGGTGATATTGTGTAATAACAATTAGCTCACTTGAAACTTTTTACATAATTAGATAGCAAAGGCCCCTGTTGTTTTGATATCGTTTGAGTATTCATTTATTTCTTGTTATCCAGCCCGCAACATTGTTTCCAAATTTTGAACGTAAAGTACCAATTCACTGTTTCATGATTTCACTTTATTTTGATACCTGATGGATAGGAAATATATCAGTTAGTACATTGTAGTTTACAGAACGACAAAATATGGTTTGATTGTAGAGTAATATGTTTTTTTGTAAAAGGGGGCATTTGTGACGTCATCCGTAATTCAAAAAAATTATGGCGCACCTGCTGTCATTATTTTTGACATATAATTTCCAAGACTGAGGGGTTAACCTAGTTGGAACTAAAAGACCATGACGGCGAAGTGGTTGATGCTTCACCCACGAAAGATCCCAGGTTCGATCCCTAGGTTGCAACATTTAGATGCGAAACAAGTTGTAAGAAAAGACGTAAGTTAAAAGAAGGCCATGATGACAGATGTACTTGAAATTATTCTAGGAAAATAATTTAAAGAATAGAATAATTGAATGGTTCGGAAGATGTTATAAACTTACGTCGGAATCGTCATAGAGTTGAAGAGTTTTCGCTAGGGGGCGTTAGTAGACAGCGCAAGAGACTGTTATATTGATTTAAATTATAGTAAGGTTTGTTGTTATGATGGTAAACAAAAGGCAAATCATTATTCGGCGGTTGTGTATGATTAGAGACATGGTAGATGTCTAAGTTATTGGGAAGTATTTACCGAAACTAAGTTTACTGGGATTCCGTTTCGAACACGAGAACTGGGTATGCGATTATGATTTTGTGTCAGTTGAATAGAATGAGGGGTGTGGGTTTTTTTTTTGCAATGAGAATGCTTTTTGAGGAAGGAGTCATTAGGGATTGGGAAGGAACTATAAATAGTAGGAATATCTTTGAGGAAGAGGGCTAGGATGACAATGGGGTTAGCAAGGAAGGACGTGCTATTTTGTACTTAATTAAGTACAGGGTTTAGATATAATTCGCCGCAGATAAGAGTGGTACTTTATCTGCTTAAATTCTATCGGGGGCGGCTGTAACGGTACAGAATGAATGGTATCCGTCCGTTAGTAAGGAATGTGTGGGAGTAGCACTAACATAAATATTAATGCGTAGCACCATTAATATAATAAGCATGAAAAAGGGAATAATAAACTAGTTCAGAATAATGGTCTGTGGTCTAACTCTTTATCTTTAGTTTGAACTTTGCGGGGACTGCTCTGTGTGCTCCTTGCGACATAGGCGCCATCTAGCGTGAGTTATTTACTTGAGCTTCGCATAAGGTTGCTAGTTTGACTTCTTTATTTTGAATTTCGCGGGGACTGCTCTGCGCGTCCCTTGCGACGTAGGCGGCGTCTAGCGGGAGTCATGGTTGTGAGCTTGACTAGGACCGTATTTTTATTTTGAATTTCGCGGGGACTGCTCTGGGGTCGGGAAAGTGGTTCACCTACGGGCGGACGCCATCTATGGTCGGAATACGGAACTTTTGATAATTTCCCAAAATATAGGATTATTGGCTTAAGTGGAGGATTATTGAAAGGGAATTGTTAATAGAAGGCTACATTTAGATATTCAAAGATGAAATATTGGCTGTCGGACGAGATTTGGTTAGATTATGGAAAAATTTTAGAATTGCGCGGCGAAAGCGGCAATGAGCGAGCGAGAGGTTGAGAAAAAGACAGAAAGAGAGGTCGGATGATAGCTCCACGTGGCGCGACGCGAAGGCGGGGGGCATCGGGGAAACAGCTAGCGATTGGTTGAAGGGAAGAAAAGCGGTCTCGCGCGGAAAAATGTCGAAGGCGTGTGGCGCGAAAGTTAAGATGCTTGGGAAAAGGGCGGAAAATTAGCGGGCATTCAATTTTGGGACGTCGGCGGTGCGGTCCAACTTAAGAGTGCGGTACTACTCATACGGGAAAAATAGTGTCCGAGCTTTGATAGTGCGCTAAGTGATATTCGAGCTGCGATATTAATTAAGATTTGTGAAATTGAAAGTGATTAATAAAGTAAAACTATTGCGGTCGCAACTCGAATCCGTTAACGGAATGAAGTATTCCGGGGTACATCGGCGGAAACGCGTAACGGTGGCAACGAAACCCTATGTACCTTTCAACAGACTTCGGTCTGGATGATCTTTGATTGTATTTAATAAGATCGGCGTTTTATATTATTACGCTAAACAATACACTATCTTCGACGGAGTAATGGGGGAAAGACAGTTGTCTCCCTAGTGAAAGTTGAAGATAGGTCAGACACCATTTAGCTGGAGGTAGACCCGTATGACCCAGTCCAATTTCGAGTCTACCTCCGTACATACAGTGTAGTGATAGGAAAATAACACACTGAGTATACTGGCTCGACTGATAGAACATTTAGGAGTTAGTTGCTTTCAGGGGCAATGCGACTCTCACCACACATCACGAATTTAAGTTAAATCTGGCTTGGCCTAGATTGCAAGGTACACAAAAGGGACTGTTAGTTCGACAAAATATAGGCATTTTCAAGTGAGGAAAGTTGTAGGAATCTATAGGTAGGCGGATATATATATATGGTTAGTTATTAATTCAGACTAATAAGGTAGGGATCATTAAGTTACGGCGCTAAATAAAATTATGATGAAGTGATGTGGGTCCTAGCTAGGCAAGTAATCTGTTACCGCAGGCCGGTAAAATTCTAATTGTTTTCCTAAAGTTGTTACCAATTAATTATTCATTTTAAATAATTAACAGAAGTATGATAATATTGTACCATCATTACTTTGGAGTACCTAAAAGTCTAGACTGGTTTCCTATTACAAGAAAAATACTAAAAGTTATAGCAAATAAGCTTAGCCGTACTGTGATGTTTGATTTCTAATACTGAAATGACCAAACAGGCATTTTTTAGCTTTCCCTGGGATGCAATACGATCTCATATCGCTACACTCTTCAAGGTGTTAAAGTTTTACATCCGATACCTTAGCAAAAATAAGCTGTTACAAACTGAACAACTAAAACCAGTTTAGAACCTAGGATAAGTCGTTGAAAGAAGACATTGCAAGCTATGAGCTTCTAATAATCTGAAACATAGAAATAATTGATTGATAACAACCAGCTAATTAGCCTGACAATGGTCTACTAATACCATTCGAATAGACCTCTTAAGATATGTAAGTACTTACTTCTAATAATATGAAACATAGAAATATTTGATGGGAACAATCTAATCAATCAGACTAATACCTAGTACAGTCTAATTTATATCTATTAAAGTGAGTAAAAGATAACTTCTAAATGTTATTGATTCAATGATTAACAGGGATAATTAACTACCTCATTTACTACCTACTAAAAGTATACTGACTATGATTTAGTAGTCTATCAAATTAACCACTCAGTCTGAGAGACAGAGGGTGGAAGTTAATGGAAAAATAATTAACTTAAGTTCACTTCCTAAAAGTCAGGGATGTTGAATAAATTAAACATCTTTCAATAAACTTGAGATGTACTTATACTTTATAAGATCTGTATAATGAACACTAAGAGTAACCCAAAGTAATTTACTTCAAATGATAGTATTCTATTTAAGTTCACTTCCTAAAGTCAAGGATATTGAATGAATTAAACATCCTTTAATAAACTTAAGATGTGATAATCTGCCAATGCAGCCAATCCAATGTAGTTATATTGGAACTTTACAAGACCTGTATAATAAATACTAAGAGTAAATAAAAGTAGTTTTACCTGTATTAATAGCATTCTACTTTAGCCACCGCCTGAATTGGCGTTTTATTAAATTATCCACCCTTTACGGAACTGAATATAAGTTATTGCATTGAATAATTAAGTTCTTAATGTGAAAAGGATATTTGGACGATAGCAAGCCTTGAGATAAACTCTATTGATTTATGTGGAATAATAAGAATTTAAATTGCTAACACATAGTTCATAATGTAAAATGAAATTAAATTTGAGGAGAGATGTAAATTCTCAGTTTAAAGAATTAAAGGCACAAGCTAATAATTAAAGTTAAAGCCAATGTGACGGATCTATAATTAAACCATGAGATGTATAGTACGCTATGGAGCGGTGGTGGGGCTCATAAATTGCACCAGGCTTCTTATGTATCATGCTACTGATAATAAATAATAATACCTACAAGCTAAGCTATCATCTGATTACCTTTGAGTGGTTACAAATCTTCCCCGCAGCTGCAGTGAAGGATTTAGGTCACAGTTCAGACGGAGTCATTGCTAGGCTACACATATTTATGTTATGATTTATAGACTGGTAGGTAATTAGGTCAGGAGAAAATAATTTAACACAGGGATAAGCCAATTACTAAACTTTCACGAAAGAACTTGAGTTACTTAAATGCGGTTAACAACGGAGGGTTCACTAGACGATCTGGCCAAAATAGTAGTTATTATAATATTACATTGCTTGACTGAAATTCACTGCAAATAGAATTAAGCTATGCTAAGGTTTCATCATCATACAAACAATACGCACTAAACAAAAACTCCAAACACAACCATTAGATTGTAGATAAATTAGGTTAATTAGTTTTAAGAATTAGATAATAAGTTAAGTTAAGGTGAAAGCGGCGAGGATGTGTGTATGTATTATAAGGTAGCTAGGCATATAGGTGTGAAAGGCATTAGATTTAGGTTTAGATTTAGGTATAGAATTTATAGAGAGGATGGGAGGTTACAATTTGGTAAGCCATGACCAGGATCAGAAAGTTAAGTTATAAATTATCATTAATATAGTTGTATTGGATTTCAGTCAAGCGGTAATACTTTAATTTAGAAGTGGGATTTTTTTTCCCACAAATTGTTGTCGTGTTGCGATGCGTGAGTTTAGAATTGGCTTAATAGGGAATAATTCAATGAAGATTAATTAATTCAGAGATATTGAAGAATTATAATTTGACACTTTTCACAATAAACTTTGTTGGATCTTCTGGAGTTGATTCATTCACTTTGTATTACGGGCTCTTGATAGTGGGTGAATTATAATTTGACACTTTTCACAATAAACGTTGTTATCTTCTAAAGTTGATTCATACACTTTGTATTACGGGTTCGACCAATATTGTAGACAGTCGCAATGAGAGCTGGAGCTAAATTTTGTTGTACGAAATCTGTAACAAAAAGATTCTCAGGTTAGGTTAAAGGTCAAATAGAGATAAAGCTACAAAACAATAGCGTAATGAGTATTATTTGAAATACAATACCTTTCAGTTATTATCTTTTTCTTCTTTATTTAATGGCGGATTTCGCCAGCATCAAGTAGGTACCGTGCGGCTGGTGGCGTTGTTGTTTTTCCAAAGTTTAATGAGTGAACAAAGTACTTAGATATAGTCAATAACCAAACTATTCCGGGAGTATTAATTTTAAAACTGTTGAGTTATCTGTGAACCTTTAGTAATTGTTTTCTATGAATACTGAAACCAGGTATCCAATTTTTGATAGGACGCTAAGATAATAATTGTTGACGTTAGGAGCTATGGTAACTGTAGTTTTGTTTCTATTCCTGGTGATAGATTTCATATAGGCATAGGCAACTGGTTCATACAGCCTTGTGTTGAGTTATTTTTAGGATCGTAAAAGGTCGATAGGGTGACATAGTTCAACATTTATTGATTTAGAAAGATTTGTAGAATAGGGGGCGGTTTAATTATTATTGCTGTCGGATGGGAAGGCAAGGGGGCGAGATTGGACAGAATTAACCAACTTAATTATTGCTGGATTCAATTTATATTATAGGACGGCGATATGCTGTACAATATTATAAAGTTATGACGCTAACAGCATAATATAAAACTAATAATAATTATATTTTGACTAATAATCGTTGAGCG
Source organism: Scoparia ambigualis (assembly GCA_963921215.1). NCBI lineage: Eukaryota > Metazoa > Arthropoda > Insecta > Lepidoptera > Crambidae > Scoparia > Scoparia ambigualis. The sequence goes on from OY992516.1 coordinate 26,983,936, forward strand.
ATTGCGGTTTTTAGTTGATGTGCTATTCCACGTATTATATTTTATTTTGTTGGTTATGTTAGAAAAAATATAATAATGTACTTGAGTCTCACGTCTGAAATCCATAGAGTAGTTTTAGGCTAGTTAGGGACTATTAAATCATTTGTCTATGGTTGGACCATAGACTTAGGATTTAGCTAGACCATAAACAATCTAGAATTAGAAATGATTATAAAACATGAAGTTATAAACCCAATCGGAGAGAAAACTTCTTATCGCGTAATCATATGATTTTGTTATAGCAAGCGGAATCACCTGTTATTTTGATACCTGCGATTTTTATGAAGTAGATTAGAATGCAATGACATGGTGGTGGAATTATTATTATGTGACATGTAGACGGGGACGATTGCTCTGCACAAGGGAAATGCCGTTTCATTTTGTTAGTTCGATAAAATCCTAGGAAAAGTAACATAAAATAATATTTCGGTTCAAAATACACGCGTTGATGGGAAATTGCGATTATAGGGAATAGCAAGTAGCAGGGATGTCATGTAGGGGATAGAATCATATGACTATTCATTGCTAGTAGGAATTTTGGTTTAAAAGCAACGTAGTTTGGGATGCAAAATGTAAACGGATAAATACGTCTAGTAAGCGATAAAAGTCGTTACCGTCTGGAAACAACTATCTAATATATACTCTATTGTGGGGAGGTTACCTATTAGCGAGGCTAGATGGCGTTGGGTTACCAATAAAAGATTTTATTTTGGATGATGGTAAAAGGGTGCTGTCTAATAATAATATGTATAATTGAAATACTCTTGCAGCGTTGTAAGTAGTCGTTACCGGTAATCATTGCTTCTTACCGTATAGTTGAAATCGTGATAAATAGTTAATTATGAAGATTTATAAAGGATTATTATTAGCTTAAGATGAGGTTAACGTACGCAGAGGTAAAGCTCGCGGGGCACAGCTTACTATACCTACTTACCTAGTATTATCGGTTGTGAGTTACCTAGAGATATCTAAGTCGGGAGAGCGGTGAAAAGAAAAGACCTTACTACGTGACTAATTAGTTAGGATAGGTAGAGATAGATAAATTATTTAATTCACTGGGTTGGATTAGCAGATTAAGAAGGGTACCTTGCACAATGGGCGATTTTCTGACAGCCCAAATTAAAAAGTAAAAATTGGTTCAAAAACACTCGATAGATGTCGTTTTATGAAAGCTGGGTTACTTATGGGCTGTAATAAATTCTACACTTTTACTTGTCTACCAAAAGAATAAAAAAAAATAGTATTTACTTACCTATTCATATTCAGGACATCCAGAACCTATTTCTACTTTGGAATAGAATAAATATTACGCAGCCATACACGTGCTCTTCATGAACCCGCCTTTTACTAAGCGCCATACTAATCTATGCTAAGCGTCATCTATGAAGTCATTTACGAACCAATTTCTTTTTTTTTTGATCTCGGAAAATCGCCCATTGTCTATCTCCGTTGAGCGATTAAGATGTTAAAAAAAAAAAAAAAAAAAATATTTCTCGAGGATACCTAAGATTGACGGATGATGGATAATTGTGGAAGGTGGATATTAATTGAGCTTGGGAGCAAAATAGGGGTCGAAAGAAAAATATAATAGTAAAGAAAGAATAATAAATCGAAAGAAAAAATAATAGTAGAAAAAAAAAAATAGTTGACTGGCTTGAAGTCGAGATTTAACTGCAAAATTAACGAGTTATAGCACTGTTACGCTATAGGGATAACAATAGCGTATGTTATCACATCAATTATAAAGGCGAGTTGCGGACGGATGTCACGTCATAATCATTAGTTAAATCATTTTATCATTTTAAAAGTTAACACCAGCTACTTATAAAACAGTGATCGATTTTATATACCATAATTTTAAGTTGTAGGATAATTTTAAACTCATAGTCCGCAGAAACATTCAAGCCGGAAATAAAGCGACTGATATTGCGAGCTGAGAATAAATCTCTTACCGCTTAACAAGTAAATCCCTGGTATTGCGTTATCGAGATTACAATACAAAATCAACTATCACAATTCGAATCATACAAGGTAATTATTTAGATGTTGTCTCGCGTCGACAGGTACAAATTTTAATTTAGATGGGTTTAGACAGACATTAGAACTGAAATGGGTTTCGGATGTGTGACGTTCTTAGGACACGTACTGTTTAGTAGCATAATTTAAATTTAGTAAAATCGGCCGTATTGGACATATTTCGTTTTGCGGATATATATATTTAACCGAGATTATCGTGGAGGTAGGCATAGTTCAAAGTTTATTAAACCCGACCTAGAGTCATAACCTATCTTTGTATGTCAGAAGAAAATAATAAATTTATTAGTAGTAGATTTTAGAGTCAATAGTAAATTTATTTTCCCGAGGTGCGACCTGAAACCTAGTTCGCACTAGGCCATTCAAATACTTTAACCGGTAATGTTGATTATAATAAATAAAGATGTTCGGGATTTATAATAATATTCTAATACTGCTATATTAAAATTGTTATTATGAAATTAAATAGGTTTGCTTAACAATTGGCAAATAATTATTAACTCAAGAATTTGTTTAGTACAAAGTAAATGTCTACAGGTTTAGAAATGATAGGACGAACGAAACGCGTTTTTGACTTGTGGCAAGGTCAGCGCAGACTGTCAAAGCGGTATTAACTTGTTTGGTTTTTTATTAATATGAATTGCTAGAATTCTTAAATAATCTAAATTATTGGCATCTAATATGTACGTGATGTAATTGTAGATGATTAAAATTAGTGCTAAGGTAGGTTATTGTCGAAGTTATGACACAACCTTAAAATTGTTAGTTTTAATGTAAACTACATGTTGCATCTAGATTGTTATAAACAAACTAATTAATTGGCAGTTTTCACATAGGCATGTAGGCCGGGACATTGAGTTGATGAAATAGTGTTATCAAAATCTTTCATCACGGAAAGATAAAGATATTTTATTTGCAAGTGTGAATACAAAAGTTTACTTCGGTTAGTATTATTCTGTTCTATACTTGTTTTGTGGTAGCGTTTTACCTAGGGTTGTTCTAAATTATAAGTAATTAAATATTAATTGTCTGTTGCTGTCTTCTACGTTAGAGAAGGAACGGAGAAAGATAAGGGGGACTCATTTTGTTATAGTCAGCTGTATGATAGATAATCCTCCTAGTAAATATTTCTTGTGATTGCGGTAGTAACATAGAATGTTTATAGGATGTTTTGTTCATTAACTAATTAGCTTCACCGCAGCTGTGGATAGGGATGGCTAAAATATGTGAACAAAGGTGGAGAAGATTGGTCATTATAAATTAAAATAAATACTTGAATTGCATTATGCCTGACTAAATAGTGCGAAGAGGTGGAGTAACTATGTTAGAGAAATTCTCTATTGCATAATATTCGAACTTTTGACATTTTCAATTGTAACTTTAGAATTTTGATTAGAGTATTTAACTAAGCGGGTCCAACGAAGAAGGCAGGCTGAAAGCGAGGTCTTTGGTCGTCTATGCACACAATAAAATTATAGATGACACAAGGGAGCATTCTTAATTGGCACTGTTAAATTAGTAAAAGTAGCTTGTTTAGGGTGTTCGAATATTTTTAGTCGCACTGGGCACAAATAGAACTTAGTTAAGCGTGTGGGTTGTTTGATTTATCTGGTGAAGTAATTGAATCGAAGTTTCGGAACTGTGCTGTAGAAGTGGGAATTACTCAGCACACAATAAAATTAAGTGGTTTCCATTTAGCTTCATTTCCTAAACTAGCCTTTCTAAAAGTTGTGAGAATTCTGTTGTAGGGTAATTCCATTCGAGGACGCCTTATGGAGTGTGGACCAGGGTAAATATGCTTGACTAAACAACAGAGAGATATTACCGGTAGCTGCGGAAATGAGGTTATTGATAGCATTTCATTTTAGCGTTATCAGTGGAACTCGCGCTACTGGGGAATTTTACAATCTGGACGGAAGGCTGAAAGTAGAGTAGAGTAATTAAGGAGTAACCAATTAGAGTTACAAACATTCGGGAGATTACCATCTTAATAATGTGTCTTGTGCGAGTGTAAAATTAAAATCATCTAATAAAAAAATAAAAATAAAAAGAAACTAGCACTATTGAATCACGCAGTTTGGAATTCAGTAAATACGAGAAGGAACTCACGATATTAATTACCATGAATACTAAGACGAAGTGTCACCTTTAATGACTTATTATTTACCGATTTGACCGTTATTAGTAATATAAAAGGTAGGAAGTTAAGTAGAGTTGTGGGGGCGGATAAGATAGTTACCGGTCTGTTTAATTTAATAAGAAAATGATATTTTTCAAAGGTATAGGAAAGTAAGGGGATATTAACGTATTATATTTTAGCAAATGAGACTAAATGGTGTCTTTCATACATAGTAATAACTAGGGATGGGACATAGTTACTAGATAGGTTTTGGCATAAGTATTTGCTTATACGTATAAGCTCAGTACTTGTCAATTAGTATACAATGTCCAGCGCATACCGGGGTATTTACGAGTACTTATCGATGACGTATACATTGACAGTTAGACGGATATACATAGCACACAAACTTCTAATAGATCTGAACTACGGGGTAGCTAGTTCAAAACTCAAGGACGTGTTTCGAGATGCGTACCCCCTAAGAGTGAATGAGTTTTTCCTAAGTATTTACGATCGACAACCTTATTGTAAGGTGTTAAGACCTCTATTTGTATGCACGGTGAGTGGGTGTCACTGCGTACCGGACGGAAGCGAGTCTAGTATTCCATCTCGGTTATTTGTAGGATTAGACATTAGATGTATCTCATCTAAAATAAAGTTATAACTCTTGGGCGATGATGGTATGCCTACTGGTTTTGGTTGATATGGGGGTTTGGTTAAGAATTCTTATCCGCGGAGAGGAAAATAGGTTTCGGTTGAAAGAAGTAGCTAATTAGGAATTGTGGAGGACGCGGGTTCGATCCCTGCCTGAGGTAGACAATTGTTCCGACGTTTCGTTATCTTAGGTAATTATATAAGCTAAGATGAGATTGGTAGCGTTGAAGTATGAAGGAAAGTTTTAATTCCAATTATTAATTATTATTCATTAACCTAGTTGGAACTAAAAGACCATGACGGCGAAGTGGTTGATGCTTCACCCACGAAAGATCCCAGGTTCGATCCCTAGGTTGCAACATTTAGATGCGAAACAAGTTGTAAGAAAAGACGTAAGTTAAAAGAAGGCCATGATGACAGATGTACTTGAAATTATTCTAGGAAAATAATTTAAAGAATAGAATAATTGAATGGTTCGGAAGATGTTATAAACTTACGTCGGAATCGTCATAGAGTTGAAGAGTTTTCGCTAGGGGGCGTTAGTAGACAGCGCAAGAGACTGTTATATTGATTTAAATTATAGTAAGGTTTGTTGTTATGATGGTAAACAAAAGGCAAATCATTATTCGGCGGTTGTGTATGATTAGAGACATGGTAGATGTCTAAGTTATTGGGAAGTATTTACCGAAACTAAGTTTACTGGGATTCCGTTTCGAACACGAGAACTGGGTATGCGATTATGATTTTGTGTCAGTTGAATAGAATGAGGGGTGTGGGTTTTTTTTTTGCAATGAGAATGCTTATTGAGGAAGGAGTCATTAGGGATTGGGAAGGAACTATAAATAGTAGGAATATCTTTGAGGAAGAGGGCTAGGATGACAATGGGGTTAGCAAGGAAGGACGTGCTATTTTGTACTTAATTAAGTACAGGGTTTAGATATAATTCGCCGCAGATAAGAGTGGTACTTTATCTGCTTAAATTCTATCGGGGGCGGCTGTAACGGTACAGAATGAATGGTATCCGTCCGTTAGTAAGGAATGTGTGGGAGTAGCACTAACATAAATATTAATGCGTAGCACCATTAATATAATAAGCATGAAAAAGGGAATAATAAACTAGTTCAGAATAATGGTCTGTGGTCTAACTCTTTATCTTTAGTTTGAACTTTGCGGGGACTGCTCTGTGTGCTCCTTGCGACATAGGCGCCATCTAGCGTGAGTTATTTACTTGAGCTTCGCATAAGGTTGCTAGTTTGACTTCTTTATTTTGAATTTCGCGGGGACTGCTCTGCGCGTCCCTTGCGACGTAGGCGGCGTCTAGCGGGAGTCATGGTTGTGAGCTTGACTAGGACCGTATTTTTATTTTGAATTTCGCGGGGACTGCTCTGGGGTCGGGAAAGTGGTTCACCTACGGGCGGACGCCATCTATGGTCGGAATACGGAACTTTTGATAATTTCCCAAAATATAGGATTATTGGCTTAAGTGGAGGATTATTGAAAGGGAATTGTTAATAGAAGGCTACATTTAGATATTCAAAGATGAAATATTGGCTGTCGGACGAGATTTGGTTAGATTATGGAAAAATTTTAGAATTGCGCGGCGAAAGCGGCAATGAGCGAGCGAGAGGTTGAGAAAAAGACAGAAAGAGAGGTCGGATGATAGCTCCACGTGGCGCGACGCGAAGGCGGGGGGCATCGGGGAAACAGCTAGCGATTGGTTGAAGGGAAGAAAAGCGGTCTCGCGCGGAAAAATGTCGAAGGCGTGTGGCGCGAAAGTTAAGATGCTTGGGAAAAGGGCGGAAAATTAGCGGGCATTCAATTTTGGGACGTCGGCGGTGCGGTCCAACTTAAGAGTGCGGTACTACTCATACGGGAAAAATAGTGTCCGAGCTTTGATAGTGCGCTAAGTGATATTCGAGCTGCGATATTAATTAAGATTTGTGAAATTGAAAGTGATTAATAAAGTAAAACTATTGCGGTCGCAACTCGAATCCGTTAACGGAATGAAGTATTCCGGGGTACATCGGCGGAAACGCGTAACGGTGGCAACGAAACCCTATGTACCTTTCAACAGACTTCGGTCTGGATGATCTTTGATTGTATTTAATAAGATCGGCGTTTTATATTATTACGCTAAACAATACACTATCTTCGACGGAGTAATGGGGGAGAGACAGTTGTCTCCCTAGTGAAAGTTGAAGATAGGTCAGACACCATTTAGCTGGAGGTAGACCCGTATGACCCAGTCCAATTTCGAGTCTACCTCCGTACATACAGTGTAGTGATAGGAAAATAACACACTGAGTATACTGGCTCGACTGATAGAACATTTAGGAGTTAGTTGCTTTCAGGGGCAATGCGACTCTCACCACACATCACGAATTTAAGTTAAATCTGGCTTGGCCTAGATTGCAAGGTACACAAAAGGGACTGTTAGTTCGACAAAATATAGGCATTTTCAAGTGAGGAAAGTTGTAGGAATCTATAGGTAGGCGGATATATATATGGTTAGTTATTAATTCAGACTAATAAGGTAGGGATCATTAAGTTACGGCGCTAAATAAAATTATGATGAAGTGATGTGGGTCCTAGCTAGGCAAGTAATCTGTTACCGCAGGCCGGTAAAATTCTAATTGTTTTCCTAAAGTTGTTACCAATTAATTATTCATTTTAAATAATTAACAGAAGTATGATAATATTGTACCATCATTACTTTGGAGTACCTAAAAGTCTAGACTGGTTTCCTATTACAAGAAAAATACTAAAAGTTATAGCAAATAAGCTTAGCCGTACTGTGATGTTTGATTTCTAATACTGAAATGACCAAACAGGCATTTTTTAGCTTTCCCTGGGATGCAATACGATCTCATATCGCTACACTCTTCAAGGTGTTAAAGTTTTACATCCGATACCTTAGCAAAAATAAGCTGTTACAAACTGAACAACTAAAACCAGTTTAGAACCTAGGATAAGTCGTTGAAAGAAGACATTGCAAGCTATGAGCTTCTAATAATCTGAAACATAGAAATAATTGATTGATAACAACCAGCTAATTAGCCTGACAATGGTCTACTAATACCATTCGAATAGACCTCTTAAGATATGTAAGTACTTACTTCTAATAATATGAAACATAGAAATATTTGATGGGAACAATCTAATCAATCAGACTAATACCTAGTACAGTCTAATTTATATCTATTAAAGTGAGTAAAAGATAACTTCTAAATGTAATTGATTCAATGATTAACAGGGATAATTAACTACCTAATTTACTACCTACTAAAAGTATACTGACTATGATTTAGTAGTCTATCAAATTAACCACTCAGTCTGAGAGACAGAGGGTGGAAGTTAATGGAAAAATAATTAACTTAAGTTCACTTCCTAAAAGTCAGGGATGTTGAATAAATTAAACATCTTTCAATAAACTTGAGATGTACTTATACTTTATAAGATCTGTATAATGAACACTAAGAGTAACCCAAAGTAATTTACTTCAAATGATAGTATTCTATTTAAGTTCACTTCCTAAAGTCAAGGATATTGAATGAATTAAACATCCTTTAATAAACTTAAGATGTGATAATCTGCCAATGCAGCCAATCCAATGTAGTTATATTGGAACTTTACAAGACCTGTATAATAAATACTAAGAGTAAATAAAAGTAGTTTTACCTGTATTAATAGCATTCTACTTTAGCCACCGCCTGAATTGGCGTTTTATTAAATTATCCACCCTTTACGGAACTGAATATAAGTTATTGCATTGAATAATTAAGTTCTTAATGTGAAAAGGATATTTGGATGATAGCAAGCCTTGAGATAAACTCTATTGATTTATGTGGAATAATAAGAATTTAAATTGCTAACACATAGTTCATAATGTAAAATGAAATTAAATTTGAGGAGAGATGTAAATTCTCAGTTTAAAGAATTAAAGGCACAAGCTAATAATTAAAGTTAAAGCCAATGTGACGGAACTATAATTAAACCATGAGATGTATAGTACGCTATGGAGCGGTGGTGGGGCTCATAAATTGCACCAGGCTTCTCATGTATCATGCTACTGATAATAAATAATAATACCTACAAGCTAAGCTATCATCTGATTACCTTTGAGTGGTTACAAATCTTCCCCGCAGCTGCAGTGAAGGATTTAGGTCACAGTTCAGACGGAGTCATTGCTAGGCTACACATATTTATGTTATGATTTATAGACTGGTAGGTAATTAGGTCAGGAGAAAATAATTTAACACAGGGATAAGCCAATTACTAAACTTTCACGAAAGAACTTGAGTTACTTAAATGCGGTTAACAACGGAGGGTTCACTAGACGATCTGGCCAAAATAGTAGTTATTATAATATTACATTGCTTGACTGAAATTCACTGCAAATAGAATTAAGCTATGCTAAGGTTTCATCATCATACAAACAATACGCACTAAACAAAAACTCCAAACACAACCATTAGATTGTAGATAAATTAGGTTAATTAGTTTTAAGAATTAGATAATAAGTTAAGTTAAGGTGAAAGCGGCGAGGATGTGTGTATGTATTATAAGGTAGCTAGGCATATAGGTGTGAAAGGCATTAGATTTAGGTTTAGATTTAGGTATAGAATTTATAGGGGGGAAGGGGAGGTTACAGTCTCTTCTTCCTTTTTTGTTATCACCCGCGGGTACTTACTCGGCCTTTATCTCATCTGAAGGAAAGTGATGATAAAGCTAAAAAAAACGTTTTTCAATGTTAATAAAACACTACGCAAACGTATCGCAGAGAAACCTAGTACCAAACAAGACATAAAGACTTGAATTTTCAACTGAGATAAAATTTGAATTTGCAGAACACCCAAAAAGGTTGGTTCACTATGCGAAATTTAAATCTACCGTTCCAATAAAAAAAAACTGTGCGGATGGTGTTACATGGGCTGGCCGATCGCCAAGGTGGGATTGCCACGGTTCACTGAAGACGGATTCGTGTAGCAATCCTGATAGATTTCGTTTCGCAATTGATGTTTTAGCTTTTTTCGTTTGATCCAGTTAAAAAGACCGGCGGATAGAAAATCAGTCTGACTTTGTATTAACCCACTAACAATTTGGCCAGCGTGGAAGGTTATAGCCCAATCTTGGAATGTGGGAAGGCTTGCGCCCAGTAGTGGGACGTTTATACGATGATTATGATATGATTATCGTATCAGATGGTCGTGTCGAAATGTAACTGTACTTGCGTTTTATTGTATAATCATCATCATCATCAGCTTATAAACGTCCCACTGCTGGGCACGGGCCTCCCACGTGTACAACAGCACGTGGGGATATTGGGCCATAACCCACCACGCTGGCCCAATGCGGGTTGGTGGGTTTTGACTATTGCCATCTTACGACAGAAACCGGGACCAATGGCTTAAGAGAAAACACTACGTCGAAGCGGCATGCAAAATTCTCATACAAAACACAGAAAAACGACGTTTCGTAGTCCCCTGTTTCCTCCTTCAGAACTGGACCAATTTCTATTACTTTTTCAGCATTTGTCTGTATGTTTTTTTTTAAAACCAGCCACTTAATGTTTCTGAAGACGCCTTAAAACGAAGTGATTTTGCAAAATTTTGAAGGCTCCTGGTTATAAAATAAATGACTAAATGCAAAAAAATCAAACATACAGACATAGAAAATCTCTTTCTTTAACAGATGCTGAAAAAGTAATAAAAATTGGTCCAGTTCTGAAGGAGGAAACCGCGGTCTACGAAACGTCGTTTTTCTGTGTATTGTGTGAGAATTTTGCATACCACGTCGACGTAGTGTTTCGTCTTAACGTGCCTTCCGAAGCACGGAGGAAATGGAGATGTTTTTTTAATTGGTCACCCAACACACGACCCGGCATTGCGAAATTTGCTTAGCAGGCAAGATCGCAAGCCGAACGCGCTTGCCGCTGCGCCATCGAGCTCCTCGTTGTTTTGTATATCAGTAAAAAATTTCAGCAGAATTTTATTTTTATTTATTTTTTTAGAAAACTTTTTATTGACATATTAATAATGAAACAACAAACACCTGCCCTGCGGGCACGGGGGCCATGCAAAGGATTCATCAGAACAAAATATTATTTGGATGAATAAATTTATAAACGCTACGAACAAGTAGCCGCTACGGATCGCTACGGAGTCGCTACGAATTCGCTACGAAAATGTTCTGGAGACGTTACAAATAACATCATATAATGATCAATATGAAAATGTTATTACTTTTTTTTATTGGTGTACAGGGTATTTGGCGATAGGTAAGTAATCCCGTAACTAGGTCATCCTATTAAGTAAAAAAAACAAGTATTTGTACAGAAAAAAAAGGACTTGTCAACGTAGTAGGAAAGTTTTATGCTAGGTCGTTTCCAAATTTTTTTATGTGTTTTCTGTATTTGAGTCCTAAGATTAAATTCCTTTGCTTAAGAAACAAAAACAGATAAGGTACTTTTGAACTTTTTCTTATGAAAGTACAGCTTTCAAAGCAGATAAAGGACTAATCCTTTAATGTTGAAAGGTTAGATTCCTTTGCTTAAAAATAGGTACTTTTGATCTTTTTTTATGAAAATTAGGTCATATTTCAAAGCATATAATTAAAAGTTTGATTTGCCTTATTGTTTTGTACATTCAACAAAAAAAATATTGCTCTAGGCATAACAGATAAAAGCAAAAAATACTAAGTGCGTAACATTTGGTATACTATGAAAGAAACATAAAAAATGTTCTTTTTTCACAAACTATTCTGTTTTAGAGGTTATTTGGATAGCCCTTGGGGTGCACATTAAAGGATTATCAACACGGTGTAAAATATATAGATATAATATAATTTCAATAAACATGTCGCGTAGCGGTGAAAGAATACTACCACCCCTTGTCTTCCCATAGGTGTCGTAAAAAGTAGATTCAATATTCAAGGTTCAAGATTCAATATCATTTATTTAGGTTAGGCCATGTTTAGGTTACAGCACTTATGAATTTCAATTATGCCATCGGTTCGTAAGTCCTAACTATGGGGCGGGAGCCTTGTACTGAGAAGAACCGGAAAGAAACTCAGCAAGGGCATTTCTTTTCTCCCTTTCTTTTACAGCGTCAATTAGAGTTGAAAAATGCCCTCCCTATCATAGAAGGGCACATTCCATTATAATGATAAAAACAAAACAACTACAAGGACATAAAAATAAAAAATATATTTAGAAAAATAAAAAGTTCAGGTATTCATCAATATAAAATAATCAATGTAATCAATGTCTTACAGTACAGAAAAAATGAAAGTAAGAAGTAACTAGCGGACCAAAGACTGCACATACATCCAACAGCATGAGCGGTGATAGACTTACCACCTGTCACGCTGAGCACATGTGCAGTTGTATATTGGACTACGGCAGAGAACTGCTTTTGCTGTCCTCATTGCCTAGTCTCTGACTAACCCTTGGGGAGTTATAGTAATAAATATTAAATATGTAGGTATATATTCCGATAGTGAAAATATTGTATGTTGTCGCACAAGAATGTGCCACGTTAGGGCATTATACGGGTATGCGCTGAGTGCGTTAGCTTTATGGAAGGAAGTTACATGTTGATAGAGGTTATAATACATTACCTACTAATACATAGGTTTACACACCGCTTCAAACTCTTGTAAACTTGTGCTTCGAATTAACTCCAATTATCATCACGATATGTCTGCTAGCATACCTCTGCTATTATGAATACTAAGCAGTAATCAGTAAATCGTATCGGTGTCGCGTAGCGGTGAAAGTATACTACCACCCCTCTCTTCCCTTGGTCTGACTAATGACTGCACATATTATATCCAACAGCATAGAGCGGCGATGGGCTCATCATCTATTATGCTGAGCACATGTGGAGTTGTAATCTGGTGAAACTTGGACTATGGCAGTGTACGCTTTTTCGGTCCTCGTTGCTTAGTCTCTGACTAACCCTTTGGGGATAATGTATATCTGCATCTCGCTCACGTAGCGATGTAATTCATCGCTTTGTCTCTTTCACTCGATTGATTGGTACTACAAAATACCGACGGTCACGAAGAATAACGTTGTAGGGAAGCGATGGTATGGAGAATCACGTCGGGGTCACCATTGTAGTGAAGCGGAAGGTAGATAGGATGGAGATAAAATAAAAAATAAAAAAATGCGTTTATTTCAGTAATCTTAGATACAACACATTGCTAATACATCCCATTGAGTAATCGAAAGATATTTGTATTGGGAATGCCCCGCTACTTCCCTTATGGATAAAGATGGATGCCACTTTGAGGAAGGCAAAAGGAAGATCTTCCTCCGAGCTGGGTGGTATAGCTCGGGGACCGAGGTCCAACGGATGTTAGTTGGAGGTGATATATAAGGTGAAGGAGATGGTGAAACTTTGCTACCGCGATGCAGGCTTCCCATACTATTTTACTGTTGTAGTATGGTGATGTCGCTGAGTTGGCTTTTGTGGCGCCATCTGTTGACACGGTTGGTACTATGTTGCTTCGTGTCGAACTATGTGCGGCGTCATGCAGGTAGGTGGGCCACAACGTTATATCTGTGGTAATCGCAGATATGATGTTATTCTTCGGTACGTATGTTATAGTTGAGTAGGACTATTTTTCGATTCATACTACTAAGGGCATGTCGTTTCTTTCTCTTTTACTTATATCTATGTATGTTTGACAAATTATGCATCGGATGCTTGCTCAAATAGATCGCTGTGTATTCGAAAAATACGAGTGAGAAACAAGCGAGCTAGCGGAGCGCAGGCATAAAACATTGTCTGGACGATAAAACTGGACGCAAGAGACGATTACATCGCCTCTCAGTGAATGATAATGGAGCATTTTATAGGCGACTAGGAGGGACACCCGCCGCTTTTATTGGCACTATCAACGCAGGATAGCTTCAAAGGCTTATTTTAACTATGAATATTCTGGAAAAATAATAATAATGATGAAATAAACCAAGTTTTTGTTAGCTTTCACAATAATATGAAGACATAATATAAAAATAAATATTGTAATGACAGAGCGAAGAGAGTTCAGTCTGTGCTGGTTAACAGAACTGTAGGCTACCAAATGAAAAAAAAAAGATATGCCTCTGTAGAGGAAGTAAAGAGCGATGGTTAAAAATATTACCTACTTTATGCTGTTATATAAAAAATACACTCAATCATACATAAATCACGACTTTTATCTCCGAAGCGTTAGTCAGAGACTGAGCTCTGAGCTGAGCAGAAGCAGTCCTCTGCCATAGTGCCATAGTCCACTTTTCACCAAATAGCAACTGCACATGTGCTCAGTGTGACAGGTGGTGAGCCCATCGCCACTCTATGCTGTTGGATTTACGTGCAGTCTTTAGTCTGATAGTCGCCTTTTACGACGACACCTAGAGGAAGAGGGGGGGGGGGGGGTAGTATTCTTTCACCGCTACGCAACACGGCTATGAATGTGGTATTTATTGAGTCTTGAAAGCGTCCGAAGCCAAACAGATAGACGCTAGGAAATATCGTGGTTCAATGCCCGTAGTTCCGTTATAAGACTGATGAATCTATTACTAAAACCTATTTAAGAATACTTACCTGTGTACGGGAATAACTGTATACGTGTGACTTTAGCTGCTGCTTTAGTTAGTTACCCACCGGTTAATTTTAACCTTATAATTTACCTTATAATTATAAAAAATTAACCTTATAATTTAAAAAAAAACTGGTGGGTAACTAACTAAAGCAGCAGCTAAAGTCACACGTACACAGTTATTCCCGTATAAAATATACCATAAACTACAAGCAACTACGCAAATTTGCCCACCAAGATTTCATCTTTATACCGCAGCTTTGTGTACCTTAGCATTCACAAACACAACAAGTTGAAGTCCCCGCTAAGGTAAACACAATTCCCTCAGAATATTAGGCAAATATTAAAAGCAAAGGCGAATATTAAAACGTTCATCGTAAAAAGTTTTTAGCTAGTTTCAAATTAAAGCGTGGTAGCCGTGGGCAATTTTCCACAGGACCTCACTTCCCGTTGAGCATGCCATGAAGTAAGAAAAAAAAATGGAGAAACTCTACTTTCCATGCTTGTGATAATGGCAGCCTTATTTTGTGACTTGAAGATTCTAAATAATCACAAAGTGCAAAAAAGAACTATTTTTGTGGGATTAACTCAGAAATTGCGTTGTAAAAATCAAAAGAAAACAAAAACAAACCTGAAAGCATCTATATATAATGTTGAAATTTTGCATTCATAATGCTAAATAGATATAGGATAAAATGTTTACTAGAAAAAATCAACGAGTCTCAGGAAACTCGAATAGGATTCGATACATTTTATCCTGAAAATACCTATTCGATATTATTATAGATGTCCCTTAAAACAAGTTCTTTGGACTTAACGGGGTAACCCAGTTGCTGTATTACATATTCAACGTAGGCATAGACCACAGCGTCCCATTTGTAACACACCTCATTAATGGTAAAGCATATTTTTTTCTATTAGTTCTTATAGAAAAGATACCTCGTCAGACACTTTAGGTAGGCTTCTTTAAAGGTATTATAACTATAGACGACAACGCGTAGCAAGTTTTTGCGCACTAAGTTGCGGCTCATGTCTGCTAACGGCTGACAGCAAGACCGCCTTCTACGCACCACGCCGTGTTGTCAGCTGTCATCTAGCTAAGCACATTTTTGGGGTCTTTTCATTTTAAAGTTTATTTTGTTGAACTCCAAACAAGTTGAAAATACAAAATTACAATAATTATTGTACATTGTACGAATTCACAATATTTTTTAGTTATTTATTGTAAGCTAAACAACAATGGTTACAGTTAACATAAATAAACAGAAATATTGACAGTAAAACCGAGTGTCACGCAACATAATAACTATGGATTAATTATTTAATACTAGCAAATTCGTCCGTAGACCCGGTACGCCGTTTATTACGCATTTGTAAAATTTTCTTATAATCAAACCGTGTCCTGACAATTACACACATAACAAAAAGTTGTTAGCCAAATAGGTGCAGCCGTTCTGAAGTGATGCGCGATCATGGCAATTGTTTTATTTACCTACATAGATGTGGGCGAAATCAAGTATTGTGTAGTCTTAGAAAGACGAGTGTGGAAAAAAAAGATCGTGGTTGGAGGAAAAGTACTCTTAATATTGATGGTGGCAAATTTTATTTTTCTTGGTCTTTCTTTAATGTATGATACTATGTTGTTTAAGAGAAATTGATCCTTATGAATGAAAAAAATGAAACTCTTTCGGTTGGTATCATAAAATACAGGATGTTTTTTTTTTCAAAATTCACCGGTTCGATTCCCGACTCAAACAGGTGATTTTTCAAAAATCTTTAATTTGCAGTTTTAATTATTTTTAAAAATAAAGGAATGTTTCCATTTAGTAAAATTTGCCATCATCGATTTTAAAGGTACTTTTCATCCAACCACGCGGTCCTTTTTATCCACCCTGTATATATTTATGTGTGTAAGAGTACTAGCTGTACCCCGCATGCGTTGCAATACCACATTTTTTCTAATCATACTAGTTTGGGCTGTGCGTTGATATTTCAGTCAATTAGTCAGTAATTAAGTCTCATTTTTCCTTTTTTATGTTTAGTTGATGGATACTTATATAGGGATGACCGCTCTAGTCATAATACTTGGAAGGGTGCAGCCTCATACGCCAGCTCCCCGCAAAGTAGCCATTACCGCTCGCGAGTGGAGAAATTGCTTTGGCGCACTCCATTGGCCATGTAAATTTCATTTTTTACCCGTTCCTCTCGTTGAGCCTTTGTGGAAAAACAGTTTTGCTGACGAGCTGTGTTACACTTTCCAGTTATCTTTAAGAACGTTGTATCATATTGTGTTTGTGTATGTTAAAAATTGTAGGTTGGAATCCTGCTGCATGAAAACGAAATAATAGTTAGCACAATTTTTAAAAAAACTTTGTCGCTTAGCAGTGAAGGAATACTACCACCCCCTTTCTTCCCTTGGGTGTTCTAAAAGGCGACTAACTGACTAAAGACTGCAAATATATATAACCAACGGCATGGAGCAGCGATGGGCTCATCACCTGTCACGCTGAGCACATGTGCAGTGGCTATTTGGTGAAAAGTGGACTATGGTAGAGGACTGCTTTTGTTGTCCTCATTGCCTAGTCTCTGACTAACCCATCTGGGATAATAGTCGTAATTATATATATGTAGGTATGTACGCTATTTCAGTTTCAAAATTATTGGACGTTATTACAAAAATTTGTAAGGCTTTAAACAATTAACACATTTAATTTTTCTCAACAAGAAAATATTCTATTAAGGAGAACAGGAATAAAATGGCTTCCAACTTAAATCATGCGTAATGAGTATGTAAGGCCCATAACTGAAATGTTCAATTCTCGAAGGGAAGCGTTAGCAAACATTATTTGTGTAATTACCGCTTTTTTATACAAACTTTTGATGGAATAATAAAGTAGCTTGCTCCACGACCAGCTAACCAATTGAGTTAGCTAATAAAATATATTATCAGAACTTCGCTTTTAAAAATGTATTGATGGTAATCAGGCATTACTAAGGTTTGCCACTGGGGTTAATTTGAAAGTTTATTTTTATAATGTTATGGTTTGTATAATTTTAACGCAAATTGTGTTGCAGGCAATTTACAAATTGAAAATGACAGTGTCGGAAAAATTTCCACGAGCAGTATTCGAACCCGCAACCTTCTGGCAATCCGGGCCAGCTGCTCTTTCCAGCTAAGCTACCGTGGAACTTATCCAGCCTGACGAAATTTTTTTTTTTTTTTTTTAACCCTAAGAAATGCCCTTACGCATACCCATCGGACTGGGGCGCCCGATGGGTTATGTGGGACTCGCCTGAAGGGCCCTACCCACTAAAACTTAGGGATGCTCAGAACTTCCGCCAAAGAGACTCAAGAGCTACGGGAATTCATCTGGTGACTCAACCGCGGCTCGAGTCAGCGGGCCGTCACCACGGACGGACGCCTTGAGGCCTAGCCTCACCAGAGGGCAACCTGGAGCATATCAGGTTGCCCTCCGATACATTTGCGAACCACACGCGCGGATGTAGGGCTCCCCCTGCCCGTACACCCGCGGTTCGCTAAGGGGGGGGAAGAAGCTGGGCAAACCCACGCCTACTTCTCCCAGCGCGCCTGCGGCGGATTGCGTCGGAAAATGGATCCACTTCCCTAGCTCTCTCCGCCGCCTCCTTCTGCGTTAAGATGGATTCGCAGAAGGAGAGTACCGCGTCCCACGACCTTTTAGCGGCCAGCATGGCCGAGACCAATACTGGCAAAGACAGGTCGGGACCTACGACTGCGCATAGCTGCGCGCGCTCAGCCGACCAGGCTGGGCATGCCTCCAGCGTGTGCAGAGCAGTGTCGTTCGACATGCTGCACTGGTGGCACGCCGTCGTCGGCTCTCTCCCCGCTATTCGGCACAGATACCTCCCGAAGCAGCCATGCCCCGAGAGGACCTGTACCAAGCGGAAGGAGAGTGAGCCCCCCTTGCGACCGACCCATCGCTCCAGGACGGGCCGGATCGCTCCAGCCTGACGAAATTGATCAACACACTTTTTTTTTTTACTTTATAAGCTAAAGGCGCGCCCATTCAATGTCGACAAACTACGTTATCAACATCCGATCTTAATATTTTTACAAAAGATCAGTTAAGAAATAGGCAAGATATGCGCTTAAATATACTTTAGTTAATTTTTTAAACACTGAAAAAAGACGACAACTTCGCATTCGGGTGGCTGCCTTATCCACTTGGCTACCGAGGTCTGGTTTTCACCCGTCGAAATTTGTCAGTGCTTGATGCTGGTGTTTTTTTTTACTTTGGCAATATATACGAGTGTTATAAAATATAATTTAATTTTGTTGCAAACAATTTACAAATTGAAAAACTGGAAAGAGCACCTGGCCCGGATTGCCAGAAATTACTGCCATAATGACCAGTAATTTTTTCGACACTGTCTTTTTTAATTTGTAAAATGTTTATTTTTATGTTAAGCTCGGCATTTGACTCCACCTGACAAAGAAAAGTTAAGTACAACCTGTATCTGTCCCACTGCTAGGCAAAGGCCTCCATCATTGAAACCAAGTC
This sequence comes from Scoparia ambigualis, assembly GCA_963921215.1. Classification (NCBI taxonomy): domain Eukaryota; kingdom Metazoa; phylum Arthropoda; class Insecta; order Lepidoptera; family Crambidae; genus Scoparia; species Scoparia ambigualis. The sequence continues at coordinate 27,002,911 of OY992516.1, forward strand.
ATCATTGCAATTATTGATGGATATTGGCTTAATCACCAATGCGTTGGTGATCAAAAATCCGGAGAAATCCGAAACACATTAAACTTGATGTTAAGTGTAAATGGAGTCCAGTCGGGAGGACAACTGGTGCATCGTAAGAGACGTAATAAATAATAAAAATAAAAAAACACACACCAATTATCTACCCCAAGATAAGCTTCTATTAAAACTCGTTAATATGTTTAAACTAGACAACGGATAAATTTACATAAATATAGGAAAACACCCAGATCCGAAATCAAATCAGAAGAACAGTTTTCTCTAAATTGACCCGACCGGGAATTGAACCCGGGACCTCAGAGATGGCGCGCGCTAACCACTCGACCACGCAGGTCGTCCCTCAGTCAGCGTAGCATCGTCATACTATCACACTAAAGGCTCACAAAGTGCCTCTTGCCTCGTCCCGCCGTACTTATACGACACGATATTGATCTTTTACTTGGGTGTCGTAAAAGGCGACTAACGGACTAAAGACTGCACATACATCCAACAGCATAGAACGGCGATGGGCTCACCACCAGTCACGCTGAGCACATGTGCAGTCGCTATTTGGTGAAAAGTGAACTATGGTAGAGGACTGCTTTTGCTGTCCTCATTAACTAACTAACCCTTCGGGGATAATAGTCGTCATTATTTGTATGTATGTTCTATACATAATACTGTAACATGCTACAAGGAATAGGATCCGCTCAATAAGTTTAAACTTCAATAATTAAAATTGCAACGTTGATTTACCAAAAATTGGTTTGAAGCTATCCCAACAAAGTCTATCTGTAACAAAACAAGTGCCTGGCTTAAATTTAAGCCCGGCAATAGTATTGTAAATAGCTGTGAATGACGTGAAGTAGTCACAACACCACCCACTAATAATGTGACAAACTTCAGCGTAATTAGAAACCGCTAGTAATTGAGAACTGGGCTGCGATGTAGTGACGGGCGGAGCGGGAGCTTTAATGTCATCATCAGCATATAAACGTCCTCCTGTTAATATGAGGAGATTGAACCATAACTCACCACGCTGGCCTAATGCTAGTTCACCAACTAGCATTAGGCCAGCCCCATTGAAGCAAGCCACTGAAGCGGTTTAGTCCCTACTTCAGAATAGGAAAACCAAATTGTATTCTTGAATAGGGGAATAAAAATTGTAAGCTTTTGTAAATAGGCTTATAATTTTTATTCCCCTATTCAAGAATACAATTGCTCAGGGCCTCTCCCTCTTCAATGGATCGTTCATACATTCGTGGCAATTGATTCATCTACATAAAATGAATAATATAAAATAACATTCTTTTATTTCTCTCTCACATGTTTAGGTACATCATATTTGATATAACAATATAAACTATCTTAAACAATATTATGTTGGCAGCCAAAATGTGAGACACTGATGCCCGAGATAGGTTTCTTTAAAAGAGACCCGTATTACTGGTCACCAGAATGTTCACCCTCTGTGTTGATTCACATTTAATTAACTTACATAGTTATCTGAGAAATATAAAATCCAAATAAAAATTAAACAAAAGAAAATGTATGTGTGTAAGTACGTTTTTGTGCAATAAAAGGTATACAAATATTAAAAATTATATCTGTGGACGTAATAATGATTCCGTTTGTAAATAGTCTAGGGTTTTTAGCCATTTTTTTTACAAGCTGACCTAGGGAGAGGATAAATGGATAGTATATCGTTAAACTTATTGTAAACATAGATTATATATATACAGCTCATAATTTATGCATAGAAGCTATAAATTACGCCGAAACAGCCACACTGTGTTCGCGGCGTCCGCCACAACGACCGCGAGCGAATGTCTGTCCATCAGGCAGTAATCTGGCGCGGCCGCAGCGGCACGACCTCTCTCCATGGAATGCATGCGCACTTTGCATTCCGAAATACTGAATGTCCAGCTGAATGTAAATTGAATGCCTTTGACGCTTCAGAAGGTAGTCAGTCCTAAACATGTAATAATAATATTATTTATATCAACTAATTATAAATACGGGATTGTCTGCCCATCAGCCGCTATGCCTTCGAGCTCATCCCAAATTCGTAAATTCTTTATTGCGGCTACGACAATTTAAATTATTATTACTTTCATTTGAGCCCATCATTCTCACGACCCAACATCAAGCGAATAGTCATTCCCCTTAATGTTTCCACGTAATTAAAGGGGTGTACCGTAAAAACAGGGCATCATAACATTTCGGATTCCATAATCTCCCATACCGCATTTAGGCTATGGGCCTAATATGTCCGCGTCCAAAAATTTCGGCCACAACAATCCTGAGGGTCGGTCGGACCCTTGGTAGAGATTCCGTGCCGTAATCACGGGGGAATGCTTCCCATTAGGAGGGACATTGAGTGCGTTCGGCATGTGGGAAGTTAATTGAAAACAGGTGGGCAAGTATTTGAAAATGGACATTTTTGAGTGTCGCCGAGGTAATCGAAAAAAAATGAGTTTTGCGAAAATCTTAGGACAGCGGGTAGTTGTAAAAAGATATGGGTTAAACAGGGTGAAATAGGTTTTAAAGAGGGGTGAAATTAGATAGTTAAGAAAAATTTCTAAGTATCGTAATAAAATCGTACTCCTAAAGCTAAGATTTGGCAGGAAAGTTGAATTAACGCGAACGTAGCTGCGGGCAAAATCTAGAATGTATATAAAATAGTGAGTATTACATTTCCTTATACACTCAGGACTATTATCCCGAAAGGGTGAGCCTGATACTAGGCAATGAGTACCGCAAAACTAGTCCTCTGTCATAGTCCACGTTTCACCAATTAATATTAACTACACATGTGCTCAATGTGGCATGTGAGTCCATCGCTGTCATACTGTTGGTTGTATGTGCAGTCTTTAGTCCATTAGTCGCCTATTACGACACCCAAGGGAAGAGAGGGGTTGGTAGTATCCTTTTAGGGAGCTGCTGTGCTACACGGCATTTCAATATTAATCAGCTCAACGCTAACATCGATTTGTCAATTTCATTTGCACATTGTCCTACTCACTATAGTAACAAACATCTGAGGGCCTTCTCTCTAACCCAGTGGTTCTTAACCTTTTAGTCATGAGGGACCATTTGAAAAAATTTCAGCGTTGCCATGGACCACCCCCCAGGTTTAGGGATAATGTACAGTATATATATGTAAATGAATACCTGGACTCTAAAGTATTTATTCGCATTTAGATACTAAAAGGTTCTATTTTTAAATAAACACGCATAAAATTATACAAAGCCCACACAATTTACAGATTTTTTAAAAACCCTTCTGAATCCTTATCTTATTTATTAGGATGGCTTTGCGGACCGAGTTATTCGTCAACTCGCACAGTAGGGATGCACGATCCGGGTCGTCGATCTGATTTTTTGAATCGTAATGGATCATAACGCCACGATCCGATCCATAGATCGGATCGCATGCCGTCGATCCGATCTTCAGGAAATCGATCCGGATCGGATGCAAATAAGTAAGACACAATTAATTTTAAATCTTTATTAGGTAAACCCATGTAAACCTTGTAAATAAGTTTGCATGTGACTGGATACACACATTTTATGCTTATATACTTACCCCACAACGTTTGTTCATAACAATTTAACAGCTATATCAATCTACCCGCAAAGGTTGCCGCCAAAATCAAAATGTAAACAAAGATAGAACACGTTTGTTACAAATAAGCCTAAGTATGTTCCCATTTTTTTTTAAACAAACCTCGTTTTAATGCATACGATCCAAGCGATCCGATCTTTCAAGTTTTGTATCGATCCGGCAAAAATCGTATGAACTCGATCCGATCCGAAAATCGCTGGATCGTATGCCTGCCGATCCGATCTTTCAAAGGGTCGGGTCGGATCGGCGCATCCCTATCGCTCGCGCATCCCTATCGCACACTGTGCGAGATGGCACTTTTTGATTTTATCTATTATTATAGTTGTCAACTCGCACATACGTACAAAGTATAGTCGAATAAAAAATTGGAAACAAGAAATTGTGTTTTATTTTGTACTCATAACTCATAACTGTCTGGTATCAAACATTTATTATAACTTTTTCCAAACCTATTTGTAATTTACTGTACATTACTACCTCAGATTTAACTGTTGCGCGAGTTGACGACACAAATAATAGGTAAAATCAAAAGGTGCCATCTCGCACATCTGTGCGTGTTTAAAGCGTGCGAGTTGACGAATAACTCTGTGGACCACTTAGGATTGTTCCAGAGACCACCAGTGGTCCGCGGACCACCCGGTTAAGAACCACTGCTCTTACCGCATCCGAAATTTCGTCTGCCCGTAATTCGTCGCACGCACACGGCTGTGTGCGTGTACTTCGCCAATCGCTAGTGAAAAAAACCGGCCAAGTACGAGTCGGACTCGTCCATGAAGGGTTGCATAGCAGCAAGTAACATCATATAAAAGTTCTTGTAGTTCGTAATTTTCGGTGGAAGTTTGCATGGTAATGTAGGTACATCATATCTTTATTTTTAGTTTTACCATTCTCTTATTTTAGAAGTTATATACACACATTTTACCACTTTGGAAGTGTCTCTCGCGCAAACTATTCAGTTTAGAAAAAAGTGAAATTAGAAACCTCAATATCACTTTTGAAGACATATCTATAGATAGCCCACACGTATGGGTTTGATGAAAAAAAAATTTGAGTTTCATTTCTAAGTATGCGGAACCCCCAAAATTTATTGTTTTTTTTTTCTATTTTTGTGTAAAAATCTTAATTCGGTTTACAGAATACATCTACCTACTTACAAGTTTCAACAGTATATTTCTTATAGTTTCGGTAAAAAGTGGCTGTGACATACGGACGGACAGACAGACAGACATGACGAATCCTTGAGGGTTCCGTTTTTTGCCATTTGGCTACGGAACCCTATAAACAACAGCGCTCATGCATCGTACGGCGAATTACGGGCCAACGAAATTTCGGATTCGCTTAGAGAGTAGGCCTCAGCTCCAGAACGTAATCGAATATCACACGAGCTATTTGAGGGGACGCAACGTTGTTTATGGCACGGAATTAAATTAATACTTAGCCTGATTTAATGCCGAAATTACGTGTTCAATGTTGTGGAACCCGATAATGATTGTTATTAATTTTGCAGCGGCGAGGCACGAGGCTAATCAATCCGGTCGATGTCGATACGTTCGTCCGTTAACGCTTTCAATCATCAACGTTATATGGCGGAGGATGATTTTGAAGTTTATTAATTATTTTGGAAATGTCATGGTAATTAGAACAGTAATTATAAACGGGATTATTCAGTATTACGCTGTATCTTATCTTATCTTATCTTAGTGGGACCTGCCGAGGTCTTCCTCTCGCAGTAGCAAGTCTACCAATTACCTAGTGTGTAATTACCAAACACAGAGAAAAGCAAAGTAATTATATTAATAAACTTAATAAAGTAAATTTAGTAAATAATATTTTTTTTTTGATTGTTGATTGTATAATTTGGTAACGACATATTGTTTTGTAAATGTCGTTACTTCTATATTATTTTCTAGAGTTTCTTGTGCCCGTTCTTCTTCACAGCTAAAAGACGTCCTGAATGGGTGGGATGGGTGGGAGCCTATGCCTACCCATCCATAGTAGTAAAATTAAGTTTAGACGATTCAAAATGCTTTTTTTAAGTTTACTGAATAAATAAATTATGATTTGATTCTCAGTTTTGGCATCGAAATGTCTAAAAATTTTGGCAGCAGGTGCGATTTGGCGGGAAAATAAATATGCGGAAATGGAAAAAAAAAAATTAAAAAATCGAACGCAGTTCAAATAAAATTTTGCGTTCACGATGCATTAAATGTACCACAGAAACGAAATAATCGACCTTGTTCATACTAAAGTAATCTCTAAGTGTATCAAAACACGGTACAAAGTCAAGTGGAGAGCGCGGCCAGCACGGCCAAGTATGGCTGCTTGGGGTCTGACGGAATAGCGAGTTTTTAGTTGCGGCCGCTTGGGGCTTGACGGGTTAAAGTAAAGAACAGCCTGTATACTGTCCTACAGCTGGGTAAAGGCCTCCTTAACCCTTCAAGCCTCAAGCGACCATATTATTGGCCGCACTTAAAAACTCGCTATTCCGTCAGACCCCAAGCGGCCATATATGGCCGCGCAGGCCGCGCTCTCCACTTGACTTTGTACTGCGTTTTGATACACTTAAAGACTACTTAAGTATGAACAAGGTCGATTATTTCGGTTCTGTGGATATTTTATGCATCGTGAACGCAAAATTTAACATGAACTACGTTCGATTTTTTTTTTCCATTTTCGCAAATTTAAATTCCTGCCAAATCGCACCTGCTGTCAAAATTTTTAGACATTTTGTTGCCAAGGCTGAGAGGTTAAATGAAATCAAGTCATCACTACTATTGATGGGTATTGGCTTAATTACCACGCTTGCCAAAAATGCGGATTGGTGATCACAAACCCTCTATGCATCCAAAAATCCGAAAACACATTGCCCGACCTAGGAAATGAACAAGGACCACCGGGTCATACAGGGTTAATTTTGGGCCCAACGCCAAAAAAAATATGGGGTAAAAAAAAAAAAAAAATTACGTAAAAATAATAAATGTTTTCTATTTTAAAATACAATTTATTGGCTGCTTTTTAAATCCTATATTTATAGGTGCGTACGCTCACTCTTGCGGTCAAAGCTACGACGCGCCGTCATTGGTGCAAGGGGTGAATAATAATAATAATAAATAATAAAGTTTCCTACACTCACACCAATGGCCTAGCCCAAGAGAAGCTTCGAAGAAACTCGTTGAATTGTTACTAGACAACGGATAAACATACTTAATATAGGTACTAAAATACATACTTATCATACATAGAAAACACCCAGACCCGAGACAATTTAGAATAACAATAATTTCTAAATTGACCCGACCGGGGATCGAACCCGGGACCTCAGTGATGGCGACACCATGAAAACCGGTGTACAAACCCCTCGACCAAGGAGGTCGTCGGTAATAATGGCGGTCACCCGCATGCGCTTTGATAATACGGCGGCCGCGCGCTAGGTGACCATGATTTAAATTTTCTTACACACAGCGGCTACACAAGGCGTGTCGAAGATACTCACTCCACTCTACCAGGGTTGAGTGAGGCTATATTTTATTTCAAGCAAGCCGTTTCGGGAAATATGTACTTAGTATATTTTAACAGTGTTGAGGCTTTATTTTACTCCATGCTAGCCGTTTCATAGTTTCTAACTCCACTTGAACTGTGTTGAGGATTTTTTACTCCACATTAACCGTGAGAGGCCATACCTATTTCACCCTAACAGTTTCACGTTTCTACGTCCTCCGTGGAAAAAAGCAGAGTCTCAACATCGTTGAGGACGTGGGTTCGATTTCCACCGGAAGTGGACATGTTTTCAACGTTTCGTTATTTTCGGGTTTACTTATCAATAATGATTTGGTGAAGACATCTTAAACTATGTCATTGATGTTTACAATGACTCAACCAGTAGCGGGAGAAACGAAACTTGGCCATTCGCGCTGCTTGCAGCGCTAGCGCCTGTGCCCGTGCCAGCTGCGCCACTAGGATCTTCGATCTGTCGCCGTATATGACGGTCAGTCCGACGATAGCCTGCTTTCATTGAACACCCATAGATTTTACAATTTCTCAGAGAAGAACCTCATAAAAAATAAAAGGTTACTCATAATTACCCTTTCTCGCCCTAATGGTTTGGAAGATTTGGACATTTTTCACCAAAATACACGTAAATGCAAGGAAAGTGTCAAAGTAGTTGGTCGTCACGTGAACCCCCTTTAGTCTTTAGTATTTAGTTTCACTATAATTAATATTTTATTAGATTTTAGGTAAATTTGATTAGTTTTATTAATGATTTAAAAAGTCCATAACGCATGCCGTGGCTGTCTGTAAGTAAAAACTGTGCTTAGATAAGGCTTATGTTTGTAACAGTATCATTGTTTTTGTTAGTATATGTTTTTGTTAACTGTCCAAAAAATAAATAAATAAATAATAATAATTAAAAAAATAATAATAAGTACTTACCTACTTAAATAAATGAAAAAAAATAAATTGTATTAATGTACATAAGCCTCGAAGCTCCAAAACTAAATTAGGAAATTGAAATAATAATAATAATAATAAAAGAAGCTCTCTGGTCAATGTCATCATAACGTCATGTATTTTTATCGGAATTTTATTTTATTTCTGTAACATAATTTTTTAACAATAATTTGATTTACAGCCGTTTGAAAATATAGTTTGAAAATAACAACAATGAAAAACCACAAAAATGTTTGCAAAACATTGGAAAAAATCAAAAATAAGGAAAAACAATGTGACGTTTACACGTCAACGACCAACTAATATGAAAATCTTATTGTTCTGAGCAATGATATTATTTATTGTAACATCATTGGTTCTGAGATGAAAATTACGAAAATGACATGATGCAAACAAGAGCTAAACGAAGCGCACGCCCTCCACCATCGCCTGCTCCGCCATCCTCAAGCTCCTCGTCTGATGACTTCACCAGAGACGAGTCGAGCAGCGCGAGCGGGCGATCGCCGTCCCCGCCGCCGCCACAACGACCTGCGCGACGTGGACGACCACCGCTACCGGCACGCTTGGGATCAGTGGGGCAATCTGCCCCGCGTACGACCCCCGCTACCGGTGGTGTAGTGCGCCGCATGCGATGGACTCAACAAATAAATGAGAACTGCATGCGCGCCTACTACAGGGCAACAGAGGGAGGAATTAACCTTACTGCGTATCGTGTTAGGATGCTGTCTTTGTTTCAGGCCTTTGAACCGACCATAGACGTGTCTGCCCAACGATTGTCGGATCAAGTGCGGGTGATCCAGCGTAACAACTTGCTGGATCAGTCAGCACTTGATCGGCTACGCCTGGAGTCACTACGTATTTGTGCGGCTTCTTCTTCGGTGCAGGATCGCCCTGCCCCACAATTACCGGCCGTGACGCCGGTTTTGGTGGCGCGAGTAGATCCGGTACCCGACGATGAAGATTTCATAATTACGAATGTAAGTACACAGACGAATGAGCAAATAAGGAACGCTTTGAAAAATGCTATTCTACAGTATCGTGACACGCGTAACTCTAGGCCGCGTATACCTTGTTTGCCCACGAATAGACATAATTTGGCGTTAATGAGTGCCTTGAACGATTTACTGGTTCCTTATCTTGGAACCAGTGAAAGTTTAATTGATACCCACTCGATCCTTTATTGTGGGGCCATCGCGGTGTGTCGCGTTGCTCGTGTCAAATTCCAGGATTCTGACCGAGTACCGCGGCGAACCGGGACAGCCCCTGCTTGGCAATTGAGGATTGAGGGGCGTATTAATAAGTTCAGGACACTCATTGCAAAGCTAATTTGCTTCAGAAATGGCAATAATCGGCCTCGCGTCATGCGATTCGTCACACAAGCCTTTGTTGGGACTGATGTTCGTCCGGAAAACTATATGGCTTGTGTGACGGAACGTATTGACTTTCTGAAGCAAAAAGTCTATGCGTGGGCAAACCGTATACGTCGCTACAGAGTGCGTGTGGACCGATACCAACAAAATCGCCTCTTTCAAAGTGACCAAAGAAAAGTATACAGACTGTTACGGCGAAAGGCGTTCGCAGTAACAGCGGCGAAATAAGGGTTAGGCAGGAGGTATAAGGGAATAAAGTACTTACAGGGATGATGAGTCACAGGAACCGGGGGGGCGAGCTGACCACGGGCGGCGAGGTAGGTTGGTTTCCTGGCGCACAGTCACTACACTACACAATAGGCATTTAGGCGGTCTCTTCACATTAGGTTCAGGAGTCACTATAATAAGGGCAGATACCAGCGCGCGTATTTTGTGGGCGTCTCGCGTTAGCTAGCAGACACACGAGTCGCCCGCTCGGCTCACGAAGCTAGCGGCTGCGGGTCGCGCAGCGGTGGCGCCGCGGCAGATAGGCGGACGCGGTCGTCAACAACCGCCGAGTCAACCGCTTTACCGATGGCGGTATAGTTTGAATGGCCGTTGCGCTGTGGCGCAAACATCTTCCCGGGGCCCAGGGTGGGCTCATCCAATGGGAGCCTGGCGATCCGGAATACAGGCCTCCGAAGATGTCCATTCGCGGTGTCCAGGTCTACCACCCGCACGACGCCATCCTTCCCAGGCAGGGTGCGAGCAATGCGCCCCAGTCTCCATTGGAGGGCAGGCAGGTTGTCCTCCTTGATGAGGACGAGCTCGCCAACTCGGGGAGGGGAGGATGGGGACAACCATTTGGAGTTTGAAGGGTATGCAGGTAGGACTGGGTCCACAGCGTCCAGAAGCGCTGGGAAAGGGCCTGCACCATCTGGAATCGCCTACGTGTGGAGATCGGCCTATCTTCCACGGATAGTTCGGGAAGGGCCGTTAGTGGGCGGCCTATAAGGAAATGTCCGGCTGTAAGCGGCTCAAAGTCTGAAGGATCAGACGAAAGTGGGCAGAGAGGTCTTGAGTTGAGGACCGCTTCAATTCGAGCTAAAAGTGTGGAGAATTCCTCGAATGTGAGGTGTTGTTCGCCAATTACGCGATATAAAAGTTGCTTTGTTGATTTTACGTTGATCTCATGTAACGCACCGAACCATGGTCCCTTAGGGACGTTCAACAACCAAGTAATGTGCTGACCAGCGAGCTTGTGCGCAATCGTGTCATTGTTTAAGGCAAGAAAGTTTTGTACTTCGATGAGCTGATTTTTAGCGCCTACATAATTTGTACCGCAGTCCGAGCGGATGAGAACCGGGGCACCGCGGCGTGCTATAAAACGCTGTAATGCCGCGAGGAACGCTTCCGTGCTGAGGTCCGAGACCGGTTCCAAATGAACCGCCTTAGTCGAGAGGCACACGAATATACAAAAGTACGCTTTTAAGAGTTTAACATTACGTAGGGTACTAGATTTAACGAGGAATGGTCCGGCAAAATCGGTCGTGACTTGACTAAATACTGGCTGAGGCGTAACTCTATCGGCTGGCAGGTCGGCCATGAAGGGCGCTTGCGGCTGGGCCCGGCATCGAAAGCATCTAATGCATTTAAAAACTCGGTGTCTAATAATACGGCGCGCGGACAATATCCAAAATTGTTGGCGTAGGATAGCGTGTGAAGTGTCAGCGCCAGGGTGGCAGTGTATTTTGTGGTAGTGGTCAATGATAAGGTCTACAAGTGGGCTAGAGCTGGGAAGTATGAGCGGATGCTGCGCGTCATATCGGATAGACGCATGGGACAGTCGTCCACCAACTCTAAGGAGCTCATCTTTAATGAGAGGTGACAGCCGCTGGAGTCTGACGGAGCAGATTTTGCCAGTTTGAAGGCGGTGGATGTCCTCTGCAAACTCATTGTGCTGAACACTGCGCACCCAGTAAAGTAGGGCCTCTCTTCGTTCACTGACGTACAAGGGGCCTGAGCGTCGCGAATCTGGGTGGTGTCTGCAGTTGTGCAGAAAGCGTTTTAGACAAGCTGTCACTCCGACGAGCTTGTCTAGTGAACTGAACCGAGTGAGCAGGTCAAAGTCAAGACCGGGCACTGTGACCAGTGACGGGACGTGTTTGGGCTTAAGGCCGGGCAGGGCGTGATGGCCCAGAGCTAAGGGCATCGCAGGCCAAGACTCAGAAGGCTGTCCAAGCCACGTGGGAGACCACCATAGGTCGTGGGCTGACAGGGATTGCGCAGACATCCCTCTGCTTGCGCAATCTGCCGGGTTGAGCTCGGAAGGTACGTGTCGCCAGGTACATTCCGGTGAGCCTGAGTTGATTTTGGCTACCCTGTTGGCTTCAAAGGGTTGAAGACGGTGAGGCGGTGTATTGAGCCAGGCCAGGACTATCGTACTGTCTGACCAACATATGTGTTGTTGTATACTGATATGGGCTGATAACTGAACCGACACACGGATCATGAGCTGGGAGAGTAGGGTGGCGGCCGACAACTCTAACTTGGGGATTGTGAGGCGATTCTTGATTGGTGCGACTCGCGACTTGGCGACAATCAAGTGTACTAAAGTATCTCCGGAGGCATTGAGCTCATGGAGATAAACAACGGCGGCAAACCCGGCCTCAGAGGCATCTGCAAACCCGTGAAGCGAGTATGCAGCTGAGCCTTTGTTTGCACAAACGTGCCAAGGGAAGCGAATGCTAGACAATAGCGGCAGATCCTCTGAGATGTGGTGCCACTCCGTTTGTACTTCAGAGGGAGTGAGCTCATCCCATTCCAGCTTCAGTAGCCACAATTGCTGAAGCAGCAGCTTTGCGCGGAAGATAACGGGAGAAACCCAGCCGTTTGGGTCATAAAGTGAGGCTACGGTACTTAAAATAGACCGCTTTGTGACATGTGTGATGGGGGGCAGAGAGATGCGGTAGGTGAACTCGTCTGACTGAGGGCTCCACTGTATACCCAAGACCTTAATGGACGTGGACTCTGGGTTCATGTCGAAGTCCTTGGGCATGTCGCATTGGTTGTCGGGAAATCTCTCGAGCAGCCTAGGCGAGTTAGATGTCCTCTTACTGAGCTGAAAGCCGCCCAGGTCTAGCAGACTTATCAACTCGTCCTGAAGTGCTTGGGCGGATTCAACCGTGTCATGACCACACAAGATGTCATCAACGAAGATAGACTTGCGAAGAACCTGAGCGGCTCCAGGGTAGCGATGGCCTTCATCATCAGCCAGCTGGAGCAGAGTGCGGATTGCATGATATGGGCTTGATCTTAAGCCGTACGTGACTGTATTGAGGGAGTAGGTGAGCAGAGGGTGATCTGGTGAGGACCGCCATAGTATCAGCTGATACCGTCTCTGGTCTGGGGCAACCAGCACATTTCTGAACATCCTCTGGATGTCAGTGCTGAAAACAACTGGATGCGTTCTGAAGGACATGATGATGTCCACAATGTCCTGTTGAAGGGCGGGGCCTGTGTGTAGGCATTCATTTATGCTGACACCATTGGAGCTTTTGCAGCTACCATCAAAAACAATGCGCAGCTTGTCCGACCCTGACTTAAATACGCCATGGTGAGGGATGTAGAAGTGAGGTTTATGGGCGAATGTATTTGGGTGACAGGGAGCCATGTGCCCTAAGTCGATGTATTCGGCCATAAAGTCGACGTATTTAGAACGCAGAGACGGGTTCGCCATTAGCTTCTTTTCAATATTGAGGAATCTGCGTAATGCGATAGGGTGAGTTTTACCTAGTTGAGGGGCGTCCTTTAGAAAGGGCAGAGCGACCGTATATCTGCCTGAGGGATCGCGTGTAGTGGTAGAGCGGAAGATTTCCTCGCATTGTTCCTCCAGGGGATCATTATGAGTGTGAGATTGAGGGAGGGGCTCCTCAGACTCCCAGAACCTTTCCAGACTCTGACGTATGTCCTGGGCTGATTCAGCTGAGTCTGGTTGTGAGCTGACGACGTGAGCTGAGTTAACCTGCTGCGCCGGCTGCGCATACAAGTCCTCAATGGGTCCTATCAACGCGAAGTCGAAAATCGTGCCGAAGGCTATGGGCTTGCCCGGGCCCAACGAGACCTTAGTCCCGTCCAACACTTGGCCAAGAACGTCCGACCCCAATAAGAGGTCGATCGGGGCTGGTGTGTGGTAAAGCTGGTCAGCCAATGGCACGGGTGGCTGGCCTAGTACGTGGGAAATGTTTGGTACCTTCTCTAAGGGAAGGTAGCCAGTGACGTTTTTTAAAATGTGAGCTGTGGCAGTAATTGTAGGAGTATCATTGTGAGTGGGTCGGCATACTATTGTTATTGCCGCCTTTGACTCATGTTTGTGCTGATTCCCAACTCCTGTAATTTTTAAAGAAGTGGGTTTTGATGGCAGGTTCAAAAGTCGTGCCATGCGTGACGTTATTAACGTCAGCATACTGCCACAGTCCAATAAAGCTCTGGCTGTGTGAAGATGGCTATGTACGTCCGCGACTCTTAGTGAGACGGTTGGCAACAAAATGGGTGTGCCAGTGGGCACAGAAGGTGAGTGAGCTGATTGGGTATCAGCTGAAATTGTATGAGCTGAGTATGTATCAGCTGTGTGGGCATGGGTTGACTGGGCACGGGCTAAATCTACCTCTTCGCTAGGGTGCTCTGTGATAGTAGGGAGTCATAATTGCTGGCGGCGTTCGCGGGGCCTACCTGGCGAACCGGACCTGGGCGGGCTGGCTCTGTGAGCAGAGCTGGGTCGCACCTGTTTAGCCTGTGCGGGTTCGTGCCGCCTGCTGTGTCTGGGACGCTCCCTCGAGTGCTCTGTCAGCTGTGGTGGGGGTACATGTACAGACGACGAATGAGCTGAGTGCGTTGGGCCGTCTGGCCGATGGAGGGACGTGTGGTGGTTCGTGCTCCCACAGTTCTTGCATGCCCCCCTTGACCTGCACTCGCTCTCGTAGTGACGGCCGAGACAACGCTGGCAGCGCTCGCGTGCCTGTACAAAGTCCCAACGGCCCTGTGTTAGCTGGGCATTGTACCATCTGCACGTCATGAGCGTATGTCCCCTAGTGGCACAATAGGGACAGTAGGACGTCGAGCGTGAGGAAGAGGACGAGGACGATGATAAGGAGCAGCTTTGCTGGAAGGCCGAGTAGACGGGGAAGGGCTGACTGCGAGCCGGGGAGGTGGATGGGCGGTGACGCATTTGCTGCGCTGGGCGTGACGGTTGGTGAGTAGGCTGATCGTAGGCGCGGTGAGGCGATGGAGCTGAGGAGCGGCCACGGTAATGGTCGGGTTGTTGCTGAGCCATCTGAGCATAAGTGCGATGGGGCAACTGTGGAGGCGCGCGGCTACGAGAAGGGCCGGGCAGGGCGTGAATGGGCTGCGGCTGGGCTATGTTGGAGAACTCTGTCTCCACACAGCGCGCGTGCTCCTCGAGGTAGGAGATGAGGTCACTCAACGTGGGCAGGGTGCTGCTAGACCCGTGTCTGCGTTCAAATAACGTGCGGAGCTCACCCTTAAGCTTTCGCACCACTATCGACACAAACACGTAGTCGTCTCCTATGGGCAGATCCAAATTACAAAGGGCACACTGGGCGGACACCAGCGGAGTGAGGAAAAGTGTGCGTATGTTAGAGCGCGTGTGGATGCTCGGCAGCCCCAGGATTATGTCGACGAAACTATCGATGAGAACCCGGCGGTTCTCGTACCGCTTGGTAAGGATGTCCATGGCCACGGCAAAATTTTCATTGGTGACCTTTAGGTGGGACACCATGCTTAATGCCTCACCGCTGAGACTTGAGAAGAGATAGTGGAGCTTGACTGCTTCCGACAAGGTCGCCATGTCGTCAGTCAAACTCCTGAACAGAGCAATAAAGGAAGGCCAGTCCTCCACCTTTGAGCTGAACCTGGGCAGCGCTATCTTGGGGAGGACGGCTGTAGGCGTATTGACGCCGAGACTGGGCTGAGCGTTATGGGTTGGGGACGACGTGAAAGAGGGTAAGATTTCCTCCCTAGCCACAAGTATCCCCAGGTATGCCCCGGAGGCCTTTGTGTGGTTCTCAGTGTATGTCCTCTCAACCCCCTCGTCTAAGTTCTCCTCGTCAAGAATGCTGTAATATACTGAATCCAGCTTCTCCTTAATACCCTGTACCTGTGCGAAACGCACGTTAAATTCCGTTATGGAATGTTTGGTGTCGCCAGCAATGATCCGTGACCCCACCTCTAGGAGTTGGTGTATTGCTTTGGCGGCCTCCCTAAAAATCGCGGCTTGTGACTTGGTCGGCATCACGATGAATAAAAGGAGACAAGAAAAAATAAAAAAATAAAAAAAATTAACAAATTTAAAGGCAGTAAAAGGAACAACATCCTGTATATATTCTATAGTTGTGCTAGATGTATTTGTTTACTAAGGTAAGGGCAAATGGGCTAAAATTAACGCAACAATAAAGAGAGCAAAACTAAGTTGGGACGCCTTGTATATGGCCCACGGGTGGTGCAAACGCGTGTGTATGTGTATGTCTGTGTATGTGTATGTATGCTTATTGAACGCGCGTACGTAACATTAGCCGACCGCAAAACAAAAAGCAAACAAAACAACAAAAACAAAAAAATCACGTTATCCGTAGCCCACTGTTGGGCAAGGCGCTCACAGTCGGGCAGACCTGTTGCCGACACTAGCGCGAAGAATGAGTCAGTCGCAAACAAAAAAAAAAAAAAAATAAACTAATAATAAAAACTTAACTAAAAAGGTTGGGACACTCTGTCTGTGTCCCACAAATGGGCAAACGTGTGAACGTGTGTAGAAGTACTATGCTCTTGTGGTGAGCACAAGAATGAGCCGATTGCCAAGGCAAAAATTAAAACCAAAAAAATATATAAAATTAATACTAGCGAAAAATAAAGCATGCTACTTGACACGCGTGGTGAGCATGCACGAGATCTGAGCCCATTTAACACGACACGAACATAAAAATTTCATTACAAAATAAAACGGGAAAATAAATCTCTCGTCATATTACCCTACGTAACGTAATAATTTAACTACTAATTAAGTCACCGTTAGGAGTATGAACAACGTATCGTTAGGCAAAAATCGTTTGGGTACACATACAAGCCCGCTCAGATTACAACAACATTACATCATTGCATCACACTTTCGATTTGTGATCAGACAATTGGATGCATACACAAAATCAACAATAAAAATAAAATAATATAAGTGTACGTTGGCCAGCTATACTAACACAAATGATTCACCAAATTTTTATTGGGACAGGGTAAAGTTATGTGAACAAACGAATTTAGAAATGATGGCACAAATTAGATTATGGGCGGAAACAATTATTTTTTTTAGTGGACTGTAATTAAAGGAGCTGATGGAACGTGAGACCAAGTTATGGTGAAATGGTAAAAGAAAACTTGTTACGGGAAGGTCGCCGGCATTAATATTACCGGTTCGAAGATGACCAGAATGTTACGGCGAAAGGCGTTCGCAGTAACAGCGGCGAAATAAGGGTTAGGCAGGAGGTATAAGGGAATAAAGTACTTACAGGGATGATGAGTCACAGGAACCGGGGGGGCGAGCTGACCACGGGCGGCGAGGTAGGTTGGTTTCCTGGCGCACAGTCACTACACTACACAATAGGCATTTAGGCGGTCTCTTCACATTAGGTTCAGGAGTCACTATAATAAGGGCAGATACCAGCGCGCGTATTTTGTGGGCGTCTCGCGTTAGCTAGCAGACACACGAGTCGCCCGCTCGGCTCACGAAGCTAGCGGCTGCGGGTCGCGCAGCGGTGGCGCCGCGGCAGATAGGCGGACGCGGTCGTCAACAACCGCCGAGTCAACCGCTTTACCGATGGCGGTATAGTTTGAATGGCCGTTGCGCTGTGGCGCAAACACAGACGTTGGGAAGGAGCTGATCAACGTGTGAGCGACGGGCGGCTACCAGATGTTGATGCCATGACTAATTTCTGGCGCAGCATTTGGTCGGTGCCCGTCGAGCACACGGAAGGTGAATGGATGAGTGTTGTCAGTGACGCGTGTGAACCTATCGAGACCATGCAGCCTATAAATATTAATACAGCTGACGTAAGTTGTGCAATCCGTACGGCCCAAAATTGGAAATGCCCAGGACCGGACGGATTGCACAACTTCTGGATCAAATGGTTTCGATGTTCACACGAGTTACTGGCAACACAATTCCAAGAAGCCATAGAGCTCGGCTCACTCCCAAGTTTGTTGACTACTGGTGTCACTTTTCTGCTCCATAAATCAGGAAGTACCACGGAACCAAAAAATTATAGACCCATCACGTGCTTACCTACTTTATACAAGCTCCTTACATCCATTCTGACAACAAAAATTAACACGCACATTGTTGCAAACAATATTTTGGACATGACTCAGAATGGATGTAGGGTTGGGTCCCGTGGTACTAAGGAGCTTCTCCTCATTGACATGACCATATGCCAGAAGGTCCCACGTGGCAGAGGGACTCTCTCTACAGCCTGGATTGACTATAAGAAGGCCTATGATTCGGTGCCGCATTCATGGTTGGTGAGGATTTTAGAGTTATATAAAATTAATATAACTTTAAAATCCTTTTTGATGTCATGCATGCGGCAGTGGACCACGGTCTTGTGTCAAGCAGGATGTCGAGATAGTGTTTCTGCCACGCAGGATCTTTTAAGGATATAGCGTGGCACATTCCAGGGCGACAGTCTGAGTCCTTTATGGTTTTACCTAGCTTTGAATACTCTCAGTACTTTGTTGAGAAATTCAAAGTTAGGCTGTCAACTGCGGAGAGGGGGTGAAGTTATGTCGCATTTCTTGTACATGGATGACCTCAAATTGTTCGCACCAAACCGCCAAGACTTGGTGAAACTGCTGAAAATTACTGAGACTTTCAGCAGTGCCATCAAGATGGAGTTTGGTGTGGATAAGTGTGCGGTTATGCATGTACAGCGTGGGAGAGTAGTAAATTCAACCAATTTACAACTCTCCGAAACGATAAACCTCAGATCTCTCTCCGAAGTTGAAACATATAAATATCTTGGTATGTCACAGTCTTTGGGTGTTGAGGACAGGGACATAAAACAGTCATTACGGGAGCGATTCTTTTGCCGCCTGAGAAAAGTACTTAACAGTCTTTTATCGGGTGGCAATAAGACGCGTGCTTTTAATGGCTGGGTTATGCCTCTCCTCACATACTCCTTTGGCATACTAAGATGGACTCAGACCGAATTGGACGCCTTGGATAGAAGAGTCCGTCAAATGCTCACGACTTCCAGAATGTTACACCCGCGGTCATCTGTTATGAGGCTGTACATCCCGCGGAGATGTGGGGGTCGCGGCTTTTTAAATGCCAAGGACCTACATAACCGTGAGGTGTGCAGTCTCAGGGATTATTTTCTTAACAGTGAGTGCGGGATGCATTTGGATGTCGTGGCAGTTGATAGACACTTTACGCCGCTCTCCTTGGCAAAAGAAAACTAGCGCAAACCAGTGGTGCTAAGCACTCTCGATCGCAAGGACATATGGAAGAGCAAGGTGCTACACGGGCGCTACTATCGGGCTCTAACTGGGCCTGATGTAGATTTGCCTGCCTCGGTGAACTAGCTACGTTTCGGTGACCTCTTTGGGGAAACCGAAGGTTTTGTCTGTGCCATTGAAGATGAAGTTATCAAGACGAATAACTACCGGAAATATATTATGAAGGACGGTACGGTCGACATCTGTCGGGCATGCCGCCGTCCTGGAGAATCACTCCGACATATTGTTTCCGGTTGTTCTCATCTTGCTAACGGAGAGTATTTGCACAGACACAACCAAGTAGCCAGAATAATTCACCAGCAACTTGCTCTTCAATATGGCCTTGTTGAATCAGAGGTGCCGTACTATAAGTACGCACCTGCGTCAGTTCTCGAAAATGGTCATGCAACGCTCTACTGGGATCGCTCTATCATCACGGACAGGACTATTGTCGCCAATAAGCCTGATATCGTGGTGGTCGACCGATCTCAGCGCCGGGCAATATTGGTTGATATCACCGTACCTCATGATGAGAACCTCGTGAAAGCCGAGAAGGACAAGCTCAGTAAGTACCTTGACTTGGCTCACGAGGTTACCGCCATGTGGGATGTGGATTCAACCATTATTGTACCGATAGTCGTTTCGGCAAACGGTCTTTTAGCTAAGAGCCTCGAACAACACCTAGAGAGGCTCTCGCTAAAAGGTTGGGTCAAGGGTCAGATACAGAAGGCAGTACTCCTTGACACGGCACGTATTGTCAGGAGGTTCCTCACTCTGCAGCCCTAACCACCGGTAACTTGGGTCTATCCCCGCTGCCGGTGGCAACCTAGGTTAAGTTTTTTATAATATTTTATATTGTAAATATATTTTTTTATATAAAATATTGTAAAAAATTTTACTTAAGATTTAAATTTTTAATAAAGAGCATAATAATAATAATCTCTGTTGGAGGTAAATATGAATAAAAGTTTTAAAACTTCACTTTCTGAGCATAATAATATTAAGACTCCTATTACCATAACCAAGTTTGATTCGGAAAGAAAACAAAAATCCAACGCTCTGTACAGGGTCTCGGGCTGATGCCCGGGCTGAAGTTGTGATCAACTTCGAGGTTCTTTAAACTCTAGGGGGGCGCCACTGCGCGTAGTAGTATCATCAGCTATCGAGCTGCGATCAAGCCCACCTGCACCATTCACACTGCCGAGGGACTGCCGAGGTTCCGCCGGATATCTGACAGGGAGACGTTGGAATCAGAGCTCCTGCAGTCGCTTGATCTATTTTTATGATTGAATCACAGAAAGTGTGAGCTCACTAGGGATCGTAATGTTTTACATTGGATTCGTAAATGAATTATTCATTTTCCCGGCAAACCTATACAAAACAACTATACCCCAAAACCATGTCTGTTACTTACTATCTCAATCTATGTAGATAAAAATGAATCGCCAAATGTGTTGCTAAGCGCACGAAAACGGCTTAAATGATTCGTCTGATTCTCTTTTGTTGTGTTTATAAAGGTCAGGAAAAATTTACAAAAATAAAAAAAAGGTAAAGGATCTCACAGATTCACTTAAAATTTAAAGCAGCTTCAAAATAATTATATTTAAAAGAATCGGACTGCCCTTAAATTATTAAATCACAACTACTATTGTCAACAATTGATATTCAAGATGCTTATTTTTAATTAAGTATCTACTGCAATTAAAGCTGATCGGAAAAAGTTAAGGTTTACTTTGAGGCCTCAGTTGAAATTAATGTTCTTCTGTTCGGCCTATTTGTGTTTGCGAAATTACTGGAACCGGTTCTAGAACAATTGCGCATAATATTTGAATTTTCTACAATAATTGTTTAGTTTATGTTTTGTACCTACGCACGAAAAATAAGCTCAAACTATGACGAGTGTGTATTGAATAATAAAACTACGAGTACAAGCACCTTTTTGGAGTCATAGGGTTTGTCACAAACACTTACAAAAGCATTACTAAAAAACCGAGCAACAGAACTTGTTTTTATACATAAATGTATAATGAGGGATTTAGATGAATTCAGGAATATTGACTACAGCATGCACAGGGCCGTTGCGGTTTGAATTTCCTACCTACACCAAGTTTGAAAAAGAGAAGTTCTTAGCATTAATTGATTCAGAAACTTTTTTGTATCGGCATCCTACATCCAGTCTTGTGAAAACATTATACGGATATACTTAGATACGGAGTAGGTAACTCTCCTACCATGCATTTTAACATATTATTAGTTTATTGGCAAAGCCATAATTTGACCTTACAAACCTTTACAAACGCAGAATGCATCACAAAATCCTGACCAAGCCATAAAAAAAAAACACTTACATTTAATATAAATTTGATAAAGCAGAAGGTATTGTTGTGGTACAGATTAGAATTTACATCCTTGGTGTCCAATGTAGCCCAAACTTGTTGTCCAAGAAAAAATGTTCTTCGGCCCTAAATAATATTTGTTATACCTAATTTCCTTTCAAGGCGAGCCATCCACTTCTAGATAGTTTTATCCAGGTGGCGCCAAATTATTAGTGAATCGTTGACCAGACATGGTATACCACGAGCATTTTGAGATATATATGTTTACATCTCTTGCAACAAAATCAGTAACATTAAATCAATAATGTATTTGATAATATCTTGGTAGCTTTATTCGAAAAATAATAACTTGAATCTTTTCAAAGCTGATAGTTATAAAGTTATCATTTCTAAAGAAAAAGTTTGAGGAAGGTTCTATGTTGTTTAAATACGCATAGGTCCACTTTACCTGTCATCTAAGGGAAGTAATTTACTTTACATAAATGACTGTGTTTAACACAGTTTTGTTAAGTGTACACTAACTAATATTTATTGCTCCAAATCAAAAATACAATTCAACATGGGACACAAATGTCATGTTAATTAAACCATATTTTCAGGACTATCTTTAGAATCAGATCATAATCATTGATTTGTCACTTATGATTCTTACACTATATTTTCTATTGTTTCTGCTCAAAAAACGCAGTCTATTAGTTTAATCAAAAATAATATATCAATACAAAATTATGTGATTGTGATGGAAATTACCGACTTCATTAGACTTCAGGACCCGCGTTTGGCAACCGCTATCAGATTGTCCAATATTTGTAAGAATCCCAGTTATTTGTTGCTAGTTGTGCCAACCTCATAAAAAGGCGGTCAAAAACATTTGTTGCAAATAAAAAAAAAAAAGGATTCCAAGACAGTGGACGACATGCCGATACCGATATTTGTCTGTCTATTTGGAGCTCACAGTCACAATACTCGCTCGGCATTTACTGCTCACACTGCTCACAGATCTAGTCTGGAGGTGTTTCGCAGAGTTGTTGTGGGCTGAGTCACTTAAATGTATTTGTTAATACTGTTGGAGAAATGTTTAGGTACAAATCAAAATGAATTTGTCAATACAGTATTTACACAACAAAATAATAATACTAAATCAAATAAATAAATGAAATTGTTAAAGTCATTGTTTAGAAAACGACCAATGCATCGATAGCCATTAAATGCATCTTTTAAGGTTTAAAGGAGGCATAAGCACTTATAAAAAACTACCTATATATTGTAAAGTTTAAATTGACATATTTTTTTATTTTTATTGTGTTAACATTACAATGCTCTGAACATCTGCATGTAATAAGTAATCGTCTTCGGTTGAGACCCGAAGTATAATTAAGAATCAAACGAACTTACCTTGTGAAGTTTGATTCCAATTATGCGAGGGTCTCAACCGAAGACGATTACGTCAACCCATCCCTCCCAACCCAAAAAATAAAATAAAAAATTGTAGAGGATAACACAAAATTCTCTGAAATAATGACGTCTCGTGACGCGGGGTTGCCAGTGCAGGGAACGGAAATAAGATATTTCTTTTTAGGATATATCTAAAAGTGTGAAGAAGATAGCACCATCTCATGTACTGCTGCATGTAATAAGTAATCGTCTTCGGTTGAGACCCTCGCATAATTGGAATCAAACTTCACAAGGTAAGTTCGTTTGATTCTTAATTATGCGGCCTTACATTTGCTTTCAAATTTATTTACCTCAAACTCATTTACATAAGCTACCTTCAGCTACGTTCAAACTAGTGAACTCTTCGGTCGACTGTCTCGTAAGCGATTGACATAGCGTCCCTGTGTTCACTAGCGCAATCCACTTAAGTCTGTTGCATGCAATATGTAAAACGTATGCAAATACCCCGCTGCTCAGATCAACTGGCGTTTGCTCAGATATCTTTGTACTACTGGTGTTTTCTGTGAAATTAAGAATAAGTGAAATGTGTAAATAACGTTATATTTCGTTGCCTACCGGTTAATCTGTTCCCTGAGATTCGGGTAAACTAGTTTATAATTGTTTCCCTTCGGTAATTTTGCACTATTTATCCTGTGAAGTGACTCTTTCTTTTGTTTTGTGATTAATTTTAATTTAAAAACTTTACATTGTAACATTACATCTTTATGTAGACAAATGCCGTTTTATGTGTTTTGATGTACTTAGACTAGTTTTATAAAAAAAATCTTTTTATTTTTGTCTGAAGAGTACATCTTGTATCCTTGAGTATCCTTGGGTATCTTTCAAGTTACATAGCACTCCTGATAAACTAAAGCTCGACATTCACGGTCAGTTAAACTGATCAGTTAAATGACTGATCAGTTAAAACAACTGATCATTTAAAACGATCCCCATTCACTGGTTTCAAACCAGCCTTCATTTCTCGATCGAAGGGCAGTGTGACCATCTCAAAAATGGCAAATCTGCCGACATTAACAAAAAATCTGCCAAAATAAACAATTTTTATAAAATTGTAGCTGCTTGGCTTCCAAAAATAGCTAGATCTAGCTATAAAGTAGCTAAGTTGGCAACATTGGCTCCGACTGATGGCAAACGGATGTAAGCACGCGCACTCACGGTCAGTTTGGACTAATGGCAAACGAACTGAAGCTAGCGGATTACGGTTCGCCCGGAAATATCCGTGGGTTGTCGTCAGTTAAAAATTTCAACTTAATATTTCACACTCACGGTCAGTTTTTAGAAGTACGTCAGTTTAACTGACCGTGAATGTCGAGCATAGTTTTAAAAGCCTCCATGTGCCCCTGTGACCGCTATGCGGATGAGCAATATACCCGTTTTCCGTCGTTGTAACATAAAAAACTGGTTAGACAAACGTCAAGCAAAATGTAACAAAAAAGAATCTTAACTCGTACTCGTACATTATCCATAATGGTTACAAAATACATACTTAGCTTTAGACTTTGAAGGGTCCCAGTAAACTTGAATTAACTAGACTCTTATAGGATTTCTGGAGCCGTGTGGTATAAGCGACTTACCAAAAGAATACTATGGGCCCCTTTCTTTCCTATGCTTCTGTTGTCCTCATCACCTAGTCCCTGACTAACCTTTTGAGGATAATAGTTGAAAAGTTAGTTTTGTATGTAGGTATGTGTTTCTTGAAATTGTCCAGAGTTTCCTGGACCGATCGGAAGGAGGTCGTTAGTGTAATACCATTACCAATTACCCTGACATATCTCGCAGTGCTAACATAGGGATGTAGTCGTGTTCAGTCCGTTTGTCGTGCTATTAAGGCAAACTACCTGCGGCCCTACTATTGGAACTCATACATTGGATTAGAGTTGGTTTTAAACAAAAAAATGTATCACTTTTAATTTAAGCAAATAGAGACACAAAATTGAGGTTTTAATAAGAAGGAGATCCTTCTTCTTGAGGAAGATTTATCACGCTTAAAATAAATGTGAATATCTTATATGGTTTTCTAAGGTTTGCGCGAGCACTACACATTGAAATGTGTAGTGCTCGCCCTTTTTACGAATCAAAATCGCGTTTAGTTTCCTACATTACATAGTTTTTTATTTTCCGGACGCTTCGAACCCTTTATGGGGTCTGTGGTTACAGGGAGACTGGTGTCCAGTCAAATAAAAGTTTGACTGGACAACAGGCTTTTTTTGAAATTTTGCGCCACCTGAACTCGCTAGACATCGAGTACCGCATCGCTTGGGCGAGTTATATGCGTGAACTCGTGGTAGCACCGCAAAGAGGCCGAGGTTGCATCGCCTGCAATGCCCGTTGTAGCTTAATCTGTTTAGTTACTATTGATCGCCGTCGTATAGCTTGCTTGTCCAGAAAGCCAAGCATTACAATTCATTAGGTATGAAACTCTTGGCTGTCTAGAATCCAATTAAGCTTTAGCTAGTTACGAGAGTAACCGTGTCGCGAAGCGGTGAAAGACTACCACCCCCTCCCTTCCCTTGGGTGTTCTAAAAGGCGGCTAACGGACTAGAGACTGCACATGTGCTCAGCGTGACAGGTGGCGAGCTCATCGCCGCTACATGCTGTTGGGTGTATGTGCAGTCTTTGATGAAAAGTGGACTATGGCAGAGGACTACTTTTGCGGTCCTTATTGCCTAGTCTCTGACGAACCCTTCGGGTATAATAGTCGTGCTTATATGTATGTTTTTTTAAGGTAAAATAGGCTTGCATTCAGCCACTATCTCCTGTTAAATCGTGATTTAAAAGAAACCTGTTAACTTGTGATTTGAAGACCCCAATATTTTACCTGATAGGAAACACAGACTCTGACAGGGATTTCCACAGCTTTGCGGTACGAATGGTGAAAGTGGACGCAAAACGTTTCGTACGCATATACGGAAACTCCACTGAAAATCTATGGCGTCGCAGTTTGTCTGGTTGTCCTATAGTAGAAAGGGGATGGAGGAATTAAATCAAATAATCTCAAGGCACATTCTCCGAAATGTATCCTATAAAAACCGATAGACATGCGACCTGGCGCCGATATTCTAAGCTCTGCAGCTTGGCGTCAAAAAGCTCGTCATCGTTGATGAGCTTTCTAGCTTTTCTGTCAATCTACTCTAATGCCCCAAGTTGGTGTATGGCGGATCCATCCCAAAGGTGAGAACAAATACTCCATACACGACCGGACTTGTGCTTGATATAAAGTAAGCAGTTGTCCTGGTGTGAAGTACCTTCTCATCTTTGAGGGGATACCCAGCTTTTTTGAGGCAAGTTGTGATTTGGATTCGATTTAGGAGTTAGAGTTTAGAGTCGATGACAGATCATAACAAGAATCTTGAGATTTTCACAAATGGGAACAGAGACACCTCGGAAAATAGGAGTCAAGGTGAACGGACTCCGTTTTGCAGTGAATAGACAGACACGCCTGTGTTTTGTTGGCATTGAACTTGACCAGGTTCGCATCACCCCATTCGGATACTTCCTTTAAGGATGAGTTGAACGCTCGACCATGGCCTTAGACACTGAATTTTAGCTCCACTAGTTCGTGCGTTGGACTTATAACTCGCATTCAAATGTATGTTTTACAAGCGGCCGCTCGCGGTTTCACCCGAGTGGTTCCTATTCCCGTGGGAATATCTGGATAAAAAATATTATATGTGTTAATTCAGGTTATAAACTATCTGTATGCCGAATTTCATCCAAATCCATTTAGTAGTTTTTACGTGAAAGAGTAACAACATCCATCCATACTTACAAACTTTCGCGTTTATAATATTAGTAGGATAGGATAATTAGGATATTTTTATTTCCTCATTTGCTGCCTTGATAGGCAACAGTAAATAAACCTGTGCCTAACACTGGAATGTTTATATTCTGTTGATGATTATAATATTTTAAAATTATGGCACACGCCGCAGGTTCGTATCCTGCTCGTGCCAATTTTCCGTAAACAAACAGATGCAGTACAGTTTCTTATTTGCGTTGTTCCCCTTTTGTCAAAGAGGCCTATAATGAGGAAATACATGGTTACCAGCAAACATTAAAGGACACCCAAACAATCCACTTTGCATAATTACAGACAAGAGATCAGCCACAGACTGGATAACGCCGAAATTACCGGCTGTAATTACACAGGTAATTACACCAAGGAAAACAGACCCTCTGTTTTGTGTAATGAAAAAAATTAATGCTTTTTTTTGGAGAGACAAAGAGACTAGACTCGGGAGAAGTAAGTGAATTTTTGGTAAGTAGAGTAATTTATTTAATTAATTTTATTCGTATGCAAGATGATTATGAAATTGTTTTATATTTTGATTGATGAGACGTTGATGAACGAAAAATTTGGTCACCCATCCAGTTACACGGCATTGCAATGGTTGCTTAACTTACAATATAGCCGGAACTACTACCGCTATCCGCTTCCAGGCCAATTTCTGAAAAGTATCCAGACCCTGAACGACCTAAGAATACTAGATTTTTTTTATATTCACTCGTCATAATGACCGCATCCTGCCTGATGGTAAGCAGCCGATGCAGTCCAAAATAACGAGAGCGCTCCTCACCGTGGAATAAGCACGGTAACAAGCACACTCATTCAGAAATGCCGCTTAAAAGACCCGGGACTATTAGAGCTGGGAAACACATGCGCCGGCAAAGAATTCCAAAGCCGAATCAATGGTCTTACAGAGGAACGACTTCCCAATTTTTTTGGTACGAGTACTGATTGTCTGTACAGTATGATGGTGGTTTCTAAGACCAGCACGTGTAGTCCGGGAGAGGAAAGGAACATTACATTAGCCTGGTTGACTAAGCACATAGCGTTATGGGGCAGCAAGAAAGCGGACAAATAAACCTAAAAATGCTTAGAAATTACATGATTCTGCCAAAAAAAGAGAAAAATACATACATAGGTTCACGACTATTATCCCCAAAGGGTTAGTCAAAGACTAAGCACTGAGGACTGCGGAAGCAGTCCACTCCAACAATAGTCCACTTTTTACCAAGTTGCAACTGCAACTCTATGCTGTTGGCTGTATGTGCAGTCTCAAGTGCGTTAATCGCCTTTTACGACACCCAAGGGAAGTGAACATGTGATTATTTTAGTGAATCACACAGCTCCATTAAAATAGTTGTTTATTGCATACCCATTACGGGTTTACATAACTATTATCAAACACCTATTATGGTACACTCGACTGTTGCCTACACACCTCAACACCTCATGACACAAAATAAGAGACAAGGAAGCAAGTTAACGTCGACAAGTAGGGGCGAAAGAGGCCGTATCTCCCGCGGAGCCCTCTGCGAAATTAATTAGAACTAGCGAGCGGGCCAACGGTTATTGGGGTTTACACAAAAATTTATTTGACAACGACCGCTTGGGGTGCAAGTTACGGGAGAAATGGCGAATTGTAATTGTATGAACGTTGTCCCTCGTCAAATACTGCATTCTGCAGCGGCTGCAGCGCGGGCTGTCATCTGCTACAGGTGAGCACTTGTTCTTCAACTCATCAGTGACACCAGTAAAATAAGACATAGCTATAAGAAATTGTACTAGATATAATAAGATCGAATAAGAACAAAGAACTTGTAAAAAAGCAGAAAAGGGTGTCCTATAGGTAGGAATTGCATAAAAGCGAGAACTGGAATGAGATAGAAAAATAGCGATAATAAAATCTCCAACTTTGACGAAGGCGTAGTATCTCAAAACAAACTCACCAGTGACGATATGGCCAAAGGTGGACTCGCGCTTCAGCCAAAATTCTCAACCACTGAGGGCCATTACTATCGTCGCAGCGCAAACGCGAGGGGCTTTCGTGCTGCAGCCGCGCTATTTGAACAAGTATAGAGACCTAACCATGCAAACACAAGCACTACTAAGTCGAAAATACGTATATATGAAAGTGCTCTAAAAGATTTATATACATACAGACTATTAACGACTATATCCCCGGAGGGTTAGGTACTCAAAGACCAGGCATTGAGGACCGCATAAGCAGTCCACTAGCACCACCAAATGATAACTGTACATGTGCTCTGCGTGACAGGTAGTGAGCCCATCGCCGTATGCTGTTGGATATATGTGCAGTCTTCTTTGGTCCGCTAGTCGCCTTTTACAACACCTAAGGGAAGAGACGAGAGAAGCACAGTCATACTTTAGCAAGATTTATATTAAGCATCACATAATTTTTCATGGGTCCCGCTCAACACAAGAAGGCGCCGCAGCATAATGCGAAAATGCCGTAAGCTGAAATTGAAATCGCTTGTCTCTCGCAACTTGAGTACCAACCGCAGTACCTTATACACCTATTATACATAAGCCGAAGAAACGTTGCAGACGGACATAATTGTTTAGCCGTAACCTCGTGTGTGCTGTGAGGGTGTGGTAATGTCTGGTGCCAACTGTTATGGCCAATTCCAGGATTGTCTTTTTTTTTTTTTTTTTTTTTTTTTAATTTAAAATGGGTTTGCGTTTGGCCTCAGTTTCGCCTGGTGGTAAGCGATGACGAGGCCGACGGTGGTACACGCTTACCCAGAAAATGCCTATTCACTCTGGCCTTGAAGATACTTAGGTTGTAAGTATCCGGAAACACAGACGCAGGGAGAGCGTTCCACTCCTTAGCGATGCGTACTAGAAAAGATGCAGCAAACCGCTTCGTACGGATTGTTGGAAAGTCAACGACATGGGGGTGGAAGCCCTCCCGGCGTCTAGTGGTCCGGTGGTAGAAAGTAGAGGGTGGTATCAGGTTATGTAGTTCCTGCGCACACTCGCCAAAATACACCTTATAGAAGACCGATAGACAGGCGACTTTACGCCGATGCTCCAAACTCTGAAGTTTGGTTCCAACGAGCGCATCGTCGCCTATGAGTCTCCTAGCCCTTCGGTCCACTGAGTTCATTGCGTCCAACTGGTACTTGGCAGAGCCATCCCACAGGTGGCAGCAATACTCCATACACGACCGAACTTGTGCTTGATACAAGTGGAGCAGCTGTTCCGGTGTGAAGTATCGCCGAACCTTAAAGAGGATACCAAGTTTTTTGGCAGCAGTTTTTGCTTTCGACTCAATGGAGCTACCAAAGTTGAGGTTAGATGAGAGTTCCATACCTAGGAGCTCGAGATGGTCAGTTATCGGTATCGGTGCATTCAGGAAAGTAGGAGTAAGATTAAATGGACTCCGTTTGGCGGAGAACAGACAAGCCTGTGTTTTGTTGGCGTTGAACTCAACAAGGTTAGCTTCGCCCCAGTCGGACACTGCTTGTAATGTTGAATTCATTCGCTCAACCATGGCCTCTCTAAGTGACTCAGTCTCAGCGACACTGGCGCGGGCACTGGACATATATCGCTCTGTAACAGTGCTGTCGTCTGCGTATCCGAAGATACCTGGGCACAACAGATCATTAATGTGCAGCAGGAAAAGTGTCGCAGAGAGAACAGACCCCTGAGGTACTCCGGCATTTATAGCCAATAAGTCAGAGGAGCAGCCATCGATGACTACCCTTATTGACCGTTCGCTCAGGAAGTCGGATATCCAGGCACACAGTGCGGCGGGAATTCCGTATGTTGGAAGCTTGCTTTTAAGACTGTCGTGCCAAACCCTGTCAAATGCCTTCGAGATGTCGAGAGAGACAGCGAGTGCTTCGCCGCATTTCTCGATGGCTTCGCCCCACAGGTGTGTGGCATACGCAAGAAGATCACCAGTTGATCGTTCACGGCGAAAACCGTATTGTCGATCACTGAGCAGACTGTTGTCCTCGAGGTACGCCAGGAGCTTGCTGTTTAATACACGTTCCATACTTTTGCAAAGTATGGAGGTGATTGCGATAGGTCTATAATTGGCAGGGTCGGCTCGACTACCTTTTTTGGGCACAGGTTGCACGTTGGCAAGCTTCCAGGACTTAGGAACTTGTCCCGTTTTGAGAGAGAGGCGGTACAGGCGTGTCAGTACAGGAGACAACTCGGGCGCACAATTCCGCAAAACCACTGCAGGAATCCCATCGGGACCACTGGCTTTATTCACGTCAAGAGTCCGAAGCGTTTTCAGTACCTCTTTTTGGCGTATACGGATTTCTGACATTACAGAACCGCTTTGAGGTAGCACAGGTGGTGTCTTACTTCCAGAATCGAGACGCGAATGGCTTGCAAATAGAGAAGCAAATAGATTTGCTTTCTCTACCGCAGAGTGGGCCAGAGATCCGTCAGGCTTCACCAGTGGTGGCAGAGATGGGCGGCAAAAGTTCGATTCCACCGTTTTAGCCAAGGACCAGAAAGCCTTGCTACCCGATGGGTGAGAGGCGAGTTTGGCTCCAATACGGCTAAAACGGTCGAACCGAGTCTTCCTGAGCACCTTTTTGAAGGACTTGGCAGCAGCGTTATAGGCTTTCTTCTTTGCGCTGACATCGGAGGTTTTACGTGCGCGAGCTTCAGCCCAGCTCTGGTACGCCGATTGTTTTACCGCCTCAGCAGTAGCGCAATCAGAGTTGAACCAGCGGGGAGCTCGGCTATCGAGGGATACGTCGGAAAATGGGATAAAGTACTCCATTGCCGTACATATCACCTCAGAGATAGCGTCAGCGCATTTCGATGAGTCGCCAGAAGAGAAGCAAGCTTGCTGCCAAGGATAAGAAGCAAAGAAATGTCGCATCTCATCCCAGTCTGCAGACTTGTATCGCCACATCCGCCTTGTGCCTCTAGGGCTGGGATCGGGTGGGGAGTAGTTGGACACAGACTTCACCAGACAATGGTCAGAACTGCCCAGAGGGGCAGTAACTGACACAGAGTAGCGGTCTGGATCTGTAGTCAGCAGAAGGTCCAGGCAATTAGGTGTGTGGCTAAAAACATCAGGTATGCGCGTGGCTTCCTTGATGAGTTGGGTGAGATTCAGCGACAGGGAAAACCTCAGCGCCTCTCTACCAGCATGGTCAGTGTCCTGGTATGGGAACAACCAGTCACGATGGTGGGCGTTAAAGTCCCCCAGAAACACTAACTGCGCAGATGGATACCGATGTTGGACTATATCAGCCGTAGCACCAAGGTACTCAAAGAGTTTGGTCGTCTCCTGGTCCCCGCTGTGCGATCGGTAGACACAGGAATAGAGAATTTTCTCAACGCCTGTGTCCACCAGTACCCACATGACAGAAAAACCAGGTTTTTCAAGGTTACGGAGACGCTGGCAACAGATGTCATCGCGAGCATACAGGCACACGCCAGAGCGTGGTTTAAAATTGTGCTCCAGGGTATACCCTGGGTAGTTCAAATACGCCGCGTCTGACGGACACCTGATTTGCGTCTCCGTGACAAAGAGCAGGTGAGGCTTATCAGTCTCAAGGTGGTGGTGGACTGCAACGAGATTAGAGTGCAAACCTCGAATGTTACAGAGGTGCACTTGGAGTGACAGGAAGTCTTGTCTTATTGCACAAACGCGGCGAAGCGGTGGCCCTTTTATCATCTTTTTTATTATTTTCGGGTAAGTACTTGCCTTCAACTCACCTGATGGTAAGTGACGATAAGGCCAAGGTGGAAGCACGCTTCACTCGGAACCATTAACCAATGAGGAACTATTGCTAAACCGTCGGAACACGAAATGCTATTACGGAGTTAGCTGAACAGGCGGACTTAATAAACCCTACCACCAAGCAAACCAAGTGCACAAAGACTGATCCCGGGACTCTGGGTATAAAGAGCCCCACACACGATCAGGGGCCCAAGTCTGCTAATTTACGAATGGCATAATTGAATCGTAATTGTATCGCAATTGTATCGCATTGTAATTGTTTGACACATTTGGTATTCATAAATGAGTAAGAGAATACCAAATGTGTCAAACAATTACAATACGATCCAATTGCGATTCAATTATGCCATTCGTAAATTAGCAGACTTGGGCCCCAAGTCTCTGACAGGTATCGGCCTGTAAGTTAGGAATACAACGCACGGGCGGCGGCGGCGGCGGGCTAGTACTGAAGGGCCCCACACCCCACACCCCACACACGATCAATTCGCCGGCAGGTATCGGCCTGTTAGTTAGTAGTACAACGCACGGGCGGCGGCGGCGGCGGGCGGCTAGTACCTTACCTGCCGGCGAACTGATCGTGTGTGAGGTCCTAGATCGGTAGCTTAGCCACTGAACCACAGATGAAGAATTAGTAAACTAGGCAGCCGCTCTGAAGTTATGCGCGTATATATATTATTCGTAGATATAATGTATTAATTGATGGTTTTAACCACTCAATGTTAATACCTTTTCACCAACTCCAGGCGTAGTCTAACTACTCCGATAACTGATCACTATATTAATGGCCAAACTGAGTAATGGCCCACATCAAAACAGTAAAGAATTGGATTACTATTTGTGGTAGTTTGTCATACTAAAATGATTAATACATCAATCATGTTTTTGCGCACACCTGTGTTTTTCAGAGCCGCTACAGCTGAAGTTTCATTATTTTGCCTTTTAACAATTTGTCAGCGTACACAAAAGAAATCACGACAATATTGATGAGTTTGCCCAGTAGGTAATAGATTATCTTTTGACAAGGAGGAGATTAAGAAAATAATTGTTGTAAAATATTTAGGTGCCAGTCACGGCGTCACATCGAAAAAATGTCTGGAAAGAAACAATTTATTTTTTTATAGCAGAAGAGACAAACGAGCTAGCGGGTCACCTGATGGAAAGTAATCACCGCCGCCCATGGACACCCGCAAAAGCAGAGGAATCTCAGACGCGTTGCCGGCCATTAGGGAAGGAAAAGGCTCGTTTCTTGAAGATCCCTAAGTCGTAACGGTCCGGAAAGACCGCCGCCAAGAGCTGGTTCCACAACACTGTAGTTCGAGGCAAGAAATTTCTCGAAATACGCACAGTAGTAGACCGCCATCCATGAAGGTGATGTGGATGGAATGACAGTCGATTGGGTGTAGTGCGGTGTAAGAAATCAGCGGCAGGGATCAAGGCGAAAAATTCCTCAAAACACTCCCCATGATATATGCGGTACACTATACAGAGAGACGCAACGACTCTCCGAAGAGCCAGTGGATCGAGCCGACCTGAAATAACCACGTCGTCGACACGCCGCTCTATTAATTATGCACACCCAGCTTTTTCGAAGCTAATTTAGCTTTACCTTCCAAATGACCTCGAAAGTGGACGTCACTCGAAATATCGACGCCAAGTCAAAGTCAAAGTCAAAGTCAAATTATTTATTCAATGTAAACCTTTACAGGCACTTATTGACGTCAATAATAATAATAATAAAAAAAACAGTTAACTAACTTATAGTTAAGACTTAACAACTAATCTAACGAGCTATAGTCTGTGCCAGACAAAATGCGCATCGCTACCCCCAGTACCACTGCACGCCGAAACAGAATCGCGTCGAACCGAAATTTAAGCCGTGGTCATAGAATTGTGTAAACAAACGTATCCTGGTACGAGACAAAAATAGCGGGCAAGTGTCTCTCCCCTAGCGACACAAACGGCTAATATTTATAGGTAATTTATCGTTTTTTTTTAGGATGAAAGGTGAAGAATGATAAATCACAATGAATTGTTAACTTAAGTTATTACTTTAAGGAATAAAATTAAATGTGATTTCCAATTATCGTATTGATATTGTGGTAAGTAATAGAAATTGGAAATAACTGAGTTTTTAAAGTAAAATAAAGTAACGGTTGAAATGAGTTTTGGAAAACATTAGTACCTAACCAATAAGGTTGACATTTTTAATCATTCAAATATCTTTTTTTATAAAAACTTAAGCATAGAAAACGTCAAAAATTAATAAGCATAAATTTGTGTGTTTTAAAATTGTTTCGTTTTTCGTCTTGGTACAAGCACAGAATAACTAATATTACTTCCGGATTCCAATAGTCGAAATGATCTTCGACGTCACCAGAAAGAACAATGGATGATTTTGTAGTGTATCCGTACCGACCTCGTTTCATTTTAGACTAGGCACATCGGTCACATCCTACTAGGCGTCATAAAAGAATGCAAAAAAGGCTGATTGTATGATTACCGTTTTACCGTGTCGTGTAGCGGTGAAAGAATACTACCACCCCCTCTCTTCCCTTGGGTGTCGTAAAAGGCGACGCCTGAAAGACTGCACATACATCCAACAGCTCAGAGCGGCGATGGGCTCACCACCTGTCACGCAAAGCACATGTGCAGTCGCTATTTGGTGAAAAGTGGACTATGGCGGAGGACTGCTTTTGCTGTCCTCATTGCCTAGTCTCTGACTAACCCTTCGGGGACAATAGTCGTGATTATATGTATGTATGTATTTAGTATGGATGTGAAATCTTAAATAACACTTTAAGGCTAGGTGTTAGTGAAAAATTAAAATAACACGTTCTTATAATTAATTTTTGAAGTAGTAAACAGTAAAATTAAAATCTGCGAAAATTATGAAATATTGTTGAGGCTTTATTCTGTAGAATACACTCGATGGAAACACGATTTGATAAAGCTGGCTTGGTAGAATAAATTGACAAAGTTTCTTATTTTTGTGTCATTTTATCTTCTTTTCTAGGTTTTATTCTTAAAATAAGTGATTTGATATTATGAGTCATTTACCAAAATGAAGTTCATAGATAACTTGAAGGATTATAACCGATCGTTTTTTTTTATTACATCTATCAATTTTTTTAAATAGAAAACGTGTTTATTCGCGCCGCTTCGCTGTTATACCCATCCCTTACCGTCGTACCGTCGAGAGAGCGAGAGAGAAGCGCTCGAAATACCTCCCCTTAATGTAGGCCTGTGCCCAGCAGTGGGACGTTTATATACTGATGATGAATGCTGTACAATAAAATATAAACTTTAAAAGATATTTTGTTATTGTAGAAAATTAAATGAATAAAAAAAATGTGCCTTCTCCACCTGTAAAAGCCGTAGCCTTCACAAGGTAATAGATAGTTGTTAAAGTTGGTACGTTGTTTTATTTAAGTCATATAAAGTTATGTTGAATGTTTACGTAATTTACGCATGTTATGTTGCACGGGACGGGAATGTTAAGTAAGGCGACCGTTACCGTGGAGTCTGTTTATTGTACTAAATAATAAAATATACAAATCGTTCAAGTAACGTTATTGCTAGTGTCAGCTAAAATATAACAATGTCGAGCGTGCTCGTACATGCTGCCAAATTTAAAGAGAAAGAAGAAAGAAATAAAGTTTAATTAAGGCGATGAAGCCTTATCTAATTTGCGTGCAGCAGTTACGATCACCTCGCCTATGACGCTGTCGACGTCCGTATCCAGTTGCGGCAGATGCTGTTCCTGCGGTGGCGTAGCTCCTGGCGCCGGTTGTAGACTCGTATGAAGGTTTACACTGCAACCTCGATACCTTCGTTTTATTCGCAGCAGGCCCCATATTATAAAACAGATGATAATGATACTACATATAGAATATAGAATGTAGTTGTGGGTCTCATGAGTTAGTGATTGTACACTCAGTGTTTGTTGTTGCTCCTTCACCATGTCTATTTTGGTTTTCAGTCCCTGTAAAATCTCTCTGTGGTCTTCAGGAACAAAGGAGAGTGTGTGATTTGCGTCAGACAAAACATGGTTTATACTCGATTCGCTCATTTGTACCGCTTCGGAACTGATTTTCAAGCTGCTGTGGTAGTCGTTGCGGGCGTGTATAGTGAAGCTGTCTCCTTTGAGCAGGCATCCCAGGCCAAGAGTTATAATCCCTGTGCCATGAAGGTGTTGTGTCGTCATTCCATTTGGGCAAAAAATGCGCGTAGTGCATTCCTCGCAGCAGGAAAAAAGCCAGGTGCCACGATTGTGTAACCGCACCCATCGGTCGGTGCAATCGGATACCTCAGCGCGGCACGCTGATAAGCTCCCATTGTTTATAATTTGTGCCTCGCATAATGTCTTAGCGACCTTTATGTCGTAAGTGGGTTTATTTATAGCACATAGTAATTGTGATTCACTCGAATGAATGCACGATGATACATCTTTGTTTTCTAATGGTACTATAAGGTCCTTTCTTAGGTTGACCGCGAGATACTCAGTTGTAGGTTTTAAGCTTCTTGCAGAGCTTCCGGTGACTTCCGGTATAGGTATGATCCGATTGAGCTCATACTGTTCATTGTTTATGAGCGGCAGCTTTACTTCGAATATGAGTAGTGCGCTTGTTAGGTGTACATGCACTCTGGCCAACTTGTATAATTGCCGCGTGCAGTCGCGTGTGCCGATGACGCAGGGCAGTGATAAGTCGCTCGAAAGCTGGCCGGAAATAATGTTTAGTTCAAGTTCAAATTGTTCGGGCTTGATAAGATGCGTATCGATTCTTCCATTTCTAGCGTCTGTGACTAAATCGAGTAACATTTGTTGAATTCGGCGTATGTTTGAGATCATTAAGTTTATAGCCAGTGCGTTGGCGGTTACGTACATAGCGTTTTCGTGATTAGCACTAATTCGTTCTTGATTTTCGGCGAGATGTTTTTCTATTATTAAAAATTGTTTATTCATGACCTCCTCATTTCTTTTGAGAAGGTTGTATTCGCTTTCGATAATAGATGTGTGGTTCTTATATAACCTTAATAAATGGTTTTCGTTCGACTGAATGATGTTGATGTCCTTCTCGTATTGTTTTGCAAATCTCTCATCTAATAAACCAAAAAGTGAGTTTGCGATGTAGCCAACTCCGTCGACGAGTCCTCTTTTAAAACGTTGCAGGCGTTGATATGCTCCATGCTCCGTGTTTAAGATGTTGTTGTAATGTTGGATTTCATTAAGCTCGTGTTGAAATTGTGCCGATATTGTTAAGAAGGCTGCTTCAGTCTTGCTTAAAGTTGATAAATGCTTGACATAATTTTGAATGCTTGTTAGACTTCGCCAATATGTTGTAGTATTGTAAAACACTACCATCTTCCATTCATCTTGTTTGACTTGGAGATCTGCAACCTTGTCAAAATAGATAAGTCTGTTGGGTGCTAGGTAGGTAATATTAGTGGTTTGTTGAGATGATGGTCCCACAAGCATCGTAAAAATGATTAAAAATATATGAAACACGTTGTATAGATTCTTGTTGATTTTTCTATGACTTCCTTTTGCGGTTTCAGGCTGTTTGTCCGGTTGTTCAGTGCCGTTTGACTTTTCGTTGGGTTGTTCTATAGGTAGCCGTGCTAGTTTAGTAACAGGGCGTTTTAAAGTGGACGACCTTGTCTTCAGTGTGGCCACACGTACCCTTCCGTCCGGGCCTGGGTGAGTTTCAATAATTCGTCCTAATATCCACTTTGCGGGCGGAATGTTGTCTTCTTTGATGAGTACGATATCATCAACTTCGAGGTTTTTCGAGGGAAAGTGCCATTTGCTCCGTTGCTGCAATGTTTGAAGGTAATCAGCTGACCACTTCTTCCAAAAAGATTTAAACATTTTTTCAGTGAGCTGCCATCGTGTAGATAAGTTCATGTGTTCATCGTCGACTGATAAAGGTGGTGCCAAGGCTGGGTCACCAATTAAAATATGGGCTGGAGTGATGCAGTCAAGATCTTCAAGATTTTCAGTTGGTGCAATTAACGGCCTAGAGTTGAGGCAAGCTTCTATCTGAGTTAGGAGTGTGGAGAATTCTTCGTATGTTAGTTTTTGGTCTCCGAGCACCCGCTTCAAGTGATGTTTCATGCTTTTTACCGCGGCCTCCCACAGGCCGCCAGCTGATGGCCAGGAAGGGGCGTTAAAGTGCCATTCTATTCCACGCTCTGCCAGATCAGTCAGCAACTCCTCGGTTATGTAGTAGGTCAAAGCCTCTTGATATTGTTTTTCCAGCTGCCTTGCGGCACCGACAAAGTTAGTGCCGTTGTCACTATAGATATGTCTCGGCGTTCCTCTGCGTGCGCACAGTCGTTTCAGAGCGTTTAAAAATGCAGCAGTGCTTAAGTCGCTGACCAATTCCAGGTGGATGGCCTTTGTGCATAGGCACACAAATACGGCGACGTATCCCTTTGATGTTTTGATGCCTCTTCCCTTGTTGGACTTCACTTCTACACATCCACTGAAGTCCACAGCAGTATGTGTAAAAGGCCTTGATGGAATGACACGTGGTGGCGGAAGGTCTGCCATAAGTTGATTGTTATTCGTTTGTTTGAAGCGATGGCATCGTACACATTTCAGTAATTGTTTCTTTACGGCTCGCATACCGCTAACTATCCAATATCTATTGCGTAGATAGGACAAAGTTAGCCTAGCGCCTCCATGCAGCGTGTAAATGTGCGCTTGGTCGATCAACAACTCCGTTAACTTGCTGTTATAAGGTAAGATAATAGGATGTTTCTGTGATTGATCCAAATGAGCATGTTCTAGTCGTCCTCCAACTCGTAAAATGCCGTTGCTGTCTAAAGTTGGATTTAAGTTGAGTATGTTACTAGTTCGTCGTACTATAGTTTTTCTTTGTAGTCGTGCGATGTCTTCCGCAAAGTAGATGTTCTGTACTGCTCTTATGATTGCACTATGTGCATTCTCCAATTCACTTGTCGTTAGGTGCGATAATGTCTTATCAATTTTATTAGCCATTGTATTGTTTATGAATCGATGTATCCAACTGAGTATTCTTGTTACACGCGTCATAGAGCTATAACGGTGTAGAAGGTCTTCGATTATTGTATTTGTTTTTAGCGATGAGCAGACTTGTTTTGTTTTTCTTTCCTCTTCATTGGTCTCAAATGTTGTTTGAATAGGGATGTAATTGCTTTTCAGCCACGATGGGCCTTCCCACCATAAAGGATGTGAAATGAGTTGTGACGGTGTTAGGCCCCTGCTGGCACAGTCGACCGGATTCTCTTCCGACTTCACATGTTTCCAGCATGAAGGTGGCATGTTTTCAGTTACTTTCAATACCCGATTGGATACGAATGGCTTCCATCTAGAAGGGTTCCCATTCAACCAACCCAACACGACCATCGAGTCGGTCCATCCATGTACTGTTACTGTCTGCATGTTTGTTGACTCTATGGTCTTCTTCATAAGGCGTGATAGGAGTGCAGCGCCACATAATTCTAATTTCGGCAATGAAATGAGCTTGTTGACGGGTGCAAGTTTGGTTTTCCCAGCTACTAGTTTGATGACGCAATGATTGTTTTCATCCATCGACTTGCAATAGATAGCGCACGCGTATCCCTTCTCCGACGCGTCGCTAAATCCATGTAGCTCTATTGCCTTGTTAGTGTTTCCTATCCAGCGTGGTATCACTATGTTGTTGATTTGGAACAGATCTTGTCGAAATTGTTGCCATTCGTTTTGTATAGACTCTGGCAAGGCATCATCCCACGAAGTTGTTGGTTTCCATGTTTGTTGGAATATAAGTTTGGCCTTCATAGTGA
Source organism: Scoparia ambigualis (assembly GCA_963921215.1). Classification (NCBI taxonomy): domain Eukaryota; kingdom Metazoa; phylum Arthropoda; class Insecta; order Lepidoptera; family Crambidae; genus Scoparia; species Scoparia ambigualis. The sequence goes on from OY992516.1 coordinate 27,043,040, forward strand.
CGGGGGACAACCATCCCAGAGGATCGTATAACTTCGATACGTCTGATAATAAAGTACGTTTCGTAGTTACTTTATTGTTCTTACTAAGTACGTCATGCTTGTATGTAAAGTGATCTGTGCATGGATTCCAGTTAATGCCGAGTGTTTTGTTGGTATCGGCATGCTTGAAGTTTAACATATTTTGGTGAATGAGTTCTCTTGGTAGGTTTTCTAATAAAGCTGAGCTGTTGCTGGCCCACTTTCGAAGATTGAAACCTCCGCCCTTCATCAAGTTTATTAATTGGTTTTGAGTGGTTTTTGCCTCTTTTAAGCTGTTGCTTCCTCCCAGAAGGTCATCTACGTATAGTTGCTGTTCTAAAATGGTAGCAGCTAGAGGGCAATTTGAGCCATCGTCCTTTATTAGTTGTTTGATAGTACGCATGGCCAAAAATGGTGCGGCCTTTGTGCCATAAGTGATAGTGCACAACTGATGCTCTGTAATCGGTTGGTCTTCAGAGTCGCGCCATACAATTTTTTGTAGATGTTGGTCCTCTTCGCAAACTAGTACTTGTCTGTAGAATTTTTCAATGTCAGCGATGTAGACGTATTGAAAAGCCCTCCATCGTAGAATAATAGTTTGGAGATCTTGTTGTATGTTAGGGCCACCCTCCATTAATTCATTTAGGCTGTGGCCTGACGATGTTTTGGCTGAGGCGTTGAATACCGCTCGGAGCTTAGTCGTTGTAGAGTCCGGCCTTAGGACTCCATGGTGAGGTAAAAAGCAGCTGGGTTGTTTCTGGATGCTACATTTTTTCATGTGACCCAGTCTTAAGTACTCGTTAATAAATTCTTTGTAATGTTCAGAGAATTCTTCATGGTTTGTTAGCCGTTTTTCTAACTGTCTAAATTGGGCCACTGCCTGTGGCTTGGAGGTGCCCAAATGTTGTTCAAAGTTTGGTTTCATGGGTATCTTAACCACGTATCGCCCGTCTTCCAATCGTTCAGTGGTATTGTTGTATAAAGTTTCGCAATAGTTATTTTCAGGTGATTCGAGGCGACCTTCGGTTATTTCTTCCATTTCCCAAAACCTTGAGAAATCGTCCATTTGGTTGAGTATAACATGGCAGTTGAATGTTTTAACATTGCCCATTAACACCCATCCTAGTTTCGTTTGTTGTGCAATGGGTGCTTCAGGAGAGCCTTTTAAGATCCCCGTCATGACAATGTCGGCATAAATTGCAGCGTCTAGAAGAATGTCTACTGGCCGAGAGATGTTGTAGTCTGGATCGGCGAGGTGTATGTTGTGCAGATGGGACCAGTTTTGCTTTTTGAATGAGTAGTTTGGTAGATTGTTTAGCATTTTCGACATGACAAGCGCTTCCGTGGTAAAAGTGTAGTCACCCAAGAGTGATTCACCTACAAGTTGAATGGTCCCATTGCTTTGATTAGCTGAAAATCCAATCCCAGATATAGTTGCGTTTTGTTTTCTACGTTGAAGACCGAGGCGTTGGGCAGCTGATTCTGTTATAAGATTTATCTGAGATCCTTGATCTAGCAGGCATCGTAACGTTAGGTAGGTTCCATCAACCGACCTAATTTTAAGTTGGGCAGTTGCAAGTAAAACTTCGTTGGATTCGTTTGCAACATGATTCGCATTCCGCTGTGTTTGCAGCCTCGTGGAAGCCGGCGCGGCGGCGGCGGCGGCGGCAGGGGCGGGCGGTGAGCGTGGAGTCATGTGGCCGCTCGGTTTCAAAGATTCCGCTTCCCGCAAAACATCGTGCAACGATGTGTGGTGTGCATTATTGCACACTCTGCAACGTTTGATTGAAGTGCATTTTTGTCCGTTGTGGGAAAACATACAATTCGTGCACAAGTTCAATTGCGCCATTGTTTTCAATTTGGTTTCGGATTGCAATTGTTTGAATGTGTTGCAATAAGGTAATGCATGATCACCCTTGCACATGGGACATTTTCTTTCAGCAGTAACATGATAAGTTTTCCCAAAATATTTTTTAGGATTGTTGTTGTAATGTGAGTGCCGTGGAGAAGATGAATTGAATTCTCTTGCTGATAAAATGGGCTTCGCTACTGGAACCGGCTGTTGTTTTTTCTTGTTTACAGGTTCTAATGCAGTAAATTTGCGTTGTAGGAATTCCATAAATTCGTCGAACGAAGGTAGTTCCCGGGGTTCCTTCCTGGCTTCCATATAAGAGCTGTAGGTTTCTGTATCCAGTTTTCCCGTTAAAATATGTACTAAGATCGGATCCCATGATGTGGTATTTATGCCTAAGTTGTTAATTGCATGTATCGTTTCTAGGCTGGTATCATAGAGACGTTTTAGTTCGTACGACGATTGTTGTTGAATTGAAGTCTGACTCATAAAAGCTTGGATTTGTTTGGTGAACAGTAACTGCTTGTTGTTGTACCTGTGGGTAAGTATTTCCCAACAGGCATCGTAGTTGTCTGCAGATACAGAAAGATGTTGAACAATGCGTTCCGCTTCACCTCTGAGCTTCCCCTTCAGGTGTTGCATTTTTTGAGTTGTAGATAGCATAGTGTTGTTGTGGATTGCTTCACTATAGAGATCCATAAATGTTGGCCATTGAGCATAGTTGCCTGTAAAAGTAGGTATTTCTACAGGTGGCAGTGATCGTTGTTGATGAGCAGTTGTGTTTAACTTGCGGTTCAGTTCCCGTTTGGCATGTTCGTAGTCTGTTTCATGTTTTGAAAATTCCACTTCATAGTTTAAGTCCGACCCAAATAATAAGTTGTCTAATTGCCAGTGGGTTTCGTCGATGACCCTCCAGCGTGACTGGAGCGTCTGCAGCTTATCATCAATTTCCCACTTCTCGTTGAGTACAGATACGTCAAGATTACGCAGCATCCGAGAAAAGGCACGAAAGTTGGTTGTTTGTAGGCACATAAGTTCATCGGTTTTTGAGAATACTCCCTTTACAGGTTGTTTTGCAGGTCCCTCCAATTGAATTAATTTCAGGAATTCAGGTTGTAAAAATTCGTATTTCTTGCTGAGCGCTTGGTAGACATCGTCAGTAAAATAGGCATTGGATTGGTTTTCAAAAGTTAAAAGTTTTTCGTGATTGACCTTGAACTCGTCCCACAACGCTTGGAGAGAGTCCAAACGTTTCTGAGCGTATTCTGATGTCTTACGTGCCGCAGAGTCCTTTCGATAGTTCAATAAGATCTTCTCAACACCCTCAGCGATCATTTGTTGGCGTTGAAGTAATGTATCCATGTTGGCTGTGGTTGGGTTTCTGTTTTGTTGTAGGTGGAGTAGGTGTAATTAATGCTCGTCTACGATATGTGCGCCTTCTCAATTTGTCTGGTGAGACCCGCTTGTGGGAGGCCAGTCAAACCGATTCGCTACCGCAGATAAGTCACTAATCACACAATCACACTTCACTGGTTGAATTGTTATTCACAAATCCGGCTCGAAGAAATGTAAAAGCCGTAGCCTTCACAAGGTAATAGATAGTTGTTAAAGTTGGTACGTTGTTTTATTTAAGTCATATAAAGTTATGTTGAATGTTTACGTAATTTACGCATGTTATGTTGCACGGGACGGGAATGTTAAGTAAGGCGACCGTTACCGTGGAGTCTGTTTATTGTACTAAATAATAAAATATACAAATCGTTCAAGTAACGTTATTGCTAGTGTCAGCTAAAATATAACAATGTCGAGCGTGCTCGTACACCACCTAAGTTGAGCCTTTATGTTGTCGAAATGCTCAATATAATGTTTACTATGTGAAACTCCAACTTAACATCACCCAGTTTTGCGGGGACGGCTTCTAGAAAGTTCTTTTAAACGTAAATCTAAAAAGCAAAAACACATTTTCTTTTCAAGAAGTCGGACTTTTTATTTTGTCTACTTTCTTGAAGTTTCGTCATGAAAAATAAACACGGGGATATTAAATGATTTCAGTTTATTTCTTATGCCCTCTACATAATGTAACTATAAACATAGAACTCTGTTGCTGGTTTTGATATTTTTGTAGTAGAGAAGTAATATAAATATTTTTATTAACGCATTACAGGCTCTGCTCAAGCCTTTCATCACAAATAAAATCTAGAGTCACAATCAAGGCTCTCAAAACGTCTGAATGAAAAGAGTACCAATGAAATTAAACGAATCGAACTCTTCTTGATATAGAAGACTGCAAGCCAATGCCAAATTTCCATTCGGAAAGTATGTCTGTACTGTTACGTTTATAACTCTAATTCAAATATGTACTTGCCGCTTCTTAGGTCGTCTACCACATTTTTTTTATGTCTACTTTCACATTTATAGCTAGTACTTATCCCAGGCGGAACACTTGAACCCTGACACCAAGATTATAGGAAGTAACCATCAAGAAAAATGGCTGTCATAACTTTACCCTTTCCCTCTTTTTGTCCTCCGAACTTGATCGTCAAAGATTAAGTAGACGCATTTGAATTTTAGATTTTATTATATAAAATGGTGAAATGCTTAGTTTGATAGCACTTGATTGTAAAAAAATAGTTTCTCGGCGGGATCGATTCAGAAATTAGGGAGAACCGTAGAAGAACTAAGACAACCGACATTGCCCGAAAAATTGATAAGCTCAAGCGGCAGCCAGAACTGTTCTTGAGGGGCGACCTCGCACCAGAAGACGAAGTGTTGGCAAACCACGGACAAGATGGAACGACGATCTGGTGAAGGTCACGGGTAGCGAGCAGCACAAGACCGGTCGTGGTGAAGATCCTGGATTCCAGTGCCTTCCGGGCGGGGCAAATATTTTTAATTGTCACCCAGCAAGTGACCTGTATTGCAAAAGTTTGCGTAAGAGGTCTATTACATTTCGACTGTGATTTTTGCGTAAAATGGACAATTTTGGCGTTCTTAATCTCAGAAACAAAAATACATTAACAATTTTTACGTATTGAATAGTGTAGAATAGTTATTGGAATAGTGTAGCGGCCTCGCTTTTTGTAAATTTTACTTAACTTTTTAATTAAACCCAAAATTGCAAAGAGAGATTTTCATAAAATGTGCGAATGCACTTATTTGAGCTCCTAGATTGAACTACTGTTCTAAACAAATGAAATAAAAAACTTAGAATGTTATCTCTTAAGTAGTCGTATAGTGCGTAGCGGCCTCGGAATTTTTGATATCATTGATTTTATAAAGAAAAAAAATCTTATTCTAACCCTAAAAACTACGAAAATCGCTTTAAGTTAACTGTGAATTTCTCCTACATACGATAATATTATTGAGCAAAATTTATACCAGAATAATAGTTACTTCATGAGTAATAAAGATTTAATAAAGAATTTATTATCCTATTTCGATAAAAACGATAATATACAACTGCAAAATTACTACAAAATGCGATGCGCCGATTGTCCGAACTCAGCTTATTCTCGCAGAGTGGAGATTTGTAATATTATGCACGAATTTATTAACCTATTTCGATAAAAACGATAAATACAACTGCAAAATTAGTACAAAATGCGAAAAGGGGCATTTTACGCAAAAATCACATTCGAGATGTAAAAGTCCTCTAGATCGCTAACCGAACGCTTTATCCGCTGCGCAATCACGGAGCAAATGAGCGATTCAAGTAGACTATTTGTTGAGCAATTCAAGGAGAGCCTTTAAAATGGACTGAACCCAACGAGATTAGGTCATGCATGTTGGGTAGTGATCAATGCCTGTACAGTAAATAAATGGAAGCAAATGCAGGCTTTCATCTAAATTATTTGTTATTATTACTTGTTGAATTGGCGACCAATATACCTAACTATTAAGTAGGCGATTTAAGTACGAGTATTATTATAAAAAACAAGATATAATATGTCTTTTGAATTTTAATAAAAATATAATTTAAACTTTATTTAATGTTCCTACCATAACAAATTAGAATATGTAATACTTAATGAAAACGTTGCATACAATACAAAAAAAGCGAAATAATAAAAAAAAATAGTAAAAGAAAACAGTTAGTAAAGCTGTTTTATTTATTTATTAATTCACAGGTAATTCAACAGTTCTTTAAAAACCCTGAAAATTTAAAACAGATAAGTTTAAAATATAATTAGGTTTAAAGACATTTATTCTCATAAGAACTGTATACAATGTTCACTTAAAATGAGATAAGTAAGTAATATAATAATAAAGTAAATAATTTTAAACATAAATACACCAAATAATGAATACCTACTTTGTTACAGGCGCAGTGTCTAATAGCTTTACAGGGTAATAAAGGGTCTCTAATCAGATGACATAAAAAAACGTTTATTTAAAACACAAATATTAAAAAATAAAACTGTGTCACGTGTCACAAACACAAAGAAAACTATACCATCTCTCTTCCCTTGGGTGTCGTAAAAGGCGACTAACGGACTAAAGACTAGACATGCATCCAACGACATAGAGCGGTGATGGGCTCACCACCTGTCACGCTGAGCACATGTGCAGTCTCTATTTGGTGATAAGTGGACTACGGTAGAGGACTGCTTTTGCTCCTCCTGTCCTCATTGCCTTGTCTCTCACCAACCCTTCGGGGAATTATCCCCGAATCTCGACTATTAAGTGGAGATTATATTTATTAATTTTTATTTTATATTAAAAAATACCAGCATGAGCTTACGGATTCATATGATTTTTGTCCAAAAGAAAAGTAAATGTCAAACAATGTTAGTATTGCTTAACGTCCTATCTGCAGCTTAATCTTTGGCTGTCACCATACATACGCAGGGACATTAGGCCGACAATTATCCGCAAAATGGGTGGTGTAAAAGTTAACGGTGGCGACAGTACTCCTGAGGGTTCTCTTCTGCGCGACGCTGATAATCTATATTCATTACTGTGTAGAATGTGGCATATATTTTGGCAGCTGTGTGCTTACGTGAACATCACACTAATATTATAAAGGCGAATGTTTGTGAGTGTGTATCTTTGTTACTCTTCCACGTAAAAACTACTAAATGGATTTGGATGAAATTCGACATACAGATAGTTTATAACCTGGATTAACACATAGAATACTTTTTATACCGATATCCCAACGGGAACGGGAACCACGCGGGTGAAACCGCGAGCGGCCGCTAGTTTTAATATAATTTCCGCATTGACTGCAGTGCTGTATTCATCATAATATACATAGACTTAAGCCTATTATCCCTTGAGAGTTAGTCAGAGACTAGGCAATGAAGACTGCAAAATCAGTTCTCTTCCATAGTCTACGTTTCTCCAAATAACACATGTGCAGTTTGCACATGTGCTCAGCGTGATAGGTGGTAAGCTCATCGCCTCTCTATGTAGTTAGATGTATCCGCATGTGTCTTTAGTCTGTTAGTCGCCTTTTACGACACCCAAGGGAAGATATGGGTAACTCATATAAATACGAGTGGTATTATTTGTATAACTATGTGTTTAAAGTTAAAACCTACCACCAACCTGAATTGGGCCAGCATGGTGGGTTATGGTCCAATAACCCCACGTGACGTTGTTTATGTAAGAGGCCTGTGCCCATCAGTGGGACATTTATAGACAAATGTTGACGATGTATGTGTCAACAGTTTTTACGGAAAAAAGTGTATCATTTCATGATGTATTTTCATCTAAAGATCATTTACAGTGTACCTTTAAAAAAAAGAAATAACCTGTTCGGGTACCGGTCAAAGAATACTACCACCCCCTCTCTTCCCTTGAGTGTCGTAAAAGGCGACTAACGGACTAAAGACTGCATATAGGTACATCCAACAGCACAGAGCGGCGATGGGCTCACCACCTATCACGCAAAGCACATAATACACAGTCGCTATTTGGTGAAAAGTGGACTATGGCAGAGGACTGCTTTGCGGTCCTTATTGCCTAGTCTCTGACTAACCCTTCGGGGATAATAAACGTGATTATATGTATTTATGGTATTAGTATGGATGTAAAATCTTAAATAACACTTTTATTTAAGTAACTTATAATGTTACAGCCTTTAGGTTGACCCAATCCGACTTGCACTTGACCAGTTCTTTTGTGTCATTTTTTTATCATTTTCGATGGTGTAATTGATTATTCGATGTTATTCATTTACTTACCGCTATTAGTTGTAATTAATGAGAAAGATTTTCTTTGAACCAACATCAAAGAGGGTAATTAGTAAGCGAGTAATCAATTCGTTACTACCTATTAATCAAAATGTTGATAACCACTGTTGGGTAGTAAGTTGTGCCTTCTTCCGGTTAATGAATTCACTTTGTTGCAGAAATGGCAAATCTTTTTTCTCTTTTATCGTTATTTTTTTATTCTACAACGTGTAACGCTTGTCCTTTATCTCACTTATCCTCATCTACTGAGGAACTGTCTATCTTATCTCAAACTGTCAGAACACAACGATGCTATGAACGTCGTTGTTATGGCGACAGACTTTAAGATGGTGGTAGCTAGCAGGACTTAACAGCCCTACCACCAACTAAACCGAGCACACAAAAATGTACCCCCGCTGGCAATCAAACCTGGGACCTCTGGGTCTGAAACCGGTGACTTAGCCTTAGACCACAGAGGCGGTTCATTTCGGGGTTCTGTTTATGAACATGATACCTTTGTTTACTTTACCTTTTAGGTGTTAATACTACGATCACATATAAAAACGTAATGTGGTCGGGTGTCGCAAAAGACTAACGATCCAAAGACTGCACATACACCCCACAGCATGGAGCGGCGATGGGCTCACCACCCGTCACGCTGAGCACATGTGCAGCTGTGGACTGCTCTTGCAATCCTCATCGCCTGGTCTCTGACTAACCCTTCAGCGATAATAGTCGAAAGTACTATGTAAGAGTATGTAACATACTTTTAACGTTTTGAAAAGAAGAATTGGCAAAACGTCCCCCCACCCCCCCCTTGTAACACTTACATCTATGCATTGTGTTTGATATAGATATATAGAGAGTCTACATCTTCCCTGCTACCAGGCTATTTCTAGCCAACTTAAAACTAACGTCTAATTCTAAGAAATATCAACTAACTTACGTACTAGTCCTCCTCTCGTCCGCCCGCGCTGTTCGCGGTGCTCCCGGGGACTCGCCGGCCGCCGGCTGCAGTGGTGAACGTAGCTCGCCTCCCCGGCGACTGCTCTGGCTGCTGTGGTGGTGGAAAGGCCCTAACTCCCTGTGGCTACCCCTGAGAGCTCTCAAACCCCAGAGAAATACGTACCACTGCACCAATCACTTAGCCCGCCACGACACGTGTGCGGGTCAACCAACAAATCACTGATTTTAACTTATTGTTTTCACTGTTTATTGTGATTACGGTCCGCCGAATTTACTGTTTATATGCCCTACATCAAATCACCAATACCAAGTTATTAAACCAATTACACGACCGCGCGACATAAAACTAAACCTAACCAAAGATCCAACGTGAGTGTGTGTCACACTGACAGTCGTCTGTCACTATATTTTTAAAGCTACAGCGGGGGCGCACGAATTGGCCGTTTTGTTCGATATATACACATTGATTAAAAGTACTTGAAAAGTAAAGCATGCATGGAAGCAAATCTGTCAGGTATTGGTGAAAAAATTATATTATAATAGTTATTGAGAAGAAGAAAATTAAAATAATAAATGATAATAGTTAAATAGATAGATAATACTTTTATTGTAACATAATAACACAAACGTTAATAACGATATTATAAAATTGAAGTCAAGATTTTTTTCTTGAATTAACTTCATTTTTAATTTTTTTTAATTTTCCCTTTTTTCATTTTTTTTTCATTAATACATTCGCTCGTTCATATTTGCTGTCCTTACAACAAAATACACTATTTATTTCGAAACTTACCATATGGGAACTTACATAGTGATGTGTTACTAAGCCTACTCAGATGGAGTTAAGGGCAAGAGCTAATGATACATAAAAAATATGAAACAGAGAGAAACACTTTGATGATTGAGCTCACAAACAAACAAAAAATACATAATTTATTTCAATTCTAATTTGCTTGGAAAATGTAACTTCTCATCGCCCCACGTTTCGTATTCCGGCACTAATTCGCATATCCTTTGCAAATTCGCATTACGTTACTTTCTCCCGATGACTGTACTGTTTGTGCGTACGCCGAAAGCTCGCGTATTCAATTATCCCGGATGTTACTTTGAATAAAATTTTCGATGAGACTTACTGATTAACCATGTTGTTGTAGCGGTGAAATAATACTATTACCCCCTCTCTTTCCTTGGGTGTCGTAAAAGGCGACTAACGGACTAAAAACTGCATACACCCAAAAGCATAGAGCGGCGATGGGCTCACCACCTGTTAAGCTGAGCACATTATCATCATCAGCCTAGGCCTCCCACGTGGACAATAGCACGTGGGGATATTGGGCCATAACCCACCACGCTGGCCCAATGCGGGTTGGTGGATTTTAACGACTGCCATCCTACGACACCAACCGGCACCATCGTGCCTTCCGAAGCACGGATTAAGCTCGAGATATTTTTAATTGGCCACCCATCAGGCGACCCGGCATTGCGAAAGTTGCTTAGGGGGAAAGATCGCAAGCCGAACGCGCTAGCCGCTGCGTCATCGAGCTCCTCACATGCACATTATGCAGTCGCTATTTGGTCAAAAGTGGTCTATGTCAGAGGACTGGTTTTGCTGTCCTCTTTGCATAGTCTCTGACTGTATGTAATTACTGATGATACCTTGTTAACCTTTACTTATGGAGGTTCTCATAAAGAGCGTCAAAAAGGGTTTTGTTCAGGGATTCGCAATTAATTTTGACCTATGATGTTTCTATTGCGGAAACTTCGATGGTGCAGCGGCTAAAGCGTACCAATTACGCAATGAGCTATCTCCGGCTGGGAATCGAATCCGGGACCTCTGGGCCTAAGACGGTGGCTTAGCCCCTAGATCACAGAGGCGGTTAAATCTACCTATCACTCCGGGAAACGGGCATATGTAACTAAGCTGTTGGATGTATGTTCAGTATTTAGTTCGTTAGTCGCCTTTTACGACACCCAAAGGGAGAGAGTAGGTAGTAGTATTCTTTCACCGCTACGCGTCACGGCGATGGGCTCACCACCTGTCACGCTGAGCACATGTGCAGTCGCAATTTGTTGAAAAGTGGACTATGGCAGAGGACTGCTTTTGCGGTCCTCTTTGCCTAGTCCTGACTAACCCTTCGGGGATAATAGTCGTGATTATACACCGAGACATTTTAGTGGTTGTTTTCCGGCGGCAGAACGATTTACCTTTATAAGTACTATCGAATCATGCAAGTTATTTTTGACAAAAATGACAAAAAAAATTCGACCTCCCATACAAATGTCGTCAGCTGATCGGACCGTTTTGTATGGGAGGTCGAAATTTTTTTGTCATTTTTGGCAAAAATAACTTGCATGATTCGATAGTTCTAATAAAGGTAAATCGTTCTGCCGCGGGAAAACAACCATTAAAATGTCTCGGTGTGTATGTATGTATGTAACTATATAGAGACGACAAAGCGAAGTAAGTTGCTGGCCATGGGCTGCAATTGCAAACGTCTCACAATAAAGCCCCGCCCTATACGCCCCACGCGTTGTCCGCTTTCATGTTAGCTGAGTACTATTTTTGAATGGAATAGCTGCTCTAGTTATGATCCCTGAATGGATATATGTGTGTAACTGTCCAATAAAACAGCGCATTGAACCCGCTCGCCCGTGTGACGTCACACTCGCCGGATCGCATCTGACGGTCCGATCCCCGGGCGTTACACGGATTTGCGGAAGCAATCCGACCAACACGACTAACGTGACGTGTCGTGCCGCGACGCGTTCACGTCACGCTCGACGGACGAATCCCGTGTGACGTAAGCGATTGGGGGAGAAAAGATACTAACGTGTAAAGAGTGTTATTTTTATATATATTAGGTCGCCTATTGAAATACCAGACACAATAGAATTTCTGTTGTTAGCGAGCTCTAGGAGTCCTTGCCACAGACGAGGGGTAATACAGGGCGTCCCTCGAATATGCCACATGGAGGGAAAGTACCTTGAATATTGTAGATGGATCATTTTACTGATAGAAGACATTATTTTAATTTAAAAAACCATTTAGACTGCATTCATAGAAATTTAAATAATTACATGGTTGAACCGGGAATCCCCATACCTTGTTACGTTATTGTTTCATAGTACCAAAATATACATACATACATACATGTCTTATAACAATATAACAACTATCCCCTTAGGGTCAGTCAGAGTCTAGGCAATGGGGACCGTAAAATCATTTCTCTGTCATAGCCTACATTTCATTAAATAATAACTGCACATGTGTTCAGTGTGACAGGTGGTGAGGCCGCCCTTTGCTGTTGTGCAGTTTTTAGTCCGTTAGCCGCCTTTTACGACACTTAAGGGAAGAGATCTGCACAGCAGCTGTTACCTAAGTATTAACGTGTAAAGAGTGACATTCGAACTGTTTTTAAGAGGCCTATTACATCTAAAATGTGATTTTTGCGTAAAATGTCCATTTTTGCATTTTGTAGTACCTAATTTTGCAGTTGTATTTAAAGTTTTTATCGAAATAGGGTAATAAATTCATGCATAATATTACAAATCTCCACTCTGCGAGAGTACCTACGCTGAGTTCGGACGGCTGGCGCATCACATTTTGTAGTAATTTTACAGTTGTGTTTGTCGTTTTTATCGAAATAGGAATAAAGATTTTATAATAAATTTATTATAAAATGAATAAAGATTTTATAATAAATTTATTATAAAATCTTTATTCCTCATGACGTAACAATTATTCTGGTATAATTTTTTCTCAATAATATTATCGTAGATAGGAGAAATTCACAGTTAACTTTAAGCGATTTTCGAAGTTTTTGGTTTAGAAAAAGATTTTTTTTCTATTTAGAATCAATCATATCTGATATTCCGAGTGTACGACTATATAAGAGATAACTTGCTATTTTTTTTTTATTTCATTTGTTTCTACTGAACTACTGTTCAGTAGTTCAATCAAGGAGCTCAAAAAAGTGCCTTCGCGTATTTTATGAAAATCTCTCTCTCGAGGTGTAATAGGCCTTTTAAGTACCAAAATATATTCGTACAAACTGTAAATCATCAACAGCCTATAATCGTCCCACTAATTGGACACAGACTTTCCTACATAGACAGAGGTATAGGAAATACCCCACCACGCTGGCCCAATGCGGGGTAGGTTTTAAAGACAGTCAACTTACGACAACCGAGGCCAATGACTTTACGTGGCCTCAGAGGCACAGAAGTGCTCTGAATGGCTCTAAATTTGTCCATCACTCCGGTGACCCGACATTGTGTAAGTTACTTAACCAGCACGATTACAAACAGAGCAACTTAGCCACTGTACAAAAGAGCGGCTCAAATTTGCTACGCATTACATACCAGTGATGTGTGACCGTTGTATACAACGTGTTAAAGTTATTCTCTAACAAAAATTGATGATCGGTCAGAATTTCTCAAAAATGTTTGCTACTTTATGCTTTTTTTTACTCTATTAAACTTTAAACTTCCCTACACTCACACCAATTATCTAGCCCAAGAGAATCTTTGTTATGAAACTCGTTAAATGGTTACTAGACAACGGATTAACATATTTAAAATACTTAAATACATACTTATTATACATAGAAACACCCAGATCTAAAACAATTTAGAAAAACAATAATTTCTAAATTGACCCGACCGGGGATCGAACCCGAGACCTCAGCGACACCATGAAAACCAGCGTACAAACCACTCGACCAAGGAGGTCGTCAAATTGTGTTCTTAGCAACGTTCTGCACTAATGCAATCATGGCGGCGGACGCTCGAAGGGGCAACATCTCACTCGCAGGCTTAGAATCTTGGATCAAACGTAGTTAAGTAGCCACGGGCAATTCTTTTTAGTTTTCTTGCAAAAAGAATTGCAAGAAAACTAAAAAGATATAGATATCTTAATGATGATGATATTAAGCAATAATATATTTTTTAAACAATGTAATATAATCTACGCAAACACATACAAGAATGATTACAAAATTAATTTTAAGTAAGCAAAAATGTTTACATTTCATGTCTTTTTGGTTTATCAAAATTTACACACCAGTATAAAACAAATGTCATGTTCGGGACGGACGCCGGAGACGGCAATCAAAGATAGTGGTCGAGCTAAGACTGGTTTTATTAGTTGTAAAGCCTACCTACATTATATTAATAGTTTTGTACTACCCCCATTACCTGACACAATCAAACCATTTAATCAAGTTTTTAAAGTCAAATGACAGCATAAGTTGCCGTTGACCAACACTTTTTTTAAGCAATACGGGTAAGCTCTTGGCCTTTATTCCACCTGATGGTGAGTGGCGATAATAAAGCCGTAGGTGCCGTAAAGCCGTAGTAGGAAGTGCGCTGCACCTGGAATCCTAAACCACTGAGAAACTTATCTCTAAACTGTCGCAACACAACAACGCTATTAAAACTGTTGTTATGGCGCCTGACTTTAGATAAAGATGGTGGTAGCTAGCCAGGTGGACTTAACGAGTCCTTCCCCCACACTAAATACACAGATGTACTGATGAACACTAAACTTCAAAGGCGGTTAAATAAAATAAATAATAAAATCTCTGTAATACACATTGAAATGAAACACTTTTTTACGGATTAACTCGCGTTTAATTTACTATTTACATAGTTTTTATATTATCCTGACGTTTCGAACCCTTTACAGGGTCTGTGGTCACAGGGAGACTGAGGTGTTGGTCGTCTCATTGTTAGAAGTTATATAACGTCAGGATAATATAAAAACTATGTAAATAGTAAATTAAACGCGAGTTAATCCGTAAAAAGTGTTTCATTTCAATCACTGTACTGTTTATTTATTTCGTACAATGTCTTTTCCATTCGAGTATTTTCATTCGCTTTTAGAACAATAATTGATGAATAGATTTCATGAGACGTCTCAAACAATCTCTGCATGGCAGTGAAAGGTCTGGTACACGAGCTGATACAAATCAAACTATTTTAGTAAACATTTCTGTACAATGCTCTCTTATTTATCTGCCGACGACAGGCTTAGGGACTAAAGGTGAAACGTCTAAATAAAATCGTTTAGAGCGTAGGTACAAGACCGAAAGAATTGGATTTTTGTCTGGCTCCAAATTTTATAAACAAAACTTTCTTTAAATTAATCGATGATTGTGTAACTTGTTTTAAAATAAATCGTCGATTTGAAAGACGTTATCGAGTCTAAAGGCTTCTCCAAACAGAACGCGTTCTTAATGCGCGTCAGAGCGCTATAGCGCCGCGTCTTGTTGCTCTGAGTAGTGTTGTACTGTGACGGTATTATGGTGTCCAACAAAGGGCGTTAATACTGCTAGCGCTAGCGCTCATGCTCTGTTTGACTATAAAATACCGTCACAGTACTACACAAGTCGGCGCTACAGCGAGGCAGCGTCAGGACAGGACACAGCGATGTAGCATTCTGACGCGCTCTAGGAACGCGTTCTGTTTGGCAAAGCCTTTACTTCTACTGAACGTAGATTCAAAGTTTCCCTACAAGCCGCTATCTGAGGGCCAACTCTCTTTCTCCGGAACAAAATTCCGGCCAATTTTTCGTTTACTATTATAGCGCTTTCCATTATTCTTGAAAGGACCATGGGGGATTTGTATGAATCCCGTCCCCACCCTACAACAGTCATGGGATACGTGTCAATTTGTTCATTGGGACCCAAAGAAGCCTAAAGTACCTGTGTTAGTTGCAAAAAGTATTGGGTTTATTTATAATAAAAAAAAACTTAAATTGTTTTTTTGTTTTAGTTGGAGTTGCTCGAGTGTGTCATGCTCTCTCAAAGTGTCTCTGCAGTGGTGGCATGTGCGTCGGGTCGTTACGTTCCCTAAAACATGGTTGAGCGAAGCGATGGCTGATTCACATGTCATACTCGTGAACGGGTGCCGCCTGTGGAGTCTGGTCTGCTCTTGCAATTGCAATCTTATTTTGTTGGAAAGAAAAATAAAATATTCAAAAACAATATTATTTTTTAAAACCTAAATCCCGCGTATTTGAAGAACGTCGCCATAGTAAAAAAATATCTATCCTACTAGACCCTTCAAATGACACTAATTTAAAATCTGTTGGATGGTGGGGACAAAATTACCCATGGTTATTTCGGAAGGAATGGAAACCGCTGTTGATAGCAAACGAAAATCAGCCGAAATTTCGTTTCGGAGAAAGAGAGTAGGCCCTCTGACGTCCTCCGTGGACGAGTGCTGCGTGCCCCGTGGTTAGCACGCCGATTCTGGGGTCGCCTTCTCTGAAGTGCCGGTAATAACTGTTTTTTTTAATTAATTTCAGGTCAGAGTGTTTTCTATATATAAATATGTAAGGGTTTAGGCTCAAAAGGACAGATTCGCAAAATGACAGAGAAGGGGGGTTGCGTTCAAAAACCATCACGCGCTTGTTAAAAATTAAAATTTATTTTTTTAAGATGGGGGTGACCTGCGGAATATCAATACAAATAACGTGTAAGAATTATTGTTACATGCGTAAAATTAAGAAAGCAAATAAACCGATTCTTGATATGACAGATTCCCAATACGACAGATTATCAGAAAGACAAATTCGCAAAATGTGAAATGCAAAAAATAAAAAAGTTTATGAAATAAATTACGAGCTACCATCTATTGACGTAATAAAATGTGGTTCCAGCCCAAGTTAAGCTTCTCTTGAAACTTGTTTTAATTAAGATAGCGGATATACGTACTTATTATGGTTTAGGCTTGGTGTTAAAGTGGAATAAATTTTTTAATTGGGTTAATAAACAAGGCTACAAATTATATACAAAGGATAATGACCAAACCAGCCTATTCGATATCTATTGCGTCTTTATCATTCACATATCAAAAGTGTTCTCTAACTTATAATGATTACTGTTAAAAAAGGTTTTCTATAAAACGTCGCGTTAAGAGTCAAGTGATAAATAAATGCTGAACTGAACTGATAGTCATACGATAACAGTTGTCATAACCTCAAAATACCTAAAAAGTCGTAAGCTAAAAATGAAGATAGCTTCAAACTCCCGCATGATATAGTAATGTAATTTTTTCTTCATAATTCAGAGCATTGCTGCTATTGATTACTATTTATTTCATTAAAGCGCTGTGTTACGCTAGCTAGCTAAAAAACTAGCCTAACTCCCATAGTATAAAGGTAATTCTCCTTTGGTTGCGTACAATTAAAAATTACTTTTAAAGAGTAAGTAAGTACCTACCTATGTAATAAATTATTTTATCCATGACATCAAAAAGGTTATTTGTATTCACACAATGCTAACCAATTATTTACTTTTAGTTTGCAATTGTTCACTATAAATTAAGTTCATTAACAAACAAACCGTGTCGCGAAGCGGTGAAAGAATTCTACCACCTCTTCCCTTGGGTGTCGTAAAAGGCGACTAACGGACTAAAGACTGCTCATACTCCAATCAGCATAGAGCGACGAAAGGCTCACCACCTGTTACGCTGAGCACACTAGTGCAGTCGCTATTTTTTTTTATACTAAGCCCGGCAAATGATCTGGTGAAGTGTCACCTGATGTTAAGTGGAAATGAAGTCCAGGCGCGAGGACAACTGGTGCAGCGTAAGAGACGTAGCATCAGTCACCCTCACTCTGCCGGCCCACAAAGTGCCTCTACAAGCCTCGTTTGAAGGACCCTAGGCTAGGCTGTTTGGTGAAAAGTGGACTATAGCAGAAGTCCTCTGGGCGGGAAATGACCGCTGCCGCTGATTGATCTGTCAGCGTGAGTTCTCACTGAGCGAGTATCGCTAAGCGAGAATTATATTTGATAGCTCCTGTCTAGTCCTGTCACTCATCCTGTCAAGTCCTGTCACTCAGCGACGAACTAGTGGAGCGAGTCCTCGTCCGCAGCGTGAACAGTAAGCGATCAACGATTTATATATTATGCATCTCTTTTGTTTACACGGAATGTACCTATATCTATTGTACGTTTCTTGAGCGAGAAAATAGCCCATCGTTTGTCGTTTACTCGCCGTTGGCGTTGGTGGGACAACTGCCTACGCTTTACAAACTTGTCGTGTGGCAGAGCCGGCCAATGATGTTACAATTTAACATAATATCATTGGAGCCGGCGCTGTTTGTAACGCATATTGCAACTAATAGATAATTTGTATGATATTTGTAAGTTTAGAGATTTTTTTGTTAATTACCCTGTAAATGAGGTTCAATAAATAATTTTCTATTTCTATTTCTATAAAAAAATTACATAGTAAGATTAAAGTAACTGTTGAATTAAATAATAAATACTGTTATTATTCACTGATTCTATTTATTTAAATAGCAAAATGTGAGGCACGATACATAGTCTCTTGAAGTCACAGAGTAGAGAGAGAGCGCTATACCTTAGAGTTACAAAGAAAACATTCAAGGGTGAGTAAGCAAAGAAAGGCGCGAGATTCAAAAATTACATTAAACAGTAATACTGCTCTTAAACGTAACAGCGTAACAGTTGGCCCCCGGGGGCCTTACCATCAACTCTTAGCGCAGTATTACTATAATCTTACTATGAAAAAAATGTATTAATAACTGACATAGTAAGATTAAAGTAATATTGCTCTAAAATAAGACAGTTTGCCCCCGGGGGCCTTACCATCAATTCTTAGCGCAGTGTTACTTTAATCTTACTATGAAAAAAAATTATGAAAAATTAACATAGTAAGATTAAAGTAATACTGCTCTAAAAGGTGACAGTTAGCCCCCGGGGGCCTTCCCATAAACTCTTAGCGCAGCGCATTACTTTAATCTTACTATGAAAATTTACTGAGTAAGATTAAAGTAATGCTGCTCTAAAAAGTGGCAGTAATGACCCCCGGGGGCCTTACCACATGAAAATATTGTATGAAAATATTACATAATAAGTTTATGTAATACTGCTATATGCGTGGAAATAAGTCTACTCTGTACTGGTGTTAATTATTATTATTTTTAGACAGTTATTAACTATTGTTTCATTCAATTATTATAAATTGTATTTTATCCAAAATTATTTAATTTTATTATCATTTTAACACAGTTTTATTGATGCGTACAAACAGTAGGTACTTAATTATCGTAGATCTATTACACTGTAAGTAACTTTTGTTATATAGAGGGAGAAATAAGAAAGGCCTCCTGATTTTCTTGCAGGCTTCTTCTCAGTCGAAGGCTCTCCCAAAATCAGAACTGGTGGTGTAGGTAGAGTAGATTAGTTAGTTAGATTAGTTGTTAAGTCTTAACTACAAGTTAGTTAACTGTTTTTTATTAGCATTGACGTCAATAAATGCCTGTAAAGGTTTATATTAAATAAATAATTTGAGTTTAACTTTGCATAGTAAAAGAATTACAGCTCTAAGAGGTGATAGTAGGCCCCAGATCTGTTTAATCGTGATAGGTATTTGAGAATAAACTCATAGCTGTGCTCCAAGGAGGTTTTAGGCCATGGTGGTTGGTACCTACCAGCAGTTTTATGGCATTTGCACATGGCATATTAACTTTGATTATTATTTAATTATAAAAAAGACAACAAATACAATTTTCCAATTACTTAGTGTCCAAAAACCCGGTTTGGGTTTGACAAGACACTGCACATTCATCATAATATAATAAAACTTACTCACTTAATCAAACATTAATAAGAAACATACATTAAAACAAAAACAATAATAATGATAATTAATAACAAAAATAAAAATTCTACAATTTCCGTCACTGCCTTCGTAAAGGTGGCGTAAAGTAAGCGTGGGTAGGCACTTTACTTATCTTCCCACACTTACCTCACAACTACTTCTGCACATTATTGTGCAGTTTTAAAAAGAAAATTTAACGGAATTTATTGCGGTTATGCAGTATTTGTACTGAATAATTCCCGGGGCGTTTGGCTATTGACGTGACGGCGAATAATTGATTCTGACTGTGTATTTAGGTCTCTGCAATATTCCTGATAAGCCTTGCTTCCTATGTGCCAAATAAACCTTTTTCCGAATCCTTTCCCTTCCACTCGTAGATTGTGGGTAGGTTTAAATATAAATTGACATTCTTACCTACTATGAGACAGTATTTTAACAGTGCTTATGAGGGTTTACGCATTTTGGTTTCCCATACAAACTTCCAAGTCGAAACATTTAAAAACCAATAAGCCAATTTTGATGAACTTGCTAAAGTAAAACACAGGGATCTAAATAGTTTGTTGAAAACATTTTTAAAAACCGTTTATTAAACTGAGTTATTGCGATTTTAAACTTTCTATAGTGGAATTTAAATCGCATTATCTCAGTTTAATAAACGTTTTTTAAAAATGTTTTCAACAAACTATTTAGATCCCTGTGTTTTACTTTAGCGTGCAAAGTCAAACTAAAAACATCTCGAGCTCCTACCGTGTTTCGATAGGCATGTAAAGCTGTTGATCCCGGTTGATGTCGAAAGATTCCAGAAGATTTTGACAGTGAGTAGCAGAACGGTTGTCTCATCTCATTAGGAATTAGTAGAACAGAGATAGAGCTCTTTTTAGCATTTGTCCTTTGTTAAATGTTTCTGTAGAGTTGATTCTCAAGCAACGAGCACAAATTTAAGGCTAGTTGGTAAGTGCTGTCCCGTAATTACGTAACAATTAAATTTTCATCTTAATTTACTTTTAATGTGGATGTATTAAAAACTACTCTTTTACTCACGAACAAATAAAAGAAATGTCAGTTAAGTGCCCAGCTTCCCCTATGCAAATCATTCTGGAACATAAATCAGGTACGCAACTTTAGGGACTCCAAATTCCCTAAAGGCTTTGGGATAATTTTATGTAACTTGGTTGCAAATTGCTAACTTCATGTAAGATTTACTTTATAGTAAATATTAAAAGGGATATATCAGAAGTTCTATTAATAGCAAGTATTTGTAATTCCTTGCTTAAATTTCTTAAAATGGTTTCAAGCGTCTCGTGCCGACAATCGGCAGGGCAACAAAAGCCGTTGAGCGTCGCGTGCTGACTCGGTCCGTCGTACGACTGCAACCAAGAACCACTGGCTTAAGTGTCTTCTGAAACACAGACTTTATAAAAAAAGGAAAATAATATATGACCAATATTTGCCTTTTAGATATGCTGTATGGCTTTTACAGCATGATTGGGATTTAGGCGCATTTAGACGTGGCGAGAAACTCAATGTTACTCCAGCCGCTTTGACCGAACTCGGATATTTTCTAGTAGGTATGACAATACCATTCCGTGTCTCATTCCTTACTAGATTCTCCGAGGTGTTCAAAATGATGTACCTAATGTTATCTTATCTGCGTGGGGCCTGCAGAGGTCTCCCTCTCGCAGCAGCACGTCAACTCATTGGGATCTTTTGTACAACCCCGTCCTATCACTTTGCCTCCTCAATCTTACTAATGTTTAAAATAAAGACTAAAACGATTTGAAGCGGAGTGCCGTCTCACGGTTGAAACTTATATTCCTTTCCGCAATTACCACGTCGTCATGGCTACCCTACACGAGTAAGGACTTCACCTTAACGGCGTTCGCCGAATTCCGAGTGAATTACGCGAGTATAAATCTTCGCGTTTGTTCTACAAAAAAGAGGAGAAATTTTGTGGTATAATGGCTTGTGTGTGCTTTAGTTGCCGCGGCTTGGTGTTTAGTGAAACAGAAATGGTACGCAAATAAATTCATTACTTTTTAACAATCGGGTAACAAATAGCAATGTTGTATAAGTAAGAATTGAAATAGAAGTGAGTAGTTGAAGAATCTCCCGAAATCCAAACTAGTGGTAGATTCGGTAGTCAATTTAACAAAATTTTAGTAAACTATTATTTTTTTAGTATTAACAATGAGTGCCTGCAAAAGCTGATATTGTTGAAACTTTGGTAAAACTTTTTCTCTCATTTAGAATTTAAAAAATATCCACTTTTCCGTGTAAGGAGAATAGTTTAAATAAATCAGAAGAACGTGTGGAACAATTTGAACCCGCATCTCTGAAAATCTGGGTCAGACCCGGATCCATTAGACTATCGTGAGTGTTTTCAGACCGTGAAGGATGTAGTCAACACTATCTGTTTGTTCGGTGAGCCTAAAATGCTTTATTCATACGGCCACGATTAATCTTAATAATTAAAAAAAAAAATGAGTTCCCAAATATTTGCGTGTAACAAATCTACCTTTACTAAAATATCTAATATGAATCACTTAGTGACAATCAGAGTAAACTAATTAACAAGGCTAAGTTGAATAGAGCCTTAGAAATGTAAAAACTATAAATACTCATAATATTTTAACAACACACCAATCTGATCAATGTAAGAAACACAAAACACACAAGTACAATAAGAAAATTCATGTAAGTCACACATGCGCTTCCACTTAGCAGTACGATTTATTCCGTCTAGACTTGGTCTAGACTAGGATTTCATATTCAAATAAACAAACCTTTATCACCCATCATAAATTCCTTTGCAATCACACCAACCAGTTAACCCTAAACTCAAAAATAATAATTACCTACCCACTGAAGGTTTCGCGTAAATATCAACGAAGTCACACCCGTAAATTCTGTTAGCCATACCAAATGACAGTTCAATAGCAAACTGAATGCCATTAAAAACACATTAGGGCCGAATCACCGGCGCTTTATAGGTCATTAACTCTCCGTGTATTGTTAGTTAGCGAAGGGTTGAACTTATCACGGCCAGACACGTTATGCGAGAGAAAAACGCCTTGAATGAGCCCACCGTTTCCGCCCACGCAAAATTTAGGACGGTTTCGACAAAAATATATTTATTTCTGTAAAGTGTACATCTGTGACATAACATGGTGATTGAGTGGCTAAGTGTGCTACGGATTTTTTGATCCATATTCCTGGTTTACGGTTAAGAACTTTTTATTTATCTCATAAAGAATTACAATTCACTTACTGAGACAAACACTTTTCACACTTAAATAAGAAAATAATAATGAGCGTACATGTTAGATAAATAGATAGATAGATAATACTTTTATTGCAATAATATTCATTACATTACATTACATTAGGTATACACTAAACATAAAAAAAGAAACAAGTACGATACACCGTTACAATTTGGCGGTCTTATCGCTATT
This sequence comes from Scoparia ambigualis, assembly GCA_963921215.1. Classification (NCBI taxonomy): domain Eukaryota; kingdom Metazoa; phylum Arthropoda; class Insecta; order Lepidoptera; family Crambidae; genus Scoparia; species Scoparia ambigualis. The sequence goes on from OY992516.1 coordinate 27,066,142, forward strand.
AAGCGATTTCTTCCAAACAACCAGTCGGATGGAGAGAACTTATACACTTTAGAATCGGAGGTGCAAACATTTTAATTGAATTTTATTTTAAAAGACTAAAATTAATCAAAAACTGTACATACATCTATAGTGTGCAATCTAATATACGTAAACAATACTTATACATAAATAGACTCAGGATGGAGTAGCGGAAATAACATAGCATAGAAATAGCATTTTAAACAAGATTTAACCATCATTAACACTAAAAACAGAAAACTTCATTAAGTCTTAATGGTAAATTTTAATAATTATAAGTGATTTTCGGTTAATGGCTAAAAACAGTAGTGCAGCGTCTATCGTTCCTACTCGGAACGAGCAACCACGGATGTAAACGTACTTGCATTATGGATGTGGCACAGCACAATTGTGCATGTAATTTAAAAGTTGATATTTGTGTTATTTTATATATTTAGATTAGTTTTATGTATGTAGTATGTAGTTTGTGTTGTATTTGGGCGAAGTAATTTGGATGTGTTATATTCGAGTATGGAATTAGTATGGTAATTAGTGTTGGTTAGTGATCACCAACACGCATTTACCATATTTTAAACATTCAATTAAGATGAGACGCAAAAAAAAACAAATATTATGAATCAATAAAGCAAGATTCGTAATATATTTTGCGTTAATTAAGCTCTAAAATAAGGAAACATTAAAAAAAATAACTGCCTCAGGTAGGAATCAAACCCACGTTCTTTGTAATCCGGGCGGCTGCGACCACTCCGCCACAGTGGTATTTTTTTCGACGTTTCGTTACCTTCGAATATCGTTATTGTCAAAGAAAATCTGCTACGTAGTAGACTTACAACACGCCATGTTTCCGGAGGGTATACAGAGACAATTACATTTTAGTACTACAATTCTTTCGTTATTGCACAAAGTGAACAATTATAGGTAAGTTGCACAACATACTCGTACATCCTACTAATATTATAAACGCGAAAGTTTGTAAGTATGGATGGATGTTTGTTACTCTTTCACGTAAAAACTAATAAATGGATTTGGATGAAATTTGGCATACAGATAGCTTATAACCTGGGTTAACACATATAATACTTTTTATCTCGATATTCCCACGGGAACTGGAACCACGTGGGTGAAACCGCGAGCGGCCGCTAGTACATACATATAATCACGACTATTATCCCCGAAGGGTTAGTCAGAGACTAGGCAATGAGGACTGAAAAAGCAGTCCTCTGCCATACTCCACGTTTTACCAAATAGCGACTCCACATGTGCTCAGCGTGACGGGTGGTGAGCCCATCGCCGCTCTGTGCTGTTGGATTTACGTGCAGTCATTAGTCCGTTAGTCGCCTTTTACGTCACCCTAGGGAATAGAATAGAATAAAATATAATATTTCATTGCATAACTGTTACATTGTATCTTATTACTAGGTGTAATTGTAATAGGTCGGTCCTAACAGTTACCCATATCGGGCATTGCAATAAGTTTATAATTATTAGATAACCAAGTCATGTTCATTAATTATTACATAATATAATCCAGGAGCATTGAATAATATATTAAATGTAAATTAGAATTAAAAATTAATAACAACAGCCATGTCAAAATTACAATTACTTAAAATAAAAATATTCGTGCAGGTCATAAATTACATTAAAAAATAGCCATTCCTTTAACGTTTTCTTAAATTTATTTTATTTATTTACGGAAGAGAGGGTGGTAGTATTATTTCTTCGTTTTGCGACACGGTTACACTATAAAGTTATAAAGTTTAACAATATAAAGTTGTTTAAGGCTCAACAGCCAAACAGAAATATAAAACCATTTTCTTTTTCACTCCAGATATTTCTAGTTTTCTCTGCTTTTCCTTAATAACATTTGGGAGAAAAGACACAACAAATACTGCTGTCATCCCGATGCACTTGTTGGGAAATTCCATAGTTGGTCACAGAGAAACTAGAGTGCTTGCTGCAAACAGCATTCGAGTGGTATTTATTTGTGGAAAATATTTATTTTATATCAAAACTCCATTTCATCTTGCAGTACCTGTTAGCGTTGGAATGCTGCAGAGTTTGAGTTTGTTTAACGTAATCCGAAAAGTGAGTTTTGATGCAGAATGAAGGAAGTGGTGATAGAATACTTGGGTGTCGTAAGAGTCGACTAACGGACTAAAGACTACACATACATCCTACAGCATAGAGCGGCGATGGGCCTACCACCTGTCACGCTGAACACATGTGCAGTCGCTATTTGGTGAAATGTGGACTAATGGTAGAGGACTGCTTTTGTGGTCCTCATTGCCTAGTCTCTGACTAACCCTTCGGGGATAATAGTCGTGATTTTATGTAAGTATGTATGTGAAGTTAACTTCCATCACCTTTATGTCTATTGGGTAAGCCACCGGTCTTATGATGATGAGTGGAGTCATAAAACAAACATTACTAAGATATTTCAACGCCGGAGAAACATGTTCATACACTTTGTATTAAGTTTGCAGAAACACCGCCTTCAGAATAGGAACATCAAAAACGTCTGAACGGTATCCAATGAGACAGGTGCGTCTCTGTTTCAAGTAGGTATCATTTCGTTCGGGGAAATAGGAACGTGCAAGAATATTTCCCTTCGTTCGATGAGAAATTTCTGTTAAAATTGGATATAGTTACACAAAAATAGTCAAAATCACAAAAACACAAAAAAATAGTTAGCTGTATATTTCAAACGGGTTTAAATAACTATGTGGTCTAACCTCGAACACTTTATCCCGAAATCTACTCCATGAAATTATACATAAATAAATTTAGCTAACTATATATTTATGTATTAATTAAAATCAGTTGCCGAAATGTTTGTACGCTCATCAAATGTGGCAACAAAAGTACCACGGTAATAATTTAAAGAGTGGACTGTATACTTAGAAGTTGGAATCAAACTATTAAATCACACAATGCTTTCGGTATTGTAATCTGCCTTGGCAACTACCCATTATTATGACAAAAAATAGGGCTGCACCTATATGGCTAATTATTTTTTGTTGTAATTGTTGTAATTGTCAGGATAAGGTTTGTACGGAATTATTTTTTTGGAAATTTGTTACGGGGTACGGGGTCCACGCTTACGTAGTCGCGGACGGGCCGCCAGTATATAAAAAAAAATAGGATGTTGATGACGTACTCACTTAAAATGAAGAAGGTACTTAATTGTAAATGTAGGTATCTTTATGTAATAATAATAATAGCCAATAAACTTTACAATGCTTATAGTAAAAAATGAGATAAACTTAGTACCTAGCAAGTAATTTTATAAGATGTGATAACGATGTTAAATAAAGTTGAAGTTAATAAAGTTAGTTAAACCCATCACTTTAAAGGACTCAATCAATATAATAACGACTACACAATACACAGTCTAACAAAATGTATTCAAATAAAAAAGCAAAGAGCAATCGTTCTATTCTGTCTAACTAGACTTTGGTAAGCCGAAAAGCTTCGTAAAATCAAAGCACCGCACCGCGAGAGTTCGCAGTCGAAAGATTGTATCCAAATATTTTGTCAAATTCCAAGATGGATTGTTTCCCAAGGTTTCTCAAACTTTCACATAATAATACTTCTGACAACAGAGCAACTTTGCCGATTCCCCGCAACTACCGTTAACCTCGGCGGGCCGAGATAGGGTTGACAGCTGTTTTTTATGTCCATTGCTATAATAATTTAGATTATTTATGTTTTTTTTTAAATTTGGAAATGGAATAATTTTTGTTGGTAAAAAAATTTGCGTAATATGCCTCTATATTTCCATGTGCTTTTTTATATTTAAGAAGCACGATGGTGTAATAATTATGCTAAGTAAGCACCTTTCACAATGTTGGATCAGCCAATAAGTAAGCATATTAAATTGTATCGAGCTCCTTCGTTCGGGACGCAAGTTTTTCGATCATCTAAACAATAGATACAGCATTAGCGCTCTCAAAAATTCACCTCGCACTAATGCTTCAACCATGAGGGAGCACTAGATTGCCGTTACATGTCATTTGACATTTCTGAACAAATGTAATACATTGTGGTGACGATTATCAAAATTAGTTGTGAATATTTGAAAACAAGTTTATCAAGACAATTTCTATCATTTATCCCGCTCGTACTTCCATACCGCATACGACGCATTCATCCATCAGCGGTGGGTGTTCCGCATTTAGTTAGACCCTATGCTGTCTATCCATTTTCCTTTTTTATTTTATTCCTGTGATATAGGTACAGGGGTAAATAATTATTTCTCCGCGGCAGTTTATTTAAGTAACAAAAAAAATTCTTATGCTATTTCTTATATCTATTCATTTTAAGTTTCTTTACTCTAACGCTATTTATAAAAAGTTTCTTATTTGGGTGGCTTGCGTTTCTTATTTTCTAACTCTGATTTTGACAGTATTGTTGTTACTTACTACTAATACATTGTTTTTTATATTATTCTAAGAAGGAGGCAAACGAGCAGGCGGGTCACCTGATGGAGAGCAATCACCGCCGCCCATAGACACCCATCCGCAAAGAAAGGAAGGGTTACGGAAGGAATAGGAATTGTCAGGGGGGGAAGAGGCCTCCGGAACTCTCACTGGCCGGACGAAACAACAGCACCAAGTGCCATTATTTCACGCCGGATATTCGTGAGAGAGTATTACCCCGGGCGAGCCGGCTCAATGCGTGCTGCAACGCAGCGTGGCACTACCACTCAGTCAGTGACACTTATTTAGCACCACCCAGGGGTCACGTGTAGGGTCTCAAGGGTAAACCTACGGACGCGAGTAACTTTAACCCCCAAATTTTAAACTTAAACCTTTTAAAGTTATCTTAATATTAGAAATTGAGCACGTAATATATTTACAGATATATGTGTCTCATTCCTTTTCTATATCTAGAATCTTATGTATAGGATAGTTGGAACCACTTTTTCAAACGTATTAAAGGATTGTGTTTAGATATCGAGATGCCATTGCCCAGCAGTGGGACTAGGCATGTGGGCTTAAATAATAATAACAACGTTAACAACTTAGCGTAGGCTAACCCTAAAATGACAGGGCCAGGGCGGCTTGTGACTTGCAGCGTATTTTTATGTGCCCCCCTCCGCAAACATTTCCAATTTGTCGTAATGTCTTAATAAATGGGACGGGCCGGCGCGGCAACTTCTGTCTTAGTGTAAGTTGCGTTTATGTTTATTTCGATATCAACCGTAAACAACGGCCGTAACAATGGGCTCGACGATAATTCGGACAGATTGAGGGTCGCTTGTACCGAAACGTACTAATCACGATTAAGCACTAATCTTGTTTAAAACTTCGTGTCGCGTAAAATGTGTTTGGGTGGCATTGCTTTCTTGAGTTTACGGAAACATTTTGTGATAAAACACTTTTTATGGAGATTTTGTATGCTATTTGTTTTACATAATTATTTATTAATTGTTTTATTTTTACGTTTTAAAACCTTTGCAGAGTTCGTGGTACTGTATACTATTTTCAGTCGAGTGCGTTCCATTTTACGCGAAATGAGCTTACCGTATATCTTGGTCTAGCAGCGTGGAGTTTGAACTGGGACCTAAAAATATTTTTTTGTTGTACTTACTTGTATGATGATTCGAGGCAGGTGGTACAATAAATACTTACTCCACTACCATTCAAAATAAAAGTTACACTTGGCACCCGCGCTGCATCCCGCTATCGCTGTAATGAGATTACAACGACGCGCATACTTTTAATAAAAAAAAATGTGATACAGTTCAATTGGACCCCACGCTACCAATTAAGGGTTAGCCAACAGGCGGACTTAAATCAAGCTCTATCAATAACCAAACTTATACAATATTAACACTTTAAACGCTTTGTGACATTAGCAGAACATCTTTATAACACAAACATTGCTTTAACTTACTGCAAGTTTTGCTACAAAAAGAGGAATAAATTAATATTGTAATTATAGTTAATGGCGATAGACCAACAATAAATGTTCCGTTGTCTCAGATTTTTGGCAGTTAAAATGTTAAGTTGGTATAATTATAGCCTAACAAATAGGTGGTAAAACAAAGAAAACGTAAAAAACATAATTGTTTTTCAAATAAAAGCTCATTGTGTTATTGTTGGCGTTATAGAGCACCTCCGCTATTAAAGACTTTTGCTGATAAAGTTACTTCAAAGGGAACCTTCATCCTCCTGTGGATTTAGAGTAAAATAATAATAACTGTGATGTTTCACAAAGAATAATCATTAAAATTTGCAAAGTAATTATCTTTTTGGAGTTTTCTTTATAGATACCTAATCATTTTTTAAAACACTTTGACTTTTAAAGTAACATTTTTAGTACCTTATTGGTTTGGTAATTTGCTTTATATCATATTAAAAATGTATTATCATTGGTATTTATTATTAGCAAATAAAATAAAATTTACCGCAAACGACTAGGCGGTTTGCTTGCAAGATCAGAGTTTCTACATAATTAAAAAAAAATACATACAAACATATAATCACCACTACTATCCCCGAAGGGTTAGTCCAGAGACCAGGTAATGAGAACAGCAAAAGCAGTTCTCTGCCATAGTCCACTTTTCACCAAATAGCGACTGCACGTGTGCTCAGCGTGACAGGTGATGAGAGTATCGCCGTCCGTTAGTCTCCTTTTACGATACGCAAGGGAAGAGGGGGGCGGTAGTATTTTTTCACCGCTACGCGACTAGGTTATAAAAACTTTATCTAAGAATCAGTAGTTTAGAAACCAACTAAAGAAACGATTAAAACAGTGACCAGTCCTATTTTCCTGTAAAATAACAAATCGATTGTCATCCAAATTATATCGATCGATTACTAATTACAATCCCTAGTCGACGGCTTCTTCATCGGATATTGGTGGTCATGAGTATCCCACTGAATCCTTAATTTAGCTAAGACAAACAAAATGCTGAGCCCTCAGAATTAACTGCTACGGAACCCAATCGGGTGTGCAAACGTTGGCTTTGTGTTGTCAATTAAGATGACAGCCCAGTTCGGTGGTAAGCTGATCTAGCTCTTATCATAACAACTGTAAGACACTTTATGTATTGCCAGTTTGAACAGTATCTTAGTACCTTCTACAGTTATATTTACATAAAGCAAAAAGTTTGGATATGTTCATACGTCTCAGTAAGATGTATTGTTGCTGTTTTAAGGGGGGTGCCGCGCGATCGCAAAAACTGTCATAAGTCTCATAATGAACTTCAAAGCAAAATCAATCATATTGATATTTATAATTAGAACAATTCTGCTTTGAACTTTCAGACCTAGTAATTTAATTAGAGCAATGTTTTTATTCTGCAAAATGTGCAAAACCATCACGCGCTTGTGTTAAAAATTAAAATGCCCTGCGGAATATCAATACAAATATTTTCATGTAAGAATTATTATTAAGAATGTTGTTGAAAAAATATGTGTTTAGGAGTCATTTGTTAAAATAGATTGTTTCAAATTTCAACAAGGCCATGACCTTGTGCAATGATCAGGCTAACTTACATAAGTTCTTTTAATGTATTTAACTAATTCAGCACATAGTACAAGTAACTTAAAAATACGTAAATTTTCACAATTTCGTGCAGGACCCCCTTAATATGAAATTGAAGATCTTTGTAAAGTTTACTAATTGTGTTATTATAAGTTGAAACAATATGAGAGTAAGTGAAGCGAAGGAAGTGTGGCAGTGGCAAGTTCGTAGCAATTGTAAAGCTATGGCCTCTACCTACTAGTGTGCGAAACACGACTATTATCCCCCAAGGCTTAGTCAGAGACTAGGCAATGAGGACAGCAAAAACCGTTCTCTGCCATAGTCCACTTTTCACCAAATAGCGACCGCACATGTGCTCAGCGTGACAGGTGGTGAGCACATCGACAATGCAACGCGATAGTTTAAAGTCTTAACATCAGCAGTCTAGCAACTGCACCCATCTGAGATCCACTGAGCTAAGAAGTATTCCAACAGGATCAAATCCAGCCGTCGTCGCTTCTCATAGTAGTCTACAGCGGATCGTGGTACATCTAAACGTGTACCTAGGGCTAATATCATATGGAAAACGAGAAGCCTAAACTTAAATGATGATCAACTACGTTTTCATGGATCTGCCCAATTACCTCCAGAAATACTTCGTTCAGATACTCTTTTTGAGGTATTTTCAGCTACCAGATGAGAAAGTTTTTAAAAAGGAACTGCGCGGTACCTCCGTATAACTGGTCGGGCACAGCAATGGAGTTGACGTGGCGTTAGTTACTTGGAAAGATAACAAAATTGTAAATCTGGCATCCAATTTTGCAGGAAAACACCCAACATCTGGTAGTAAGAAGGTGAGATAGATCTGGAAAACAATGCATTTCTGGTGATCGTCCTTTTGTTGTAGCATAGTATAACCTCTCAATCTTGGAATCAAAATGTCTAAAAATTTTGAAAAAAAATTTAAATTTGCGGAAATGGAAAAAAAAATTTAACACAGTTTATGTTAAATTTTGCGTTCACGATGCATAAAATGTACCACAAAACCGAAATAATCGACCTTGTTTATACTAAAGTACTCTCTAAGTGTATCGTAACACGGTACAAAGTCAAGTGGAGAGCGCGGCCATGTATGGCCGCTTGGGCTCTGACGGAAAAGCAAGTTTTTTAGGTGCGGCCAAATATGGCCGCTTGCGGCATCAGCGGATAATCGACATATGGGTGGTGTCGACTTATTAGATTATGTTAGGGGCCACCAACTCTCAACTCTGACGAATTTAGAGTAGCTGTAGCAGAGACGTTATGCAAATACAAGACAATCTACCGTACAAAGCGCAGAAGTGATGTTGAATGTCTCATAAAAGGGAAAAAGAAGACAGCTCAACATGTTCCTCCTGAAGATGTGAGGTTATGCCAGTACGGTCACTGGCCAGCTTGGGTGGGTATACCAATGAGGTGCAAATTTCCAGGCTGCAAATGGTATACACAAACAGTTTGTGAAAAATGTGGGGTTGGTTTGTGTCTTTTAAGTATTGTTTAGCATTATTGATGCAATGTTGCACGTCTGCAACAGATAGTTTTTTTTAAATAATAAATATTTTAGTATGTATATATTTTGTATTATTTTTCCCGATAATAATACTCAATTTGCCACCAGGTATAAAATTAACGAAAATAGTAACCTTGCGCCATGAAGGGTTAAAATGTTCGCAATAACACAATACAAATTAGAAAAACAACAATATTTATTAATTTTATAAAAACTGAGTAACAATAATTAGGATATTTTTTTAAAAGTTATCCGAGTTGAGGATCGAGTTAACGTATTATAAAAAGAAATACTTACCTACACACTTTCTATTTTATTGTGCCTATTGATCGGGTCAACGTTATTTTTTTTCTCTTATAAATAAATGATGGTTACATGCCTACTCGGAGAAATCAAATATTATGTTGTGTGTATTTAAAACAAAAATGTTAGTAAAGTTTAATGTTAATATGTATTTAATTGTAATCGAAATTATTTTGTGTAACAAAAATATATTGTTTTCTAAGTATCCGAGCGAAACGTTTACTATTGTAATTTAATTTATGCGATCAATTGTTATTTTTATTAATTCAAACACCTAAGTAATGGTGATATGATAAATTATTGCTGTAATTTTGCATGCTGAGTGACAGTAAAATATGTAGAACTTTATAAATAATGTACTAAAAACACCACTATGTACCATTTTTTTAGCAATACATGATTTATGAACGATGCGAATAATTTTACACTACCACTGAAACTTAAGGAATACCTTAATATTTGTACTGGACAACGTCTGTCAGGTAAGCTTGTTGTAAAACATAATAAGACAGAAAAATGTAGCGTTACGAATAAATAAACGATCTAAGGAACATAATGCAATTAACAATACATTAACATAACCCCAATTCCAATAGCCCAACTTTTCCCTTCATCTCATCACGGACAGAACAAATCCAAACACGATTTATTATTCTCTGTATTTCATAATTAAAATCCCGTCAAAACTTTTTTGAGGAAAACCCTGAAAATAGAACACAACAATCTTGCTTGGGGGTTGACAGACGACGGGATGATGCAAATGGTACTGAATTATGAACTTTGTGGTGACTCCTGGCTCTTCTACATTATTTCGTCCAACGTCTTATAAAAATAAATATTGCTCTAAAAGACAAAGCAATTTAAAAAAACATGAACATACCCCCCAAATCCCATCGTTCATTTCACATTTTCATTAATTTAGTTGTCTTAGGATGCAAATTCTATGAGGTTATAGAGACAATGTTCCTATTGAAAACATAAATAGGTAGAGTCTGGCTAACGAAAGCTGAACCTCGTAGTTATTTGATTGGCAACACTTTGTTTCTATGTGTGCCTGTCATGATTTTTTTGAAATTGCCGCGTTTTTCCTGGTTCAGCTTTCGTTGGCCAGACTTTACCATTATAGCGTTGAAGAACTTCGACAAGACCAACCATTACTTGTACTATTACTATATTCTATGACCATGCCTCGGTGGCGGAATGGTCAACGTAGCTGCCCGGTATGCGGAACATAGAGGGTCGCTTCCTACACACACTGAAGTAGTAATTTTTTCAATGTTTTGCTGTCGTTTGAGAGTTATTACCGCTTCAACATAAAACTTAACAAAAATAGTTTTTTTCTAAATTGACCCGATCGGGAATTGAAGACGAATCTTCACAGACAAAAGCCAAAACTGGCATGCTGACCGCTCGAGACCATGGAGGTTGACTTTGTGAACGGCCACTGTTTGACAATGCCAAAAAAGAAAATTCTTTATAAAAAAAGGTTGTCCCACGCTTATTTCTTGGCCACTTATTCTTTTAAAACTATCTTTATTTGAGTGTTCGTTTATTTAGTGTCTTTTTTGTTTTACTGATAAATCCTTGAGAACAAAATAATAGTTCGAGGCCCTTTACAACTTTTCTAATAATGTTGCTATGTTTGGTTTTGCTGATATACTTCATGTTGTGTCAGTTTTATCCCCACTTCTTTAAACAAATTATTTTTTTATATTTTGGGTAAAAATACCAATATTTTACTTAATCTACCCTCAAATAAAAAGTAAATAAAATATATTTTATTTTTGGTGGTAGATTGAAATAATATTTTGTTGTCAGCATTCAGTCATTAGGTGGTTATTACTTATTAGTTAACAATAAATGCAATAACGTCCGCGAGTAATATTTACCATTTTGATGAATGACAGAATGCTGACAACAAAATATTATTTCAATCTACCAGCAAAAATAAAATATATTTTATTTACTTTTCATTTGAGGGTAAATTGAGTAAAATATTGGTATTTTTACCCACAATATAAAAAAATAATTTGTTTATAGAAGTGGGGATAAAACTGACACAACATGAAGTATATCAGCAAAACCAAACATAGCAACATTATTAGAAAAGTTGTAGAGGGCTCGAACTATTATTTTGTTCTCAAGGATTTATCAGTAAAACAAAAAAGACACTAAATTAACGAACACTCGAATAACGATAGTTTTAAAAGAATAAGTGGCCAAGAAATAAGCGTGGGATCACTGCATAGAAAAACTGTAATTTGTAAACTACACTCGGCGTCAAAAAAATCGCACCTCTTAGAAAATCACTTTCAAATGTCATTTACTCTTGATATGCACATGCAGTCGCATTAATTATGATTTTATTTACAAGGTTACTTAATTAACTTAATAAAAAACATTACTTTTCATTATCAAATAAAACCTAATGCAACAAATAAAGTGTCACAAAAATTCGATGCAAATTTTGCTACCCGTGAGAGTTGCTAGTTGCGCTTCCTTTGTGGGTATAAAACGGTCAACACGGGTTCAATGTGGGTCATTCGCTATTCAACCGTTGAAGAGGACACACGCACAGATTTTGATGGATACCACAGCTGATAAAGCCGCTCAAGTGGTTGCACTACTGCAATCAGGGGTGCGGCAGTGTGATGTCGCCCGGCAACTGAACCTGAGCCGTTATTCCGTTCGAAGAGTGTACCAGCGCTTCATAGAGACCGGTGGCTATATCCGCAGACACGGTTCGGGTAGACGTCGCTGCACTTCGGAAAGAGACGACCGGTTCGTTGTGTCGAACTCTTTGAGAAATCGTTTCTCCAACGCTGTTGAGTTGCAACAGCAGCTCCAGGCAGTTCGCAGACGCACCGTAAGCGTATCTACGGTTAGAAGAAGATTGAAGGAGAAGAAGATAGCGGCCCACAGAGCTGCTACGGGTCCAAAATTGACTGCAGCGCATCGGCGAGCCCGCTTGCAGTTTGCTCGTGACCACGTCGATTGGACCCTTGAGCAGTGGAGAGCTGTTCTCTTCTCAGACGAGACGCGAGTGTGTCTTTTCTGCAACGACCGACGGAGAAGAGTATACCGGAGGCAGGGTGAACGTTTCGCCCAAGCCTGCATCCAGGAGACGGTGGAATATGGTGGCGGATCCTGCATGTTCTGGGGCGGTATGTCTGCTGCCGGCAAAACCGACCTTGTCTGCGTCTCCCGGACTGGAGGTGCTCGCGGACAAGGGTCGCTGACTGCTCGCCGCTATGTCACTGAGGTCCTGGAAGTGCATGTGGTCCCCTTTGCCGAATCTTTTGGCGAGGGGTTCACATTAATGCACGACAACGCTCGCGCTCACACTGCAGGCATCGTGAGCGACTTCTTGCAGAGGTCCCAAATCTCTGTGATGCAGTGGCCAGCGCAAAGTCCGGATCTGAATCCTATAGAGCACCTCTGGGACCATCTTAAACGTAAGGTTCGATCTCGGGATCCAGCTCCTTCGACTCTACAGGAGCTCCAAGACGCGGTGATTGAAGAATGGGGGCTTATCCCTCAAGAAGAGCTCCTGAAGTTGGTGAGGTCCATGAGGGACCGTATGGAAGCCGTGATCAGGGCAAGGGGGGGTAACACTAGATTTTAAGTTAATTTTAAGACACTTTTTGTACATTTTTCTTTGTAAATTATCTGTTGTTAATTAGGACTTAATTAAGGATTTTTATTATTTTATTAATTTTAATGTTGTTTGTATAATTATAATTAAACAGAAAGTTAAATTTAATTGTTTTTTGATACTCCTTTTTGTTACCTTTCTAATGATACCCAACACTATCCTCTACATAAGGTTTAAGAATTTTTAAAGATGATTTTTAAAAGGTGCTATTTTTTTGACGCCGAGTGTAGTTTAATATTATGACTCAAACTATACCTGCATAAATTATAAATTTTTGTACTAAGAGATTGTAAAGAACTAGCTATTCACGAGCTACTTATAAAGTTTGTTAAGATGGTTACCCTGGTATTTCTCTTTTGTTAAAATAGTTTATTGTTACTTGATGCTAAGATTTACAGGTTTATGATATTTAATTACAAAATTATACGATTTGGCCGAAATATCCCTTTAGTTTTTAGTAGGAGACATCTGGCCCCATCTTCCAAACTGATTCGGGCCATTCTACCCATGCACATTTTTAAAAAAGGACATTTGGCCCGCAGACCAGTTTTTGCATGGGCGAGATGTCCCATAACCCTTTCAAGTAGGTGTTCTGCAATCGCTGATTTATAAGATTGGCGATTTTTGACAGCTGCGATATGTTCTTTGACTCTTTCGTGAATTGTCCTCTTTGTCTGGCCTATGTAGGACAGTACAGCAGCAGGCAACTGGCCTACATGCCTTATGTCAAAGGAGTCACAGACAAGATCGGCCATATATTACGTGGGTACTCCATACCGACCATAATACACTCCAGGCATAAAGGTTAACAACATCGTGGGCACTCCGAAGGATGTTTTGCTACTGCAAACACCAGGCGTCTACAAAATAGACTGCAGCTGTGGTAGTTCCTACATAGGCCAGACAAAGCGAACAATGCATGAAAGGGTCAAAGAACATATCGCAGCTGTCAAAAACCGCAAGTCTAATAAATCAGCGATTGCAGAACACCTACTTAAAAGAGGCGCAAATCACTGGATTAAATTTTATCGAACGCAAGTCCTCTTCACAGATCGCCACTTTTATTTAAGAGTAGTGCGTGAAGCGATTGAAATGAAAAAGCATCCTAATAAATTCAATCGGGAAGACGGTCACAAACTATCGACAGCGTGGAATCCAGTAATTGCAAAAACGCAACTTCGTTTTACTTCGCAATCGACTAACCACCAGAATAAGGCCTGTGCACGTAATAGGGACACCGTTAGTGTTGTGTGTGACGGTAGCTGGATAAAAAATATATGACGGTGGACGAAGACTCAGCCGCGCAAACGGCAGCACATCGCGTCCGCCCATAGATAAATTAACCACGACCGGTGGTGAGGTTCCGGTGCAACTCGGTCGAAACGTCGGGTCTAAAAGGTATGCGTAGTATAATATGTAGATAGCGTTAATCCCCGTCAAAATGTGTGTTTAAGTAATAGTCGTTGTTTTCATAAAATTGTGATTTAATTTCTGATGTATTTAAAACAATGATTGTATTTAACGCTGTGTGTATGTGGTATTTAAAACAAAAGAAAAACAGAAAAATAAATTCTGTATCCCTTCAATATTGGCGCAAAACAAATTCAATTTTGGACCGCACAAAACTTACTGCCAACTGTTACCACTATCATAATTTAAATTTAAATTAAACAACATAATAGACCGCGCCGGACGGAGAAGGGTGCGCCCCGGGCGTACCAACTGTCGACCGGAAGTGCGAATTACAGTTGTTGGTCAGTTTGTTAATTATTTTCGGCGACACTTTCTTCTGTCTGGGTGCGTTCTCGATTTCAATAATTGTTAGTTGTGACAACTAAAATTATTAAACAATATTGTACTTCTCGATTACTTTCTTGTTTAGTCATTTTATAGCAATACATTTGTGTTTTGTTATAAAATGTATTACGTTCATTAGCACTTAATTAAAATTTATTTCGTTTTAAAATGACTATAGACAACGTGATAATAATAACACTTTTTAATAATCAAAATAAAAAAAATCTAAACGAGAACGATGTTAACGAGAACGTTAATAAATCCACCAATGTTTTAAATTAATATTCAATAATTTTTGTTTTTAATTATAATTAATTATTACCATGTTACTATAACAATTTAGTATTCAAAATATTCCTTTTTGGGTTTGAATTCAACTTCTCATATTTAATTTATAACTAAATATTCTTAATATTCATAACTTTTTTTTAAACTTTCCAAAAAAGCCCTTTTACTAATTTTAGTCTTTCTACGGAGCGTGTATATTCTGAGTGCGTTCCTAATTTCTAAATCTTATTATCAAAAGAAACATTAATAATATTTACCGAATATACGAGCCTCCAACAGTGTCGATACGTATCATCCCCCAAATATTACACTTTTGTTTCTGAATTAATCTCGCCAATTCAGTGCTTGCTGAAGTTTCACTATCGCCCTTCTAAAGAGCCATAAAGGTTCGGCCTGAGTTGTGAGATTTTACCGATTTCGTAGCATATAGGATTAGATATAAAGCCTATTATACATACATACATATTATTATAATTTTAGTAGTCTGAGACTATAGTCAATGATGCCAGCAAAAGCAGGACTCCACCATAGATCACTTTTCACCAAATAGCGACTGCACATGTGCTCAACGTGTCATGTGGTGAGCCCATCGCTGCTCTATGCTGTTGGATGATGTGCAGTCTTTAGTCCGTTAGCCTTTTACAACACTCAAGGGAAGAGAGGGGGTGGTAGTATTCTTTCACTGCTAGTAGTAAAAACCTTTGATAAACTCATATTATTATCATAATCACAAGCCTTGAGCCAGGCACAGACCTTTCACACCTGGACAACGGCAGATACCAAACTAGCCCAATACTGGTTGTTGTGATATATGAAATATTCTCATACATACGTATACTCACGATTATATCCCCACTATCCCAGGTTAGTCCTCTGCCATAGTCCACTTTTCGTCAAATAGCGACTGCACATGTGCAGTCATTAGTACGTTAGTCGCTTTTTACGACACCCATAGGAAGAGAGGGGGTAAATGAGGACCGCAAAGTCAGTGCAGAACCACATTTCACGTTTCACCAAAAAATTAAAAAAAAAAAAAATTGGCTAAATTAAAATAAAATTGGTATCTGATCAATTATTGAGTACCTCTTTTCGATAGATGCAGGCATAAAGCGGTGATAGATCACGCTAATAAAAAAACATTTAGCCTTATGTGGCCATATTTGAATGATACACTTTTTTAACCTTTACTTATTTTTTTGCACGTGCACATGTGCAGTCGCTATATGATGAATAATGAACTATGGCAGAGGATTGCTTTTGCTGTCCTCATTGCCTAGTCTCTGACTAACCCTTTGGGGATAATAGTCGTGTTTATATGTATGTATTTATTTTTAAGTGTGTGTGGCGTAAAGATTCATAAAGATATACGCACATACTCGTACATAAAACCCACAGATTTCAATTTGCTTTGATTCTGGTATATTCTTTTGCTTCAGTATGTTATGAGATTAGCTTATTTAACATTTTTTTGTACATGCTCGTCATCTTATGGTACTCTTGACCTGATCTTTAAAGAGAATGTCTCCTATCTAAGGGTTTAGACAAGTGGCATACACGCTTGAAAAATAGAATGATAAATGAATCAGATTGAAATATTTCTATGATACGTTATTTATTGAACTTTAAATTGGTAATTTCAAAACTTTATTTGAACCAGTTTTTGTAGTCATTTTTTTATAAAATTATAATATCTTTGGTAGTTGTCGAATAGAGTGAGCATTCGCCAAATTTTTTGTAAACATGTCTATTAATTCACTACTGACACACGCTGACGAATCAACGTGGAGTGTATTCGTCTAACTAAGTCTTGGTCTTTTAACTGTCCCATTTGTAAACTTTTTTACACTTCTTTGCAGTTCATGACTTGCACCACACCGTGGACTCACACTTTAGCGGCACGGAGTAGAAATTAATTAGAGGAGACAGGCAAACTTGGCCGTAGCGCCGCTTATTGGGCTCCCAGCGAAAATATGGGACAGCTTAAACGACGTGAGCGGCCATCTTTATAGATAAAATAATTGCAAATTATCTTAGCGACACTTACGGGGTGAGATTGTGTCCATTTTCGCCGTGGGGCGTGTTGGTCATTTCAGGACAAGTTGTGTCCGCGATGTTCGCGTGGACTTTGGATTCTACAAGATGTGGCTGTTGAGTAATTGTTTTAGTATTTTTGCAACGATCGTAAATGTTAAGCTGCCTAATAAGTGGTTTGTACAAGGATGGGTGACCAAAATATAATTTTCTAGAAAGCTTCTTTAACAAAGGCTTGTAATTAAAAACAACGTCACGAGTAAAATTCATTCAAATCGCTTAATAAACTATTACAGGTAGATCTTATCAAGAATTTATAAAGAGATTTTACGTGTTCCGTGATTTTCGTTGCTGACTGTACATTTACACACATACAATTAACAAAGTCAACAATGTCCCATCGAAGCCGGGCAAATAAATAAAACAATTAGACATGACCCAGCTTTGTTCGACATAGTTGAAAGTTGTCATTTAATTGGAATTGGTCCAGTAATAAACTAGTAATATGTATTTTCACACACTTTCGGCTTAGACTAACTTTTTCGACTAAACATTTAGTATTGAAATTAGCATTCACACACAATGCTGCTATATAAGATAAAAAAAAATCTACAAAAAAAATCAACCAGTATCAAAAAAGCTTCCAGGGGTCTCGGTAGCTTTGCGGTTAGAGCAGTGGCCCGGCAATCCAAAGGTCATGGGTTCGAATCCCATTCGAGCTTTCCTGAGACTGATTGATTTTTTTTCTAGTAAACATTTTATCCTAAACATTTAGTATTAGTCATATTATAGAATCGGTGATGACTGTAATTGGTCATTAGTAATGTATTATAAGTTATGAATGTATAAGAATAACCGAGTCGCGTAGGTGTGAAAGAATACTACCACCCCCTCTCTTCCCTTGGGTGTCGTGAAAGGCGACTAACGGACTAAAGACTGCACATACATACAACAGCATATAGCGGCGAGGGGCGGCATCACCACCTGTCACGCTGAGCACATGTGCAGTCGCTATTTGGTGAAAAGTGGACTATGGTCGAGGACTGCTTTTGCTGTTCTTATTGCCTAGTCTCTGACTAACCCTTCGGGGATAATAGTCGTGATTAATGTTGTCTGTGTAAGAACGTACATGAGCATTGGGACATGAAACAAAAAGTGCTACATCACTTTTCATCTACTAGTAAATTACACGCCGAACGCCGAATTAAAGCGCGCTCTTCATTCGGTACTCATAAGACTAGTGTCTGGGGAGAGTTTCTCCGTGAACCGTGTAGTTCACTGCCTATTTTCCATATAGGTAACCGGAGCTGTCAAACTCGCTCACTTCTCGTTGCACGAAGGGCACAACTAGCAGATGCCACTGCTAGGGTCGTCAACTCTAAAGTCAACTCCCAAGTGTCCACCTTGGTCGCGGAGTAATAAGCACACTTACTTCTCAGAACCCATCCGGGAGCCTAGCCCTTCCCACGTCCTACGCGGCTGGCTGGACCGGAGGCTACGGCATCTAGGGGGCCGCCTCTACTAGTTCTCCAGACTAGTACCGGAGATGCCGAAAGCAATGTCCAATGGGAACCACCGGACAAAGCTGACAACTTAAAGGGAAACTCACGTTCCCCGCAGGACTTTTCGCTGTTGGCCCCACAGAGACCGCTACTAAGTCCCGCTCGCTGTGCACGAGTTTGGAAGCCCTGGCACACAATCCCAGGACAAACAAGCATTCCCAAGCTCTACAGCTTACCACAAGCTACTACGAGTCCCACCCACAGCCGGAATCCCGCCGGAGGCGCCGGTAAAGGCATAACCAGCGGGGGCATGGAACCGGAACCCCGTAGTACCCCTGAGCAACACAGCCGGACCCGTGGTTCCAGCTGCGATACCCTATCTATAGGGGTGAGTAGATAGGGACGGCAATTAGGACAGCAAAAAGCAGTCCTCTACTATAGTCCACTTTTCATCAAATAGCGACTGCACATCTGCTCAGCGTGACAGGTGGTGAGCCCATCGCCGCTATATGCTGTTGGATGTATATGCAGTCTTTAGTCCGTTAGTCGCCTTTTACAACACTCAAGGGAAGAGAGGGGGAGATAGTATTCTTTCACTGCTACGCGACACGACAAGAAGAAAAAAATGGCCAAAATCGAGGTAGAGGGCCGGGTTTGCTAGTATTACCAAGAGTTCCCACGCGCAGACAAAATGGCGATATTTTACCATTAATTGAATTGACCCTTAATACCGAGTAAACATTCACAAAGGTTCCAAAGTAAGGAATCCTTAATGAACGAGCTCCCTTGTCTAAGGTTGTTTGCGTTGAAGCTTTGCGAGGGTCTAATAAGTCAGATGTCAGTTAAGAAGCTGATGGGAACAGTTCCGATTTATATAAGAAGGTCGAAAAACCAATTAGTTTTGTTATGAATTCCGTGTATTATAAAATTGACCAGGTGTCTGCAAACTTTTTAGTATTTTAAAATAGACCAGGTTATTGCCATTTTATAGCTTGATGTTAATTATCTAGCTCATCTAACCAACGTTCTGAAGATTTGAATAATGCGTTAAAAGGTTTACGCATTTCGGTTTCCCATACAAACTTCCAAGTCAATATTTTTAAAACCATTAAGCTAATTTTAATTAAACTTTGAAAACATTTATAAAAAAAGGTTTGTTTAACTGAGTTTTTGCGATTTAAAGGGCACTAGAGAAAGTTTAAAATCGCATTAACTCAGTTATTTAAACGTTTTTTAAAACTTTTGCTTTTACTTTAGCATGCAAAGTTTCATTGAAATTGACTAAATGGTTTTTAAGAATTTCGACTTGGAAGTTTGTATGGGAAACCGAATTGCGTAAACTCTCTTAAGTTTAATTAATTTTTTTTTAATAATATACAGGTTGTGATCTAAATAGTGTGTAGAACTCTGATACTGTAAGAGATAGGGTAAATTGTTCCAGTCCAACGAAACCATGGTAAAATGTCTCAAAATCTAAATATGCATTATGCTTATCATCTTGGATTTTCCTCTTTTACAGGACTCGTGGTAAGTATTATTTATTTAAAACAATGTTTTAATCTAAGCGTGCAACCAACACTTTCGGGTTTTTTACTGAGATGTTTTAGGAAATTTTTGCTTTTGCTATTCCCAATTTTCCCATTAAGGGACCTTAGGCGGTGAATACGGAAAAATTGGCTGTTTTCTATTAGCTGTTATTCAAAATGTTAGAAATTTCAAAACACGATTGGAAACATTTGGCTCGATAGAAAAAAATCCTGAAGTTACCTCTAAAATTTCATATAAATGCACATTAGAACCGTGTTTTACAATAATAATTCCTATAAAATCATAAACACATACGTATTTTTACCTTTTCGATTTCTTGACTGATTTGGATTTTCAAAAAACTAAACATTTTTATTAACTTTTTGATAAAAATGTGAATGGCGCTTACGAATTACCGCGGACCCCGCCCCGCGCAACAACCGCGAGGCCCCGCGCAACATACAAATTTTCGCTGACCGTCTAACCCCCCTAAAACATATCGGATATAAAAATGTAAGAGTTTGTTTTTGACTCTTCACCTTGTATATTAATACAAGTAAACTTTGTATTTACTTCAAATATGCAAACAGAAACCAAAAAGGTTGCAATGAGAAATAAACGATTATTACTATCATAGCAGCGAACTCCTCAAAGAAGGCAAGCTTAAGAATGTTAGGGAGTTCAATAAACTAGTAGCATTGCTTATCTGCGGCAGAATAGTCCGCAGTCAGGCAGCGGTAGGTGTTTTGCCGACACTTGGGCCTGCGCACCGTATCTCAGATGAACAGGCACCATTAACTTGTGCGGGTTAGGACATGGATGGTGGATGTAGCGGTTTGAAACGCACATCAAACACCACAGCTCGAGTGAATAGGCTGCTTCTGGGCAAGCTTGCTCCATCGTCGGCCTCTTCTTAATAAAAATTGATAAAAATGTAGCCGCATGAGCATGCTCATTTGTTATTAAAAAAAATATAAAGTAAAGTACAGTCACGAGTACCAATATGTAAACACTTTGACTCTTATTCCATTGTATTAAAAGTTACAATTGTTTACATATTTTTGCTCTTGACTGCACATACATACATCACTACCGTTTCCTGTAGGGGTAGGCAAGGCAAAGACCACAGTATCACTTTTGCTATGAAAAGTAAAAGGCAAAGTGTTGCTTATACAGGTTTTTTTATATGTACACACATTTTTTTATATCATTCAGTAACATTAATAAACATAATTTTCATATTTTTAAAATTTATTTATAAAAAATTTAAAAATTAAAATATGTTTTATTTCTGTAAATCATTTACAATATACCTAGTTTCCGGGCTCCCCAGAAGGTAATCCAAAGATACTTGAGTTGGGGAAGCTTCGCTCTTCCTACTTAATTATAACTAATTTAGATTTACATTATTTCAATTTAGGTAAGTTAACAATTTTATACAGTCTAAATTAATGGGTGGTAAGTTAATTGGTTATACAATACAGGTTATGATAATTTTTAATAGAGAGAAAATGTGTGTGTGTGTGAGTTTGTGTGTGTGTGTGTGTATGTGTGTGTGTGTGGGGGTGTGTGTGGGGGTGTGTGTGTGGGGGGGTTGTTTGTGTGTGTCGTGTGTGTTTGTGAGTGTGTTTGTGTGTGAGTATGAGTATACGTGTGTGTAAGTGCCTATTTATTAACATTGTGCCTGTGACTATTTAATAAGTATGTATTAAGTTTTATTTATTCTTACTAAAATGTCTTCCACGTCATCATAGTTAAGAGCAGACAGCCACTTGAACAGAGCTTTCTTACTCTCATAAATTTGCAAGGGGTAAATATTAAGTGTGCGGTTAATTTTGTTGTAGGCGTGTGGGGCTTGAGCTTTGTATTGTCGAGTGGCAAAGATTGTACGAGTACGGTATGTAGGGGCAACGATATCGCACCTTCTTCTTCTAAGTTTGTTAAGGTCAAAGGGTAACATTTTGTGGTATCGTAGTGTCATGTGCAGAATGTAAAGTTTTCTAACGGAGAGCAATCTGGATATTTGGTATAGGGTTTCGGTGGAAAACCGAAAGATAATCAGAGATCTTTGAGCCCGTTCTAGGTCTATGAAGTGCGATTTGGCTGCTCCCCCCCATACTGTGATGCAGTAGGTTAGTAAGGATTGGGCTAGTGCGATATATATTCTGTTCTGTAGTTCCGTACTCATGACATATCGCAGTGATTTAAAAACCCACATAAGCTTCCTAACTCTACCTATCATAAGTTCTAGGTGTGGATACCAACTTAACTTTTGATCTACAATGATACCGAGGTATTACTTATTCATATATTTAATTTGTCCGGCAAAATAAAAATAACTCGTGGATACCGGGCGAACGAAACAAGGGGAAAGGTAAGGTAACCTAACCTAGGTATCCTGTGGTATCGTAATATGTCGGTGTTCAATTGCGCGGTTCTGGTCGATTAACCATGATTAAAGGTATTTTTGTGGATATGTTTGATCAATTTTAGTTTCTTTATTTTTGACTGAAAAAATAAAAATAAATCTGTAGCTCTAGATTAAGTTACTCTATAACTGTAAAATAATATGCACAGATAAAAAAAAGTCCTATATACTGTCCCACTGCTACGCAAAGGCCTCTTTTAGTGATCACATACCTACCCGAAAAACAATTTACTTGACATGGGAATTGAACCCTGATCCTCCGTATATTAGGCCGAAGTGATGAGCCTAGCTGTACCTACACTTCTAAACTTACATTAAAACTAAAACAGTTACTTGTGGGAATCCGAATATTCGTGTAAAACTGACATTATAACGACTGCTACAAAAAGCCATTGCAATTTCTTAAGTATTTAGTATTTCCATAGACTAATAAGATAATTATAACGACTGCTACAAAAAGCCATTGCAATTTCTTAAGTATTTAGTATTTCCATAGACTAATAAGATAATACGTCCTTGGTATTTCTTAGTTCTTTCTTGGGCTCAAAACATCTACTAACGAATACACAAATTACTAAAATATACATAAGTTATAAACAAGATATCAAAATACACTACGACTCTAATATCTCTACTAACACTTAATTGTTGTTAGCGGTCCATGTACCTCGGTTAGGGTCGATAAGTCTGTCAACCGCTAAGTCAGGGTACTTAACGCCAAACGCTCAACAACAAGTCTCAACCTGTAACTGTCATGTGCGTAACCACGGACGTTAGTATTTTAATCCTCGTCCCCCAGTTAGGGGTAAGACGGTCAACCGCTAAGTGACCCCGTCAAAACTCACGGTCGCAATAAACTAATGACGCTGACGTTTTCGCGTGACTGATGCTTTATTTGACCCTAAACGACTATGGGACCGAACAATTCATTATGTTATTTGAGTGTAGTACTTACCTATCCCTTAACGTGTGTAACCTGACGCATAAGAATGAAGCTAAATCGTCCACCATGACTTGGGGCTGTCACAAAGAATGCCCTATCAGTCATAATCGATCAGACCTTAAATATAACATACTAGCGGCCACTCGCGGCTTTACCCGCGTGGTTCCCATTCCCGTGGGAATATCGGGATAAAAAGTATTCTATGTGTTAATCCAGGTTATAAACTATCTGTATGCCGAATTTCATCCAAATCCATTCCGTAGTTTTTACGTGAAAGGGTAATAAACATCCATCCATACTTACAAACTTTCGCGTTTATAATATTAGTAAGACTAAATGACATACTGTATGACATACTACATAGTGGTCAAATTATACAGAGTGGTATTTATAGTCCTGCTCTTTCTACCTCGGTTTGGGGACAAAGTCGTGTTGACATTTTTTACCTAAGTGCCCCTGTCAACCGCTCAACCACTAAGTTGAGGTAACACCGCCAATCGCTCAACAGCAAGCCTCAACCCGTAACTGTCATGGGCGTAACCACGGACGTAATGAACTAATGATGCTGACGCATCCGCCATTACTCGGGCCCGCCGACAAAGAATATACCCTATTGTCCCCGGACGGCCGGAGGAAAGGCGCTTTTTAGGGTTGGCCTGCTTGATTAAATTCGAATGTTTATTGGCGGTCGCCGGGATTAATTGCGATATGGTTGCTTTTGATTCTTTGATAAACTCCTTTCGATCAGTTGGGGAGTTGTGAGGATCGGTTGCGAAGCTTTGGAGTTATGGGCGGCGGGTTAAAGTATATTTGTTTAAAAAAATACCGTATGTCTAAGTGGTTAACTTTGTTTTGGACTGAAACTTTCATCAAATATTAGACTTAAAAATAAGGCTCGACCGAGACGGGTTTTTCGTTCACGGCCGAGTCCGAGACCGAGAACGAGAATAAAATAAAATTTTGGCCGAGACCGAGAACCGAGACCGAGATTAGACAAATCGTAAAAAAGAATTAAATGCTGTTAAGTAACTGTTTAATAATGTATGTAGGTACTGTTTAATAAAAACTAACTGTTTTAATAGCGGCCTGTATAATAGACGTAGTAACCCTGTGCTAGATGTCAAAAATAAGGTAGGTACCTCTTTGTTCATACATTTAGAAGACAGTTCAATTTTGTGGTTCGGATTTGTATTTAATACTCTCATTTGTAAGCTCATGCATGCGAATGTCGTTGTTGATACCAAATAAGTAAACTTGCCTGGACTAGACGGTTACTTTGACTACTCTGAACTGACGTAGGATACTACTTGTACAAAGTTAAGAGAAATACACCGGTGCCTCACTATGTTAGGAATTGCAAAATTATTTCTAGATTGACGTGTAATTCAGAAACATTCAGAGGTCCCGGGTCGATGATAGAATTTGTTATAAGTCCACCTGGCTTCACATTGGGGTGTTCCGATATACAGAAATGAGACGGACTGAGGAACTCCTCAGCAGGTGAGGATCTAACTGAGTGTTCCTTATTAAGCCTTATCATCACCTGAAGTTAGGTTAAATGGGAGCCAAGCACTGTCTCGTCATCATCATCGTCAGCCAATAAACATCTTACTGCTGGAACAACCTTCCCACATGGGCACATGGGCAACAGCACATGGATAGCTTCCCAGTATTATTCTATTATATGATCATGACTATTATGACAGAATAACTAATAGTACTACGTACAGAAGGTTCACTCTCTAACGACTTTCACACGAAATTGAAACTTATCGTGTGACCCAAGCGTTCATATTCCGTTAAGCAACGCCGACTCGATATCGATTTGACGTCATGACGTCACAGAGCGTAGGGATTACGCGCGCGCGCAGGGATTACGAGTTAAGCGACGACGCGCAACATGGAGCGTGCGTCGCGAGCGGCAACCTTTACTGCCGTACCTAAACTGCGGAGTGACACTCCCCCCCGCTATTATCCCCGAATAGTTAGTTAGAGACTAGGTGTTCCATCGGGAAAGGTATGCGAGGTTGGTGATGATGGTAGGTTCCATGGCGATGGTAAATAACGACTGCGTCTCTTAAAGTGATGTTGTATATTTACAGTGACTACATTGTGACTAACTTACTATCTAAACCTTACAAGACTATTTATACAGTACTACTATGTAGATGTTGGAGGGAGGATGCCGTGACATATCTTTATCGGATCTGCACGCGTTTAGGAATGTGCTTACAAACTCTTTAACCGATACGTGATGATAATAAATTATCTGGCGACGCAGGCCGCCACACTAGGCAATGAGGACAGCAAAAGCAGTCCTGTACCATAGTCCACTTTTCACCAAATAGCGACTGCACATGTGCTTAACGTGACAGGTGGTGAGCCCATCGACGCTCAGTGCTGTTGTATGTGTGTGCAGTCTTTTTTTAATTTTTTTTTATTTATTTATTATCAGGCAACAAGTTGTGACTTGTCTTTAGTCCGTTAGTCGCATTTTACGACACCATAGGGAAGAGAGGGTAGGTATGGTAGTATTCTTTTACAGCTACGCGATACGGTTATTATTATTATAAAAAAAGTAAATCTACAATAATAAAATAAAAACCATAGACCATCGAATATCCTGCCGATACATCGAAAATCTTCGAACATTTCATTTTCATGCAAGAAATAATTGAACGAAAAACCATTAGCATTATAAAATTAATAATGATTACGAAATTAATTGGCTGAGCCGGGTTTTTGTTTGTCCTACAAACGTTCCATTGTTCCATTCATTTTCCATTTTTTTTAAATTGGCAGTCCCTAAAATATCCCTAAACGATTCGTTAGAGAATAAAAGTGAAAGCATAAAAATTGCTTTGCTGGGCTATGTTTTTTTATTAACGCATCGCCTTTTTAGGCTTATATTGCTTGTAATTTTTTGTTATTTAAATTGATTATTCACACAAATTGTAGTGTGGACGTGCGGATAGATATCCACATGACATAGCTTAGACAGAGCCACAACGATTTTTTTGGTTGTTGTCATCATTAGTTGTTTGAATTGGTACGAGACGAAGTTTGTAATCAAAATTATGGTGAGAGTGCAGGGAATTTTAGCAACCAACTCTTGAAAATTACTTTAACCCCATTCCATCTCGGGTGCCGTTCATTCCCCTTTCTCAGCAAAAAAAACAGCACGATCCGAGGCATCACATCTCACACGTTCCAATGGCCCAATTAAATTCACCATTCAACAGCGGGTTAATTAAGAAGAAAATTATCTTCTCAAACACAGACGCAGGCACGAAGACGTTTGGTACAAGGGATGAGCGAACAGCTATTTAAAACGAGAAATTTCTATCCGCTTCTAATTATAAATATACGTATAATGTGCGGTTGGCCTCAGAAGTATCTTAACGCTTTAATACCATGTTATAATATCAACTATTGTGTTCATTTTAATGATTGCGTGAGCGCATTCGTTCGTAGTGATGTGGTGTGACACAGTACTAAAGTCAAAGATAACGAAACTCTTTGAGTTTATTTGAGCGTTTTTTAAAGCAAATAATCAAATATTACGAATCAGTACTAAGGTGTTAAGCTACTTCTGAGGCAGTTTGTACATTAAAACCAGTAAAATTGATTAGGAATAATAGCTGTGTTTAGAAATTGTAAAACAGCTGTTTTCTGCAGAACGTAATATTGTGATTCCTGTGACTATAGACTGGCAAAATTCATATTTATGTTAAGCTCGACATTCACGATCAGTTAAACAGATCAGTTGAATAACTGCCAGTTAAAACAACTGATCAGTTAAAACGATCCCCACTCATTGGCTTCAAACCGGCCTTCATTTCTCGATCGAAGGGCAGTATGACCATCTCAAAAATAGCGAATCTGCCCGACACTGGCCCAAAAACTGCAAAAATCTGCCGCGTTTTTATCGCAACTTCAAAAAGACGATTTCTCGAATGTAGGTACTTCTATACTTCTCATGAAAGATGCTAAAAAAGTAGCTAAAAAATTTTGCTGCAATTTTAATTAAATTGTAGCTGCTTGGTTCCCAAAAATAGCTAGATCTAGCTATAAAGTAGCTAAGTTGGCAATACTGACACCGACTGATGGCAAACGGATGTAAACACGCGCACTCACGGTCAGTTTGGACTGATGCAAACGAACTGAAGCTAGCGGATTACGGTTCGCCCGGAAATATCAGTGGGTTGACGTCAGTTAAAGATTTCAACTTGAGATCTCACACTCACGGTCAGTTTTTAGATGTAGGTCAGTTCAACTGATCAGTTTAACTGACCGTGAATGTCGAGCTTTAGTCCCAACTCCCATGGTCTGCGAGACGGGAGACGGAAGGTCGCGGGGGCGAGAGAGAGCGCTGGCGGGGCGCGTAGTAGAAACGATAATGGAATGAATGCGTGGCTCTCGGCTTCGTTTAGTGTTTTTTATACCATAGATAAATGTTATTCTGTCTTCACGCTTGTCGCTTGCAACACGTATCATATCGTAAACTGAACGACCGCTAGCAAGCTGAAATATGGCAGAAATTCCAACAGCGAAATGCCTATTCGTACTAAATTCAAGCTAATGAGTCGAATATTAAAGGAATTGATGGCTGCTCCCTCCGAATTGGAGTTTTAATTTTTTTTTATACCTACTCCGTCAACAACGGAATCGCTCACGAGCGGATTCCTTCTCTCGTTTTATTTTCTCGTTACGTCAGTTCTTAATCTTTAATCAATATCGTGAACAATGTACAACGCCGTGCGTACAAACATTTTCTGTAATTGTGTCCTTGCAAAAGTAAATTGCGCCCCTGTTTTTGTTAAATTATACGCCATGTTGCTAAGCTTGTATCCGCATTGAACAAATGTGTTTATATAGTGTATTTTTTTATTAAATGAGGTATGCTTTGTTCAACTCAGGTCCGTGAAGTTCCCATACAAACGTCGAGAAATTACATGTTACTGAAAAAGTGAACCAAAAAATATAAATATTTATATTGTTACGAGTATCTAGGTAGGTATTGTTTAGCATAATAACGGCTCGATTGGCCTAAACACTGTTAGTTTATTATGGTTATTCCAACGAGCGAGTAACACTTTCCACTAAAAGCCCCCGAAATGGTTCACCTAGATACTTAGGCTTCAAGGAAATTTTGAGACGACTAAGACCCTTTCGTAAATCGTTGCGTCATTCTCAAAGACTCGAATGAACGTGGCAAATAAAGTTTAGATAAGATAGACTGGATTATTACTTTGTTACATAAGGAATGAAAGACTAATTCGATGACGCAATTTTCTTAATGCAGATCTCAGGATGGGTGACCAAATTGAAAATACATGAAACTCCTCCGTGCTTCGGAAGGCACGTAAAGCTGTTGGTCCTTTTTGTGGTCGTAAGGTAATAATAATAGTAATAAGAGATAAAAATAATATTTATTTATTTCTTCTCACAATGTATAAACAAGCGACTAGGTGTAAAACTTTTTTGTGTTACAGTTAGAGATGGGCGGTGGGTATTTACCCGATGGGTATTTACCGGGTAAATTCCCAATTTGGGTATTTACCCAAGTATTTACCGGGTAAATTCCCAATTTGGGTATTTACCCAGGTATTTACCGGGTAAATACCCAAATCATGGGTAAAAACAATAAGCAAGTTGTGGTTTAGTAGTATTTTTTTCTTTTCGTCCTTCTTTCTATTCATTTATGTTTAATTGTATATTTTGGTACAAATAATGAATATTATCTTGATTGTTGACTAAACTAGTAATAATAAAAATATAATTATTTGGTAAAACTTTTGAATGGAGTCGCCTGTATTGGGGGGAGGGATGGGTAGGAGGGGGTAGGGTGAGGAGTACTCCCCCATTACCCCTAAAACTGTACAACCGCGTAACCAACATTTGGGGGAGTGGGGAAGGGCGACCCCCCATTTAGGTGGCGAAGGACAGAGTATATGAAAAACGTCGCACGTAGTACATAAACGTTGTTTCTGGCGTTTCGCCGGCCGCTCCCGCGGTACGCTCGCTTCGCTCGCTTGGCTCGCGCGCTTTTGGTCTACATACTAACCTTTTTTTTTTTTTTTTTTTTTTTCCAGAGGAATGCGTTACGCATACCCAGGGCCTTGAAGAGGCCCCGGGTTATGTGAGACTCGCCCGTCCGTCTTTCCGCCTCCCGCCGACTGCATGGGGACGACATTGTCCCCAGTCGGCTGCCAGGGAAACACCCCGGCTGGGAAGGGTGAGACGGAGGGGAATACTCACTAAACCTCTGGAGGACCAAGCTCCGAAAACAGGTGAAGGCCGCGGGGCCTATCCTGGGGGAATTGAACCGCGGGATTCACCCTGACGCCCGTGTGACCGCCCGCGCCGGCCCCCCCCCCGCACTGGTGCGATAGGGGCCGGCACGCGCGGCCACCCGGGCGGAACGCGTACGCGACGACTTTTGCCACACCGCTCCCCCGTAAGGGTGCGTTGTAGCTTAACCTCTAAGAGGTTCCTTCTGGGGATTACATGATCCGGGACCATGTAACCTTTACACACTGAAGCACACACACACTGAAGCCCGCCGTCGCTGCGGCAACCCACTCCTTCGAATGGGTTGCCGCAGCGACGGCAAGTATACGTCAACTTACACATCCACGATCGCACACACCCTCACTTACACCACACATTGGCAGGTTCGACCGGCGCCAGGGACAGAACCTGGCATCGGACACGCCGCGCTCCAAACTCCAACCTACGGTGGGTGGAGATCCGCGTCTCTCCGCCTCCTTCTGCGTCTCCGCCTCCTAGCAGGCGCAGCGTCAATCGCGGCCTCGCGCGCTCGCTCCGCCTCCTCCTTGATGCCCATGCATTCGGTGCTAAACTGAGCCACCGCGCTCCAGTTCCTCTCGCTCTCTACCATCGCCGCAACGACGTCAGGAAGCGAGGGGGCACCCCTGCCTCCGAGCTCCATCTCCATAGTGCGTCGCTGCGAGGCAAAGGCGCCACACACCTGGAGGGTGTGCTGCGCCGTATCCTCATCAGCTCCGCACTGGTGGCAGATGGTACTCTCCTCCCTACCAATTTGACACAGATACTTACCAAAGCAACCATGGCCGGTAAGCATCTGTGTCAAATGGTACGTCAAGGACCCGAAGGGCCTGTCGAGCCATCTCGTCAAGACTGGCCTAATGGCCTGGACAGTGTGGGCTCCAGCCCTCGGGGATTCCAGCTGGTCCTCCCAGCGCCACACTGCCATTTTAAAGGAGGTAACTCCCTAAAAGGGGAATCTATGCATTACACATAGAAACCCCTTTTCCCTCCGCAGTCGGTGGCGCCCCCAACCAGGGACTCCACCGAGTGCTGCCACTACCCCTCAGGCTTACACCTCTCGGGCTTTTACGTGGCCGCCACTACCCCTCAGGCTTTCCCTCTCGGGCTTTTAGGTGGCCTAAAGGCTAGTCCGAGTCGTACGCCACCGACTCCAAGGACTGCCTACGCGCTTGGGACGGACGGATGGTCGAACTCGACGACGCATCATCCCCTCCCACCTCTTCAATCTCCTCCTGGTCTTCCCCCGGGGCTCTCCCTGTACCTCTCGTCGGAGAGGCATTGGGGTTAGAGTTCGGAGAAGATTGGGTCGAGAGCGGGGCCCCTGCCTCCTGCATCTCGACCTCCTCTGTGGTCCGTCTCAGCGCGTGAATGATGGCTGCGGTGCGCGCTGCGGGGTTCATCCGCACCCTCCTTCGAGGGGGGACGCAAGCCCGGCTCCCCATAACATGGCCCGCGGGCCTTCCTCCGTCTGCACAGACCGCGCAATGAAGCGCTCCCTCTAAGCACCCGGCAATCTTGTGCCCGGGGAGTCCGCAGCGGAAGCAGATAGTGCTCCGGTCTACCTCTGATGGGCAGCGTGCCCTAGTATGACCCACGCCCATACACTTGTAACAGCGTAGGGGACGTGGGTCGAGGAGAGTCACTGGGGCCGAAATCCAGCCCACCAGCAATCTTCCCGCCGCCACGAGAGTTTGGGCCGCCTTGACCGGGCAGCGCACCAGCACTGAAGAAGAGCCGCCAGGGCCAGGTCGCGGTGCTCCCACCTTAACCTGCTCCGGCCGGCAACCACCCTTTGTCGACACCACCCGCGTCACGTCCTCCGCGGTGACGGTGTCGTCGAGGCCGGAAATGCGCACATCCGCACACTTCTCCGGCCTGGTGACCGTTGCAACGTCGGCCACCACCTCACGCAGCCGTGTCGCTAGGCGGTCGGCAATCTCCCCGCTATTTGCGCCCGGTACCTGGAATAACCGGGCGCCCGTCATGGTGACTCGGGTCGTGAGCCCAGACTCTACGCCGATGTCAGCCAGCGATATGGCGTCCCTCGCCCTCACGATAATGGAGGCATACGTCTCCCCGCGCTCTACAGCCTCCGCTGTTAGCTGTACGGCCACCGCTGTAGAGCGGGGCCGCTTCAGCCGCCTTCTGGTTCTTGCCCTGGTTCGGGCTGCGGGGGCAGCCTGGGGCAGGGGCGCTCCTCTGGCGGCCGGTGGTGCGCCGCCAGAGCCTGCGGCCGTTGGCGCTGTCGCTCTCCCTCCTCTTTCCCTACGGCGGGAGTCCGCCGTCTGTGCCGCGGCAGAAGGCGTTGGGGCCCAGCTGACGGTCGGCTGGGGTGGAAGCGAACGGGTTCCAATCCCTCGGCGGCGTCTGGCTCGTCCTCGGCATGGGAAGGGGCGGGAAATCCTCCACCCTTGTTCCTCGCGCGCCTAAAGGCGGACGTGTCCTCTCGGGCTGTGGGGCGGTAGCTGGTCTCGCCTCGAGCCCGTCCAAACGGGTATTAATGGCCCCGATCGAGTCAACGAAGAGGCTACGCAACTCGTCAATCGCTCCGGCAATGGCACCCGTCTCGTTCTGAGGTGGGGGAGCGCGTGCATTCTCTACCCGGGGGGAGGACGCTCGGACCTCGCTTCTGAGGGAGGCAAGCTCGGCTCGCAGGACCTCGACCTCGCTTTGCAGCCTGGAGTTGGCGATCGCCATACGCTCCAGCTCGTCTGACCTGCATCGGGATGCAAGATTTGCCAACGCGCGCTGCAGCGTGTCCGCTGCGCTATTGAGCGTGCGTTGGCACGTCCCCTTCAAGTGACCCGACTTTCGGACGACCTCGCGGATTGCCTGCGCGCTGGCCAGTCCCCTCTCCTGAACCTCCTCAGCGGTAAGGCCCGTGGGCTCCGCGCACCACGGGATCTGCACCTCCACTGGTTGGGGCACCGAACTCTGCTCCTCCACCGCAAAATCGCGAGCGGCGTTGCGCTCCGCCTGCTTTTTGCGCGCTTCTGCCCTCTTTTCTAAGAGCAGCACAACGGCTGCTCGGTAGCGGCTCTCGTGAGTTTCGGGGTCAATCCCGTCCCGAAGCACCTCGTACCTGTAGACCTCCTCCTCCAGGTCCGCATCCAGCTCCTCGTTTCCGTCGTCCCTCCGACGACGCTCATCCCTATCAGAAGCAGCTCTGGGAACGTTGTTGATCCCAGAGGTGCCCGGTCGACCTCTCCGCGCCGTACCTATCTTCGCCGGATTCGAGTTTGTCGACTCGTACCCCGAGAATTCGTCGGAGTCGCCATCCACGGCCCGCGACCTCTTCCGGCTGTCGCTAGCCCCACCACCCACTCCGTACCTTGTACAAGGCTCGGGAGTGGCGTCAGAAAAATTGGGTTTATTAGAGTCCATAACTGATCCCACGAGTATGGGGCAAAAACGGACCACCCGCGCAGAGGCCCCTGTACGCGGGCTACCCTAGATACTCCAGAGGTCGGGTGGTATCTGGAGGTTTTTACGGGTTTTCTCCCGGGTTTTAGAGTCTTGCCTGACGTGGCCGGCCGGTGAAGGCAAGCCCTCGGTCCCCTCCCCAACAGCTCCCCCACAGACGCCTCGAGTGGGCTCATCGCTGTCGGTTCGGGGATTACGATGCTCAGGGGCTGGCGTGAGGCCCCTGGTACACCCCTTTCGGGGTGCTCCCCTTTCCCCCCCATGGTCGCTAGCGGGTGGGCTGTATAGCCGCCCACCAACCCGTCCTGAAGACGGGCGCCCGTCGCCGCGTGCCCCAACGACGAAGCCTTTGCATGGCACGGCACCCAGAAGGGGTGCCGGAAAAGCTCCACTCAAAGCCGCTCAGAGTGAGCGGCGAGCGTGCGGCCCAGAGTGGGCACGCACGTGGAGATCCCCCCCGCAGGTCAGAGTGACCCGCTATGCGGTCCAGAAGGGACGCGCGTTGAAGGGGGTGCGATGTCCAGAAGGGGCACCGCCTACTTTATTCGACGCCCAGAAGGGGCGCCAGGGATTTGCATAAGGCCCCTTGTCCCACGCTGAACGTGGGCCGAGAGGCCTTACCCCAGGGTGCACCACGAGGAGGTTCCCAAATTTGCACCCCAAAAAGGAGATAACTCCCTCAAAAGAGGAGTCTATGCATCACACACAGACTCCCCTTTTCCCTCTGCAGTCGGTGGTGTCCCTTTTCAGGGACACTACCGAGTGCTGCCACTACCCCTCAGGCTTCTCCTCTCGGGCTTTTATGTGGCCGCCACTACCCCTCAGGCTTTCCCTCTCGGGCTTTTAAGTGGCCTACGGCTAGTCCGAGTCGTACACCTCCGACTCCGAGGACTGCCTACGCGACCGCGCTTGAGACGGAGCGATCGTCGAGTCCGACGACGCGTCTTCCGCCTCCACCTCTTCAACCTCCCCCAACTCTTCCCCCGGGTCTCTCCCTGTACCTCTCGTCGGAGAGGCATTGGGGTTAGAGGATGGGGAAGGTTGCGTCGAGAGAGGGGCCTCTGCCTCCTCCATCTCGACCTCCACCGGTTCGGTCCGTCTCAGCGCGTCGACCATCGCTGCTGTGCGCGCTGTGGGGCTAACCCGCACCCTCCTTAGAGGGGGGACGCACGCCCGGCTCCCCATGACATGGCCCGTAGGCCTCCCTCTTTCCGCGCAGACTGCGCAACTCGGCACGGCCTGCGAGCACTCCGCTGCTTTGTGGCCTGGAAGGCCACAGCGAAAGCAGACGAGGCTGCGATCTTCCTCAGAGGGACACCTCGCCCTGGTGTGACCCACGCCCATGCACCTAAAACAGCGCAACGGGCGCGGGTCGAGGAGCGTTACTGGGACTGACAGCCAGCCCACCAGCAACCTCTTCGCCGCCACAATTGTTCGGGCCGCCTTAACTGGGCAGCGCACCAGAACGGATGTGGAGCCGCCGGGGCCAGCCCGTGGTGCTCCCACCTTGACGCACGACTGCGCGCACCCTCCCTTTACGGCCACCACTTGCGCCAAATCCTCTGCAGTGACGGTGTCGTCGAGGCCAGAAATGCGCAGGTCCGCGCACTTTTCTGGTCTGGCCACCGTCACCACGTCCGCCACAGCCTCTCTCAACCGCGCAGCCAGGCGGTCGGCAGACTCCCCGCTGTTCGCGCCCGGGATCTGCAGCAACCGGGCGCCCGTCATCGTCACGCGGGTGGTGAGCCCGGAGGAAATTCCGCATTCCGCCAGCAGGATGGCGTCTATGGCCCTCCTTATCACGGCGGCATAGGTGACGCCGCGCTCGATAGCATCCGCCGTCAGCTGGACCACGACCGCTGACGAGCGGGGTCCTCTCAGCCGCCTCCCTCTCGGCCTCGGAGCTGCCGGGGCAGTCTGGGGCGGGGGCGCTCCTCGGGTAGCGGGTAGCGGGCGACTTGTGGTCGCCTCCGCTGCCGTGAACGGCAGTGCCGTTACTGGCGCTCTTCCTCTCCGGCGCCTACGGCGAGAGCCCGTCGCTGGTGCGGCGGGAGGCGCTGGGGCCCAGCTGGTGTTCTGCTGGGGTGGGGGGACGGAAGGATTCGTCACCGTCGGGGGCTGCCTAGTCGGCGTTGGGAGAGGTGGGTACTCCTCCACTCTCAATCCCCGCACAGCTAGGGGCGGACGTGCCCTCTCGGACTGCGGGGCGGTATTCCTCGCCTCTAGCCCGTCCAGGCGCGAGTTAATCGCCCCAATCGCGCTCAGGAGCAAGCCCTTCAGCTCGTCCAGCGGTCCCGGTCCCTCGGACTGAGCCTGAGGTGGTACAGGGGCAGCCTCCGCACGTGGGGAGGAAGGTCTTCCGCCCATTTCCCTCTTAAGGGCCACTAGCTCCTTTCGCAGCTCAGCCACCTCCTTCTGCAGCCTGGAGTTGGCAAGGGCCAGGCGCTCCACCTCATTCCGTGCCTCTTCGGCGGCATGAGCGGCGGTACGCTCCGCCTGCGTCTTGTGCACCCCCAGCACTTTCTTCAGGAGCTGCTCCCTAGCTCTCCTGAACCCCACGATGGTAGCCGTCGACCCAATCGCTGCGGCCTTCCCCTCGGACTCGCAAATCTCGCGAAGGAGCTCCTCATAAGAGGAAAGCTCCTCCGCCAGATCCGCATCCAGCTCGTCGTCGGGCTGCGCCAGCTCCCCTCTCCGACGACGTTCCTCCTCGTCAAAACTCCGAGAAGTTCCGGGTCTGGGAACGATGTTAGTCCCAGACTTTCCTCGACCTCTCCGCCCGGTGCCAATCTTTGGCGGATTTGAGGTAGTCGATTCGTAACCCGAAAAATCGGAGTCGACATCCTCGACGGTCCGCGACCTCTTCCGGCTGTCGCTAGCCCCACCATCCACTCCGTACCTTGTACAAGGCTCGGGAGTGGCGTCAGAAAAAGGTTTTATTTGGTCATCCATATCTGATCCCACGAGTATGGGGCAAAAACGGACCACCCGCGCAGAGGCCCCTGTACGCGGGCTACCCTAGATACTCCAGAGGTCGGGTGGTATCTGGAGGTTTGTGACAGGTTTTCTCCCGGGTTTTATAGTCTTGCCTGACGCGGCCGGCCGGTGAAGGCAGGCCCTCGGTCCCCTCCCCAACAGCTCCCCCACAGACGCCTCGAGTGGGCTCATCGCTGTCGGTTCGGGGATTACGATGCTCAGGGGCTGGCGTGAGGCCCCTGGTACACCCCTTTCGGGGTGCTCCCCTTTCCCCCCCATGGTCGCTAGCGGGTGGGCTGTATAGCCGCCCACCAACCCGTCCTGAAGACGGGCGCCCGTCGCCGCGTGCCCCAACGACGAAGCCTTTGCATGGCACGGCACCCAGAAGGGGTGCCGGAAAAGCTCCACTCAAAGCCGCTCAGAGTGAGCGGCGAGCGTGCGGCCCAGAGTGGGCACGCACGTGGAGATCCCCCCCGCAGGTCCAAGTGACCCGCTGTGCGGTCCAGAAGGGACGCGCGTTGAAGGGGGTGCGATGCCCAGAAGGGGCACCACCTACTTTATTCGGCGCCCAGAAGGGACGCCAGGGATTAGCATAAGGCCCCTTGTCCCACGCTGAACGTGGGCCGAGAGGCCTTACCCCAGGGTGCACCACGAGGAGGTTCCCAAATTTGCACCCCACATACTAACCTAACCTAACCTAACCTAACCTAATTAACTCTTTAGACTTTTGTCATGGCAGGGGCCTTCGTCCCCGAGCTCTCCCCACGCGGCGGGCGACGGCGAGGACGCTTTTTTATCCAGAGTGAAGGGAGGGATTCTAGAGTAGAATCCCGAGCGTAGAGAGGGATTCTTTAGTAGAATCCTGAACGTAGCGAGGGATTCAAAGTACGTCGCCCGAGCCAAAAATGTAATTTGCGCCCGAGTAATACACTCTACTTTTCATCACCCACTATGAGAAAAAATTATTTTGATGATCCCATCGCCGATCTATGCATTGGATGTATGTGCAGTCTTTAGTCCGTTAGTCGCCTTCGGGAAGAGAGGGGTTGGTAGTATTATTTTGATGAGCCCATCGCCGCTCTATGCTGTTAGTTGTATGTGCAGTCTTTAGTCCGTTAGTCGCCTTTTACGACACCGAAGGGAAGAGAGGGATTGGTAGTATTATTTTGATGAGCCCATCGCCGCTCTATGCTGTTAGTTGTATGTGCAGTCTTTAGTCCGTTAGTCGCCTTTTACGACACCGAAGGGAAGAGAGGGATTTTTAGTATTATTTTGATGAGCCCATCGCCGCTCATTCTGTAGGATGTATATGCAGTCTTTAGTTCGTTAATCGCCTTTTACGAGACCCAAGGGAAGAGAGGGGTTGGTAGTATTATTTTGATGAGCCCACCGCCGCTCTATGCTGTAGGATGTATGTGCAGTCTTAACTCCGTTAGTCGTCGTCGTATACTTTTCTTCCCTTGGGTGTCGTAAAAGGCGACTAACGGACTAAAGACTGCACATACAATCAACAGCATAGAGCGGCGATAGGCTCATCAAAATAATAGTACAAAAAGTGCGGCGCACTTATAAAGAGGATTAAAAACTCATTACTGCCTGCTAAAAGTTTCTTATAGAAACACCAAATTTGGGTGCACTTAAAGGCGGACCAAGTCGTCTTTTTCGAATAGATGAAATGAAAAAATGGTTTAATTTCTACTTTCTTGGGGTTTAAAAAAACGGGAAAAAAAACTTATTGTTCCAGATTGAAAAACTTACCCGACACCAAAAACACTGACGACCTACGCGAGGGGGGGGGGGGGCTAAAAGGGGGGACAGACAAAGTTGCGTCCGCCATCATGGATCTCGAAATAGATGTTGTATTCGACATCGGCACCGCTGAAAAACGTGGAAATGATACCTATATTGATTTTATATTAAAAAAGTCACGTCCGCCATTTTGGATCTCGAAATAGATGATGTTTTCGAAATCAGCATCGCTGATAAACATGGAAATGATACCCATAATGATTTAACATAAAAAAGTCACGTCCGCCATCTTGTATCTCGTAATGTTGTATTCGAAATCGGCACCCCCGAAAACCATAAAAATAATATCCATATTGATTTTATATCAAAAACTTGCGTCCACCATTTTTGATCTCGATTTTAATAGCTAATTAAATCTCTCCTAAATATTAGCGAGGCGTTTATCCATATAAAAAACATTGAAAAAGACTTTACGCATGATATGCATTAAATATTACATTTCAATTCTCATTTAAAAAAAATTGACTACACACGTTTTAATACAATGGGCGCCACTCCTGACGCGTACTGTGTCCCCAGTGGAGTGTATGGACAGCCCCAGTTGCGCCGTGCCCCGCCAGCCCCGCACACCCCTCACGATTGCCCTGTCTAGACGTGCCCGTTGTCCGATTTTAAGAATTAATAGAATGTGATGGTATGGTATTAGTATAACCTAAAAAGTGTCATTTTTCGTGTATATGGCCGATTTTGACAAAACTTTCAAGTGGTTTTTTTAATATTCTAACGCAACTGCGGCAGCTAAAATGTTAATAATAAACCTTTATTTAACAACCCCTTAGACCCCCCCCCCCCCCCACAGTGTTAGTTTCTTCAAATTCAGGCGACTCGATTTAAAAGCCAACCAAAAATCAACAAAACGTTTTCTACGTTATGACAAAAACATGTGCATAAAAGAACAATAATTAGTAACATGGATAAAGCTATAGGTTAGTGAGGATTATGGCTTGAACGTCAAGCTGTAATCCTCATGTCTGGTGCAAGCAAACGGTAAAATCTTTCGAATTGGTTTAGGTTCCAAAAAATAGTCATGACATAGTCATAACGACATGCCAAATCTCAGAAATAGTCCATAAAAGACTCCAGAGATATAAAGGTACCCTGGTGAGGATTATGGCTTGAACATTTGAAAACTTCAAATTTTTCCGGAACGCCTACGATTTTCGGTTTAAAGTTTATGCCAAAAAATAGTCATGAAATAGTCGTATTAAACGAAAATAAATTTGAGCTGATTTAATTTGAAAATAAAAAGTTTTTTTCCCTACATTTCTATGAATGTACAGTCGTGTACAAAATTTGTAACTACATTTGATATTATTGTGAAATATTCCGCTTAATACATAATATTACTTCCAATTGGGCGTTTTCCATGGCAGCTGTTATAATTAAACAAAAAAACAAACATTTATAATTTGTATCCTTATTTATTACAATCGAAAGCTTGCTTTACATAACTTGTTTAAATCTCAGTACACATAATATGTTTATATGACAGCAATTAGTTTTTATCACAATTATCATAGTTAGTCCAATATCTGTTGGTGTTGGATTAGTTTATTCAGTTTATGTTTCTAGAAAATTTCAATAGATGGCGCTGGTAGGTTGACTGCATTTTCTAAAATCACAAATTCAATAAACGAATCAGACACCAACAATATCAACAACTTTTAATTACTTACATCGTAAAAAAGTATAATACTAATTAAAATAAGTACCTATTAAAGTGTAAACAATCATAATATCTTGTCATTGTCTTAAAAACTTACAACTACTTAAACTAGTTTTAATCATAATAATCACAGTTGTTTCATTTGTATAATCACAGTTATGTTCTATTATCATATATGTATAAAAAAATAGCACTTATTAGTTATAAACAAGTAACAATTAGAAGTAATAAATAGAAAATTGACAGTGTCAGAAACCCTTGTGGACTAGTACTGTCATATTCTATACAGATTATCCTAAATAAAAATTATTTGCATAATCACAGTCTTTATACATTTCTATGTTATATCTAACAATTATTGCCGCCTTCCGATTAGGTCTGTACAAAGTACATCACATGTAATGAACTTATGTTAAGACTTATCCTAAAGTACAAAAAATAAATTCAGTATTATTGCTAAGGTCTCAAATCCAACTAAATATTTGTGTAAATAAGGCAATGAGGTAAAATATTAGAGGAATTAAAACTAGTATTTTTTGATTTAAATCATCAAAACAGTTCCATACTTTTTTAGTTGAGCGATAGCATTTACAGTGTCCTATACTACCCGCGGCTCCTGTATAGTCAATGACTGAAAGTATTTTGTAAGTAAGTCCTTTCAATGTCAAGTCTTTGGGTATGTCATTAATATTACATGGACTAGTGTCATGAATTTCGAAAAATATGAAATTTTGTAATTCGTAATGGTAGGCATTTTTACCACTACATGTTTCAAATTTTCAAGATCTTTCTTAATCATAAATTAAAGCTGCTTCATGCAGCACCTTGAAACCTTCAGTTGTTATCATTTCAATATTAAGTGGGATGTAATTGCATTTTTAGCGAGATTTTCATTTACTTTACATTCTACATTTGTACATTTTAAGAATCGTTCAGCACTGTAAAGTCCGTATTTTTTAAAATTATCAACAACTTTTGTTATATTACTTTCACAGTTTACCTTGGTCACATTTACCGATATCTCATTCCTATAAATATTTTTTAATACTCTCGAACGTATGGTATAAAGTTCTTTCGGTTTTGGTGTTTTTGAGTTTCCGATTGTTTTATTTTTAACTAGTCTGGTTCCCCTGCGTTTTATATTTTTATACGTTATTAAACTCTTGATCAATGTTGATAAATCGTTGTCTTGTTCTACAATGTACTTTCTAATAGGCGATCTATCTAAGAAAGCTATTGACAAACTTTGTATAAAGGAATCAAATGGACAAGTATTGCTAAAAATGATATTAGAAGTTCCTGAAGTGGCAAGGCTGTCATTTTTTAGAACGTGTAAGTTAATACAACGATTAATTCTTTTTGTTTTCTTCTTCTGAGTCGTTACCAAACCCCGCCAGTTCTCTGTGTACTTTGGGTCTTTTCGAAATACTGAATTGTCATAAAATGCTTTATCAATCTCTTCTGTATTTTTTTCATCATTCTTGTTGTCTGATTTTATTTCGTTTTGTTCTTCACTTTCCACTATTTCGTTTAATTTGCTTGTTGCTAAGAATGGATACGGATATTAATGAGTGATGCTTAATGACAAACTCGTCAACCCTGTATTTGGTAACACTGGTCGTAAAGAATAACTTTTTTACATCTTTAAAATAATTTTCTCCGTTTGAACTGCTAGGGGCACTGTCATTTGTTTCAAAAAAGTTGTTCATAACATTTCCCCAAAGAGGCAATTTTTTAAGTAGTCTAAAGCAGTGTATCTTTTAAATTTGGCAAATAATACAAATTTTCAATATCAGTAATTTCTTCATCGCCAAGTAGAATTATCAAGTTTTCTACACTTTCAATCTCCTCATAAAAGACAGTTAGTGGATTCTGCTCATCCTTAATAGATTTTCCCAGATCCTAACATTTGAGGGAAGATTACAGTCATTTGTTGAGACTTTTGCTTGCATTAAATCAGTGTTATTGTCAGAGATTGGAGTAGTGGCCAAGAAATGTTTTTTCAATGTCTTTATTGACAGCTCACACCGTGTTTCCTGTCCATTTAGGTTACTACCCCGATATTTGTGATTAGCAACGACAAACATATTATTATTCTTTATTATTGATTTAACTTCATCATATGAAGTAGATTTTTTAATAGCTCTAATGCAATTGACATAAAAGTTTGCAACTCTTTTGTCTACATTTTTAAATATCGATTGATTGTACAAAGCATTTATAAAATGCGACGTGTCAAGCCGAACATAGCATTTAGGTAATTGTGTTACTTTTAATTCTAATATTTGAAAACAATGCTTCAAATATTCATTGGTAGATTTCAGTCCACAAAAAACTTTTACTACTGCACCGAGTAGCGCTGCAGAATCGTCCGTAACTACCTCATTGGGAGGTTTGCCGTCTGATAACCATACACGAAGCCAGTTCATTATGGTGTCCATATTATGACTTTCAGAAATGGCTTGGGAAATAGGAATGCTACTGTTAACGGTTGTGTCTGTCATTATAACGTACAAAAATATTGGCCCTTGGGTTTCAAATGCTAACTGTGTGTGTTCGTTGATTATTGGTTTTAAGATTTTTATCAAATATTGAACCAGTAGCGTCTATTGAAACCCTAACATAATTTAACTCTTTTCGACACTTTTTATAATACTTTTATTTGATCTTCAGTCCAATAAAATGTAAAAAATGGTTTAGCTGACACAAATCTAACACATTTATTAAATGGCGGTGTCTCACTCATTGCTACAAGGGATAAAATAGGATTTGCATGAAAATGGGCTGCCATTCTACTTTCGTATTTTATTTGCTGTACGGTATGTAATTTAGGCAAAACTGGAGGTTCCTTATCATTTGCTGTCATTAATTCGGCAGCCATTTTGTATTGAACCGAAGCTGCTGATTCATTCTGTAAAGTCTGTGCTAATTTCTGTCTGTACTTTGATCTAATCTGATTTTTTATGTTTGTGGAATGTTTGCTATTTTTATGCCAGTTGTTAATTGTACATGTGATTTCAATAAAATTTTCTGTTTTTAAATGAGAAGTTAGTGATATATTTGCGCGACATTGATTACAATAACCATTGCAGTTAACTTCATAATCGCTCTTAGCCCAGTTATTACGAAAACACCACGTACAAACTAGACGTAATGCCTTCCAAAGCTTTACCTGAATGAAATTAGTCCATTTGTTGATAGGTAATCTCCGCTTAGCATTATGAAAACTATTTGGACTTTTTTCATCACTTCTTCTGTAAAAATAATTTTTGGGTTCAAAGTCAAAGTCAAAGTCAAATTATTTATTCAATGTAAACCTTTACAGGCACTTATTGTCGTCAGTACTAAAAATAATAAAAAAACAGTTAACTAACTTATAGTTAAGACTTAAAAACTAATCTAACGAGCTATTATAGTCTGTGCCAGACAAATGCGCATTGCTACCCCCAGTACCACTGCACGCCGAAACAGAATCGCGTCGAACCGAAATATAAACCGTGGTCATAGAATTGTGTAATATGATTTCCAATTATCGTATTGATACTGTGGTAAGTAATATAAATTGGAGAGTTTTTGAAGTAAAATAAAGTAGCGGCTGAAATGAGTTTTGGAAAACATTAGTACCTAACCAATCAGGTTGACATTTTTAATCATTCAAATATCTTTTTTTATAAAAACTTAAGCATAAAGAAACGTCAAAAATTAATAAGCATAAACTTGTGTTTTAAAATTGTTTCGTTATTCGTCTTGGTACAAGCACAGAATAACTAATACTACTACCGTACAGAAGGTTCACCCTCCAACGACCCCCACGCGAAACTGAAACCTATCTCGTGACCCGAGCGTTCATATTCCGATAAGCACAGCCGACTCGATATCGATTTGACGTCCGTCAGGAGCGCAGGGTTTACGCGCGCGCGTAGGGATTACGAGTTAAGAGGAAACACCACGCCGACGCGGCACCCAAAACTCCCACACCAAACACAGAAAAACGACGCCCCGCAGCCCCCTTCCAAAACCGGACCAACCCCCACCACCCCTTCAGCAACGGTTAAAGAAAGAGACCCTTCACGTCCGTATGCTTGATTCCTTTGCATTAAGTCATTTATTTAATAACCAGGAGCCTTCAAAATTAAGCGAAATCACTTCGTTTTAAGGCGTCTTCAGAAACATAAGTAACTCGTTTAAAAAAAAAATCAAACACACAGACACAGAAAACCTCCTCCCCCAACCGACGCTTAAATAAAAATTGGTCCACCTCTGAAGGAGGAAACAGGGGACCACGAAACGCCGCTCCCCCGCGCCCCGCATGAGAATCCCGAACGCCACGCCGACGCAGTGTTTCCTCTCAAGGCTAGATAGGCTCAAGGTTGAATTTCCTTCCAAGAGATGGTATCTATTAAGAAAATATGGGTTTTGCTTTGAGATGGAGAAGTATTTTTGGGACCGTCTAAGACGCTATCAGTAAC
The DNA here is from genome assembly GCA_963921215.1 of Scoparia ambigualis. Lineage (NCBI taxonomy): Eukaryota > Metazoa > Arthropoda > Insecta > Lepidoptera > Crambidae > Scoparia > Scoparia ambigualis. The sequence goes on from OY992516.1 coordinate 27,110,317, forward strand.
GTTCAGATCTTGGTTGAAAAAATAAGTAATTTTTTTTAAAGGTTTAATTGTATAGCCCTAATTGACATCTTAAATGGTAATTCGGATTGCAATTGACTATATACATTATGATTCATATGTGGTAATCCCTCTCGAAAAATGTCTTTAAATTTCAAATATACGGTCTTTTTGTCTTCTAATGTGACCTTGGGTTTTGGACCTCTTTTCATATTGTGACGCCAATAAAAACAATTTAAAAATAAAAATAAAAAAGATAAATCAATAATACTTTACACGTTCTTTAAAAATTACACAAAACAATATAATATACATTGAGGTGATGGACAGCCACTGTAGAATACCGAAGTTTTAACTCTTGACATTCGTAGACAGCGAGATCATTCGTAGATAGCACAGAAAATGTATTTAAAAAATAAATATGGCTTAGGAAGATATCCACAACAGAAAAGGACTATTTTCGCTCCTTAGTCGTAGCTCGTCTACACATTGGCGATGGCCGGCAGTAGGTCAACATACGCCAATGTGTACTGGGGCCATAACAAGCAAAACAAACTCTGGCCCATCGCACTGCGATCGATGCGTTTGAGTGGAGACAAGGATAGCGTTATTTGACCAATCCCGAGAAACAAAAGCGCGCTACTCAAAATGGCGCACTGGACCCAGCATTTTTGTATTTATAGGTACTTACTGTTTTTTGTTGGAACACTATATGTTAACATAGTTATACCACTCAGTCTTGGAATTTAAATGTAAACAATAATGACAGCAGGTGCGCAATAATTTTTTTGAAATTGCGGATGACGTCACAAATGTCGCCTTTAGCAAAAAAATATTACTCTGAAATCAAAACATATTTTAAAGGATAAAATGTTTACTAGATAAAAATCAACCAGTTTCAGGAAGCTCGAATGGGATTCGAACCCACGACCTTTGGATTGCCGGTCCACTGCTCTAACCGCTGAGCTACCGAGACCCCAGAAGACTCGCTGAATTTTTCCTAGTAGTTTGATTTACGCTGCAAGCCAGCGATATTACGTCACTGTGAAGTCTACCCTCACAGTCGAAAGAAATACTATTGCAAGTATTTAACAATCGATTTATTTTCTAGTAAACATTTTATCCTATATTTATATAGCATTGTGAATGTAAAATTTCAATAATAAAAACATATTTTGTCGTTCTGTAAACAACAATATACTAACTGATATATTTCCTATCCATCAGGTATCAAAATAAAGTGATAATTGCTACAGTTTATTCGTCTTCTAGTATTTCTCTAAAAATCACTTAGAAATCGGAAACATACTAACGGACTTTACACGCTTTATCTAGTAGTAATAACGATGTATTTCTTACAACTTTTTATCTTAATACAATCATTATACTCTCAATAATCATTTTCTAATAAGAAACAGTACTTACATTAGATAAATCCAATAAAAACAGCACACAAAACACAGCGACTAATTCACTCCGACACAGAAATTGGCGCAACTGTCAACGTCGACAATGATAGAATCGAGCACAGATTAAGCGATATTATGCGATCACGATGCATAAAATGTACCACAGAACCGAAATAATCGACCTTGTTCATACTAAAGTAGTCTGTAAGTCTATGAAAACACGGTACAAAGTCAAGTGGGAGAGCGCGGTCTCATGCGACCGCTTGGGGTTCTAGTAAAACTGGTTTTAGTAGTTGTAAGTTTATAAGACAATGACAAGATATTAAGATTTTTTACACTTTAATAGGTACTTATTTTAATTAGTATTATACTTTTATTCGATGTAAGTAATTAAAAATTGTTGATATTGTTGGTGTCTGATTCGTTTATTGAATTTGTGATTTTAGAAAATGCACTCAACCTACCAGCGCCATCTATTGAATTTTTCTAGAAACAAACTGAATGAACTAATCCGACACCAACAGATATTGGACTAACTATGATAATTGTGATCAAAACTGTAATAAACATAATAATATAATAATAATAATAAAAAAAGAAAAAAGCTCTTGTCACTGTCTCAACGTGTCATTTCTTAAAGAAAATATTTTTTTGGTTTTATTGGTTCTAATGTTGTTTTCGTCGTGCAAAATTTCCGTAATAGTCAAATAAAAGCAGTAACATCAAAAGCAAAAATGCAAAACACTGATTTGGTTGTATATAAGTTAAATTTACAATAGAAACACAATCCCGAACCCACTGACATGTTGACATACAACGTCAACATGCAAACAACAATATGAAAATCACAAAGAAATGATAAGAAGAAACAGAGCTCAACGAAGCGCACGCCCTCCACCATCGCCTACTCCGCCGACTTCAAGCTACTCGTCCAATGATGACCTCACCAGGGTGTCAACTGACGAGTCGAGCAGCGCGAGTGGGCGATTGCCGTCTCCGCCGCCACAACGACCAGCGCGACGTGGACGACCACTGCTGCCGGCACGCTTGGGATCAGTGGGGCAACCTGCCCCGCGTACGACCCCCGCTACCGGTGGTGTAGTGCGCCGCATGCGATGGACTCAACAAATAAATGAGAACTGCATGCGCGCCTACTATGGGGCAACAGAGGGAGGAACTAACCTTACTGCGTATCGTGTTCGGCTGCTGTCTTTGTTTCAGACCCTTGAACCGACCATCGACGTGTCTGCCCAACGATATCGGATCAAGTGCGGGTGGGTGATCCAGCGTAACAACTTGCTGGATCAGTCAGCACTTGATCGGCTACGCCTGGAGTCACTACGTATTTGTGCGGCTTCTTCTTCGGTGCAGGATCGCCCTGCCCCACAATTACCGGCCGTGACGCCGGTTTTAGTGGCGCGAGTAGATCCGGTACCCGACGGTGAAGATTTCATAAATACGAATGTAAGTACACAGGCGCATGAGCAAATGAGGAGCGCTTTGAACGATGCCATTGTACAGTATCGAGATACGCGTAACTCTAGGCCGCGTATACCTTGTTTGCCCACGAATAGACATAATTTGGCGTTAATGAGTGCCTTGAACGATTTACTGGTTCCTTATCTTGGAACCAGTGAAAATTTAATTGATACCCACTCGATCCTTTATTGTTGGGCCATTACGGTGTGTCGCGTTGCTCGTGTCAAATTCCAGGATTCTGACCGAGTACCGCGGCAAACCGGGACTGCCCCTGCTTGGCAATTGAGGATCGAGGGGCGTATTAATAGATTCAGGACACTCATTGCAAAGCTAATTTGCTTCAGAAATGGCAATTAATAGGCCTCGCGTCATGCGATTCGTCACACAAGCCTTTGTTGGGACTGATGTTCGTTCGGATAACTATATGGCTTGTGTGACGGAACGTATTGACTTTCTGAAGCAAAAAGTCTATGCATGGGCAAACCGTATACGTCGCTACAGAGTGCGTGTGGACCGATACCAACAAAATCGCCTCTTACAAAGTGACCAAAGAAAAGTATACAGACGTTGCGAAAGAGGTGATCAACGTGTGAGCGACGGGCAGCTACCGGATGTTGATGCTATGACTAATTTCTGGCGCAACATTTGGTCGGTGCCTGTCGAGCACACGGAAGGTGAATGGATGAGAGTTGTCAGTGAGGCGTGTGAACCTATTGAGACCATGCAGCCTATTAATATTAGTACAGCTGACGTAAGTTGTGCAATTCGTACGGCCCAAAATTGAAAATGCCCAGGACCGGACGGATTGCACAACTTCTGGATCAAATGGTTTCGATGTTCACACGAGTAACTGGCATCGCAATTCCAAGAAGCCATAGAGCTCGGCTCACTCCCAAGTTTGTTGACTACTGGTGTCACTTTTCTGCTCCATAAATCAGGTAGTACCACGGAACCTAAAAATTATAGACCCATCACGTGCTTACCTACTTTATACAAGCTCCTTACATCCATTCTGAGAACAAAAATTAACTCGCACATTGTTGCAAACAATATTTTGGACGTGACTCAGAATGGATGTAGGGTTGGGTCCCGTGGTACTAAGGAGCTTCTCCTCATTGACATGACCGTATGCCAGAAGGTTCGGCGTGGCAGAGGTACTCTCTCCACAGCCTGGATTGACTATAAGAAGGCCTATGATTCGGTGCCGCATACATGGTTGGTGAGGATTTTTGAGTTATATAAAATTGATATAACTTTAAAATCCTTTTTGATGTCATGTATGCGGCAGTGGACCACGGTCTTGCGTCAACCAGGATGTCGAGATAGTGTTTTTGCCACGCAGGATCTTATAAGGATAGAGCGTGGCATATTCCAGGGCGACAGTCTGAGTCCTTTATGGTTTTGCCTAGCTTTGAATTCTCTCAGTACTTTGTTGAGAAATTCAAGGTTAGGCTGTCGACTGCGGAGAGGGGGTGAAGTTATGTCGCATTTGTTGTACATGGATGACCTCAAGTTGTTCGCACCAAACCGCCAAGACTTGGTAAAACTGCTGAAAATTACTGAGACTTTCAGCAGTGCCATCAAGATGGAGTTTGGTGTGGATAAGTGTGCGGTTATGCATGTACAGCGTGGGAGAGTAGTAAATTCAACCAATTTACAACTCTCCGAAACGATAAACTTCAGATCTCTCTCTGAAGTTGAAACTTATAAATATCTTGGTATGTCACAGTCTTTGGGTGTTGAGGACAGGGACATAAAACAGTCATTACGGGAGCGATTCTTTTGCCGCCTGAGAAAAGTACTTAACAGTCTTTTATCGGGTGGCAATAAGTCGCGTGCTTTTAATGGCTGGGTTATGCCTCTACTCACATACTCCTTTGGCATATTAAGATGGACTCAGACCGAATTGGATGCCTTGGATAGAAGAGTCCGTCAAATGCTCACGACTTCCAGAATGCTACACCCGCGCTCATCTGTTATGAGGCTGTACATCCCACGGAAATGTGGGGGTCGCGGCTTTTTAAATGCCAAGGACCTACATAACCGTGAGGTGTGTAGTCTCAGGGATTATTTTCTTAACAGTGAGTGCGGGATGCATTTGGATGTCGTGGCAGTTGATAGACACTTTACGCCGCTCTCCTTGGCAACAGAAAACCGGCGCAAACCAGTGGTGCTAAGCACTCTCGATCGCAAGGACATATGGAAGAGCAAGGTGCTACACGGGCGCTACTATCGGGCTCTAACTGGGCCTGATGTAGATTTGCCTGCCTCGGTGAACTGGCTACGTTTCGGTGACCTCTTTGGGGAAACCGAAGGTTTTGTCTGTGCCATTGAAGATGAAGTTATCAAGACGAATAACTACCGGAAACATATTATGAAGGACGGTACGGTCGACATCTGTCGGGCATGCCGCCGTCCTGGAGAATCACTCCGACATATTATTTCCGGTTGTTCTCATCTTGCTAACGGAGAGTATTTTCACAGACACAACCAAGTAGCCAGAATAATTCACCAGCAACTTGCTCTTCAATATGGCCTTGTTGAATCAGAGGTGCCGTACTATAAGTACGCACCTGCGCCAGTTCTCGAAAATGGTCATGCAACGCTCTACTGGGATCGCTCTATCATCACGGATAGAACTATTGTCGCCAATAAGCCTGATATCGTGGTGATCGACTGATCTCAGCGCCAAGCAATATTATTTGATATCACCATACCTCATGACGAGAACCTCGTGAAAGCCGAGAAGGACAAGCTCAGTAAGTACCTTGACTTGGCTCACGAGGTTGCCGCCATGTGGGATGTGGATTCAACTATTATTGTACCGTAGTCGTTTCGGCACACGGTCTTATAGCTAAGACCCTCGATCAACATCTAGAGAGGCTCTCGCTAAAAGGTTGGGTCAAGGGTCAGATACAGAAGGCAGTACTCCTTGACACGGCACGTATTGTGAGGAGGTTCCTCACTCTGCAGCCCTAACCACCGATAGCTTGGGTCTATCCCCGCTGCCGGTGGCAACCTAGGTTAAGTTTTTTATAATATTTCATATTGTAAATATGTTTTTATATAAAATATTGTAAAAAAAAATTCTTAAGATATATGTTTAATAAAGAGTATAATCATATTAATAATAATATCAATTACTGTCATATAAACATAATTATATGTACAGAGATTTAACCAGGTTATGTAAAGCAAGCTTTCGATCGTAATAATAAGGATACAAATTATAAATGTTTGTTTTTTAGTTTAATTATAACAGCTGCCATGAAAAACGTCTAATTGAAAGTAATATTAAGTATAAAGCGGAATATTGCACAATAATATCAAATGTAGTTACAAATTTTGTATACGACTGTACATCCATAGAAATGTAGGGAAAATAAAAACTTTTTATTTTCAAATTAAATCAGCTCAAATTTATTTTCGCTTAATACGACTATTTCATGACTATTTTTTGGCATAAACTTTAAACCGAAAATCATAGGCGTTCCGGAGATATTTGAAGTTTTCAAATGTTCAAGCCATAATCCTCACCAGGGTACCTTTATATCTCTGGAGTCTTATAAGGACTATTTCTGAGATTTGGCATGTCGTTATGACTATTTCATGACTATTTTTTGGAACCTAAACCAATTCAAAAGATTTTACCGTTTGCTTGCACCAGACATGAGGATTACAGCTTGACGTTCAAGCCATAATCCTCACTAACCTATAGCTTTATCGCCAAAACTATAATGCGACTATTTTTTTTACATGTATGACTATTTATGACTATTTCATGACTATTTTTTAGCGTTGTCAAAATTCGTTTTCATTGAGATTTCAAATATGAGGATTACAGCTTGAAGCACACGCAAGCTGCGGCATGCAAGCAAGCATGCAGCATGCAAGCAAGCATGCAACATGCAAACAAGCAAGCAGCTAGCATGCAGCAGGCATGGTTTCTGTTAAGGCTCCGGCGCTGCGAGGCTCCGGCGGTCCCACGCAAGCTTGAATTACACTCTAGCGTAGGGCAGACAAGACTACGTGGAGTCGGTTTTAACGCGATTCGTTTCTGTCACTGACTTTTGAAACGCAATCTTACAGGAAACATAAAGTAGACATTTAAATTAATATACCTAATAATATGAACATATGAAACACAAAAAAAAAACTGGGTATGAGTATGATATTTTAGAGAAAAAGATATTTCGAATTTTAATACTTCTGGATATGGAATTTATTGTAAACAAAACATCTTCCAAAAGAAAAAAAGTAGTTTTGATAATCGGCTAATAGTTTTTCTGGAAAATGAACCGTATGTATGATAATGTTTATGGATTAATAAAATTATGTAAAAGCAACGATCTGGTATTTTAAACTTCGTCATACCGTTTTCGAACAATTGAAATTCGTACAGGAAAGTTTCGAATTTATGATAGGTTACCCGGAAAGTTACATTGGAAAAAAATAATATTGTTCTTATTTATGAGCGTATTTAGTTGTGTGTGTGTATGTGTCAGAGTGTGTGTGAGTGTGTGTGTGTGTGTGGGGGGGGGGGTGTGTGTGTGTGTATGTGTGTGTGTTTTTTTTTTTTTTATAAAATAAGGAGGCAAACGAGTAAGCAGGCAAGCTTGATGAAAAGTAATCACCGCCGCCTATGGACAATTGAACACCCGCAAAACCAGAGAAATCGCAGACGCGTTACCGGCCTTCAACAAAGGAATAGGCTCGTTTCTTGAAGAAGTTTCGTATGTGTGGTGTAAAGTTGGCAAGTGTGGTGGAGTATGATGGGGGTATGGCCCTACGCTGTTTCCTTTATGGGAAGATCTGTGCGCAGCAGTGGGACGGTTATAGGTAGATAATGATGATGTTAAGGTGGACCTATCTCCTTTTGTTCCTTCTTTTTATTGTTATTGTTCAGAATAATTCCAATGTAACTTTCCGCTATAATAATCTTTTTTGTGGGAGGGGGGCCTGGCAGTCCATCATACAGGTCCTACCTAGCATGGATGCCAGCTTCCCACAATGTGTACTGTAACACTAAAATAAAAGTTTTACACCTTGTCGCTTGTTTATACATTGTGAGAAGAAATAAATAAATATTATCATTATTCTCTTATTAAATTAAGTAAATTGCTTTTTAACAATACGGACAAACATTGATTTGCGATTATTATCAGGGGGTGTCACTCCGCAGTTTAGGTACGTTCGGCCGGCGCGCCTCCCAGGCAGGCCGCATAAGCGTATGGCAGTAAAGGTTGCCGCTCTCGACGCACGCTCCACGTCGCGCGTCGTCGTCGTCGCTTAACTCGTAATCCCTGTGCGCGCGCGTAAACCCTACGCTCTGTGACGTCATGACGTCAAATAGATATCGAGTCAGTGTTGCTTAACGGAATATGAACGCTCGGGTCACAAGATAAGTTTCAATTTCACGTGAAAGTAGTTAGAGAGTGAACCTTCTGTACGTACTACTATTAGTTATTCAGTGCTATTATCTCCAACGGGTTTTTCCAAATGAAGAACCGTAGGAGCAGTCCTATGCCATAGTTCACGTTACATTGAATTACAACTGTACATGTGTTCAGCATGATAGGTGGTGAACCCTTCGCCGCTCTATGTTGTTGGATGTATGTGCAGTTTAGTCCATTAGACGTTTTTTTCGACACTTAAAAAAAGAGAGTAGTTGGTAGTAGGTATTTTTGAACCGCTAAACCACACAGCCTATTTATTAACAAATAATTGATCAATTCCAAACTTCACACTTTGCCAAGCCATTTAATGTAATGGCGAGCCAAAGTACTCGTTACACACAGTGGAGCGAACTGCAGTAAATATGCTGAGAGCACCGCATCAGCATAATGGCGAGAATGACTTTATGAAGAGCCACGAAATAAGCGAAGCAAACCCCCATGTGCCATAATACGTCTCGTCATACACTAATTTTAAAATTAGCCACAAACGAGTTGTATGAAAATGGTTATTTCAGTATTTAACCATTATCGCGTGTCGGTGAAAGAACCACACTCTCTTCCTTTGGGTGTCATAAAAAGCGACTAACGGACTAAAGACTGCACATAAATTCAAAAGCATAAAGCGGTTATGGACTCACCACCTGTCACGCTGAGCACATGTGCAGTCGCTATTTGGTGAAAAGTGGACTATGGTAGAGGACTGCTATTGCTGTCCTCATTGCCTAGTCTCTGACTAACCCTTCGAGGATAATAGTCTTGATTATATGTGTGTATGTATGTATTCTTTCAGTATAATAATATGATGTTGACTATTAAAAAGGTAAAAGCAAAGTGCAGCCTGTTTAAAGTCCCACTCCAAATCAAAGGCCTCCATCGTTGAAATCAAGTCATCGTAACAATTGGCTATTTGACAGTTTTCGGAAAAGTATTTTAAAAATTACAAACGCCTATTTTTTCAAAGAAGCTTTGTTTTTTAGAAAAAAAACTTATTTTTCTTCATTCATTTCAAATTTTGAGCGAAAACGGTTGGACACGTGACATTTAGCCCTGTGACGTCACACCACATTAAACAAAGACATTTATCTTGAAACCTGACTGATAGTTTTTGTTTATTTTATGAATTGTGACGTCACACGAAACCAATCATGGCCGCTCGTATTTCGGGTCTTGTAATCCACAGATAAAATAGGTATCGCAAATGTATTTTGTAAAATAAAATATTTACAAATTATCTTAATAAAAAAACAATTAGAAAATTATCGTTAAATTATAAACTACCATATCCGACTTATTTCATATTTTATTGTTACAACTCAAATAGCCAATTGATGGGCATTGGCTTAATAAATTAAAATTAAGTATTTGATTTACCTAAATATAGCAAAAAATATGGTTGAAGAAACGCTTCACCCCTAAATCTCATCGAAAGAATAACTAACTTGCCATTTTACTCATTAACCTGGCGAAACTCAACAATGAGATGAACATAGACATAGACTTAAATAGGTGGTTTTAAAAAAAAAATACGTGAAAAGTCTTACCACTAATGAGGGCTAGCTTAATATGGACCTAGGTATAGATAAAAACGCTGCCTTTTAAATAAAATTTGGTTAAAGACATACCTACTAAGTTTTTAGACGCTACTTTAGCGGCCCCAATCCACGTCATCCATAAGAGGTGGGTCGGTCAGCGATTCTGGAGGATATCTCCATTAATGAGCTCTTCAATACCTTAAAGAGGACTATAAGGGAAATTAATATCCTACGAGAGCGAGTCTACCGACACAGTAAAGGACGCCCAATCTCCGTGTATCCAACAAACAGAAATGAGTGTTGACCGCCACTGTGATTTATAGGAAGGCCACCGGTCTTAGAGCCAGATGTGCCGGGTTCGATGCCCAGTGGGTATAATCTTAATAAATCCGGAGTTTCGTGGGGGTTATAACCCTATCCCTTTATGCTATGCCATTCATGATTTTTTATTTTATTTTATTTATTTAGAAAACAACAGCATATAATATACAAACTTAATAGTAAAAGGACATTGTTTTTTTTTGGTACTAAAATAAAAATAAAATGAACCAATATAATTTCTGCACCTCCTTATTCAGGAGACTAAATACAATAATCCTGAATAATTTGTAGATTTTAAAAGAAGCCCATTAAATTATTAAAAATATTATTTATATTGTACGTAACTCATACTTTTGTATCTATCCAAACGTTATTGTATGTATCCGTACAATTAAATTTCTGCATAATCTGCTTTTATTTTGTCAGTTTGTTGACTTAACAGTGACACTGACGGATGGTTGTGGGTCTACTAAAGTAATCTATAATTTAACATCATCAGCCTACGGCGACGCAATGATTTATTATATAAAAATATAATAAATCATTGCGTCGCCGTGTTAGTCCACTGCTGGACATAGGCCTCCCCTAATGTGCGCCATTTCACCCTGTCTTCGGCTTGCCGCATGCAGTCTCTAAATTAAAATAACCTATTTCTCTTACTACGTATTCGCATTAAAAGAAAACATTTTTTTTTATTGGTTTTATAAGAACAAATTCTTAGAACCCATTTCAACTTACGTTACATGTGCGCGAACGCTACCAAGCCGAGTGTTACTTAGATTATAATCGTTGCTACTACAACAGTGAACAATGAAACACTTTACTCGGTGAATGACGCAGTATAACCCGCGCCAAACTTCTAGCTCGCTGTGAACACGAGGCGTTTTGCGTAATCGCGTTGCAATAGCACAGTATTTTCAATATTCTTACCTCAGAACAATAACTAAAGCATATCGTTCTGAGATTCTTACCTTTCGATGTTTGACGTTTTTTAAAACGTCAATCAAACTTCATTTGCGTTTTATTAAAGAACAAGTAACTATTCTAATACTTTGGATGAAAAAGACACGTCGACTATTTGTATAGCACTGTCTCTTTCACACAGCAAAAATAAAACGTTTATTTGAATCGCAGGTGTTGCCAATTTAATAAACGTTGCTGTTTGAAAGGAAAAAATTAACTTGTTTTATTAAATAATAAAAAAACGGGGGTCTTTAATTTTTTACTGTTATAAAATTAAATGAGAGGGAGGTAATTTAGTATTTTGATTTTTACATAACATTCTTTGGTTCAAAGAGTTTTGATTTTTGTAACAAGCTCCATACAAAAAAAAATGGTGTGTAAAGATAGAAATTCTCAACCTCTCCCATAAATTTGAACCTGGACGTGACAGTTCTGCCGTCATCGGTTTCAGCGTCGCCAATTAGCTCTGTCCAATACCCAAATCTCTTGCGAACACTTTTGTTGAACCTTTGTTTCGCTTGATAGCCTCTCTAATAGGTCGGTATTAAATCGGCGAGTGTCGCGAGTCAAAGACTTCGAGATCTACCTATTGAGCCGCTGAAGCTGAGACGAACCATCCGAAGAACGCAGAATCATCACGCGCCGCTCTTTCATCTGCTTGAGAGTATGGTCTCTAACTTAGACCCAACCACATGAACAGTTTTCACAAACCTGTTGCTGTAATCGTCCACGTCTACGCAATTCTTCAGGCATTCGAAGCGATTTTGTAGTTCGAGCTGGAAGCTTTCGGGTTTTTGGATTTGGATGGGTGCAGGACGGAGCGTAGACTTCATCAATCGACGTCTTTCCAGCTTGATATTGATGTTCAATGTGCCTCTTACCAACCGGTGATCACTGCCAGTTTTGAACGCGTTGATCACAGAGACATATATTTGTAGTTGAATATTTGCTTTTTCGTCGACATGACGACATGATTTTTTGTTGCACCATCGGAACTTTATTTCCATTCATTTAGACTGAATCAAATTAAAAACTTTTTAAAATTAAAAATATATTTATTTAAAAGTATTAATTTTATCGTTACTTTTGTAAGTTTCGAGATCGTCCCTCCATCGCCTTCTTGGTTGACCCTACGCCGCGCCCGCCCGCCGCTTTCAGGTCACAGGATGTAGAGATTTTTGAACAGTGTGCCCCGCCCAAACCTATTTCGGCTTGTCAGTATTTTAGTCCACATCATCATTTACTCCTAATGTGTATGTGGGTATGTGTTATTTGTTATTTTGAATGACTTAATGAATGATTTTTTTATTCAGATTACAAACGATCCGTATATTACGTATATTATTATATCAGTAAGCAACAATTTATCTTAAAATTTATGTTAGTACTTACAACTAGTTATGTTACGTTATGTTAACTTTTATGTTCAGTAATTATCAAAGCATACTACGAGTATGCGATCAAACAATCTTTACATTAAAATAAATTAGGTTTTAAGTAAGGCTCGACCAAGATCTCGGTCTCGGTCTCGGTCTCGGTCTCGGTCTCGGTCTCGGTCTCGGTCTCGGTCTCGGTTTTCTCGGCTACAAATCTGACCGAGAAATCTGTCTCGGTTCTCGGCTAAAAATAGCCGAGTTTCTCGACCATGACCGAGACTTTGTACGGAATGAGATTCAAATTTTCAGATAACTCTTTAAACATGGTTTAAAGAGTTATCTGAAAATATATTTTTCATTCCTATCCAAAGTAAAACTTCTAAAAGGTGACTAACGGACTAAAGACTGCACATACATCCAGCAGCAATGAGCGGCGATGGGCTCATCAAAATAATACTACCAACCCTTCTCTTCCCTTGGGTGTCGTAAAAGCGATTGACGGGCTAAAGGCTCACCACCGAAGCATACAGACTGTGCAGTTGTTTCTTGCTGAAGCGTGGACTGCGTGGACGTGTTCTGTGTTGTCCATAAATTCAAATGATTACTAATTTTACCATAACCTTTAATTAAATAAATATTTTTAAAAAGTTGTTGATTTATGTAAAATAAAATTCACTCATTTTTTTTCTTTAGCTAATTCATGTTTTCTTTCCTTGTATTCATAATGAAAAGCACTGTGTTTACCTCGGTTGAAAGACTTATTTAGTCCTTTCGAACTATTGGCCAAATCCCGTCTTGGGACTAAATAAGCTACTTTCACTCCTAGGGTAACAATGTACTATTTCGTACAGTATTGAAGTGAAGCGACAATCCCCAGTGACGATTTAAAAATTAAAACGAGTCTGTTCAATAACACAGTGTTTGTTCCTTTTCACATCCGATTGTTAGATCGGACACAAAATTCCGGTCGAATATTTTTGCGGCAAACGAAAAGGATATTGACGTCTGTTAATCCTGCTCATCCGGATAACAGATAGCCGGAAGATCATTCCAATTAGTTGGAGGCAGCTTTTAGACATACGTAGCATTGCTTTGGAAATGCTTTGCCATTTGGTGCTTTATGACTTACTAAAAGGGTAGTTATTGCCTTGTACTTGAGGAAATACCGTCGACGAGTAAGCGACAAGGAATATCGTTTTCGTTCATGAAACGTACAACTACAGCGTGGGTTTGCGTTCTTATTAGTTTTATTATTTTTAATAAAAAAAACTGTGTAATTGAAAGTCCCGCTTGTCGGGATTTTTAAACTTTGAAAACAAAAACCCCTTTTTTATTAGTCCATTACGAAAGTCCCACCTATCCTTCGTATCTAAAGGAACGCTTCAGTTTCCTTTATTGTTCGAACTCGCGCTCGTTACGGTCATCAGAAAATGTAGCCCTTAAAACTCCTCTTCACAACACCACCTTTTACGATTGCTCCTTTACTGTTGATGCTGTTCGTCTCTGGAACTCGCTTCCAGTTGCGATCAGGCGAGCTAAAACCATTCACGCATTCAAGGAGCTCGTGAAGAATTTCTACCTTTCCCTTTAACCCTATCCTGCTGCATAGCTGTCGTTGTCCGCTACTTCCTACCTAAAACTATTGTTTAAGTATGTATATATATATACACATATTTATTACACCTTATTATTTATTTATTTTTTATGTAATGTTATTTTATTTAATTACTTAGTTTTGCATTTAATTGTGTAACCATGTTTTCAATGTTTGCACCTCCGAACATAGACTCCGACTCCGAATCCGACTGGTTGTCTGGCAGAAATCGTTTTTAAGCGATAAGACCGCCACATTGTAACTTTGTATTTTTGCTCTTTTATGTCTAATGTAAATGTTTGTGTTATGTTACAATAAAAGTATTGTCTATCTATCTATTTAAAAGTCCATTACAAAATTATATTTGGAAAATAGAAGGCTGTGGTTTATGCCTACTCTTCCAGGAAGCGGGTGTGCTGTGTGTAATATACATAATAAGTTTATATTTTTATTTGTGTTTATTTATTTATTTATTCAACAATGTTTCAACAGCATATAACTAAACACAAGGTACAGAAGATGTTACTTAACACGTTCATGCGAACAACGTATACATGCGTCAAATATTGGTAGATGTGTTGTGAAACAACGTATGATTACGTCCAGTAAAAAAATCTTTTTTATAAACAACGTTATTGTACGGCGGCTCGGCATACTAACACCCTAGAGATGCGTTACTGTGCTACAACACATCGAACTCGCAAATTTCTAGTGCTACAGCGAATCAGTTTTTATTAATGTCTTTCCCGCCTCTTCGTCCTGATAACGTGTACCTACTTTGTTTGCTAATAACGTCACTGTACGTCGCCCCACCAACTAGTTTTCATACATTTAGTAGTCCTGTGCTCGTCGCGGGGGTGCGATTGACCTGTTTCTGGTGACACGTAATTGCAACGAACATTCAAGCAAAATCGTGACTGTATTGGCTGGTGAGTCTGTAGCGACCAGATTGTGACTTAAATAGCACTACCAATATGTCAAATAGACTCTGAATTGTTGCGTAGAATTTACGAGATGCTTTACGAGATACTTTTGGATGATACATTTCTGCTGAACAATCTTGTCGACATAGAAGATCAGTTCCACAACTCTATAGAGAACTCTATTGGATTTGCCAGATTCTAGAAATGCAGAAGTTATTCGAGTACTTAACCCACAATTACGATCGCCTCCTTTGGATCCTGAGTCTATCACGGAGGCACGTGTACAGCCACCAGTATGGGAAATAATTTGAGACCAGATACACCCTCGCCATCCTTACTCACTCTCTACATCAATCACGCAGCCGCCATCGCCATCCCTGGATCCCACAACTAGCGTGCATCAGCCTTCAGAAGCTTCTCCAGCCTTAAACCCTATACCTGGTGCAGAGCATCGACGTCGACGTTCTATTACGTTCATCGCTATTGCATAGATTTTTATTTATAAGTTATAGAAGAGCGCATATACACGTCGACGTCTTTATACGTCAATGCAATGGACGCTAGTACTGATTTCATCAGCTTTATGCACAACGTAATTAGACGCCACTTTCGTTAGTATGGAAAAATGATGTGCGATACCGTACAAACCTATGATATTGACATGTTCGCGTGAACGTGTTAAACATAAGCCAATTAAAGAAACACATTATGCTACTGAAAATGTTGACACAATTAATGAACGCAGGTGGGTAGTCTAAAAAGGAATAGGTACTTAAGTATATTGTTTTCTGAGGTTTAAGCAAGCACTACACATTGAAATGAAACACTTTATACATAAGTAAAATTTACTTATGAATTTTGTCGATTGATAACTTACAGATTAGGTGTGAATCTGATTGTGTTGAGTCGATGTGTGGAAGTGCGTGTGAGTGTTATATCGTGGTTGGTTTACATGGACGCTCGAATTGATTATGACCGTTGGTTATTAATTGTAGTATACATTATAATATTTTAAACGTTTAACTTAACTTAAGCTTATGAACTGCAGTGTTGTATATTTGTACACTTTTGAGTTTAAGTAAATACGCATTTGACTGTTGTCAGCACTTTAACTTCTAATAAAAGCATTTCAAACTATTTCAGTAACAACAGGGTGAGATTATAAAGAACGATTACTTCTATTAATTTAATTTTACTGTTTCTGTTTTCGACGTTTTTGAAATAACAAAACGTTCAAGTAATATAGATTTTTCTCCGCTGTTGGAAGTTTCCAAGTAGGTGAGGATAATTATTGACTCGCCGAAGAATTTTGAACTTAGTTACTATTAAAAGAGTTCTTTCAAAGAACATTGCTGTGGTGGAGATTATGAACAACGAATTGTTATTTTAACTTCTTTCAACGGCAATTTGGAACTTCGATTAAGAATTTGTTAGTTAACATTTCGGTGTAGTCGTGCTCATCTAGGTATATTTCTTAAGCTTGTTATTTTGTCAATAAATATACAATTGTTCTGGTATTAAAGTTTTCTCTTTCTACGTTTGTATTACTTTGTGGACCAAAACTTTCATCGAGTGGTGGCCGAGAGATGAATACATGAAAAGGGCACTGACGTGCGTTTAGACCTTCAGAATTTTCGATTTCGATCGTGTGAAAAGGTTAATTTGACAACCTCCTTGGTCGAGTGGTTTGTACACCGGTTTTCATGGTGTCGCCATCTCTGAGGTCCCGGGTTCGATCCCCGGTCGGGCCAATTTAGTTTAGTTTAGAAATTATTGTTTTTCTAAATTATCTCGGGTCTGGGTGTTTTCTATGTATAATAAGTATGTATTTAAGTATTTTAAGTAAGTTTATCCGTTGCCTAGTAACCATTTAACGAGTTTCATAACGAAGTTTCTCTTGGGCTAGATAATTGGTGTGATTGTAGGAAAGTTTATTTATTTATTTAACAAAATAGATATTGGTAATATTATGGTCATCTTTATATCACGGCCATAAACCTTCACACGTCACGTCACGGTATAAAGAGAATAAAGATACTCACCAAAAGGCAAGCACAAAACCTATTATTTCTTTATCTTTTTCCAATATTTAAGTTGCACGTCTTAAATATTGAACTACATCGTACAGTGGCATTACTGAAGTCGCATCAGAGTGAACTTTAAAAGTAATTTATGTTCAAAAACCAGATCTAAGTTAAGCAATAAACGCATTCAAAGAGCACGACTTAAAAGTATTAACATATTATTATCACTACAGTAATGTGAAAACTTGGAAACTAGTTTTTTCCACTTTAAAGCTGTCTGATTCACCAAGATTAGAATGAGAATTTTCTTGCAACGTAGCGTGAAGACGTTATTCTTTATTTTTTAAACTCAATTAAATATATAATAGTAATAATTATTTTTATTTTTATATGTAAATATAACATCTATTGCAACGAATCTATGTTCTCGTATCATTTGAGAATAACTGCTCCTATCTGGCTGATTCTTTTTTGTTGTGTTTCTAATAAATTGTCTGGATAAAGTTTGTATGAAAGAAAAATCATGAAAATTGGCTGCGGCGTACGCATACAAAGTCGCGTGTCATTGAGTAAAGACTGTCCCGTACTGTCCCATTACTAAGTAAAGGCCTTCATCATTGAAAGATAGTAGTACGATTTGTGTACTATTTTTGTTAGTCGTCAATGAAAGTCTAGCAAAGCTTCTCAAACTCGTCCTGAAGAGTGCAATAATATATTTTTTGGATGAAAAGTCAAATAAGTTTACTTAAATAAAAAAAATGTTATACTTGCTTTCTGCGTTTTACTTTCATCTGACTCACTCAGAATGGCATATCATTACCCAAAATTCTTTCAACTTTGTTAGTCAGAGTCTCATTCGATTTGTGGATTTCGCCACCAAGGCTTATCGCCCCAGCGTAGTACTACTACTCAGTTAGTTTTTCGGACCATCGTTCGTCACTGTCGCTGCAGTTTCAATGGCTGTCATAGATTTCTATTCAATGAGTTTTGCCCCGACGTACCACACTAAAAGAATTTCACTACGACCGACGTTCACCTCATAATGCGCCGCTGTGCCGTCGCTCCGTCGCCGCTGTGCGTTCCGTTTCACGCTGATGTTGCTGTAGTTACAATTACGAGGGTGGTTTGATAAGTCCATGACTTTAAGGTTGAATAAAACATAATTTATATATTTTTTTGTCTCATATTTTGAAACTCACTACGAAGCGCATGCCATTCTTTTTTTCAAATTTGGGGAGAAAACAATCTTTTTAGAAACAAAAAAGTTAGGCGACTTCTAAGTATTCTTTGAAAATGGAGAAAAGCGAGTTTCGAGTGCTAATTAAACACTTTAATTGAAAAAGTATTATGGTGATTCTGCGCCTTCTTATGGGATGGTACATAAGTGGTCCAATGAATTTCGTTGTGGACGTACTACCACTAACGACGCGGAGCGCCCAGGAAGGCCGATTGAGGTCACTACGGAGGGCATGGTTAATAAAATACATGATATTGTTTTGGCAAACCGTCGAGTGCAGATACGCGAAATAAGTGATGCTGTGCACATCTCGACTGAACGAGTTTTTTAAATTTTGCATGATATTCTGGGAATGAAAAAGCTTTCTGCAAGATGGGTGCCGCGATTACTAACAGTCGACCAGAAACGAAATCGTGTTACAGCTTCTGAGGAATGCCTAGCCATGTATAATCGCAATCCGAGTGAGATTATGCGTCGGTACATAATAGTTGACGAAACGTGGGTCCATCATTATACACCAGAGACTAAGCAACGGTCGAAGCAATGGAATTCTACCGGGAACGTGACCCAAAGAAGGCAAAAACTGTTTGCTCGGCTGGTAAAGTGATGGCCACAGTCTTTTGGGACAGCCAAGGGGTTATTTACATCATCGCGACATCAAAAATTGTCGAATTAGGTTACGAATTATTGCCACACCTTCCGTATTCGCCAGATTTAGCCCCCTGTGACTTTTCCCTCTTCCCAAACATGAAGAGGCTTGGCGGGCAAAGATTTTCGTCAAACGAAGAGGTGTGGTAGCCGAAACTGAGGCCTATTTTTCAGGGTTTGAAAAATAATATTTTTTGGATGGGCTTAAGAGGTTGGAACATCGCTGGACTAAGTGCGTAGAGTTGAAAGGAGATTATGTTAAAAAAAAATATATATGTAAAAAGGGTGTTTCTTCTTTCCAAAGTCATGGACTTATCAAACCGCCCTCGTACAACACGAGTTATTCCGTTCGGACCTCCTGCTGGTTATTATTATGTCTTAATTCCTGTCTGATCCACTATAAACTTTGTCATTACGATCTAGTCCCCTTACTCTTTTGTCAGGAAAGTACAGTCAAGAGAAAAAGAGTTGTTCATGTTAAAGTTTTTTATTCTCATTACGACAATTCTCACTTACATGAAAACTTATAACTATTTACATACATTATAGTAGTCACATACTGTATACTGTATGGGGACTATTAGCGTGCTTAAAATTGAGAAGGACTTTCTACTGTAGAACTTCGCACCCATTCAAAAGACCGAACAAGCAACAACACAACAATTTCAGTAATACAACTATATCCCTCATAATCCTATTCACGAGGTTCTTAAGCGAAATATAAGTAAAATAGCAGTAGAACACTAGTCCGTTCCCAGATATTCAAAGATAGCATTAGTCCCGAAGTTGCGCCGACATCAAGTTGTACGAAACAACAAAAATGTCTGAGCACTTTTGTTTGTTGCACCGCGCTGCCAGCCGGCCGAGGAAAGTGTCCATTGTCCATGTAAAAAGGCGATTAACGGGCTAAAGACTACACATACAGCCAACAGCATAGAGCGGCGATGGGCTCACCACCTGTCACGCTGAGCACATGTGCAGTAGCTATTTGATGAAAGAAAGACTGAAAGTTCTCGAACGATATAAACTTTAATAAATAAACTTGCATTCCACAAGATCTTTAGTTAGGTACTTAAAATTTATGTCATTTAAAATAATATCACTAGTGAGATCTAAAAGTCGCACTCTAGAAATCAAGTCAAGGTGACTTATAAAACTATTAAGTACCTACATAAGTAGTTTTTCCTATTCACGTGTGAGAAAGCATGGTTTAGTTTATCATCATCATCAGCCTATACATCCCACTGCTGGGCACAGGCCTCCCACGTGAACGTGGAGATATTGGGCCATAACCCACCACGCTGGCCCAATGTGGGTTGGTGGGTTTTACGACTGTCATCTTACGACAACAACCGAGACCAACGGCTTAAGTGCCTTCCGAAGCACGGAGGAGCTAGAGATGTTTTTAATTTGGTCACCCATCCGGCGACCCTGCATTGCGAATGTTGCTTACCGGGCAAGATCGCTAGCCGGTTTGTTTACATCCTTAAATGGGATGTCTGTTTAGTATAATCAATATGGTTATCGTGCCGTCGTCAGTAATGGATAACGGCTTAAGTCTGAAAGGTTTATTTCGCCACTAAAGAGTCGAAAGGCGCCCAAACTCCCAACTTAACTTTAAGTTTTAAGCGGATGACTTCGTTGTTCTCACTGCCTATTTGGTGTATTGCACTTGAATATATTTAAATTAATTTCAATGCTATTATTAACATAACTAATTATGTAAAAAGACAAAGTAGAGTATAACTACTGTATACTACCGCAGAATAACTTAAAGTACTACGTACAGAAGGTTCACTCTCTAACGACTTTCACGCGAAATTGAAACTTATCATGTGACCCGAGCGTTCATATTCCGTTAAGCAACGCTGACACTATATCGATTTGACGTCATGACGTCACAGCGCGTAGGGTTTACGCGCGCGTGACGTGGAGCGTGCGTCGCGAGCGGCAACCTTCATACGCCTAGGCGGCCTGCCTAGGAGGCGCACCGGCCGAACGTACCTAAACTGCGGAGTGACACACCCTGATACTACTACTGAACAGTAGTTTTACTTTGCTTTGTCTTTTTTAATAAATAGTGCGTACAGTACAAGTTATCCTACTACCGTAAGCTACACTCTCCCACAGCTGGGCAGTGGAATCCATAATTAAACTCAATTCTTCGCCAAAATTGATGGATATTAGGTTATAGGATAAAATGTTTACTAGAAAAAAATCAACCAGTCTCGAGTGGGATTCGAACCCACGACCTTTGGATTGCCGGTCGTGGTCGTGGGTTCGAATCCCACTCGATCTTCCTGAGACTGGTTGATTTTTTTCTAGTAAACATTTTATCCTAGATCTATATAGCATTGTGAATGCAAAATTTTAATAATAAAGATATTTATAAGCAATTACGTCTTTATCGATTGTTAAATACTTGCAATAGTATTTCTCTCGAATGTGAGGGTAGACTTCACAGTGACGTAATACCGCTGGCTTGCAGCGTAAATCAAACTACTATTAAAAATTCAACGAGTCTTCTGGGGTCTCGGTAGCTCAGTGGTTAGAGCAGTGGACCGGCGATCCAAAGGTCGTGGGTTCGAATCCCACTCGAGCTTCCTGAGACTGGTTGATTTTTCTTCTATTAAATATTTTATCCTATATCTATATAGCATTGTGAATGCAAAATGTCAGTAATAAAGATATTAGGTTAATCTCTACGCTTGCCAAATGCGGGTTTTATGTTCCCTAAACCGGGCTACGCTTAAAAAAACGGAAGAACACACTTTGCTCTACCTGGAAATAAATGATTGAAAATAGAAAGACAAAATATCGGATACAGATGTCAAGAGCAGTGTTCTGACTACCGGGTCAGGCGCACTAGTTGGTAATTCTAACCGGGTCAGGGGGGTTACTCTTGAACGCGGCGAACTCAATCTCAATACAATTCCAAAGCAATTAATATGTATCGATATTGGGATAAGTAAAGATAATTCCGGAACGCCATCTCAATAATGATTTGTTCTATCAATTTCCACGCAATTTAATTCCAATGTGGCGCTACTGTCGCTTACAAGAGTGCCATTTGACATTTTTTAGATTTGTGATTGGAAATTGATTAATGCAATTGTGTTTCAAGAGTAAGCCTACAGGTGTGTGCTCTATTAACATTATCTGTACTAACTTTGTAAGCCCAAGGCAACTAATTTTCTTCATTGGTCGCTATTTAGAGCCTTCAAATAATACTAAGTTTATTTATTTATTTTAATCTTTATTGCACAGAATTAAAATAGTACTTACAAAAGGTGGACTTAATGCCAAAAGGCATTGTCTACCAGTCAACCTTAACGCTAGGCCAAAAGAAAGAGTTGATGGCGGTGCAATACTCGTACAAATAATAGTGTGAAATAAGGATTAAACTACACAATCAATTAATTACTAAAGTACCTACTTACATAGCTATACAATTTAAGCAATTAAGATAAACTACATAAACATAATTACATATAATACAGGATAAGACTTAATTTATTTGTTTTAATCTAAGGGATAAGATGATGAAAAACTCTTACGTGGGCGATGACTCTTGAAGAAGCATATTATAAACCTTTTTCTTTAAAGCAGATTTACTCGGGGCCCGCCTAAGTTCCGGACTCTATTTGGAAGACTGCAGATCGTAGGCCCAACACGCCAAGTGTGCGAGTCAAAAAGGTAAGTAACACGCAAAGGCAGCTAATCAAAATCAAAATCAAAATATCTTTATTCAGTAAGCTTAAAATAAGCATTTCGAATCGCCTAAATTTATTTTTTTATGGATGGATGGACAGGCATAGGAACCCACCCCACCCATTCAGGACGTCTTTTAGCTGTGGAGAAGAACGGGCACAAGAAACTCCACAGCTTTAAAATAATATAGAAGTAACGACATTTACAAAACAACATGTCGTTACCAAATTATACCATCAGTTATAAAGATAATGGATTAAGAAAAAAATAATGTAAATATATTATTATAACCAGGCAGTTTTGTCTTCTAAATATTCCTTGACTGTGTAATTACCTTTCCTATGTAAACAAGATTTTATTCTAAAACTTATCTAAAGGTAAATCTAGTATAGTACTTGGTATTTTATTATTATAGTTATACCTTGCCCCAAGAAAGAGCCCAAAACCTTTTGTAACCTAAACAGTGGCATTACTTCATTTGACTTATTTCTAGTATTGAAATTGTGTACATCACCGTGTTTAGAAAAAGTGCTAATATTGCAACGCATAAAAACTATACAATTATAAATATACTGCGATGCAACAGTAAGAACACCAACTTCCTTAAAAATATTTCTTAAAGAAGTTCGCGATCCTAGTCTATAAATGGGATAGAATTGTACATAGGTACATAGGATATTAATTGTAATAAAATTTTGTTAAAAAAAATAAAAAAAATTGTATTTGAATTTGTATAACCTTGAACACAGCAAACCAAACTGCTGTCTAGCGGCAGAAAAACGTATAAGGATAGTAGCAATCCAGTCGAGTTCTATACGGATACTACCAGCAAGTTTCCCACCGAACTGAACGCATTACAATTTTTGTATTTTCAGTTACGAACTTACCTCTCCTTTACGACCGCTTCTATCACCGCGGTGCAAGAACTACTTTAGTGTAGCAAAATATGGCGCGCTCTCTCAACAGACGTAAAAATATTTGAACATAAAAATACGGAAACTGGAATCCCTATTACGGATCGGAGCGACAATTATTGGATCGCCTCTGTCGTAAATAATACTTTTATTCGATCATTTAGATACTTGTCCATACCCTTTAAACGGCGTTCGATGCAATAAAAAATAATTAGCCTTTTATAAAGTCTTTGTAATGATCAGAATACTTGCGTAAAATATGAATAAAAACGTGATATTGTTTTGATGTTTACGATCACTAAGCCGCAGGATGGCCGCAGGTACAAAGCTTTGTTGAATAAACCAACACCCTTCATTGTAGCGATGACTTGATTTCAATAATGTAGGCTTTTGTCCAGAAGTAAGACAATAATATAAAAATTTATATAAAAAATTATTTCAATCTAGCAGTGGTTGAATTCTACCTATAAAAAGAGGGTCATTCTCATATGGACAGATTATCATATGGACAGATTCTCAAAAGGACAGATTGTCAAAAAACCGAAGTGCATACAAAAATTAATATAAAGATATACCTCGCACACGGTTTCCACAATATAAATTAGTATTTTTCCTAAACTAACGTACCAGCTTGTACCTACTATGGATAACTGATAAAATACATACGTATAACGGAAAAAAAATAATTAAAAAATAAAATTACTTACTTAAATAAGTAATAATATATATTTTGTTAATTGTTAAATTAATTATTTTTTAAATTTAATTTATTAATGTTAGTTATTATTAATATATTTTAAACAATATAAATCTGTTTTTTTTTAAATAATAAAGTAATGATAATATTAATTTTTCTCTTTATGTGCTTACGTGTACTCCTGTCGTTTTGAGAATCTGTCCATATGAGAATCTGGTCTCATGAGAATGACCCTAAAAAGCGACCACCCAAATACCCATTTGAGCCACCAAGCAGCACTTCCACGATATTGATTTCTTCTTGAAGATTGAGGGTACACATTTTTGTTCATTTTGTCCAGTCCATAATTATTACGCATAGTAAACTTCTTG
Organism: Scoparia ambigualis; assembly: GCA_963921215.1. Lineage (NCBI taxonomy): Eukaryota > Metazoa > Arthropoda > Insecta > Lepidoptera > Crambidae > Scoparia > Scoparia ambigualis. The sequence goes on from OY992516.1 coordinate 27,134,969, forward strand.
GTATTGCTACGCAAAACTTTAAATTCGGTAGATATAGAATTGGTCTTCATCTTAACTTCATGATCAAGCAGACGAGTTTTTACGAATGCTAAGTTAAGGTGATCCTCTCCTAGCGTTTTTAGCGCCGTGATCACACCGCCATATTATGAGGGTAAGGTGATTAATAAATGTAATATTTCATCCATTTCGTCAAGATCATCAGTCAAGATCGTCATGTCATAATTGATTTAGCCGTGGCTGACCCTTTTGCAAATTTCAAACAGGCATCGCCCAAAAACACGGTACTTAGTTCCGGTTTGAAGAGTACTAGATCCAGTGAAATTACAGGACACATAGCCATAAGCACTGAAGATTCAGGGTCATTGCGCGCGTCGGATGCCCTGGGTGCCGTCCATGGGCTGCGGTGGCCGCGAACCAGCAGGCGGGCCGTAAGCTCGGTAACAAAAAAATTGCAGACTCACTACATCATAATCTAGGTTGTAACCGTGTCGCATAGCGGTAAAAGAATGCTACCACCCCCTCTCTTCCCTTGGGTGTCGTAAAAGCCGACTAAAGGACTAAAGACTGTACATAAATCCAACAGCATAGAGCAGCGATGGGCTCACCAGCTGTCACATGTGCAGTCGCTATTTGGTGAAAAGTGGAGTATGCTGGAGAACTGCTTTTGCTGTCCTCATTGCCTAGTCCCTGACTAACCCTTAGGCCCTAAGGGTACCCTAAGATAGTATTCATACAATCAGGACCATTATCCCCTAAGGCTTAGAGGGATAATAGTTCTGATTATATGAGTAATAGCTAGCCCGCCTCAAAAATAAACTTTCTACAATCACACCAGTTTATAGCCCAGGTTTTTGGGGGTTAAAGTTGCTCGCATCCGTAGATTTACCCTTGAGACCCTACACGTGATCCCTGGGTGGTGCTAAATGAGTAACACTGACTGACTGAGTGGTAGATCCACGCTGCGTTCCAGCACGCATTGGGCCGGCTCGCCCGGCGTACACGAATCGCGAACGCGTCTCACGAATATTCGGCGTGAAATAACGGCACTTGGTGCTGTTGTGTTTCGTTTGACCAGTGAGGGTTCCAGAGGCCCCTTCCCCCCCCCCTCCCTCCTCCCAATACCGATTCCTTCCTTAAACCTATTCCTCCCTTAAAAGCTGCCAACGCGTCTGCGATTCCTCTGGTTTTGCGGGTGTCCATGGGCGGCGGTGATTACTCTCCATCAGGTGACCCGCCTGCTCGTTTGCCTCCCTCTTTTATAAAAAAAAGAAAAAAGGTTAAGCTTCTATTGAAACTTGTTTAAATGGTTTATTAGATAACGGATAAACAAACATAAACGTATAAAACACCCTAATCCGACATCAAAGGAGATTGTTTAAAAAAAAAATAGCAAGCTAATAATATAAAGGTACTATCCAGTCCGCCTACACAATGTCTAAACGCAGCCGAACGTATTAGCTGCAATGCACATAGTAGCACAGCCACCCTAATTTTACTTGGGAATTGGCTCTTTTCCAATGCAGCTGAACATAAACGATTGCAAGACGACAAAGTAGCAATGGATAACGGTGTTTTCAATATATAAATATACGGGACAGTTGCCGTTATTTACATCGAGATATAAAAGTTAAGTGATTGCAGAAGTAGGCTGCCTAAAAGTGAATTAGCATGATTGAAAAATCGTCATCTATGTATTTCTCATGTACTTAATCAAACATTGTAAGATTGCAATGTGATATGGGAGGTACTTCTTACGGGTTAGCCCGTTAAGGCTAAGTACTACATCTAAATTCATCGACATAAAAAATAATATGGTGTGTCCTATCCCCTCCCCCTATAATTTATGACCATTTTTACTTTATGCGATATCAAAGGTTTCATACGTCGGAGAAACATGAACGGTAGCTAATGACACTGGCTAACTAATAAATTACTTTGTATCGTATATTTGAGATTATTTTGGTGAGAAAAAAAATCATTAAGTACTTAATTATTTTGTGATTTAAAATCACTTTTTTATAAGTCCATATTATTTTTTTTTGTCGATGAATTTAGATGTAGTACTTAGCCTTAACAGGTTAGAAGTACCACCCCATTTTGCAAAACGGAATGGATTGACCTTTATCTGGTGGAAAAGGGTTATTTATCCGGAATCTTCAACTGTGTGGCACTGACTACTCAATATCCTAACGTTGTCAAGACGACAAGGTGGTGTTTTTTTATATAAAAACCCAGAAAATTATTTAATCCACCTGATGTTAAGCAGAAGTCCATGCATCCATACTGCAAATTGTACTTTAACTCGATATTGAGTAGTTAAAAATACTCGCACACATCAATGCCTGTGTTGTGGGAAATTTTGAGAAATCCACTTTACGAGAAATCCCCATAGTGCTCCTAAATGGAATTTTGCACGTCGTTCCCTTTTCTAATCAAAGTCTCATCAAGAGCGAGAGAGGTATACAAGTGGCCCGAGCTTTCCCTCGCTAAAATATTATGATATAACATTTAAATGATTCCGCTGACTCCTCAAGAGTGCAGCGGGTCTATTTAAATTACCCTCGGCAGACACAATTCTCCACTTTAAGGAGGTGAACGAACCGACACTGTATTAATTAACAGTGAAGTTAAATAATAATATGAATAATTAGCTCTTTTACTCGGTGATATCGTGTTTATTTATTCTCTTTTTTTCGGAAGCCAAGTTTTATTCCGCTAACGAAAAAAAAGAATATTTTTAACTGCTGACTGTAAGTGTTAATGGTACCTGTTCGTTTCCGGATTATTTGATTCGATTGTGTTGATAAAGCATTTGTGTATATCACGAGACAGTTCCTTATATTTTTTAATTTAATCTTTTTTATTCCTAAAAATGTCAATGCGGAAGTTTTCGTGAAAGGTTAGGTCAAGAGTATGTATGTTAATTTTTACAATTTCGTGCAGGACCCCCTTATATAATGCTAACCTGAAATCCACTGCAACTAAATAAGGCGTTCGCAAAATATATCCAACATGAAATATTGATTCGCTAAATAATGCGATCCTGAAATCCGCTGCAACTAAATGAGGCGTTCGTAAAATATATCCAACATGAAATATTGATTCGCTAAAAAATGCGATTCTAAATTCGCTGCAACTGAATAATGCGTTCGCGAAATTCTCATAACAAATCATCTGAAGTATGTTGTAGGGTAAATGAAGCAAAACCAATGTCAGTCTCATTCGCCCTGTCGCTGAAACGTCAAGACTAAAATTAACCCTAAAATGTACAAATAAACGCGAGTTAAATCCGTAAAAATTCTTTAATTTCAAATGTCACGCTGGTAGCAAAATAAAGGAAAGATGTAGTTTCAATCTACCCCTCTGGGAAACGTTTGTGATACCTATGAATGAATATTGATCCTTAAGACCAAACCATATAGTTCAAAATTGAATATAGAAATTTTACAGTTTTGGGTAGGTTAATCTGACGCCGTGTGTACAACTGCTATAATGTTGGCAATGTAGGTATTTCAAAGTTAAGAAACTAAGTCTAGACATTTTGAAGAAAGGGAAATACAAAACGCCATTTAAAACATTTTACTCAAACGCCAACATCTAACATTTCACTTTGATCCCGGTCAAAACATTCAATAAACATTTTCCAACTTTTTAAAACTCCCATTTATTCGTCAAGATCTAAATCCTTAAACTCTTGAACGTTTGAATAAATCGCGATAGCGGCCATTTTGTCGCGTCATCAATCAACAAAATGGACGATGCAGCGTTTTCTCACGTTTCTATTTAAGTACACTTTGCATAACAAAAACTATCACCTGAGCGCATTTCAGAATTTCCACGTTAAATCAAAAGACCTTAAATTCTTTATTCTTTCGCTGCATGCGAGACTACTTTATTTGCCTTTCACTTGAGCTCCTGATATTTCAATACGGTCACCCATCTGCTGACCAGGCACAGTTGATTAACTTGGAAGACCGCATACCGAAGGCACAAGCCGAGCGTGTGAGCCAAATAGGTACTCTTGGTAGGTCAGCTAAAAAAAGTAGTACAGCCTGTATGTTGTCCCAATGTAGGGCAAAGGCAATTGGAATCAATTAATTAATTAATTAATCGCTAGGTACAATAAAAAAATGCGTTTATTTTAACCAACTTGGGAGAATCATGTACACAATCAAATAATTAAAATATAAAAATAACAATAAAAATTAAAATTAAAAATAAAGATTATAAAATTAAAATTATAAATGATAAATTAAAAGCAAAATAACTTAATTAATTCAAAAATTCAAAATTATAAAATGATGAAATTCCTACATTTACAACAATGACACAAAATATAATATACCTACTTAGTAAAATTAATAAATTATAGTTAATAAATGCTTAGCATTAAAAATAATAAGATAATTAATAAAATAAATAATATAAAGAAATGTCAACCATCAATTAATTGATTTAAATAAATAAAAAGTAAAAAAATAAATAAAAACATTTATTTGATTGCCGCCTTACCCGAAACCACGGAAACATGTCCGTTACAGCAGCTACGGATAAAGGGACAATCGACCCTATCCGCAATCATCTTCAGGACGGTGTATAATATGTCAAAAGAAGGGTATTGACTTAATCGCCACGCTTGCCTAATGCAGGTTGATGATCAGTTGATCACAAACCCGGGCTAGTATCTAAAAACCCGAAAACACACTTTACCTGACCTGGGGACCACCGAATATCGAGCCGAGCGCTTGACCACTTAGCTACCGAAGCTATACGAGTATTTTTTTTATTTATCAAGACAACTTCAGCCATACTTAACCTATGTAAATGAAGATCAACCCTCTCCATCTCGGACCAAATATTACATGGACAGAGTCTTACGACGTTGCCGCTTTTACATACGTGTATCAAAGTAAAGTATTTGAATCTCTGTCTGTATGACTGTAGTGTGATATGAGAAAAAGAGATAGTTAATGTACGTTTGGCAACGACGCACTGTCGGTGTGAGACGTGTCATTTCATGACCGACTACTAGGTGAAAACATTGCTGGATTGTGCGAAATAATAGTGAAATATTAAGAAATCTTAGTGTTTGTGTTATTTGTGTAATATACAATTGACATAATGTCTTGTTCTGCTGTTTATTGTTCGTCATGAACAACAAAAGGAGGTGTGAGGGACCAGGAATTATCATTTCATACGTTAGTGATTTCTCATAATATGTATGCTTTACTATGAGTTTTTTAATAATTAAAACGGCAAAGCATTAATTTTTGCTAATTCTAAATCATACTATATCGTACACTATTCATAAGAATCAGGTTTTAAACCTTAATGAAATGTAGTTTAAAGGCTTTGTTTTTTTTTTGGCATAATGATTAGTGATGTACGTAGTTGTGTATCGAAGCCTTATCGATATTACTAATATTTTTTTATTATTCTTTTTTTAGGTTTCCAAAATGCCCGGAAATAAGACGTGAATGGGTTAAAGCTATTAGACGTGATAACTGAGAGCCTACAAAATATTCAAGGCTCTGTTTCAAACATTTTGAAAAATCTTTTTTTACAGTAAAAATTTTAGCCTTAGTTCAAAATTGAATCTTAATAATATGGGCGGGAATATGAATAGTAAAAAGTATTGCTCTTCACTTTACTACACAAATTATTATTTTTTATTTGTTTGTTTATAATAGAAGGAGGCAAACGAGCAGGCGGGTCACCTGATGGAGAGTAATCTCCGCCGCCCATAGACACCCGCAACACCAGAGGAATCGCAGATGCGTTGCCGGCATTTAAGGAAGGAATAGGAATTGTGAGCGGGGGGGGGGGAGGCCTCCGGAACCCTCACTGTCCGAACGAAACACAACAGCACCAAGGGCTATTATTTCACGCCGGATATTAGGGTGTTACCAGACCAATCGATCGATAGTCGATCGATGGTAGAATGGATTAGTCGACGTCGATCGATGTCGATCGAAAATCGACCGGTAAAATGGATTGGGTGTTAAATCGAGCTGTTTGATTAGACGCACCTGCCGCTTCACTTTTCTGAGTGGTAGAGCCACGCTGCGTTGCAGCACGCTTTGGGCCGGCTCGCCCGGCGTAATACCACCCTCTCTAATATTCGGCGTGAAATAATGGCACTTGGTGCTGTTGTGTTTCGTCCGACTAGTAAGGGTTCCGGAGGCCCCTTCCCCCCCCCCCCCCTCCTCCCAATTCCTATTCCTTCCTTAAACCTATTCCTCCCCTAAAGGCCGGCAACGCGTCTGCGATTCCTCTGGTTTTGCGGGTGGGTGTCCATGGGCGGCGGTGATTACTATCCATCAGGTGACCCGCCTGCTCGTTTGCCTCCCTCTTTTATAAAAAAAAAATATATATTTCGTGCCCATGGATAATAATCGTAATATTAGATTATGTTTATGTTGATAATAATGAGTGATGATAATATGAACGTTTAAATACTAAATGATATTCCCCCAAACACCTTGGGAAGCACTTTAGATTAAGCAACACCAAAAAAGAGCGAAGAGGAGGGGGAGGGGGAGCCAAAGTGCGAAAATGCATAGTTTTCAAGATATTTTTATTTTGAGGTTATTTTAGGTTATTTTTAGGAAAAAAAAACAAATATTCTACTAAGTTACCATTACCGTACCCCCTCCATCCCCCTCCTCTCTACCTCCCTCGAAACTACTAACCTCGAAATTCATGACAATCGCTACGCAAAAAAAAAACAAAAACAAAAACCGCTGCTTAAAATGTCATTTGGATAAAATAAGCGATCGTTGGCTTTAAAAAACGGCCGCATCCAGATTCTTCTGCGTTTGCGTCTCCGTAATAATAGTACGAGCAACATCGTACTGGCCAAGAACAACGAGTCCTTTTCTGAATACATTTCGCTGATGGAATTTAGCCAGGGTTAATCGATCAACGTCGACCGACCGTCGATCGATGGGTTAGACGAACGGTATCCGTCGATTGATTAAAGCTACCACACCTATCGATCAACGTCGACCGACCGTCGTCGATCGATTGGTTAGTCAAACGGTAGGTATCCGTCGATCGATTAAAGCTACCAGACCAGTTGATCAACTTCGATCGACGTTGATCGATGCCGTCGATCGACGATCGATCGATTGGTCGGGTAACACCCTTAGTGAGAGGTTGGTATTTACGCCGGGCGAGCCGGCCCAGCGTGCCCGGCGTGCTGCAACGCAGCGTGGCTCTACCACTCAGTCAGTGTCACTCATTTAGCACCACCCAAGGGTCACGTGTAGGGTCTAAACGGTAAACCTACGGACGTGAGTAACTTTAACCCCCAATTATAATAACGAACTAGGTACACACCACATTAAAGTGATTATATCGATATACTAGTCACATCTTTAGTCACCCACACATGTACAGATAGAAAGCTGTACACTAACAAAATACGGACATGCTAAGAATCCATAGACTCTGTCCATTGTGATATTTGGTCCGAGCTCTCCATTTAATGTGAACTTGCTGAGCAGTTCAGTGTCAGCCGGTTTAATAGCAATACCGGTAAAATAGCAGATAAGTTGAAATCGGAATAGTATTTGTTAGACAATTGCTTTGTCATTGTCATCAAATAACGGTGAATGAATTTAAACTGAAAATATGTAAAATTGCAAAATAATAGCTTTAAATGTTGTTTCTCTTTTCAGGTAAGATGTTCTTACAATTATATTAAGCATTTAAGTTATTTATTAGATTAAGTTGTTATAATAACAAATAAATCTCTTTTCAGAGCAACACAATTCAGTGTTTATTTCGTAAAATCCTTGGTTGTTTATAAGAACACATTATACGTGGGTCACTACGAAAGTTTTGAGATACAAAAAAGTATAAAAGTTATTTAAAAAAAAATATTACAGTTTCTCAAAGTACTCTCCATTAGCTTCTATGGATCGATTCATCCGCCTAAGCCATGATTTATAGCATTCCCGGTACTCTTCTTTAGGGAGAGTTAGAGGTCTTCTACGGCCTGCAAGTAGGCATTTTGTGCATCCTCAGGACTGTTATATTGCGTGTCACGAAGTCCGAGTTTGATTTTCGGAAAGAGGAAGAAATCGCAAGGAGCTAAATCGGGCTATACGGAGGATGACACAATTCTTCAATCTCTGTACTCTTCAAAAATCCTTGGTGACAATGGCCTTGTGCGGCGACGCATTGTCATGATGCAAAAAAAAAGCCCCCTCAAACCAGTTTTAGTTCGTTTTTGTTTTAAATTATTAAATACAGTAGGTAAACACACTTCAATATACCACTTAGCATTCACAGTTTTTTGGTCGTCTAAGGAAATTTTGGCCACATGACCACTTGCAGAAAAAAATGTGGCCACCATTTTTTTCCCAACACTTCGCCCGCGTTTCACTTTTGTTGGAGGTTCATCATCGGGAAACACCCAAATTGTCGATTGCCGTTTAGTCGGTGGATCATATTGGTAAAGCCAACTCTCGTCTCCAGTAATAATGTTAAAAATTGACCGTCCTTCTCCGTGATCAAATTTTCTGAGCATATATTTGCACCATGTCACGCGAGCTTTTTCTTGTTCTGAAGTCAGCGAGTGAGGCACCCATCGTGAACATAATTTCCCGACTCCAAGCCGGTTGTGTAAAATTTCATTAATAGCTGGCGATGAAGTCTTCACGACCTATTCTATATATTTATAAGTTACTTTTGGGTCTTCCTTAATAATTTTTTTTACAACTAGGACGTTTTCTTCAGTAACTGAAGTCGCGGGCCGGCCACTTCTTTAATCATCATTTAAGGAGAAAATCCCTAGTTTAAATTGAGCAAACCATCTGAAAACTGTTGCACGCGATGATGCATAGTCCCCAAACGCCGAAACTAATCGCTCTCTGCACTCACATTCATTTAATCCAAATTTATAATCGTACAAAATCATCGCACGAAAATGTTTTCGCTTAAAATCCATAGTTGACGATGAAAGCCCGCGAAATGGAAACAAAAATCAAACGTCATTTTTTATTTTTAAATATTTGATTAAATGGTTTTCTATGTTCGAATTACAAATAATTTATCTTTAAAAAAAGGTTCAATCTAGTTGCGTTCTTTTTATAAATTTCGAGTATCTCAAAACTTTCGTAGTGACCTTACGTACCTATATAACAAACTTACATAGACTAAAACGAATTCGGCCAAAAAGTTGTCCAAAAAGAAAAATTAACAAAACGCCCCTACCTACTGGCACCTAATAATTAGTTAAGCTTATGCCTTGATCACACGTACCGAGTAGAGCGGCGAGACAGCCCTCTCGGCCGAGTACTCGGTACGTGTAAACGTAGCACCGAGTGCTCGGCTATGCAAAACGGCGAGACAGTAGCTCGGCTCCGGTTCTACTTACTAGGCCGAATGCTGTCTCGCCGCTCTACTCGGTACGTGTGATCAAGGCATTACATATTATGAAACTTATCACAATTAAAAAAATATATTTAAGTATATTTATAAAAACCAAACTGCACATGTGCCCAGCGGGACAGGCTGTGAGCCCATCGCCACTCTTTGATGTTGGATGTATGTGCAGTATTTAGTCTGAAAAAGCTGAGCCAGTAGTATTATTTTAATAAGCAGCCACCGTAACAGTTCTCAGCTGATTGTATTGAAAGTGTCTCCGAATTCTGGAATGTTCGAATTGTCGATACGTCCATTTTGTTGTGTCATCTATCACCAAAATGGACGACGCTCGTTCTCGCGCCTAGCGCTCCTATTTCAAATTCTAATTTGCATGTGAGCCATGGCCGCCGCTGTGATAAATCGTCTTCGTATATTTTTTCGTTGTGCACAAAATTGGACTGTTTGTTGAGTTTTACGAGCGCGATCTGATCTCGCTGGTTGATTTGTGTTTTTACGTTTCCGCACGCGCTCTTAAGTCCCACTGCTGGGATAAGGCTTCCCACATAAATGGTACATCAAAAGATCCTACTAATATTATAAACACGAAAGTTTGTAAGTATGGATGGATGTTTGTTACTCTTTCACGTAAAATATACTGAATGGATTTGGATGAAATTCGGCATACAGATAGTTTATAACCTGGAATACTTTTTATCCCGATATTCCCACGGGAACGGGAACCATACGGGTTAAACCGCAAGCGGCCGCTAGTTGGGCTATAAATTGACATTACTCACAACATATAATATTATATAATCATGACTAATATCCCCGAAGGGTTAGTCAGAGACTAGGCAATGAGGACCGCAAAAGCAGTCCTCTGCCGTAGTACACTTTTCATTAAATAGCGACTGCACATGTGCTTAGCGTGACAGGTGGTGATCCCATCGCCGCTCTATGCTGTTGGATGTATGTGCAGTCTTTAGACCGTTAGTCGCCTTTTACGACACCCATGGGAAGAGAGGGGGGGTTTGGGCCCATGTCTACAAATTCCCAATTCTACAGATTCTCATGTCTACAGATTCCCAATTTTACAGATTCTCATGTCTACAGATTGCCAATACTACAGATTCTCATGTCTACAGATTCCCAATTCTACAGATTCTCATGTCTACAGATTCCCAATTCTACAGATTCTCATCTTAACAGTAACATATTTATACTAATTCTTATTTAAACAGATTCCGAACAATACAGACAGATTCTCAGCTGTACCAATTCTTTATTCAGATTCTTAACTCTACAGATTACCATTCTTAAAAATAACCAAATTTTGCTTACTTTTACCTTGCAGCAAAGAGCTTTATTAGTATTGTTCTTATTTCGTTGTACTTTACAATTGTACTTTTTGTACAATTTTGTATTTTACAACAAATGAAACGAGTGTGAATTAAAATTAAACTTATTATTTATTTACTTAAAACAATAATTGTAAACTTAACGAGACCTCTTCAATTGGGATTGTGTAGAATTGGTAATCTGTAGAATTGGGAATCTGTAGAATTGGTTATCTGTAGAATTGGGAATCTGTAATAGAAATCTGTAGATTGGGAACAAACCAGAGTGGGGTGGTAAGTTCTTTCACCGCTACGCGACATGGTTATACTCACAAAATTGCCTATTTTGGATTTATGATCTCAGATCGTCGCCCATGAGATGACAGCCTTATCATTGTCAACTTCTATATCAAAATTGCCTATTTTGGATTTATGATCTCAGATCGTCGCCCATGAGATGACAGCCTTATCATTGTCAACTTCTATATCAAAATTGCCTATTTTGGATTTATGATCTCAGATCGTCGCCCATGAGATGACAGCCTTATCATTGTCAACTTCTATATCAAAATTGCCTATTTTGGATTTATGATCTCAGATCGTCGCCCATGAGATGACAGCCTTATCATTGTCAACTTCTATATCAAAATTGCCTATTTTGGATTTATGATCTCAGATCGTCGCCCATGAGATGACAGCCTTATCATTGTCAACTTCTATATCAAAATTGCCTATTTTGGATTTATGATCTCAGATCGTCGCCCATGAGATGACAGCCTTATCATTGTCAACTTCTATATCAAAATTGCCAATTTTGGATTTATGATCTCAGATCGTCGCCCATGAGATGACAGCCTTATCATTGTCAACTTCTATATCAAAATTGCCTATTTTGGATTTATGATCTCAGATCGTCGCCCATGAGATGACAGCCTTATCATTGTCAACTTCTATATCAAAATTGCCTATTTTGGATTTATGATCTCAGATCGTCGCCCATGAGATGACAGCCTTATCATTGTCAACTTCTATATCAAAATTGCCTATTTTGGATTTATGATCTCAGATCGTCGCCCATGAGATGACAGCCTTATCATTGTCAACTTCTATATCAAAATTGCCTATTTTGGATTTATGATCTCAGATCGTCGCCCATGAGATGACAGCCTTATCATTGTCAACTTCTATATCAAAATTGCCTATTTTGGATTTATGATCTCAGATCGTCGCCCATGAGATGACAGCCTTATCATTGTCAACTTCTATATCAAACTAGCGGCCCGCTTGCAACTTCGTTCGCGTAAACACCGGGGTGGGAAACACCCCGTGACAAACTAAAAAATATCTTTTATACAAGCATTGTTCTGACAAGTACAAACACATTGAAATGAAACACGTTTTACGGATTAACTTGCGTTTAATTTGACTAAGGGCGGATTTGACCAAACTGGAATAAGGTATTACACCTACATTAATTGCCGAATTTGTATAGACTAATCTCGGAGTAAGTCTTATTCTAATTTGGTGAAATTGGACCTTAGTAGGTACATTACATAGTTTTTTAGTTTCCTGACGTTTCGGAACCTTTACAGGGTCCGTGGTTACAGGGAGACTGACTAAAAAACTATGTAATATAGTCAAATGTGTTTCATTTCAATGTGTAGTGCTCGTTTAGACCTTAGAAAACAATTACAAACACAACAAAAAACTTACAGTCACGCTGAGCACATGTGCAGTCGCTATTTGGTGAAAAGTGGACTTTGGCTGTGGATTGCTTCTGCTGTCCTCGTTGCCTAGTCTCTGACTAACCCTTCGGGGATAATAGTCGTGAACATATGTAGGTATGTAAGTACAACAAAAAAAGAATTAGAAACCATTTTTATTTTTATGGAGAGATGATTATTATAGGTACCTAGATTAATGTTAAAGTGGAATTGCGATGTAGACGATAGAATATTTAATAATAATATAATAAGTAATAATAATTTTTATTTCAAGCATTCATGGCTCACTTATGTTAGTAACAATTTAATATCTTAACTTATGTTAGTAAATTGATAAAAAATAACAAATTAAAATAAATTAAAACAAATCAAATTAAAATGAGCAAGTAGATCACAAATTAATTTAAAATAAACTTATACTTAACTAAAACATATACTTTACGTTGGTCAGTAAATGAACCATGTTACAATGGTTCACGTACTGACAGTCAAACCTTTCCGCAAATAACTTAAGGATAGTGTTGGCGCTGGCCCGCACCCGGCGCACCAAGGATGCGCACCGTTTGCGCATAGTTGCGTGAAAGCAATCAACACGCGCTTCGGCGAACTTTCCCGATGCGCTGCAAAAGGTACATCATGAATGAGCTTGATTTTGCGATCACCGTTTGTATACATACATAAATACATATAATCATGACTATTATCCCGAAGGGTTAGTCAGAGACTAGGCAATGAGGACAGCAAAAGCAGTCCTGTGCCGTAGTCCACTTTTCACCAAATAGCTGCACATGTACTCAGCGTGAAAGGTGGTGATGCTGCCCATCGCCGTTGTATGTACATGCAGTCTTTAGTCCGTTAGTCGCCTTTTACGACATCCAAGAGAAGAGAGCGGGTGGTAGTATTCTTTCACCGTTATGTGACACGGTTATTCATATACTTAAACATTATAATAGATGAAACGGATGTATAAACGGATTAACATGTAAAAATTATTTCTAAAATTAAAAAAAAATGTAAGAAATCATCGGTTTTAGACTTTTATTTGGCCTGTTTTCGGGATTTTTTATAATCTAGTAAAGTACATCTAATCGCGTAATAAATTAGCACATTCTTTAGGCAATATCTTTAGTGTATTTTTTATAAGAGCGTATTTTAATGGTTAATACATAAACCATTTGATCTATATGTATTTTTAGAAGAGCGTAATTTAATAGTTTATACATAAACCATTTGATCTAGCAAAACAGTTTTGCGGGCATTTACCGGTGACACGCCTTAAACGATGTTAGCGCTTAGAGGATCGCACTACTGCACATGTATGGGTCATAACCTACTCCTACTACTACTACAACCTTGGCCCAATGCAGGCTGGTGGATAAACAATTGCAATTCAAAAAAAATCACAAACTGGATTCGTTGGCAGATTGGCACGTAACACGATGACATAGTTCGAATCCAGCTCGTGGTTTTTTTTCAACATTTGTTTTTTCCGATTTAAGTTTATTTGCAGAAGACTGTTTTTTTATGTCTATTTGTTTCTTTTCGGGAAGCATGCGTGATGTATATTAGTCATGAGAAATATAGCTCTTTGAAAAAATAACAGCCGTTTAGCTCTTTGCCCAGTCAAGAGCTATATAGCTCTTCTAGCTCAGTAGCTCATTTAGCTCAGTGTAGTTCATGAAGTTAGAAGGCTCTTGAGTCGTTTAAGTGTACTGTTCAGGAAATAGCGCGAAGCGCAGCGTAGCGATTGTCTTGAATTTCGATGTATTTTGTTTTATTATAAAACAGAAATCTAGCTTCGTACAAAATTTATATTATTTTTTTTTTTTTTCTAAAAAAGTTTTTTTTATATAAGTACATCGGATACCGCTCAGGTTCTTACGCGGTTTCATAGGGGGCCAAAATTTCGTTAGATTATAGCTACGACGCACCGTTTTCGAGATATTCGCGTTTTTATAAAAAGTTACCTTAATTTTTTTCCAAGTTTTTATGTTTTAAGGCTCCATGTTAAAATCAACAGAAAATTTTGTCCTGCATCCCCTTTGCGACACCCTAACCCTGTTGTATATCGAGGCGAGCCGCTCTCGATTCCGAGCCGACATATTCCGATGAAACACTGAGCTAATTGAGCTAAAATGAACACTGAGCTAAATTGAACGGGAGTGCGCTAGAGATACGTTGAGCTAGAATAGGTGAGCCGGCTCTTTTATACAACTCGCTCGCGAGCTACTCATCGCTAGTATATCCTCGTGGCCTTTTGGTAGGTAAATCAAAATAAAAAAGGCAACTCCAGTCCAGAACTTTTTAACTAACTTGCAATTACCGCTGACGGGCTTTTTGAAAGCCTATGTTAAAAATTCTAAATAGATTTTTGAAAATTTCGCGGGTTATTGAAGTAATTTTAAGAAATATTACAGTACATTTGCCGTTATGCTACCATTGGCTGTAACAATTAGCAGACTTAATTTTTAAGATAAATGACTGCAGTGAATTTTCGACTCAAAACCTTGGGCGGATATGACTATACAAAATTATGTCCTATAAGAACGACAGACGGGGCATAGTCAAGGAAGAGTCAAAAGTCTCTGGGCGCCCCGCAGATATATAAGGTGACTGCTAGAAACCGCAAGAAACTTCAAGGGCTGGTCAGGTCAAGTGTTTTAAACATGACAAAAATGGTCTCATTGCAGACTGACGTAGGTACTTATCGTCCAGCTGACGCGGACGGGTCAACGGCCGGCCGCTGCCCGCGCGTTGTAAATAATCTTTATTTTTAATTGTTTTTCAATTTATATTTCTTATATATTGCTTTAAAATAAATTAGATACTTAAAGGCTATCCAATTAAATTTCACAAAATGAATTAATTAATTCAAAATGAATAAAATACGAATTCCTTTTTTGTCATTTTTGTCATGTTTAAAACACTTGACCTGACCAGCCCTTAAAGTTTCTTGCGGTTTCTAGCCTTATATATAATTATGAATAGAAATGTAATCGCCGAGCATGCTCGTCAAATTGCTTGTCCGTCTGTTTCGTTGTCCACTTCGACCTCTGGTGATGACTTTGATTGATGCCAACATAGCCCGGAGTGCCGACTATGAATCCTGAATGAATCGTGCTCGGAGCGCATTATACTACGCTGAAGATGCCTGATTTATTGAAGTCATAGTTCAAGGCATTCAATAACAAATATGATACGCAGGTACATGCTTATAATCACGACTATTATCCCCGAAGGGTCAGTCAGACACAAGGCAATGAGGACAGCAAAAGCAGTCCTCTACCATAGTCCACTTTTCACCAAATATCGACTGTACATGTGCTCAGCGTGACAGGTGGTGGTCCCATCGCCGCTCTATGCTGTTGTATGTATGTGCAGTCTTTAGACCGTTAGTCGCCTTTTACGACACCCGAGGGAAGAGAGGGGGGTGGTAAGTTCTTTCACGGCTATACGCGACACGGTTAAAAATTTGATTGTTCATGTTAATCAATTGTTTGTGACCACTGATCACCAACCCGTATGTTTCAATTGTTAATGAATTGGCTATTTGACAGATGTAACAATAACAGAAATATGTCGAAAATGGTAGGTTATGACTTAACGATAATTATCCAATAGTTTTTTATTTATCTTAATAAAAAAATTTTTATTAAGTTAATAAAATAACTCCTTTTGTGCCTCCCTTTCGTAAAACCGTATCTGGCTGTAATTCTCCCATCGCGCGACTATGCAAATTGGTGAACGAATACAGTGACAGATTTGATATTCACGCTGACTCACCTAACAAGCTTCGCACTATTATAGGCTCCTCCTCACAGCTGTAATTTGTATACCTACTTGTTTTTGTTAATAGTTTTGCCTTTTTAAATTATTTTTACTTTTAGTTGTTTTTATTACCTACTTTTAAGTTTAAAAAATTAGTAAACAATAAAATTTACTTTTAATTAATTTAATGTTACTTAGTATTGGCCATGATGTATTTACCTATAAGTGTCTGTTACACCTAGTCATAAGTTATGCATGTTTTAATTTGTAAGAATTAGTGTAAACAAACGTAAAAAAAAAAGATAATTTGTAAATATTTTATTTTTACAAAATAAATTTGCTATTTTTTATCTTTGGATTACAAGACCCAAAACACGGGCGGCCTTGATTGAGCTTCATGTGACGTCACATTTCACAAAATAAACAAAAACTATCTGTCAGGTTTCAAGATAAATTTCTATATTTATTGAAATGTGACGTCACCGAGCAATATATCACGTGACCAACCCTGCCGTCGTAACAATAAATGCAGTAATAGACAATTTTGAAAAATCCTGTTTTCTTTAAAAATGGTGTTAACTGGTACCTAGCTACATATGCATAAACTTTTATTTTTATTTTTATGTTTGTAACATATAAAAACGTTAGGCTAAAATGCAGTATTTACACAAAAAGTTTTTTAATAGTAAGTTAGAATGCAGTAGGTAATCGTGTGATACTAACTAAAAATGCAGCACTTGGATGTTTACGTTATTTTACCTTAGTACAATAGTACTTTTTAATGCTAAGCATTTGCTAAGATAAAACGCAGTAGGTGCTATTACTGCATTTTATATTAGCACGCGTAGCATCTCATACTACCAGATTTGTTTCAATGAAACACAGCAAATGCTAATACTGCGTTTTAACTAAGTACCACGGAAGAAGTTCAGCGTGTCAAAGGCTAATACTGCGTGTTAACCTAGTAAAACAGTTTGCTTGCGTCACTCGGGGTAGCGAAACGTATGTGCAGTGCTGCAGGTGACTACGCCGATATTTGTTAAATTATTACAAGTTAATGTAGAAGTTCTAATTGATTTGAAGGCTCCAAAAGGCAGAACAAAAACGGGAAAACCAAGAATAAGAAAACTTAAAACAGAATCAGTCAAAATAAGAAAGGAAGCTATGAAAAAAGGTAAGATCGAAAATTTTTCGCTGAAGGTTGTCGTAATTTCAAAAAAATGTTTGCTATTATTTACTGAGTCAAAACGTTCACTTAATAAAGAATTCTGGAAGCTTAGTTATGAAAGTCAGGGTTAATTTATTAACTTATTGGTTCAAAAGCTAAAGGTTAATAGACGTGTTCAAGAAAGTACATTATTGCGGATAATACATATAAATACTTTTAGAGAAGCAAAAAAAGAAGATAGAAGTCTGCAAAATATATTTTCTAACCACACCAGGATTTGAATAAAGAAATGCCACTCGAGAACCGTTCTGTCCCAACAGCCATCGGTTGAGGGATGTCCCTGCTCATTTCCACTTGAGCTTGGCGACTCTTTGGGCTATGTCGGTTACTTTAGTTTATCCACGAATCTCCTCATTTCTGATTCGATCGCGTAGAGAAACCCCGAGCATAGCCTTCTCCATTGCTCTTTGCGTGACTTTGAGCCTGCCTATTAGGCCCATAGTAAGCGACCACGTTTCGGTACCGTATGTCATCACTGGAAACACACTGGTCAGAGACTTTCGTCTTGAGACACTGCGGTATTTTGCACGAGAAAATATTTCGTAGCTCATCGAATGCTGCCCAGCCGAGTTGGATTCAACGATTGAACTCTTTCTTAAAGTTGACCTACCTAACTGGACTGTTTGTCCCAGGTATACATATTTGTCAACAACTTCAAGAGCAGAGTCTTCAACCTTCGGAGGAGTGGGTACGACACGTGAGTTAGACATGATTTTCGTCTTCTCCATGTTCATTTTAAGGTCCACTTGTTGAGAGACTCTGTTGAGATCACCGAGCATTGTGCCGAGGTCCTCCATGGTCTCAGTCATAACTACTATTTCGTCGGCAAATCGATGGTGACTGATGTACACTCCGTTAATATTGATGCCGAGTCCTCTCCGGTCCAGAAGCTTAAACACGTCCTCCAGTGCAGCAGTGATGAGTTTCGGAGATATGACATTTCTTTGTCTCACTCTACGCTGCAGCGGGACTGGCTTCGAGGTCTGGTCCTGAAGGCGAACTGTCATAGTGGCGTTTCGTACAAACACTTCAACACTTCGATGTACCGGTAGTCAATTTGGCACCGCTGGAGTGACTGTAGCATGGCCCAAGTTTCAATCGAATCAAAGACTTTCTCGACAAACGCTAAGCAAAGTGGCTAGTTATACTCTTCGGTCTTCGGTGTTAAGGCCTAAGGTGCTAAAGCCTTTTGGGAATCCGGCTTATTCGATGGGGTGGAAATCAGCAAACCTGCGTGCGTGATGACTAGTTATAACTCTCGAGAACAGCTTATAAACGTGACTTAGAAGTGATAGGAGTCTGTAGTTCCTCAGTAGTGTCTTGTTGCAAGGGCAACTGTTGTTTTTAAAGAAGGCTTTAAGAACAACACAACTACACTTTCATGTCACGCTTCTGGCGTTCTACCTCCGAGTACAACGGAATTAAATAGTTTCTGAAGAGCTGCGAGTACCGGTCTTTCGCCTGCTTTCAGAAGCTCAGCCGTAATTCCGTCAGCACCCCATGCCTTGCTGTTCTTAAGCTGCTTGAGAGCCATACCAATCTCGTACAGGCTGATGTCAGGGATATCTTCGGTGTAGTGTCAGGTTAGCTTAGCTCTAGGGTCTGTAGCTAATCTTTGTACAGGTGGCCGCGTGGATGTGTATAGCTTTCCATAGAACTTCTCGACCTTTCCCATAACTTCGGACCCGGACGTGACAGTTGTGCCGCCATCGGTTTTCAGCGTCGTCAGTTGGCTCTGCCCAATACCCAAATCTCTTGCAAACAATTTGGAACCTTTGTTTCGCTCGATAGCCTCTTTAATACGGTCGGTATTGAATCGGCGAGTGCCGCGAGTTCGAAAAAGGGGTGCGTATCATTTCATATAATGACATATGAACTAATTTCAAAGGACATAACGTTCATTGGATATAATTTTTACTTGTTCTAAATACACTTTCTATAACAACATTACGTATATTATTCAATTGATATAATACTCATATTCTCTAACAACTTTTTCTATAAAGCTATATTGGTAGAGTATCATATTCTATAACTTCATTTGATATAATCTTTGTTTATAAATAAAAATCGCATTTTAACCTTAAACTAATATCAAATATTGTCTCAAAAAGTTAATACGTTGTGTTTTTGTTAAGGTTGTGCTAAAAAGTCAGTGACAGAAATGAATCGCGGCAAAACCGACTCCACGTAGACTTGTCTGCCCTACGCTAGAGTGTAATTCAAGCCCGCCGCGGCTGAGGCTGGCCGGCATAGCCGGCCAGCAAGCCGAAGGTGAGCGAAAGCCATCTGCGACTATAAGCTCGCGTGGGACCACCGGAGTCCCGCAGCGCCGGAGCCGTGACAGAAACCATGCCTGCTGCATGCTGCATGCCTGCCTGCATGCCTGCTGCATGCTGCATGCCTGCCTGCATGCCTGCTTGTCTGCTGCATGCCTGCCTGCATGCTGCATGCCTGCTTGAATGCTGCATTCTTGCTTGCATGCTGCATGCTTGCTTGCATGCTGCATGCTTGCTTGCATGCTGCATTCTTGCTTGAATGCTGCATGCTTGCTTACATGCTGCTTGCTTGCTTACATGCTGCTTGCTTGCTTGCATGCTGCTTGCTTTCTTGCGTGCTGCATGCTTGTTACATGACTAATATTTTATATCAATAGATTATTATAACAAATGTATATATTCTGTCAAAAGTACATTATATCAAATGAAATTATAGAATCTAAAAATATATTAAATGTTTGTTATATTAAGTCAGTTGTTATATGAAATGAAATTATATTATCTGAACGTTAGACCATAAGTATTTATATCAAACATTACACACCCCCATGCGGTTGGGTCTAAGTTCTTCAAAACCCACCGTACTAGAGGACTTAAAAGCTATCGGACCATACTCTTGAACTGATGGAAGAACGGCGCGTAATGGTTCTGCGTTCTTCGGATAATTCGTCTCAGCTTCAACCGCATGGACAGTTTTCACAAATCTGTTGTTGTAATCGTCCACGTCTACGCAATCCTTCAGGCAATCGAAGCGATTTTGCAGTTCGAGCTGGAAGCTTTCGGGGTTTTGGATTTGGATGGGTTATGTAGTTAGTGAGAAATAATTACTGTTCCGTATATGTCGAATTTATTCCTACAAACTAATAATTTCTAAGCATTATTAATATTTTAAGTACCTTTGTGAAACGTATACGTGTAAACTAATACTGATATGATTGTTAAATTTGTTAAATGTGTCCATAAATAATAAAAATAAAACAAATTTTATAAAATAACACTATTTTTTTATCACTTTTACCTAGTAAATAATTAACAAATTCTGTTTACTTCATTTATGTATTTTATTGATAACAAAATTTGCATTGATTGTGATAGTACAAAATGCAGTAAACGCATTTCCTAGACGAAAATGCAGTAAATGACACGATACTGCATTATAATGTAGTATAATGATTGTTCAAAGACAAGCAATACAAAGTAAAAATGCCGTAACCGGCATTTAAATGAATTAATGTGCATATTTACATTGTTATAAGTAAAAAGTATATTAA
The DNA here is from genome assembly GCA_963921215.1 of Scoparia ambigualis. Taxonomy (NCBI): domain Eukaryota; kingdom Metazoa; phylum Arthropoda; class Insecta; order Lepidoptera; family Crambidae; genus Scoparia; species Scoparia ambigualis. The sequence continues at coordinate 27,155,951 of OY992516.1, forward strand.
AAATGACCATATAGTAAACAAAGATACAAGAAAAACCTTTAACCGCGTTCATCTTGGATCCGCCATTTTGCTAGTACTGCATTTAATGTTACAAGGGCAGAACCGTTTTCGCACGAATTTCGAAATCAATAAAAAAAATATGTTTTTTTTTCTGTAAAATAAAGCTTTTTCGAGAAAGAAAATATTGTACGGGTTATAAAATAAGCGTTTGTAATTTTTTAAATACTTTTCGAAAACTGTCAAGTAGCCAATTGTGTGTGATCGCCAACCTGCTTTCAGCAAGCGTGATGATTTCATTAATCAAAACAAAGGCCTCCTTGTCCTGCAGTGGAACAGAATACAGGCTGCTCTTTACTTATGCCAATATGGTTTTATTTGCCCTGTTATTTATCAATCGATCAATCAGATAACAGTTTCGCGTAGCGGTGAAAGAATACTACTTACCACTACTAATAGTATAAATAAAAGAATTCCCATTATTGGTGGCAGAATATAAAAGGAGAATTAATTGAAATGAAAGGGAAAAGGAGAATTAATTGAAATTAATTGAAATGACAGGGACTCCCTGTGACCACGGACCCTGTAAAGGGTTCGAAACGTCAGGATAATATAAAAACTATGTAAACAGTAAATTAAACGCGAGTTAATCCGTAAAAAGTGTTTCATTTCAATGTGTAGTGCTCGCTTAAACCTCAGAAAACAATATAGGAGAATTAATAATAATAAGTATGATAAAAAATACTCAGTCTTGTAAGTTAGTATTTATACATGGCCTTGTTGTAAATAAAGTAAATACATTAAATATAATTATTATTGGAACACTTTCAAAGTTTTCCTTTTTTTTAACTGATGTCTGATTTATAAGAGCGTGAATAAATGTCACGGTTCCTTTCGATGCCGAATGTTTGTAAACATATTACTGTCATTTGTGCAAATGTCTAGTTTCACTAGGATTTTTACTGTTTTTTGAAAGAAAGACACAATAGTAAACTGTTTTCTTGTGAATGTCTCTCAAGAAAAAGTAAAATCCTACTGCAACTAGGTAAAACAGTAATCTTTTACAAACATTCGTCATCGAATTTGGCTGGAGTATAGGTTCCGTTCTAAAACAAGAAAAAATATAATACCTACTGTAATATTTTATAATACTATTATTATAAATTGTTATTGTGGTATGGTATCGATATTCGAAATGAATAAAAGAATTATTATGTTTGAAACGGAATGTACGTAAGTATTTATGCAAGAAGTGTGTGTTTAAGTTAAGTATATGTATGTAGGGGATGGTAGTATGTATGCTTCAGAGCTCGATGGCGCATCGGCTAGCACGTTCGGCTTGCGATCTTGCCCGCTAAGCAACTTTCGAAATGCCGGGTCACTGGATGGGTGACCAAATTTAAAACATCTTGAGCTCCTCCGTGCTTCGAAAGGCACGTTAAGCCGTTGGTCCCGTTTGTTGTCGTAAGATGACAGTTGTTAAAACGCACCAACAAGCATTGGGCCAGTGTGGTGGGTTATGGCCCAATATCCCCACGTGCTATCTCCACGTGGGAAGCCTGCGCCCAGCAGTGTGACGTTTATAGGCTGATGATGATGATGACGATGTTTGAGAAAGTGCGGGTGTATGTTTGTGCACCTAAAAGGTCTCATGTAAACTATTGGACACGGATATTGATGAGCAGTCATCACATTATGTAACCTTTACAACTGTTCGACCACATAGCAAACATTTTAATTTTCAGATTTCCAACTGATCCGGTAGAAAGAAGTCGTTGTCGAAATATTTAACTATAAGGTTTCAACATAATAAGAAATTAGAGAACATGAAAAATGATAACATCCAAACGAAAGGTATTTAAGAAACAAATACAAAGAGAACGCCATTAATTGTTTTGATTTTAATTAAAAATATTTAAATTTCTAATTAAAAAATCAATTTTGATTAAGTAATAAATGTAAATCATCCTGCCTATTGCTTCTTGTTCGTCCCTATTACAAACATATCACACGCACGCAGGCTTCCATAAGCGCATTATTTTATTGTACTCGCCCTCGCCTTCAATCATCCATTTCTTCTAAACACACCAGCTTTTTTTATGCGTTATACCTACATATACGATAAACATACCTAATTTAAAAAGTTATGTTATACTATGAATCATTTTAAAATTGTATTGTGCATAAATATTTTTTTCCTACTTTATTGAAAATTAGGCATTCGCTAGCATCCATTCGCGCTAGTGTCAGTCATACGCGGCTGTCACGCACACTTCAAATTCAATACAAAAACCGGACGGATTTTGAGAAGCGTTTGTACCGCGATGCTCCGTCTAGACATGTATATAGTCAAAGCATATACAATCTGTCCCGGGAAGTAGTAATCTAACTTTAAGAGCTTGATCTATGGATAATTTTATCGATAAAAATACCTCAAATCAAGGGTCTGACCCGCCTCTCGCCAAATTACAAGAATTTAAGTTTTTTATTTTTAGTATTGACCTTTTCCTTAAAAAAAAGCGATAACATGGGCAACTTGACACTGATAAGCAACTATTTGATATCATTCGATAGCTAACAAGATTAACTATTAAAAAAAGTAGCAAACATACACGGGCCCTTTACATTTCGAGAGAGTAAGGATTGATTTAAGTAAAATAACATGTAATATTTTTACGTCTTCTTCAGTTATTTTAAAATATCATAAAAACAAGGTCATTAAAATATGTTTTATTTGCACCGTATTACTAGTATTTTATCTATTCTACAAAACAAGGGTAAATTTGTTACTGTACGTCTATTAGTTCCGATGCTATCGTTGAACAAAGAGACCCCTTCACAGCGGTCGCGTAGCGCGGCTAGTCAGGTAGTCGGATTAGTTAATTTAATTATTAATTAATTAGTTAAGTTAATTAATAGTTAATTTAGTTAATTAATTATCCATAGATTATACTCTTAAAGTTAGATTACTACTTCCCGGGACAGATTGTATAATAGTCTAAGATCCGAGTATAGAACGACCTTCACCGGGAATGTTAATGGATGAAATGATTTTATATCAAATTTAATATGTTAAATAATATATTGCGAGTGGGTTGGCTGAAAAATTTCGGTCCAGTTCCATTAATGATTAATTTAATATTAAAAAAAATATTTTTTTTACATTGCACTGGTTTGGTGTGTGTGTGTTTGTAATGAGCTTATCTTTATATAAACATAAATTTTATTTATTTAACCAGACGGTTGCAAATTACTAATATTGACTTGTCTGTTTACACCTGCCTACCTAATGTTATACTCGTAACAGGAAAAAAATAGTCAACCTAACGTTTGCATATTCTATAGGCTTCATACTTTCGATTAGTACCTATGTAATTTATCTATTATCGAAACCAGTGCAATATTCAAAAAATTTTTTTTAAATATTTATTAATCATATACTAGACTAAAATTTTTCAGCCAACCCACTTGCAATATATTTTTTAACACATTAAATTTGATATAAAATACTTTTCATCCATTAACCGCTCGGTGAAGGTCGTTCTATACTCGGATCCTCTACCACAACAACAAAAAAATAATTTGACAAATAGATGCAGTCGTTCTGAAGTAATGTGCGTACAAACATTTCGGAAATTAAATAAATAAATAAATTTTTCTTACACTTACACCAATTGTCTAGCCCAAGAGAAGTTTCGTTATGAAACCCGTTAAATGGTTACTAGACAACAGATAAACATCCTTAAAATAGTTAAATATATACTTATTATACATAGAAAACACCCAGACCCGAGACAATTTAGAAAAACTATAATTTCTAAATTGACCCCGACCGGGGATCGAACCCGGGACCTCAGACATGGCGACACTATGAAAACCGGTGTACAAACCACTCGACCAAGGAGGTCGTCACGTCACAATTGATTTTTATTTAGATACATTTGATGAGAAGGTTTACGTAACCCATTAATTATTAACTAATTAAAAATTACGCTAAGTATCTGCAAGTTAATATTTAAATCTTACCGTTTAGTTCTCGTGAAGCAGAGTAAAAATATTCACAGTTAATTTGTCTTCAGTGAGCTGCAACTAGTTTAAATTTATCTTCAGCTAGTCGAGACTTGAGAGATGAGTGAAGCTTGTTTCAAATTATTCGCCGGATAAGTTTCAGCATAAAGAAAAACAGTGCTTAGGTACTACACAGTACACGTACAGTTGAGTTGTTACCCTGAATTTACTTTGCGGCTTCATCACAATATAAAATCTAGGTGCAGGTTGATTGTGATTTCAAAACGTACACTAGCGAGATGTGTAGACACTCATTTCGCTTGGTAGTGTGCAAGGTTTTTAAATAAAATAGTAATTTTTTTTTGGTAGACCAAGGCGAAGATGGCGTGACGAGCTTGACTCATACAGAAAAGATTGGCCCGTAGTAGCAGGAGACAGAGTTGTGTGGAAGAAGGAGAGGGAGGGCTTTGCCCTGCAGTGGGACAGATTGGGCTTAATAATAATAATAATAATTAGAAAAATAATAGCTTTTTATTTAATAATAGCTTGGGTCTATCCCCGCTGCCGGTGGCAACCTAGGTTAAGTTTTTATTATATTTTATATTGTAAATATGTTTTTTTTATATAAAATATTGTAAAAAATTTTACTTAAAATTTTACTTAAGATGTAAATTTAATAAAGAGAATAATAATAATATTTTTTTTTGGTCTACTAAGCATACAAATGGAAAAAGTTCGCAACAAAATTGGCGTTAAAACTATACGTTTATATAGTTAACACTAACCTAACTTGTGTAAACGGGCGTGATATGTGTGGTCGAGTGGTTAGCACGCCAGGTCTGGCGTCGCGCCATCTCTGAGGTCCCTGGTTCAATTCCCGGTCGGGTCAATTTAGAGAAAACTGTTTTTCCAAATTGATTTCGGGTCTGGGTGTTTTTCTGTGTTTATGTATATTTATCCGTCATTTTACCATATTAACGAGTTTTTAAAGAAGCTTATCTTGGTTTAGATAATTAGAGTGTGCAAAAACAAATTTTATTAAAAAAAAATATATAACTGGTTACCTGTATGTGTGTGTATACAAAGAACGATTTTTTTTAATAATACGTACCATTTAAATTATCATCACATCGGTTTTAATTTTCAACACAGTCTCAAACCTCTCTGTAAAGCTTGCCGTCCGAGCCGTATTCGGAACGAGACCGAACAAAAAAAGCTCCTACGCAAACAAAGCACTGCTTCATCAAAATGGCGGCTGCAGAAGAACAAGGGACACGTAAGTAAGATTTACATTGACACCGGCCGGCTTTAAATATTAACCGACCACTGTGACAAGGGTGTAGTGGACTGCGTTACAGATGATAACGCCGGCTGAGTTGGGACCTTGTTAATTTTCATTTGCTCCGCTAGTTTGCGAGCTCGTTTAGCATTTGTGGATGTTTATTACATGCTGTTAATACTAATGCAATTGGGTTTTTGTTAAGGTTTAGAAGGGGATCTGATTGATTTTGTTTAAAGTGTTGCTCGATATCTAAGGTGGTGAACTTAAGATTAGCTGAAATTATTATTGTTAACCTAATATATACGTCCAACCACAGATTCCCTAATAACAAACCCGTTCTATGAAAACACACTTTGCCCGAACTGGGAATTGAACCCTGGACCTCCGGATGTCGAGGCGATCGCTTTATCACTGGGCCACCGAGATATTTTATTTGAAGTTTTTTTTAATTAAGTAATAACATATAACTCTGAAATTTCACATCGCACCCGTTTTGTTGAAAATGACTTTAAGGTAATAGAGTTGCTTTATGAACAATTAATGGTAGGCAGCCTCGTCGTCGACAAATCAATTAAAACTTCTAGGTTTGTCTTTGACTCAAAGATGAGGTTTGTCTTGCATCTCTATTATTAATAAATTACAATAGCTACCTATAAATCAGCTAAGAGGAACTCGATGGTGTTAAATTATTATTATGTTGGTAGTCGTATTTGTATCATAATCATATTTTTAATACGAATCATCATCAGCCTATAAACGTCCCATTGCTGGGCAAAGAACTTCCCACATGGCAGCACATAGCAAGATGAGTGTTGGCAAATAAAACAAAACAGTGCAACATCACTTTTCAAATTCTCTCAAGAAGTCCGTGTGAGATTCAGTAAAGCCCCACACCTTTACTGGAGTTCAAGGGATTTGTTGAGAATATCATTAAGCTTATTATCATCACTCATTATCATCATAAAAGCATAATAAATGAACTCTATTATTTTTACAATAGCTACCTTAGAACAATAGTTATTGTTCTGAGACTCACTCGTGGCACTTTTCTAACAAAAAAATTGGCGCAACTGTCAACGTCAAATTTGACAGAATCGAGCATAGACTATGCGATATTTTGCGATAACAATGCATAAGATGTACCACAGAACCGAAATAACCAAACTTGTTCACACTAAAGTAGTCTGTAAGTCTATGAAAACACGGTACAAAGTCAAGTGTGTTTTTGTAGGTGCGGTCTCATGCGACCGCTTGGGGCCTGAGACGCCATGGCGACGTCGCCGGCTACGTATCCAAGCAGTTTATTAGAGCTCTGCCTCATTATAACGCCATGGCGCCGTCGCCGGCTACGTATCCAAGCAGAATGTATGGTACCTTCCAAATTACGCGTCGCCATAGGTACCATACATTTCAATATGAACTGCTTGGATACGCAGCCGGCGAAGTCGCCATGACGTCGAGCTCTAAATCACACACAACCAACCACGCTGGCCCAATGCAGGTTGGTGAGTTAAAAACAAAATGTAAACTTAACACTTTGGCGGACACTACACTGCTATTATAGCAGTTATAACAATAAAACTTTTATTGTATGTGGAATACTGTCCGCCAATGTGTTAAGATGACAATTAGGGAGCTTGAAGTTTTCGGTCTCTCTATTATTGAATGTCTCAGGGTAACAATTTAATACATCCTTATAACTAAACTAGCGGCCGCTCGCGATTTCACCCGCGTGGTTCCCGTTCCCGAGAGAATATCGGAATAAAAAGTATCCTCTGTGTTATTCCAGGTTATAAACTATCTGTATGCCAAATTTTATCCAAATCCATCGAGTAGTTTTTATATGAAAGAGTAACAAACATCCACCCATACTTACAAACTTTCGCGTTTATAATATTAGTAGGATTATAGCACCGCGAAGCCAATAAACGTCAAAATCTTAGCCACGGCTTCGTATCCTGGTGATTTTTTACCGAGAAGAAGGCGGAAGCAACATGATAACAACTATTTCCATTCTTCCGCCTTTGTGGTAAAATAAACGAACCAATTCTACGAACTAGAATTGTTTTGTGCACTTTTGTATACTCGCTATCCGTGTCGTGTAGCGGAGAAAGAATACTACCCCCCCCCCCCCCCCCTCTCTTCCCTTGGGTGTCGTTAAAGGCAACTGACGTACTAAAGACTGCACATACTTCAAACAGCATTGAGCAGCTTGATGGGCTTACCACCTGTCACGCTGAGCACATGTGCAGTCGCTATTTGGTGAAAAGTGACTGCTTCTGCGGTCCTCATTGCCTAGTCTCTGACACCCCTCATTGATAATCGTAATTATTTATGAATGTTTGTAAACCTTTGCTCATTCGTGCTTCGAAAGTCTCGTATATCCGTTCGTCCCGGTTGTTGTCGCAAGATGGCAGTCGTTGAAACCCACCAACCCGTATTGGGCCATCGTGGTGCGTTATTTATTTATTTAATTCAATTACATGTTGGCCTACTGAGTTTCTTCCAAAACACCAACATGTTAAAACATAACAGAATAAAATGCTTACACACTGCTCACACAATGCTTTTGGTGGTTACTCGCAGTAGGTTTACCCTTGAGACCCTACACATGACTCCTGGGTGGTGCTAAATGAATTACACTGACCGAGTGGTAGAGCCACGCTGCGTTGCAGTACGCAGTAAGCCGGCTCGCTCGGGGTGATACCACCCTCTCACGAATATCCGGCGTGAAATAATGGCACTTTTGGTGCTGTTGTGTTTCGTCCGGCCTGTGAGAGTTCCGGAGGCCCCTTCCCCCCTCACAATTCCTATTCCTTCCTTAACCCTATTCCTACGCATCGCGACTCCTCTGGTTTTGCGGGTGTCCATGGGCGGCGGTGATTGCTGTCTATCAAGTGACCCGCCTGCTCGTTTGCCTCTTTCTTATATATATATATATATAAAAAAACACTACAAAAAATTATAAAAAATTAAATGAAATGTGCAAAATATAACAATTATACAAAAATCTTCGATCAACAATACATTTTTGACCGAAGACAAAAATAACTATAAATCATTAAATAAATCGTGAAAGGTCATCTTAATTAAAATTCATAATAAATCAACCTACATGTCAGAGAAAATTCAATAAATTAAAAATAAAAACAGGAAATTAATACACAAAAATCAAATCGGCTTAAGAATTGTTATGGCCCAATCTCCCTGTATGTATACTGTATACTGTCCACTCCAACCTGTATACTGTCCACTCCAGCCTGTATCATCCAGCTTGTCCCACTGCTGGGCAAAGACCTCCATCATTGTAATCAAGTCATCGCTAAAATGTGTAATGGCTTATACATCACGCTTGCTATTTGTTTGTTATTTTCTGTTTTTGTACTTCACGTCTTTTTTTATTCTATTTTTAATTAACGACCTTGACGACCTCCGTGGTCGAGTGGTTAGCACGCCGGGTCTGGCGTCGCACCATCTCTGAGGTCCCGGGTCCAATTCCCGGTCGGGTCAATTTAGGAAAAACTGTTTTTCTAAATTGATTTCGGGTATGGGTGTTTTTTCTATGTTTATGTATATTTATCCGTTATCTATCCGTTATCCATATTAACGAGTTTCAAAAGAATACTTATCTTACTAAGGGTGGATTCGACCAAACTGAAATAAGGTCTTATAAGTACCTAGATTAAACGCCGAATTTGTAATTTCGGAGTAAGCTTTATTCCAGTTTGGTCGTATCCACCCTTAGTAAAGGCATTCTACGCATACCTTTTTATACCCGACGTTCACCCGTGACAACAGCCGGTGCAACTCGATCAAAACGTCGGGTACAAAAAGGTATGCGTAGAATGCTTTTACTAAGTAGTTGCGTTAAATCCCGTCTAAATATGTGTGCATAATACTTATCTTGGTCTACATAATTGGTGTGAGCGAAAACAAATTTAATTTTTTTTTAATTTATTTTATGTTACAGTCAATAATTAATGTTTTTTCTTGATTGCCAAATGTGGGTTGGACAACCTCTGGCTATGCATCGAACAATCCGAAACACACTCCTGGGAATCGAACCCGGAACCTCCGGATGTCGAGTAGAGCGCTTCCCCACTCGGCCACCGATGCGTTTATTTATGTGGAAATAAAAAAAATGTAACGGTACCCTCGATAAGTAAGTACAAGACTTCTTGGCGGGAAAGTGAAGCGTCATGTCTGCAGATTTGTATTATTTTCTATAATTTGTGTTTTGTCGAATATTAATGTGGAATAATGACGGATTATTTACTGTTTAATGTTCGTAAACGTGCATGAGTGTTAGCAAATAAAACAAAACAGTACAACATCACTTTTCAAATTCTCTCAAGAAGTCCGTGTGAGACCTCAATATAGTCCCACAGCTTTCAGAACTCATAATCATCCACTTAATCTAAAGAAAATAATAATTAATTTAAAAAAATGACACTGGCTAAATGTACTGAAAGCACGAAGCCATTATTTAAGAGAAAAAAAAAGTAAGTACAAGTACAGAGGTACTCTCTTTCTCCGAAAAGAAATTTCGGCCGATTTTCGTTCGTTATTTGCAGCGAATTCCATTCATTCCGAAATTTCGTTTAGCATTACATATTATTACTTATTACAAAGTACTAAAGTCGCCGTTTTCCTCTGCCTGTAGCACCGCACTTTTCTCCTAAACCACGCAATGGATTTTTATGCGATTTTCACTTAAAGATAGAGCGTTAACTGAGGATGGTTTTTAATTATATTTTATAGATATATTTTTTTAAATGGCTGAACTATGACGATCTTTCTAAGTTAGCGTGGACGAAGGCGCGGGGAGGGTCGCTAGTAATATACAAAATAGGGTTAGCACTTAGATTACCTATTAATTAAAAAAAAAATAGAAAGCGGTTTATAATTAAATAGCAAGCGATAATCGGCCGAAATTTCGTTTCGGGAAAGAGAGTAGCGCCTCAGATATTCCTAGTTATTCGTATTTTCAAAGTACAGTCTGCAATGTAGTCGACAAAGTATAACAAGTCTGCAGTGTAATCGAGTCAGACACCCCATCACCCGTGAAATGCAGTTCTGCCAGCGACGAGAGGTACACTCAACAGGTGAAAATACTAAAGCGACAGCGAGTTTTTGAATAACTGTACTGGACTTTATGCACTGGAGTTTTAATGGAAAAATTGTATCCACTTGCTGTAAAAATCTTTTTTAAATGGGCAGGGGAAGAAAGTGGTAGTTCGTTGTTGAAGGAAATTTGGGAAGCTATATTTTATTAATCAGGTTATAACATACCGGGTATTTTCTTTAGGGAAACTGCAACTGTAATTGATCTTCCTTTATGTTATCTATATAACAAATGTTTATCTGATGGGGAATTCCCTAATATTTGGAAAAGTGCAAGAGTGGTCCCAGTATATAAGGATGGATCAAAAAGTGATATAACGAATTATCGACCGATATCCATACTGACTGTTCTTTCTAAAGTATTTGAACGTTTAGTACACAACGCTATTTACCCTCACTTACATAACATTATCCTTGTGGAACAGCACGGTTTCATTAAGCGGCGTTCTACTATAACTAATCTGGTCACCTACACTTCTGAATTATTTGATGCACTTGACGCTAATAGACAAATTGACTGCATTTATACCGATTTCCGAAAAGCATTCGATATGGTTGATCACAGAATATTATTAGAGAAAATAGCCTTCAACGGTATTCGCGGAAATCTCTGGCGGTGGTTTAAGTCGTACGTCTCTAATAGAACGCAGAGAGTTGTGATTAGGGGTTCGGAGTCGGAGGTTGCCAATGTTACTTCTGGAGTTCCGCAGGGTTCCATATTGGGTCCTCTCCTATTTGTGATCTTCATCAATGACGTTCAAAATTGCTTTAAACATAGTAAATTTCTGTTGTATGCTGATGATCTCAAAATATATCGATGTATCGATAGAGTTGGGGATCATCACTTGCTTCAAGAAGACCTTGATAGATTTAGTATTTACTGTTCCCATAATAATTTGAAACTTAGTCTTAATAAATGTAAAACTATAACTTTCACGAAAAAAAAGAAAATAAATTATTTTACCTATTCTCTTGGTGGTACAGATCTTGTGAGGGTCAGTAATATTAAAGACTTGGGATTGACCATTGACAGTAAATTACATTTTGATATACATATACAAAACATAATAAGTAAAGCTTTTAAAATGTATGGTCTTGTCATGCGTTCGTCAATTGAATTTAAAAACCCCCTCACACAAATCTACCTTTTTAAATCCCTAGTAAGGCCCCAGTTAGAATACGGGGTGTCAATATGGAACCCACTTTATGAAAAATATAATCACAGCATAGAAATGGTGCTAAAGAAGTTCTTGCGTCGGGTTAATTACAAATACCACCGAAAGCGTTTATCGTACTTACTTCTTTTGAGGAAATATAGACTCTTAGACCTAAAATCTAGGCGGTCACAACTTGACGCAAAACTGCTTTACGATCTGTGCAATAACAAATACGATTGCATAGATATATGTAATTAATCGTATAAGTTATTCTGTGCCACTGCGCGCACATATGCGATCTTTGCGTCCCAAACCGCTATTTGCTGTCGCTGGTTCTCGCACAAACGCTGGCATTCGATCCCCTCTGCATCGCATCGTCGACACATACAATAAAAAATTCAATATAGTAGACATATTTTCTTGTAGTACTGGTTCATACAATAGACAGATACTTGAGTTATTGTTAAATAGCTAAATATTTTATATTCCATTTTACTTAAAGTTAAAATTATTTATGGGTATATGGGTATGGGTATATATTTATATGTATTTACTTATTTATTATTTATTTGTATGTATATATTTATGCACACACAGGTCAAAGCACAGTGATAAATAGACTAATTATTTAATAGTTACATTACACACACTACATTGTGTTTAGCATTTCCTAGTTCTAGCGTTAAGATTAAAATTGTACTTCAAATAAAATATTATGTTCTATAACTTGAGTCCCCCATTTATAATAGTTTTATACATAAAATGTAACCATTGTAGTTGAGTTTACGATAAGTAATAAATTGTACTATTTGTTAAGTTAGCTTAAGCTATATTGTAAACTTGTTTGTGGTTCTATAAATAAATAAAAAAAAAAAAATTATCACTAGGTAAGTTATTAGAGAAAAGCCAGTAGTAAAATGTGGTTAAACGAATATTAAAAATTCAAGAAAGTAATGTTAAGTTATGTCCTCCAGTTGTGAATAGTTTCAATAAATGTATTTTAAATGTAGTTTTGAGTGTAGTTAGAAGTAATCTTAATCATCTAAAACAGAATGTTAACAAGTTCATATGGGATTTTCTTTAATTGGCTTATGTTTAGGTAACATCTTCTGTACCTTGTGTTTAGTTAAATGCTGTTGAAACATTGTTGACTTTTTTTCGCAATTTAATATGGCATCAAACTATTCTTTATTATACATAGCCAGATAGCTTATTTAATGATTCTAGTGCTATAAGATTTTTATAAAGTCTCCATACAAAATTTCATGGAAATCGTCATTATACCTAGACCGGAAGTAATACGGCAGTAGATCGACATTAAGCGCCATATTGCAAAATGGCCGCCGACAGATCAGGGGTTATTGTGTTGTTGTCCCTGTGGGAAGGTCTGTACCATGCAGTGGGACGTTTATAGGCTAATGATGATGCTGATGATGATGCTGCAGGCAAAAGTTGCAAAAAAATGTTCTAAGACTTAAAAAAAAAAAACATTTTAACTGACCTCTAAAAGAAGGAGGTTATCAATTCATCTGTAGTTTTCTTAATGTTCGACAACGTTTGCGCATAATCTATCTAACATTTTATAGTTTTTGTCGTTTTTAGAAAAGTTAGACACAACCAAACTAACTTGAAGAATTACTTCAAATTATCTAAGCGCGACGAAGCAAATGGTCGTAAATGCAAAAATTTTAATTCTGTGAACCCACGCGAAGTTGCTTTGAGCTGCCTAATTAAGAATTTCGGGACTGTCTGCTACTGCGTGAATTATATCCGCCATCCTTTTTTTTAATTTAAAAAGCCTTAGCCCTTACACTTGAATTAATAGAAAAACATTTGTATTGATAGATATCCTACATAGTTAACAAAGTATCAAATCAACAAACATGAAGAATAGTTAATAACGTAAGACTATTACGCTTATTACAAAAATTAGACAATCTCAATGAAGTTAGACAATGCCTATAACAGATAATGGTATTTTTATCCAATACTATAAAACAGACATTCAATATTCGTCGTATTCTAATATTTACCTATTTATAAAAAATAAAACGATATAGCGTAAGTTTCTTAGTTAAATTTTAGCCCGCATTTTGTAATAACTGAGTTAGTGTCTAGCATTTACGATGCGAAATTCTAAGCGACTTTTACGATATTGGATTATTGCTCAGATTTAAGGATTTTGAATATGTTAGCGCTAAACACGCATTTTAGTTGATTACGTATAATACCTAGTCGCTTTGCAGCAGAAGAATCTACAAAATATGTGTTAGATTTAAAAAAAATCAAGCTAAATTATATTACCTACATTAAAAATGCAGACTTTAAAGTAACTAACTTATTATTTTCTAGGTACTATTGGATAATTAAAATATTTTACTAAAGTTGAATGAAAAGCAACAAAATTTATTGAGTTTTAAACTAAACAGACTGCTTTATACTTATTTTATATGTACTAAACTCCATCAACCCGAAAGTCGAGCGGTTCATAAATATGTGACTCTGACGAATTAATTTAGGAGGAAACTCCTTATCATCAACTCCTTCCAACCAGTTCGTTTAACTGTTACCAAAAAGAGTTAAGTACACTTTATAACGAATGAAAAACGGAGAGCCAAACTAGTTTTTTTTATCAAAGTTTAAGCAAAGTAGTTTCTTCAGAATTTCTAGCGTTTCGCTTTTTCTTATTGTATACTTTCGTGCGCCCGCTGCAGGTTCGACCGCGTGAAATTTTGTAAACGTCTTTAGAAAGAAAGTAAAAAGAAAAGTACATCTGTACTACCTGCTGCGCAAATACCTCCATTATTTAAATCAAGTCATCGTCATCAAACATTCGCACACAAACATACCTCCCTAGTGATATGTTTAGGTATGAATTTCGTTTGGTATGTGCTAACTGTTTGTGCGAATTAAGATGCATATTACATCTCGACTGTGATTTTTACGTAAAATTCCCATTTTAGCATTTGGTTGTACTTTTGCAGTTGTATTTACCGTTTTTTATCATAATAGGATAATAAAATTATGATTAATATTACAAATGTCCACTCTGCAAGGATAAGCTGAGTTCGGACGGCCGGCGCATCGCATTTTGAAGTAATTTTGCAGTTGTATTCATCGTTTATATCGAAATAGGATAATAAATTTATCATAAAATCTTTATTTATCACGAAGTCACGATTATTCTGGTATAAATTTTGCTCAATAATATTATCGTAGATAAGAGAAATTCACAGTTAACTTAAAGCAATTTTTGAAGTTTTTTTCGTTTAGAATAGATTTATTTTCTATATAAAATCAATGATATCTAAAAATTCAGAGGCCACTACGCACTATAAAACTATGTAACAGATAACATTCTAATTTTTTTTGTTTCATTTGTTTAGAACAGTAGTTCAATCGACGAGCTCAAAAAAGTGCCTTCACGCATTTTATGAAAATCTCGTTCTGCAATTTTGGGTTTAATTAAAAAGTTAAGCAAAATTTACAAAAAGCGAGGCCGCTACGCACTATTCTAATAGCTATTCTACACTATTCAATAAGTCATAATTGTTAATGTATTTTTGTTTCTGAGATCCATAACGCCAAAATTGGCTATTTTACGCAAAAATCACAGTTGAGGTGTAATGACGAAGAGCTCCTTCAAAAATTGATCCTTCTAAAACACGTATAACTCAAATGTATATGTCAACGTAACCATGTCGCGTAGCAATGAAAGAATACTACCACCCCCTCTCTTCTCTTGGGTGTCGTAAAGGCGACTAACGGACTAAAGACTGCACATACATCCTATAGAGCGGCGATGGGCCCATCAAAATCATACTACCAACCCCTTTTTACCTTTGGGTGTCGTAAAGGCGACTAATGGACTAAATACTGCACAAACATACTACAGCATAGAGCGGCGATGGGCTCATCAAAACAATACTACCAACCCTTTTTTCCCTTGAGTGTCGTAATAGGCGACTAACGGGCTAAAGACTGCACATACAACCAACAGCATAGAGCGGCGATGGGCTCATCAAAATAATACTACCAACCCCTCTCTTCCCTTGGGTGTCGTAAAGGCGACTAACGGACTAAAGACTGCACATACATCCTACAGCATAGAGTGGCGATGGGCTCATTAAAATAATACTACCAACCCCTTTCTTCCCTTGGGTGTCGTAACAGGCGACTAACGGACTAAAGACTGCACATATAAACAACAGCATAGAGCGGCGATGGGCTCATCAAAATAATACTACCAACCCCTCTCTTCCTTGGGTGTCGTAATAGGCGACTAACGGACTAATGACTGCACATATATCTAACAGCATAGACCGGCGATTGGCTCATCAAACAAATACTGCTAACCCCTATCTTCCCTTGGGTGTCGTAAAAGGCGACTAACGGACTAAACTCATTTTTTCTTAAGCTAATTCATTTTTTTATTTTTAGTTACATTCCTTGTTTTCGTCATTACGAATGAAAAGCACAGTGTTTACCTCGGGTGAAAGACTTATTTAGTCCCTCGCAGTAGCTATTTTCTGAAAAGTGGACTTAGGCAGAGGACTGCTTTTGCGGTCCTCGTTGCCTAGTCTCTGACTAACCCTTCGGGGATAATAGTCGTGTTTATATTATGTATTATTGTCAACGCCATTATTCCGTTACGATTTCGTATGGGATTGCGTATTTAGGTTTCTATAATGTGATCGTAGTTCTTACTGTACTTGATGTAACCATTTTTGTCTTCAATATACACCCTTAATTAATTTTTATTAGTTTTAATAAAACTAAGGGTGAGTTCCACCCATGAAACTTTACAACTTTCCCCAAGAAACCTATGTGCTAAAATGACAAAAAAATTTCGACCTCCCATACAAAACTGTCCGATCAGCTGACGACATATTTATAAGTAGTAGGAAGTCGAATTTTTTTTGTCATTTTTGCACGCATGCAAACATTGTCATGCGTGGAACTCGCCCTTAATTTCATTAAAACTAATAAAAAGTAAGAAAAAAAATCCGTTTGCCTCAATTCACTCAGCGATAGAGCTCCGATAAATAAATAAAATTAAAACGTGTCACTCCCGTACAGCAAAGATGCGAAAACAGAACACACGTGGAAAGATTTAATATACCACTTTCATAAAAACTTAAAATATTAGAAAATGTTTATACAAGACCAAATACGTTAAATTGGATCTAAAAAAGTTACATACTTAAAATCACGACTATTATCCCAAAAGGGTAAGTCAGAGACTAGGCAATGAGGACGGCAAAAGCAGTCCTCGACCATAGTCCACTTTTCACCTAATATACGTGATAGCGTGACAGGTGGTGAGACCATCGCCCCTATATGCTGTTGATTGTGCAGTCTTTAGTCTGTTAGTCGCCTTTACGACAAGCAAGGGAAGAAAGGGGGTGGTAGTATTCTTTCACCGCTACGTGACACGTTTATTTTCATTATATTCATTTATTTAGATGTAGGTATAATTATTTTATGAGAGAACAGAAAAACATTGTCCTAAGTAACATAAATCTTGTTTAAATACAAAATAAATAACGCTATCAACTGACAAGATTATAATTATATCAAAATATTAAATTAAAATTATTTATTAGCAATTATTGTTGTGCACAAAGATCAAGTAAAACAATTCAAACATGAACCCTGCAAGGGCACTGCTAATTAAGGAGTCAAGTTACATTATTAATTATAATAATTGTGTTTTCATTTTGCGTGTTGCTTAATTTCATGAATAATTATTTTTGCAACCTTATCCAATTTGTAATTTATTTACAACAAAATGTATTATACTAATAAAAATCATTTGCCACTAATATTTGTTCGCGCATTACTTCAGAACGGTTGCACCTATTTAGCTAATTATTTTTTGTTGTTTTTAAATTGTCAGGACTAGGGTTGTATAAAATCAAAATTTTTAGAAATCCGTCCTAGGGCACTGGGTGTCTACGCGGACGTAGTCGCGAGCGGTTCACTAGTTTGGTATAAAAATATTTATAAATAACATCCCACCCAATCCCCAATCGCGGGCGATGTTTGTTTCAGTTATTGAAAAGGCAAACACAATAAAACAATCCACAACCACAACAGTTGTTTGACAGCCCAACTATTGTACAGCCATTTCTAAAAGGAACTTAGCATTCAACCTACGCCTCGGACCGCTCTCGCCCAACTTCAACAATTTTGTACACCACCCGACAGTGTTGTGGGGTAGGCTAGTGTTGTTGTGACGTCGATAGATATATCGATAGTTTGAGTTTCGATAGATTTAGTTTAATTAGTTTTAGTGTGGATTGTTTTAATATAGGTAGTTAGTTGTATCAGAAGCAAAAATTAAAACATGGTGAGGTGGTTTAAAAATGAAATATGTCGTTTAAAAATCAACCTTAAAATTAATATAAAACCTTAAAGTTTCTTGCAATAGCAGCAACGTATGAGGGCTGTGATGGTAATTAATAGAATTTGGATAGCATCGATAGTAGTGAGACAGACTCCCATGTAGTAATATTTTAACCGGGAGAAGGCGCGTTATGAGCATTTTGCTCACGCAAAATTTAAATGTGATATTTTTTTGTGATACTGACACTGTTGTGTCTCAAGCGTACCTTCCTAACTATTCAGCCCCTCTCACTTGAGGTTACTCATGCGCCGCTCGGTGCCGCGGCGATCGCGTAGTGAAGTCGTTCTGAAGACCGTGTATCTACCATCGCGCTTCATTTTGCTTATCGCGCGCCCATCCGCGTTAGTATTATTAGTAAGTATTAGCTTGTATTTTTTTATGAATTATCTTTTTGATTTGTGTGCAAAGGCAAACTTATCAGGATCGCATTAAGGAATAAAATTTTTGATTTCTTTTTATTTTTATATTGATTTTTTTTCAAAGCTAAGGGCTACAGTTAAGATAAATTTTTACTTGCGTCGAAAGTTGTATTTATGTTTCTTAATTTTAATAAAAACTGTTATTTTCATACTATTTATATGTTCGTTTATTAATATCAACAGTTTAATAGTTAAGTAATATTATAATAAACTAAATAGAACCATTTAAAATGCTGTGAGCAATTTGCTCGCGCGCGCCTAACCTAATAAAAGGCACGCCTTCTCACGGGTTAATAAGTAGAATCTTGAGTTTATTCTGTATTTTAATAAACACTCAAAAATGTATGTCGGGTCAAATGTAAGCACGATAAGCCCGGCAGGTGATAGGTCATAAAAACCAGTAAACAGAAAAAAAGATTCTTCATTATCATCATCCTTTATTAACGTCCCATTGCTGGACTCAAAACCATCTGATTTGAATAATAAAGATGAAACGTTTTTTTAAAACTTGTAATTATAAATTTGTATTTTAAATGATGACTAGAATTATACAATATATTTTTATATTGTTCCATCTCCCATCACTAGCGACAGCGGAACGCACAAGAAAATGAAAAATGGCGTAACTTGCAAGTTTTCAAAAAAATCGCATAACTTGATAAATTTCAGTGGAAATGTTTGGAGGTCGCTTTGCATAATTGTGACCCTTCATTTGTTAGGAGAACAATTGAAATGGGTTCAAATTCACTATATAAACGCTAAAAATCAGGAGGTTTGAATGGTTTTTTGAAAGTGTAATTTGTATCGTTTTAATGCTACACTTTATACCAATCAACATTGTCATATTCATATAGTACAGCTCCAACACCATACAGCAAGACCAGGAAAAACGAACTGGAACTGAACTCATTCTGCGTGCATCGGAACGCTAAAATAAATGACAGCTTATTTTATATCAACAATAATTACTTAAAATCACGACTTTTATTCCCGAAGGGAAGGGTAGTCAGAGACTAGGCAACGAGGACCGCAAAAGTAGTCCTCTGCCATAGTCCACTTTTCCCCAAATAGCGACTGCACATGTGCTCAGCTTGGCAGGCAGTGAGCCCATTGCCGCTCTAAGCTGTTGGATGTGTGTGCAGTCTTTAGTCCGTTAGTCGCCTTTCACGACACTCAAGGGAAGAGAGGGGGTGGCAGTATTCTTTCACCGCACGCGACACGGGTAACAATCAACATTAAAGCGATAAGACCGCCTTTGCACATACTACTTTTATGCTTATGTCATGTGTAACTGTTTCTTGTGTATGTGCAATAAAGTGTTCATCTATCTATCTATCTAATAATACTGTTACAAAACCACCTGTTAAAAATAAACATTAGGGGTAGTAGGTGGGTACTTATCGTAATTGTTCTATTGGTTTTTCTCTCCTTTGACTGTTTGTCATACAATACTGTTTGTTTTTTTTTCCACATAAAAATATTTGGGTTTTATTAAAAAAAAAGTTTATAATTTCTCTATAAAATAATTTGAACCTGGCTTGATGTTTAAATGTTTTCGAATTATCTTTACAACTGCCCCTTTTTTGCAATTATTTATTTCCACCAGGAACAGATGTATTGGCAGCGAACTAAAATAACTATGGAAGCGTAACTGCACTTTGAAAAATGACCTCATGAAAATCGTATCCATGAACCGTGTCCAAGAATCGTGTCCATAGCAAAGATCTACTGAGAAGGAAAGTTCTTAGGGGATCCACAACTTCAAAACTTGTTCTAATGAGAAATACATATCTCATTACATTCATCGTGGATCTGGCCAAGAGATTAATTGACAAAAAAAAACTCAGTAGATCCACACCAATGAAAATGAAATCAGGATCCAATGAGAAAAAAATCCTCACTAGATCCATTATGGATCTGGCCAGTGGAACTTCTGAGATTGAACCATCAATTTTGTAACGGAGTTTTACCCGAGTTCTTTTCGTAATTTAATTTAATTTCAAATTAATTTTATATAAAAACAGGCTGGACTCTTCATCCTAACCTTTTACATTAACCTATCACTCTGTACGTCTATTTCCAATGATGTTACAATAAAAAGAGGTAGATGTGTTACATGTGCCAAAAAGTGGCAACAGAAAACTATGCTAATTGGCTTACCTTAAGCGTAGTCTCACAAAAGAGTTAGCAGTGTTGACACTTTGACAGTGTCAGTTTGCATGTATTTGTTTCCGAAAATTAATTAAAAATATGCTGTCCTGTGTCATGCGAACTACATAAAAGGTCATGAAATTATATATCATGAGTGGCATGCTTGAGTTTAAATTTTAATTGATTTAAGTTCTTATTATTTATCAACTACAAAATGTCAGAATAAATTGTGTCATAAAAATATAGAGTGCGACAGCAAATTGACATGTAATTCGAAATGACACAGCGCTACATGTATCTGTCTTGTTTACGCACTTACTAGTTGTCATGCTATCTTGCTCACACTTTAGAATACGATCAAGTTAACTCGGCAGATGCGGCCATATGAGATCATCGACTAGAAGTGACAAGTTACCTCGGCCGTATAACATCGTAATATTTAGTGAGTATAGCGCATGCTCAGGTTTTCGTATGTACGACGCTTCGGTCCATTATTGAAATCATATTAGTACTGACATAACCTATCTACCTCTTTTTAATATAATATCATTGTCTATTTCTATCTAATTTTCTGATATTCATTAAATCTATATTTTATTATCATAGTATTTTCCTCTTTATACGTATTGTGCACTAGCTCGTAATTGTTTCTTCAACTATATGGTTTATTTCGCCCAAAGGTTGCCTGGCAGAAAGTGCTACCCTAGCATTAAGGCCGCCTTTTGTCATACTGTTTTTCTTTGTTTTGTTTTAAATTGTTTTTATAGTGCAACAAAGTATTTTAATTCATTTCAAAAACTTAAATTCAGACGCTTCTGTGCATCGTGCCAAAACAATTGATTCTCTGAGAGATTTGGACACGGTCGCCGAACGATTTATAACCCTTTTCCCAATTAGTTTAATTAAATTCAATTAGCCGATACAAATCAGTTGACTTGCGCTCAGTCAATTAATTGTACCAGTGTTATGTGGCTACGATCTGTTTGAAAATAAACTGCCGCCCGAGATTTATTTGTTTACCGATTGTCGGTACAACAATGGGGCGGTTTAGTTACTGCGGTTGGATGGCAATATGTTATAGTTTTTAAATTGCATTTGGTGTATGACTTGTTTTATTGGTGTATAACTGGTTTTAATGTATGGTTATTTTAATATATATGTTGCTTTAATTAATTTATCATTAACTGTGTTGCGAAGCGGTGAAAGAAAACTACCACCCCCTATCTTCCCTTGGGTGTCGTAAAAGGCGACTAACGGACTAAAGACTCGGCCTACCCCTCCGGGAAATGGGCACTGGCGCTATGTGTTATGTTTGTTGATCGATCGTTGATTTTTTTTGATATTTAATTACAATTTATCTTTATTATAGAAATTTTGCATTCAACTATATAAAATGTTGCTGCAACCACTAGCTTGCAGCGTAAATCATCAACTACTATAAAGAACTCAACGAATCTTCTGAGGTCTCGGTAGCTAAGCTGTTAAAGCAGTGGACCGGCAATCCAAAGGTCATTGGTCGAATCCCATTCGAGCTTTTCTGAGACTGGTTGATTTTTTTCTAGTAAACATTTTAACCTACTTACTTATTACAATTTTTAAAAATTAAACCGAATTAAGATAATACCTTCTTTGAAGCTTCTTTACGGTTATAAGCTTCTGTCATATGTTTGGATGATCGACGATTTTAAGCTAAGTTAACCCTTTCACGGGCAATACAGTTTAAATTTTTAATTGCTTTTTAATCGTATTCCAAGAGCATAAGGTTCAATATTTAGTGGCAATATAGCTGCCTTTGCCTTCGAAAGGGTTAAGAGGGTTTACGCATTTCGGTTTCCCATACAATCTTCCAAGTTGAAATTTTTAAAAACCAATAAGCCAAGTTTAATGAAATATTGCATGCTAAAGTAAAACACAGGGATCTAAATAGTTTGTTGAAAACATTAAAATAAAACGTTTATTTAACTAAGTTATTGCGATTTTAATCTTTCCATAGTGGACTTTAAATGGCAATAACTCAGTTAAATAAACGTTTTTTAAAAATGTTTTCAACAAACTATTTAGATCTCTGTGTTTTACTTTAGCATACAAAGTTTCAACAAAATTGGCTCAATGGTTTTTAAAAATTTCGACTTGGAAGTTTGTATGGGAAGCGGAAACGGGAAAACCCCTTTTAAATCCAACAGAATAGAGCAACACCTGCTTCAAATGATATTATGAATGTTTTCCAATGATACAGTATTGTGATATTATTTATTGTACACACGGCGTCAGATCAACCTACCCTAAACTGTCAAATTTCTCCAATGAAGATTGATCCTTAGAACCAAATAATAAAGTTCAAAATTTATTGTAGAAATTTGACACTTTTAGGTAGGTTGATCTGACGCCTTGTGTACATACATAAATACATGTAATCACGACTGTTATCCTTGAAGTGTTAGTCAGAGACTAGGCAGTGAGATCAGCAAAAGTAGTCCTCTACCATAGTCAACTTTTTACCAAATAGCGACTGCACTTGTACTCTGAGTGACAGGTGGTGAGCCCATCTTCGCTCTATGCTGTTGGATGTATGTGCAGTCTTTAGTCCGTCAGTCGCCTTTTACGACACCCAAGGGAAGAGCGACACGGTTGTCCTTTCTTTTACAGTAACATAAGATTGCCCTTGCTATCACGGAAAGCACTTACTTTTTCAGTGCCGTTATTC
Organism: Scoparia ambigualis; assembly: GCA_963921215.1. NCBI lineage: Eukaryota > Metazoa > Arthropoda > Insecta > Lepidoptera > Crambidae > Scoparia > Scoparia ambigualis. The sequence continues at coordinate 27,179,202 of OY992516.1, forward strand.
AGAAATAATCTAAATTTAAGCCTGAATGTCAACTGGACATTAGCACTAGCACCAAAATCTTTTATTAGCCTTTTAGAGCCCAAGAAGGACACTAAAAAAGGGTATAAAATTTACGACTCCAAGTTTTTGCGTAGAATTGTACATAGCGATAAAATTAAGTCAGCATTAAGGGCTGATTTCCTTAGAGATATTTGTAATTTATACGGCTTTGCTGGAGTACTTAACTTTAATTTCATTTAAGGATCGATTTAAAGCGTCCATTTTACTTTAAAATAAGTAGATTTATCATACGATTAAGAAGTTCTCTTAATAAAGCCTCAAATATTCTATTATCAATACTTATAAATACACAGGTTATACTGGACATATACAAAGGTGAGCTTATCTCTAGAAGAGATCTCTTCCAGCCAACTTTTAGAATAAAATTGTAATTTAAAAAAAATATTAATAACGTACTATTAGATTAGTTTCTTAAATAAATTGAAACCACACTGAACTAACAACCTTGTTATGTGGAAAGCCGTATTCAATGAATTCTATATTAGTTGCTTGTTTTTCCATGATGTTGTAGACAATAATTGCGAGAGTCGTGGGCGAATAGGAATAAGTTAATACAGTGCCACAGACTAAATGCAGAATACTAAAACATTTTATCTTTTAACCTTCATTTATATTGAGCTCATTAATGTTGCTACGCCATAGGTTCTTTAATTTAACTGAACTAACTAACTAACGCCTTAGCGTTGTCGAAAGTAAATAGTCGAACGAGTATACAGATAGTTAGCTATTCAATAATCTCAGTATAATTCGCTGCGAAAAACCAAATAATGTGCATGAGTAAAATTTTTAAAGTTTTAAAATTATTTACTAATATACTAAAATGCAATAAAAATATGTAGTGTTAATTCCGCTAGCTCACTATAGTCTATCAAGCTTGGATGCTGCATGCAAGTGCAAAAGGAGTGATGGATGTGTGATCTAATAAGACATGCAAACCGAAACCCGAACATGTTGTGTTCGCGAGTACTTTCGTAAACAAAATAAGTTCACCAGTGGTCCGTATCGGTTCTGCGTGGTAGGTAATTATACCGATCCGAAGTTTTGGGATAAAGTAGTTTGCGAACATGTTTATAGGCTGTGGAGGTAGGCCGCTGTATTTATGTAAATTTCATCCGCAGCAGGTGTTTCGTAAAAGCAATAGGGGTGCCACTACTTCAATCCTGAATTAAATTAATCTCAATTTAAAAGTAAAGTTAATGTTCAGGCTCTATACTGTCCCACTGCAGGGCAAAGGCCTCCAGCAATGCATGCATTCGTTTTTGCTACAATATCCCGAAAGGATCGCACATATCGCCGTACATAAACAGTAAAGAGATCCCCCTTGTGTGTCAAGCGACCTCCTGGAGGTTGCTATCTGTCAGACCCGTATGTGTCAGAGGCCTCCTGAGAGTTGAATTGTGCTCATAAAACTATTGCTACTCAGAACAATTTGTTCTGAGTATTGCTATTTCTTTTGTCTTTGTTTTAGTGTATAGAGTGGGACATAGACGGCATTACAACGCCACAGATGTTTCAATACGCACCGAATAGAGGATCTGCTCGCGCCTTTTTATGTTCGTTCGACCCCTGTCTGTTATCGCCCGGTACTTACGCGCCACATCTGGCGCATATAAAAAATGTATGGCGAGTTTTATTCTGTTTTAAACGTGTATTCTACATTGTAAATATAACAAATAATACTCATAATAATTATTACACGTTTCATGCTTTTATTTATAATTAAATTTATTATTTTATGTTAATTCGGGAAAAAAAGTGCTTCCACCTACTTTCACTTTTTTCGTAATTTAATATAGCATCAAACTATACTTAATAATACATAGCCAGATAGCTTTTTTAATAAGGATTCCAGTGATATAAGTTTTTTATCTAGTCTCTATATATAAATTTAATGGAAATCGTCATTAGACCTAGACCGGATATAAACAGGAAGTAATACGGAAGTAGTTTGACACATGCGGCCATAATGACCAAGATGGCCGTAGCACACAAGAGGAAACATGACAAATCGGAGGCTGTTGCATTTGGCGCTCACACTTCGCAAAGTGATGTTTGAAAGACCACAGTACATGTTTTTGAAAAATTGGATTAATAGCTCTCAATACAAAGTCTTTGAGAACTAGGTAATAGGGAAACCAATTTGGTGATTCCTAAACACAAAATTTATTCTCAGAGGTAGTTTCAAATTTGCTGCCACCAAAATTTGTAACGGACAGGCGCCGCCACTAAGAGAACCTATGCCTTATGCCTTATACAAAACCAAAGAAACTCCACAACTGCACTTACGACATAGAACCACCTCCACCAGAAGCTCATAAATCTCTCAAGCGGGAAAAACATACACACAAGCACACAAAACACATACACACATTAAATCCTTTCTTTTTTACCCTCCTCACAAGCACACCTTTTTTAACATAATATCCAAATCCGACCTATCCTCAAAGGGGACAGACTGAAAATCGGTGCTGAACCTAGTTCAGCATGAAGCGGAGTCTGTTACCCATTGCCCACAATAAGGTAGAGTCTGGCCAACGAAAGTTGAACCAGAAAAACGCGGCAATTTAAAAATAATCATGACTGGGTAACAGGGTCACTCACACAGCTGCAATTTTCTCAGAAAAAATTCAATTTGACTTACGACATGACACCTCAGATAGACACACGAGACACACATAGAGACAGATTGTGCCAATCAAATAATCACGAGGTTCAGCTTTCGTTGGCCAGACTCTACCTACATAGTTATAAGTTAGTATTAAGTTTTAGGTTGTAATTATTTTTTTATACCTTCTTTGTAGTTGAATTGTGGCAATAAATCATTTTTATATGATCTTTATTTATCTTATCATTGAAATCGAGTCATCGCTACTGTTGATGGGTACCTGAATTAAAACAAATAATTTAAGTAATTGAGTATTTTAATTAAGTATATTACGCTGTCCAAAAATAGTAAAATAAAAAAATAAATAGTTATGAATCACATGACGTGCTTCATGTGAGGGCAAATTGTTGAAAAGTCTACTCACCAATATTTTTGTAATAGCAAGTTTAAGAAGACTTTAATTTAAAGTATTATTACATACGTTCATTTGTTTTCCTTCTAATTATAAAATATTCGCCTCGTGCTAAATGCTTGTTCAGTATTTCCAAAATCATTTAAGTACTAAAGTAAAAAAAGTAAAAAAGTAAAGTATTAGTAAGAGCAAGCATATTGATGTTTAAATCGTGAATAAATAATTAAAAAAAAATACTTGTAATAATATAATAACTCACTAAAATGACTTAAATAAACTGACATAGTGACAGAGTACTATAAAACAGACGGCATTATTACTAAGAAACAACCTATTTCAAGCAGCCTTGGGCAAAAAAAAATAGAAAGAAAATTAAAAAGGATTAGGACAAGTACAAAATAAAACGCGACAACCCTTAACCAAATGTTTGCCACAACTGATCTGCATAAGTTCGCAGTAGTTAGGCTGGAAGCTGTAGGCTGTTGTACCTTTGTTTTTTAATTAACGATAATGTATGTAATAATAAATATTTATTACTGATACTTTATTTGTTAAAAAATCTAATCGGTAATCTTAAATGACAACTAATATACCTACATGAATGCTAATCAAAACCGTGTCGCGTAGAGGTGAAAGAATACTACCACCCTCTCTCTTCTCTTGGATGTCGTAAAAGGCGACTAACGGACTAATGACTACACATACATCCAACAGCTAAGAGTGGCGATGGGCTCACCACCTGTCACGCTGAGCACATGTGCAGTCGCTATTTGGTGAAAAGTGGACAGAGGACTGCGTTTGCTATCCTCATTGCCTAGTCTCTGACTAACCCTTCGGGGATAATAGTCGTGATTATATGTATGTATATTATATTCTCACCTTTACAAAAAAATTTTTAGCCATTAAACAAATATTAACTATGGCAAACTTTATGTTTTGTTAAGCAGAGCAAATAAATAGCTGAATCTCGCATTCATATTGATACCCTATTTCACGTAAAAGTACCAACATAATAACACAAAATAAATGTAGGGCCACAGAAATGTAATAAGCTGCTAAATGAAGCTGCGTTATTACATGATATTTTGTTTCGTTAAACCTTAGGTATTCTCCCTTTATTCGCGGAGGTAAAGGAAAGCTATAAAAATATAAGAAATTCCCAATATTATGCGCGGACGTGATAGCCGCGGTCGGTGCGAGTGTACTGTGCACGTCGTGGCGTAATAAGTGTATACCTACTCAAATGAAACATAAAAACTTTTTTAAAAAACAAGTTTTTAAAATGCGCTAAAAAGAAAAAAAACCTTTGACTTTTAAACTTTTACTATCAACTTCGTCAATGTCAACAACGTCATTACACAATTTATATGATTTAGAGGTTGTCGCGAATTTTAAGTACTCGTATTTACTAAGATTGAAAGTTTTAATAGTTAAAATCATTCACATCAAGTTATTTAATTTACTTGTTTATTTACGCAAGTAATTCTTGCGCCAACCTTTTATCATATAACTGTGTAATGACGTTATAAGTTAATACTTAGTAAAAGTTTGAAAGTAATAGTTTATTTTTTCTTTTTAGCGCCTTTAAATTAAAGCTTGTTTTTTAAAAACAGTTTTTTACTTTTAATTTATTTTTTATTTTTTAGTTATTCCTGGACACGTTTCTCAGTTTGATAACCATATTGTAGGCAAACATTAAAAACTTAGTCCGCCATCTTGGGTGTGCCGTCTTGGATTTAGAATGACGTCACATAATTAACCATGCATTATCATCCAACGTTTTTACAAAATTTAGAACGTGTATACAAAATTTCAGCTCAATCGGTTGAAGATATCTGCTTCAAGATTGAGTTGCAAGATTTCACCCAAACAAACATAAAAGCTTGTAAAAAGTAAAGCAATAAAGTACAGCCTGTGTTCTGTCCTATTGCTGGGCAAAGGCCTCAATCATTGAAATCCAGTTATCACTACAATTAATGAGTATGTGGCTTATTCACCACTCTTGCTAAATGCGAGTTGGTGATCACAAACTCGGGCGTTGCATCGAAAAATGACGTCCAAATTAGGTGGTAATAAATAATTTATTTTATTCTAGCTATTATTATCATCATCATCATCCCATAAACGCACCACGGCTTGGCACAGACCTTTTCACAAGGACAACATCACAGATTGGGGCTTTTTGAAGTTCAGTAACCCACTACGCCATCAGCATCACAGCCATTTATTACAACCACCGGGAGCAACGGCTTTTCGTTATGTAGCAAAAAGTGGCATAATAAACTACTGGGACAAAACTCAAGGCCGAATATTGTCATAATAGGTGCCTGAGATGTTTGCCGAGGCCAGTGTCAATACTTTTACGCCATCATGCGCAACAGAGATGCTTTGATCTTGCAGCGTACGGGCCATCCGAAACAGCCTTCTGGATGCGATCGCAGACCGTATGTGTAGTCCTTTCCAAAGCTCTGACAATCACTCCACGTGCCGCATAGTGTGTTGGTCAGACTTTTAAAGGGGATCGTACATTATGGGGTACCTTATATAAATAATACTAACATAGTTCTTAAATAATTACCAGCACAAAGATTAAAATAATGTAAGTAATGTAAGCGATAATTTACGAACAGTTTGGTATAGCGGTTCATTCAAAAGAATACTACCAACCCCTTTCTTCCCATAGGCGTCAATAGTCAATAGTCAATAGTCAAAATATATTTATTCAATAAACTCAATTAATAAGTACTTTGAAACGTCCAAATATTTTTTAACCTACCACCCATTCAGGACATCATTTTTTAACTGTGGCAAAGAACGGGCGCAAGAAACCACAGCGCACAGAAGCAACGACATTTACAAAATATATATATATATTATATGTCGTTACCAGATCACAAAATACAAAATATGAATTTGAATGTAAATAGTTTAATTAAATATGGTGCTCTATATAAATTAATTATAGGCAATTAGAAATAGCTGTTGGAGTAGGTACTTGGAGCATGTCAGACCCAAGCTGTTTTGTCTTCTGTATAATCCGACACTTTATAATAAGCTTTTTTATAAAGCTTTTCTTTGATTTTGATTTTAAATTTATCAAGATCTAATTTCTGAATATCATTTGGTACTTTGTTGTATAATCGTACACACAGACCCTTAAAAGAATTATTTATTTTATGGAGCCTAGTATAAGGCACTGCTAATTTGTTCTTACTTCTAGTATTTAATTTGTGAATATCACTGTTTTTTGAAAACATTTCAATATTTTTATGAACATACACAAGATTTTCATAAATATATTGTGATGCAACTGTCATTATACTTATATCCTTAAATCTCTCTCTGAGAGAGTCACCAGCCTGTAGGTTATATATTGCTTGAATAGCCCTCTTCTGCAGCATAAAGATAGTTTGAATGTCGGCAGCATTTCCCCACAGTAAAATGGCGTACGACATTACACTATGAAAGTAACTGAAATAAACTAATCTCGCTGTATCAACGTCAGTTAACTGACGGATCTTCATTACTGCATAAGCCGCAGAGCTAAGTCTATTCGACAATTTAGCTATATGTGGGCCCCACTGAAGCTTGGCATCCAACGTGATGCCTAGAAACACAGTGGTGTCCACAGGATTCACATTCTTATCTTTAATTTGTACACTAGTTATTACCTGCTTAACATTAGGCAATACAAATCTTACACATTTGGTTTTTCCCTCGTTTAATAGCAAGTTATTAACACTAAACCAGTGAACAATCTTTGAGACCGCATTATTCACATCGTCATAATTTGGGTGTCGTCGTTTCACTTTGAATAAAAGTGAAGTATCATCAGCAAACAATACTATCTCATGACTGTCTTTTACAAAATAAGGTAAGTCATTAATATAAACCAAAAACAAGAATGGACCAAGTATTGAACCCTGCGGAACTCCCATTTTAACCACTGATCCCGGAGATCTTTTACCGTTAATGTCGACCTTTTGAATCCTGTTACTCAAGTATGAGATTAGAAGGCTCAAAGAAGCATCCCTAATTCCATAGTGGTTAAGCTTCCTGACCAAAGTTTCATGTAAAACACAATCAAAAGCCTTGGATAAATCACAAAATACCCCTAGGGCATCCTGTGATTCCTCCCAGGTATCAAATATTTGGATTAAAAGCTCAACACCGGCGTCAGTTGTAGAGCGACCCCTAGTAAAACCATATTGTTTACGATAAAAAAGTTTATTTTTATAAAAACGAATTTGCATTTGATCTAGTATTAACTTTTCAAAAATTTTACTAAATGTGGGTAGCACAGAAATAGGTCTAAAGTTAGAGGGGTCAGAAGTGCTACCCGATTTAAATAATGGAATTATTTTACTATATTTCATGAGGTCAGGAAAAACACCACAGTCAATGCATTCATTAAATATGCAAGCTAAAACTGGAGCTATTGTCATAATTACAGATTTAGCGACGTCCACGGAATTACCCCACAGATCAGCAGTTTTCTTTTTATTGAGAGTGTTAAATGTTTTTATTATATCTATAACACAATTTTTTTGAAAACTGAAATTATTTTCACAATCTTTAACATTCTCCTTCAAAACAGATTCAGCTACAGTGGGGGAGGAAATCAAGGCTTTTGTAGTTGAAACTGGAATGTCAGTAAAAAACCTCTCAAATGCTGCAGCAACATCAGCATCAGAAGTCAAGGTTATATTATCACAATTTAAATTGTACTCATTATTACGACTTTTGACCTTTCCTGTTTCACTATTTATAATATTCCATGTCATTTTTATTTTGTCATTACTATTCTTAATCTTAGAACTCAGATAGTTTGCCTTGGCTAATCGACATACTCTTTTGAATAACTTTGAATAATTTTTAACATATAATTTGAAGTCATCTTTGGTGTTATAGTTGCGTTCACCATAAAGTTCATAAAGGCGTTTCCTACTTCTGTGAATACCAATTGTAGCCCATTCATTAAAAGTTACAGTACCACTAACTGAGATCTTTTTTGGAATAAACATCCCTTCGTCGTACCTCTGAACTTTGAGGGAGCTCCCCTTGATACCAATCCGATTATTGGAATCCTTGGCGTCGATATTTCGAGTGACGTTCAGTTTCGTGGTCATTTGGAAGGTAAAGCTAAATTAGCTTCGAAAAAGCTGGGTGTGCTTAATAGAGCGGGTCAGTATTTCACGCCGGCCCACCGTTTACAACTGTATAAAGCACAGGTCAGGCCGCATATGGAATACTGCTCCCATCTCTGGGCTGGAGCACCCCAATACCAACTCCTTCCATTTGACCGCATTCAACGTAGAGCTGCTCGAATTGTCGGCGACGTGGTTATTTCAGGTCGGCTCGATCCACTGGCTCTTCGGAGAGACGTTGCGTCTCTCTGTGTATTGTACCGTATATATCATGGGGAGTGTTCTGAGGAATTGTTCGGCTTGATCCCTGCCGCTAATTTCCTTCACCGCACTACACGCAATCGACTGTCATTCCATCCACATCACCTTGATGGATGGCGGTCTACTACTGTGCGTTTTTCGAGAAATTTCTTGCCTCGAACTACAGTGTTGTGGAACCAGCTCTCGGCGGCGGTATTTCCGGACCGTTACGACTTAGGGATCTTCAAGAAACGAGCCTATTCCTTCCTTAAAGGCCGGCAACGCGCCTGCGATTCCTCTGGTTTTGCGGGTGTCCATGGGCGGCGGTGATTACTTTCCATCAGGTGTCCCGCTTGCTCGTTTGCCTCCTTCTGCTATAAAAAAAAAAAAAAAAAAAAAAAAAGTTTTATTAAATTCTGAACAATAAATGTTAAAAAAATTATTATAAAAGACATTAGGGTTGTCATTGTATTCTAAATAAATTAATTTTGTATCTAGATTGCTTTTAAAGCGTTCCAGCCGACCTGCAGTTTTTGGTACAACAGTGATATTCTTTTTCGTCACTTGTTTACGCTGGTGTGGAAAGCTGACCATTTGGCCACAATGATCAGAGTCCAGGTTATTAATAATTTGCTTAGCCAGTGGTTTTACATTTGTATATATGTTATCAATACAGGTGGCCGAAGTGGCAGTTATTCTTGTCGGCTCCAAAAATAAATGATTCAAGTTGTATGATAGAAATAGGTTTTTAATTTTAGTTGACATCGTGGAATTTTCTAACAAATTAATATTAAAATCCCCGCAAACAATTATTGTTTTACCTACATTACGGACTTTATGTAATGCCTCATCCATAACTTTTTCAAAAAAATCATATGATGCTGAAGGAGGTCTGTACACACTTAATACAACAAACTGCTCCAACTCCACACAAGCTATTTCTATTGTTCGCTCAACCGAGAGGCTCACTATGTCTTTGCGTTCCTTTAATTTAAACTTTTTACTAACAATAATTAAGGAGCCACCATGTATTGCATTTCCTCGACTGAACGAACTTCCTACCAAATGATTCTTAAAATTGAACATGAACTGATGGTCTTTAAGCCAGTGTTCTGTTATGCAAAGAATATCAATTTTATTACAGTTCACGAACAATTCAATCTCCAAATCTTTGCCCATCATTCCTTGGATGTTCTGGTGGACAATGTTTAAAGATTGTACATTTTTTAAATTTAATGATTGACATGGGCTTTTGCTAAAGCTATTTTTACATTCATTTAATTTCATTTTATTAACAAACATTTCGCAAGAGTTTTCCTCTTTTGTCATATAATTTAATTTAAATAATTAATTGGAATGTCAGTAGAAACACTACTGACGTCTATGTCAAATATACATTGCTCAATAGAAGCAACTTGTTTAGCCAAGTTTTTGGCTGACGTTTGAATACAATAGGATAGCGATAAAGCTATTTGTAGCTTAAAATAATTTGGCAGATAATAACTATCTCTTGTCAAATAAAAATTACTAACATAATTGTTAGTGTCAATTAAATGCATTATGTCATTTTTGCAAAATAAATGTAATGTCAGGTTAAGCTTATGTCTAATAGAATTTTCCTCCTGTGGCAAACTACTACAATAAGGTAATGTAAACAATATAATTTTCTTTACAATTAACTTATTCAAACATTCTAAACATTTTAGAAGGCTTGTTTTGTTCAGATTACCTCTATTACCAACAAATAATAATAAGGTGCTATTGGGTTTATATTTATGTTCTACAGCTTTTTTCAAAATATGTTGATAAGAAGCACCCGATATACAATAATTGATAACTGAATGTCCCAAGTCAGATAACAACCGACCCATGTTTTTACCAAATTCATCACTAAATATTACCAAGTCACTATTACAATCTGTCTTACATGGAATCTGGTTGGTTGGTATAAGTTGTGGTACATTTTTAATTGTGCACTGAGTAAGGGAACCTTTGGAAGAAACATCAATCAATTCGACAGAGGAAGAATAACATGGGATTGATGAACGGCTTGGTAACTGTTTACATTTACAATTACCTGTGAGTGAATCAATCCCTTCATTGTTACCATTACACAGGACTACCAGTTCATCAATGGCCAACATGTGTTCTTTTATTTGACCTTGTGAAAGATCATATTGCTTAGTAATAGATATAAGCGAGTCCTCTAGGTGTGCAATTTTAGTTTGTAGAATTTGTGTATCATTTTTATATTTTAAATTTTTATTGTGTAGTTGTGACGAGTATATATCTAATTTGTCAATTAAGTACAATCTTTCTCTATTTAATTTTACATTTTTAATAAAAAAATTGTGCTTCTTAACTAATTTTTGCGTTTTCTTAATGTACTTATTTATCTTAATATATTTTTTTAGTTTATTTTTGCTACAGCCAACAATCTTCACTGAGTGGTGGCTATTTTTATTTTCCTCACATGTAAGATCTATAGTGACAGTGGGCTGACTGCTAGCTGTCGCAGAAACCATGGAGGGGGCACAGACTACCAACTCATCGAACAAGCTTTGATTTAATGAGGCAGTCATATTAAGTTTAGATGTTTCCAATAAAGTAATTTTGTTATTGGCCTCATGCAATTGTTGTTTCAACTCATCTATGCAGTTCAGAGCCTGGTCATACTCTGAACTACATTGGTCGAACCTGTCCACAATGTTTTAGAGCCTGTCCCGGGCATCAATAGCATCGATATAACGGTCATTTAACTGTACCAACTCATTTTTTAACTTTTGATGCCTGTCTAATGATTCCAAAAGTTCCCTTTCGTTGTCATCTCGCTCTCTGTTTAGTTGATCACACAACTCTTTCGAAGCCTTCAATTCATTTAATGTCAGTTGGAGTTTGGACTCCTCCTGACGAGACAAGGCCTTGCGAGTCATCATTATGGGAAAACTTAAAAATTGAACTGTATAAAAGAGAAATACAAATTTTTAAATACTATGTAGGTGACAAGTAAACAGCTGTACGAGTAGTCGCGTAACCAACAAACAGAGGTTATGTTTACGTATGTTAATCGCAACTAAAGTGGTTGGAATTAAACAAGATACGTATAATAATTAACAAATCGTCAATTTATGCAAATTTATAAGATTTTAAGTGAATTAAGGGTAGGTACCATAAAGATGGCAACGGTTCACTTACATGCCGGTAACTGTCACTAAACAGTTTTACTTAAATTTTTGATTTTGCACATGAAATACACTAAAAGCGAAACGCTCACCACTAAAACACAACTTAACTTAATGATTGAATTAAAAGTCGTAAAAGGCATCTAATGGACTAAACGACTAAAGACTGCACATACATCCAACAACATAGAGCGGCGACGGGCTCAACAATTATCACGCTGAATACAATCACGTGCAGTTGTATTTTGGTAAAACATGGACTAATGAAGTGGACTGCTTCTGCAGTCCCTTTGACTAGTCCCTGATTAACCCTTTAGGGATAATAGTCGCGAATCTATCGACTGCATGTAAACGATATTTTGTCTAAAAAAAAATGTTGAATAATAATAAAAAAAAAAAAAATTACGCGTGCACAATTATAATGCACCCCACCGTATAAGTAAGCGATTCAGTTGGCTAAGCGCAAGCCAATTTTCATAAAGGGTATCCAGCGGAGTCCTTCGTTCGAAATTAGGAGGCCGCTGGCACCTGTTCGCCCGGATACCTGGCCATAGCATCGGAGGTATTTTAAACGAATCCCGGATACACTTCGGCCGTATAAAGGAAAGTAATAAAGCTGTTCGCGAAATAAGTTCAAGTGAAATCGGAGGGCTCTGGTCGAGATTGCTGTGAGTTATTTGCGAGATAACAGGATGGTGAATAAAGTAAACAAAAGGCGTTGAAGGGTCACTACCTGCTACCGTCGTAGTGTAGTAGTTAGTGTAAACCCGAGCCTAAATAGGCTGTTTCTGGGCAAGCTCGCTCCATAGTCGGCCACTTCTTAATAGGCCGGCCCACGGATAAGAATATGGCAAAGAGCAAGCCCATTTATTATTAAAAAAAAATTTAAAAAAATATCGACTGCATAAAATGGGAAGTATTTTTTCAATCTATTCAGTTTGGTTAAAATTCAGAGTTCGGTTCGGTGTGTTTGTGTTTGGAGTGATGGGTGTCGTCACTAAATTAAAACATCTCGAGCTGCTCTGTGCTTCGTAAAATCATTGGCTCTGATTGTTGTAGTAAAATGGCTGTTAAAACTCAACTACCCCCATTGGACCAGCGTGATCGGTAGTGGCCCAACTTCTTCATGTGCTGATGTCCATGTCTGTGCCCAACAGTGGGACGGTTATAAGCTGATGATGACTGTCTGCGCCGAGTTATATTTCACAGAATGTGAACGCATCTGATGATGCCTACGCAGAGAATTTACTACAAGTAAAGAATATATACACTACCGCTACAAGCATAGTATAATAACTAGAGCATAAAAAGGAGTCCAAATGAGACTCGTATAGTTGTCCTATTTTCTTAAATGCGCCATAAACATTGAAATAAAAGAAACAAAATAAGTTGATAAAAACGTCAAATGTAAAGCGAAAAATACCGGTCACCATTTATGATACCGAGGTCAAAAGCGACATACACAAATGTAATTCGAATGGTGACCAAACGGAGTGCACACTCAAACGTCATAGCACTCCTTCTATGCTTTAGTTATTATTCTGAGGCTACAAGTCACAGAACAATAACTAATGTTCTGAGCTACAAGTGAATGCTTCGGATGACAGCGCCTCTCCGCCAATCGGAGACGTCGCCGGTACCGCCGCCCCCGCACCCCTCGTCTCGCTATATAATGTCGCCTCCTAGGCCAAACGGGCCTCTTTTCAATTTTTTATTGTAAACTATCAAAATTGGAATAAAAAGTAAACGCGTAGTAGTAAAACGTAGTAGTAAGTGAAGTGTTGTAACAAAGCATTTTTATTTAGAGCACTAAATTTTAATCTTTTTTTATTTGTTTCATCGTGAACAATGACAATATACATATTGGGTATGGATACCAATGTATAAAGGCACTTAACCCATTTAAAGTCACTGTACTCGATTGAGTACGGTTAAACTTTTATTTGAATACGAAAAGTTAATAAAATAAGATAATAAAATAATTTATTTTAATTAAATTCTATGAAGGACAATATTAGTTATTCTTAAATCTTAACAAGCAAGGATTTGTTTTCAAATTTGAATCACTGTGAATCAATTAAAGCCGCGATTCTAAAAATGATACAGGTAAGACTTTTGTGTTATCATTATTTTTATATTGAATATGCAAATATCATTATTTTATGCAAAATATGATAAGAAATATTCTTGTTTAAATAAATTGAACTCGTTCAGCAAAGTAAATATTTGAATTGGTTGACTTTCGTGACGATTTATAGAAGTGTACTCGGTTGAGTACACTGACCAGAAAAGTCAGTAAAATCATGAGCTAAAAACTTTCCAATCTCATTAACAAGTATGTTTGTGTTTAGCAAGCTATTTTAGAGGACAGCGATAATGACGGCGCATATGGCTTGGCAATCACACCACCCAATCATATGTATGGTTTCTTATGTCTCCGATGTATGGATGTATGATTTTTTCATCGAATAACTCCCCAAAAACCCGAACAGGAGTGAAACTATTTTGAGCTCTTCCCCCACAGCATACTGCTTATCCAATAAAAGCAAATAGTCGAACATTTACGCCAAACGGAAGTCTTTTCCTGTTCTCAAACTTGATAATGCTAGGTATATCTGGTGGTTATGTGTGAGTCTCCATATCTTCATCAGCGCCCTCGCTTTCATCAGTGGCGGCGCTCCGTCACTAATAAAGAAGAGGACTCACCTCACCATGAGATAAACCTAGCAAATCAAGGTTTTGTCCATAATGAAAGTGCTCCTTCTAGTGATGGTGATAGCAGTAATTCAGTAGGTACTAGCTGCAAAACGACCACGGCGGCACCAGCAACATGAAAAAACTCCGGCTTGGCGCAAAACCAACCCGCTCCTTCAGCTCTCAAGAACCACAGATACAACAGATAAGCAAGATGCTGCAAAAGAAGAACTCAAACACGTCACTCCTACTCGTCCAAAAAGTCCATGTCGCAGTATTGCTCAGTACTATTGTGGCAAGATATTATAAAAAAAGCTCAGCCGTCCTCGTCTTTAGTCGAAAGTTTATCCAATGTGTAATTAATTTGCTTCTCATGTGTCCACATAATATATTTTTTTTTCAAATATTTTCTAATTTTGTGTTTTAAACTCCTTCCATTCCATTATCATAAAAATAAATAATTTTATTAAGTAACATTTTTCATTTCAGTGTGACCATTAATGGGTTAAGTCGATTGTACATATCACTTGTACCTCGTACCTATATGACATACATAGCCTTTCTAACATATTATATATCTCAATACATTCCCGAATTGATCCCACCCATAGCTATATATCTATGATCCCAACCGAACAAGAAACACTCAGTCGCCAGCGAGCACGGAACATTTCCACAAAACAGAATTTTATTACTTTTCCGCTTTCGCTGGTTTATGTTTTACCTCATCATAGATTTTTTATAACACCGCCGCCCGTTCGTAAGAAAAATGAAATTTGCATATACAGTAAGGCGTGTAAGTAAAGTCACAGTAAAAAAACGAGCGCAGTAAGTTGGCTGATTTCCCGTTTGCACCTTTCCCAAATCAATTGACATTTTACCATATTCATTTAGGTAGAAAGTAGGTTTTTTGACTGTATATAAAAGTTTACCGTGTGCTGTTGTCTACGACCCACATTGTGGGAGGGACAAGCAGTGGGACGTATTTAGGCTAGAAAAAAAAAAAAGTTAAGTAAATATATAAATCCAGTTTAAAAAATGTTATTATTTTAGTGGTGATTCCTCGT
This sequence comes from Scoparia ambigualis, assembly GCA_963921215.1. Lineage (NCBI taxonomy): Eukaryota > Metazoa > Arthropoda > Insecta > Lepidoptera > Crambidae > Scoparia > Scoparia ambigualis. Next base: position 27,194,609 of record OY992516.1, read on the forward strand.
GGGTTATGCGCTATTTATTTAATTTCTGAAAGAAGTCAAGCTTACTGAATATTTCCGCAAGCGACGTATTCACCGCGCTACACGAACCATTTATTTTATTTTCCCTGCGTAATACTGTTTCACATACATACATACATATAATCACGACTATTATCCCCAAAGGGTTAGTCAGAGACTAGGCAATGAGGACAGCAAAAGCAGTCCTCTGCCATAGTCCACTTTTCACCAAATAGCGACTGCACATGTGCTTAGCGTGACAGGCGGTGAGCCCATCGCCGTTCTATGTTGATGTATGTACGTGCAGTTTTTAGTCCGTTAGTCGCCTTTTACGACAACCAAGGGAAGAGAGGGGGTGGTAGTATTCTTTCACCGCTACGCGACATAGTTAGCTATTTTCTATCGCCAATCAAAACATAACATAGGTACAAACAAAACGTCATAAAAAAATACTGTTGAAATCAACACCCCGGTGGTTTAGTGGTTATGCGCTTCAAGGGATCCAGGGGTTTTGGAGACCCATTAACTGTAAAAAAACACTTTGTTTCAACTATGGAGGCTTTTGCCCAATCAGTGGGACACTACACTACAATCAAATTTGAACTTCATTGCTTGGTTCTAAGGATCAATATTCATTGAAGAAATTTGACAGTTTAGACCAGGTTGATCTGACGCCGTGTGTACATTATGGGCTATACTTATCAATGATGAAATTGGTAATTTTTTTTTTAATTCAACAACGGGTAAGCGCTTGGCCTCTTAGCCTTCATCTCACCTGATGGTAAGTGACGATAAGGCTGAAGGTGGAAGCGCGCTTCACCTGGAATCCTCAACCACTGAGAACTGGCTATCTTATCTATAACTGTCGTTTAATCGTTAAATAGACCTTCTGTACTTAACATATTTTTATTGCGTTCCCATTTTTACTTCAACCCACTGGCGAAGTTCTGAAAGCGCGCAGCATAATTTATTTACTTCAAGAAAGTTAGCGGGCGATAGTGGATTTTGTAACAAATGATCTGCGCTGTGGTCATGATGAACTATGAACTTTCGTCTTAGAAAAAGTTCTTACGCTCAGTCCATAGTATAAGCAAAACAGTAAGTTGTATTCGTTGACAGGTGGCGAAGCGTCGCGAGAAGTTTCTTGAGTTGAATATTCTTGAGCTTTAAATCCGACCTTTAGCTCTTTGGTTCTTTTCATACAATATTGTTACAGGGTTTGATCAGGCAGCGGAAGTTTTAGGAGTACATTATTCTGTGATTAAAGTTAAATTGTAAATGCAACGCACTTTCTCCCATTTTCTTGGTAACTTTTTGCATGTTATGCTTTCATGAGGAAAGTAATCGCTTCCCTAAGAATATTTACTAACACTGATTTTACTTACTGCAGTACTTTTGATTTTTCATTCTAAATAGTCTTTAACTGAGACGTTTCAATAAACATTGCATACCACTCACTCTTGGATTTTTTTGACAATTTTTTGACAGTAACTGTCAACGTCAAATTTGACAGAATGGAGCATAGACTATGCTATATTGTGCAATAACAATACATAAGATGAACCACAGAACCGAAATAACCAAACTTGTTCATACTAAAGTAGTCTGTAAGTCTATGAAAACACGGTACAAAGTCAAGTGTGTTTTTGTAGGTGCGGTCTCATGCGACCGCTTGGGGTTTGAGGGGTTAAATATAACATTTTAGGTAATACAAGTAACATTATATTGTTAATAGTAATAAATGTTGTTATATTTTTTTATTTAAGTAAGTAAAGTGAAGAGGTACTAAAGTGACCTAAACATACTTATTGTTCTTGCTTAAACCCCTCGCTGCGACCTTTATCCATTATCTCTATTTATTTAGGATACTATGAAATGTCGACCTACTATTTGGATTTTATACTATGTCCAAAGTTGAGAACGAGTCAGAATAGCAAAAAGCAATATGCAAGAAATAGTAAATTACGCCAGTCACTTTCCCTAAATTAATTGTTCCAACCACCTCTGCGGTCTAGTGGGAGGATTACCAGTGGGTACGAGACCTAAAGGTGCTGGATTCGTGTCCGCGTGGGTGAAAAAATTGTACCCTGTTTTATTCGCGGCAGGGATTGTCCTAAGTTCACCATTTTGTTACACAAAATAAAATGCGTTACGCATGCCAGCGCCCCTGTTATTAGACCGAATAGCATTAATTGTAGGTTTATAAAGCTGTTTTATTTTTCGCAATTTCATAGTTGCTCCCATTATACACATCGCACACTGTATACATCGCACAAAAGGTTATTGACTGATACTATAAAAGACCCTGATTTTGATAATGAAGCCGTTTGTCTATCAGTCAATAACCTCAAGAAGAAAAAATGTAAAAAAAAATACCGGGTGCCAGAAGGCCTATTTATAACGGTAAATTGGTAGGAAAAATTGAGGTCTCCCGGCGGCTCGTTAAAGGACCGTGTTTTCTCCGGGAGACTTATAGTCTGTATAAATTACCATTTTATTTGGCCAACACCCCGAATCGTACGAAAGTCCCTTATTAATAGAAAATTTATACGGCGAATTAGCTTGAGGCCTGCAGCGCGACGACGTGTTTGCAATTAGCTTGTAAGTATCCCACTGTTGGGCACAGGCATTCACACTTGAACATTATCACATTGGGAGATTGGGCTATAACCTACCACGATGGCCCAATTCGGGACGTTGTACGACAACAACCGGGATCAATGGATTTACGTAACTTCCGAAGCACGAAGTAACTCAAGATGTTTTTAATTTCAAAGTCAAAGTCAAATTATTTATTCAACGTAAACCTTTACAGGCACTTATTGACGTCAATACTAATAATAAAAAAAACCACTTAACTAATTTGTAGTTAAGACTTAACAACTTATCTAACGAGCTAGAGAATTTGAAAAAATTTTTAGAGAAGTATCTGGCATTACTGGCAATAGATTGCAAACCCAATGTCTTAGCTGCTGCACTATTGAGCTCCTCAATACAGCATTCAAAATATCAATGATCTATTTTGGGGGATAAAAATAAATAAATAAGTAAATAAACTTTCCTACACTCACACCAATTATTTAGCCCAAGAGAAGCTTCGTTAAGAAACTCGTTAAATGGTTACTAGACAACGGATAAACGTACTTAAAATACATAAATAAATACTTATTTTACATAGGTAACACCCAGACCCAAGACAATTTAGAAAAACAATAATTTCTAAATTGACCCGACCGGAGATCGAACCCGGGACCCCAGAGATGGCGACACCATAAAGGCGATCGCGTTCATATGTTAGGTAGAACTTTTTCGGGACCCCGTGGATGGTGGTTCTAAATGTTTTTTTTTTATAGTAGAAGGAGGCAAACGAGCAGGCGGGTCACCTGATGGAGAGTAATCACCGCCGCCCATGGACACCCGCAAAACCAGAGGAATCGCAGGCGCGTTGCCGGCCTTTAAGGAAGGAATAGGGTTAAGGACAGAATAGGAATTGTAAGGAGGAGAGGGGGGGGGGGGGCTCCGGAACCCTCACTGGCCGGACGGCCCAAAGCGTGCTGCAACGCAGCGTCTGTCTGAGTGGTAGAGCCACGCTGCGTTGCAAAACGAATACCACTCTCTCATGCCGCCACTACACAGTCGGCGAATATCGCCGATCGTGTGATCGTCTATATTCGCCACGATCACCGCCACGACCATAGTGTAAGCGTCTACACATTCGTCTGTAGTAGTCGTCGAACGGCAAGCGTACAAGATGCACCATATATTTAATAGCGGCATACAACCATTATGTCAATGTGGTTCAACGAAAATTTGTGAAAAAAAAATGCTTTTGCGGTCCTCATTGCCTGTCTCATAATAAATCACTATTATCCCCGAAGGGTTAGCCAGAGACTAGGCAATCAGGACCGCAAAAGCAGCCCTCTGCTATAGTCCACTTTTCACCAAATAGCGACTGCACATGTACTAAGCGAGACAGGTGGTGAGCACATCGCCACTCTATGCTGTTTAATGTATATGCAGTCTTTAGTCCGTTAGTGGCCTTTTAGGACACCCAAGGGAAGAGAGGGGGTGGTAGTATTCTTTCACCGATACGCGACACGGTATTATAGTCGTAATTATATGTATATGTATGTATGAAAGCATTATGTACTGACCCTGCAGTTGAGTTTGCTTTAAACATATTGTTCCTACTAAATAAAAGTTGAATTGGGAAGTTCCTGGGTATAAAAAAATCTTATTATGATTAATCCTTTAAAGTATTTATTATCAAAAAATATTGTGCACTACTTTTTTCTTTTGTCAATAAAGCAAAGTTATTTAATTATATTAGGTACTAGCTCAAACGGGTAGGTTACCTATTTTCTGAATGAAAGGTTTCTCTTTTGAACTACACCTGTTCTATGAACTTGAAAGTCTCTTTATTAGACCACCCACTAGCCATTTTATTGCGTATTTTTAAGTGGATAAATTATGGACGTACGTGTGTAACGCTTCACTGTCCAAAGGCGAATGAATGTTCGGCGATTGTGTGGGGCACCTCTGCAAACACCCGGCGCGAATCCTTTTGATGAGTGGCCAAAAAACCGAAAATTCACGGGTCGCAGGCGAATGCGGCGAGTATGCCCTCCAAACAATCGCCGATCACATGTAACAAGGCAACTAAAGCCTTGTTAGTTTTTGTGACCGTCTTTGTGAATGACATTCTTTTATGTTTAGTTTTAAATTTAAAATTCAAATATTTACTTGCATTATCTGTCTAGCCTCTGTTTTCATTATAGCTCTACTCTTTGATGTAAATTTAGTTCAGATTCATCCGCGGAGCTAGAATGAGCTCCTTCTAATTATTGTTTTCCTTCCGAATTATTGTTATTGCGAACAGTGCCATTATTATAACTAGGCAGTTCCAGGCATACGTCCTGATAATAACAATAAGTTATAACCTAAACCTTTACCTAATCGTGTGTGTACTAACGCTTAAATTGGGCTTCATATATTAGCTAACTATTTATTTAAAATAATATACGGCTGAACACATCGTGCTTTTATCTTCATTCTACTCCTCTTTAGCGTGTCACCCTCCGTTCCTCCACGACGTGACACACAGACGATTACGGGCATTCGTCTGAGTTCGGCGAGTGTGAAGAGGAGCCATCACGAACTATCGGCGTGAAACAATGGCACTTGTTGCAGTCGTATTTCGTAAAGTGAGTGAAGGTACATACATACAAATAATAACGACTATTATCCCCGAAGGGTTATTATTCTTTTTTCTATTATGACTCGTCATAGTGACTACATCCTGCCTGATGGTAAGCAGCCGATGCAGTCCAAAATAATGAGAGCGCTCCCCACCGTGGAATAAGCACGATAAAGAGCGCACCCATTCATGACGGCCTGCATAAATGCCGTTTTACGCCCCGCTTAAAAGACCCGGGACTGTTAGAGCTGGGAAACACATGCGCCGGGAAGAATTCCAAAGCCGAATATGGTCTTACAGCGGAACGACTTGCCAAATTTTTTGGTACGAGTACTGATAGTCTGTACAGTATGATGGTGGTTCCTAAGACCAGCACGTGTAGTCCGGGAGAGGAAAGGAGAGGGCGGGATAAGATCAGAGACAGTTAGTCAGAGACTAGGCAATGAGGACAGCAAAGGCAGTCCTCTACCATAGTCCATATTCCACCGAATAGCAACTGCAAATGTGCTCAGCGTGACAAGTAGTAAGCCCAGCGCCGCGCTATGCTATTTGTTGTATGTGCAGTATTTTGTCAAGGGAAGAAAGGGGGAAGAAACGCGCCATGGTAGCGAAGGTACCGGAAGCCCAACACCCCTTCTCACTCTTCAGTTTTCTACTCCTTCCTCAAAAATCCTACTATTTTCTCACTCTCTCTTCTCGACTCCTCTGGTTTTGTGGTTAAATTTGGCAGCAGACGAAGCGCCAAAAAGCTTGCATACATGCTGCTTATTTGATTTATTGCTTTCACCGAAGATAGTCGGGAGTTATAATAGTAAATTGAAATTGAAATTGAAAAACATTTATTGGTATCACACAACAAACACACAAATTAACAGTAATAAATAACAAAAATAAAAATAATAAAGCAATACATTGTGTGATGCCAACACTTTGCACTACTCAGTATAAGCAGCAAGCGGGGCCTGCTGCACTGGAATTCTGCTGTACCTACTTAAACCAACTTAGGTACTTAATAAAAAATAACATCAAACAAAAAAGTTGATTGAATCACAAATGGCCTAGTGAATGGTTTTAATCCCCAAATCCTCCTCATATCCTGGTAGGTACTTACTAGTTTGATTTGTACATGCTGTACATTGAGGCGGTGGATCCTGTCGTTGTTATTGAGTTATGTTTTTTGCTTTGTTATAATCTCATTGTTTTTCCTTACAGCTGCTTTGCCACTATGTATGTAAAGCCTGTTTTTGTTTAATTTTTAATGTAAAATTAGTTGTATTTTGGTTATTTGTATTGGTAAAATTACTGTGCAACTCCTTCCTTTTTTAAATTTGTTTGTCAGTGTCACTGTCAGTGTCATTTGTCATTCAGTCCGTTCCGAATTTCAAGTCCGTGTTGCGTTCTACTGTTTTTGCTCAGAACAATAACTATTTAATTGTTTTTTTAAGCCCGTTTTATTTTTTGTGAGTTTGATGTGTTTTTATTTCCGATACACAAATCTCACAAATATTAATATACTTATATTAGAAAAGAAAAGAGAACAAAACTAGTTAGCAGTAACTAAACAAACTAGAGGTAACATCTAATATTAAAATTAAAATATTTACAACTTAAAAAGATAAATAGAAAACTATAAAAAAAAAGAATTCACCCAGATCATCCCCATCAGGCAGAGTACCCAGAATACTAGCCGCATTGCCGCGCTGGATGGCGAGGCTTAGACGTTGACCCAGATAGCTGCTGGCTCTGGGGTCTCGGGTAGCTTCCACCAGTTTTTTAGAAATATCTCTAAAAAGCTGGTGGGCACCCAAACCCCACGGTCCTAACGTCTCCACCCCAAACGGCTCAAATATGAAATCTCCAGTCAGATTCTCATACTTGCGCCGTTTGAGGTTCTCCGCATTAATTGCAGCCGAGCCAGCATTGATGCATGAACTTGGAAGATGGGACGGGGCAAGCGTGTCGACACATGTAGCATCCCACACCAGTGCCCGTCCCACCCTCCAAGGTACCAGGGTCATGCCGTCCGGCCTCTTGCCATCATCGCGCGCCAGGCCGGCGGGCTCTAGTACGGCCGGAATTCCGGCAGTGACTAGAGCTCGACGAACGATGTCATTCAAAGAATGATGGCGGGCAATGCGGCCAGCGCTCCGTGTACAGGACAGCCCGTGGTGTCCGAGGGTGTCTACCGGTGCGCCACAACGACATTGATGGGGGACAATACTGGGGGCGCCAAGACGCAGGGCAGTGGCTAGGCGAAAAGTGCTGCGGTCTAGCAAAGTACCCGTGTTCGATGAGGGTAGTGCCTGCAACCAAAGACCCGACTCCCATCTCCCTACAGCTAAAAGGCGGGCACGCTCTGCGGAACTAGAAGACGTGTTGACAAGGTTATTTCGCAACAGTTCGCAGAGGGGCCCATCCCAAAGCCTTTGGGAGGAGGTGTTGTTTGGAAGATCAGAACACGGGCAAGATGCGCTCCAGGCGGCCTTGGCCTCGTCCATGTAGGGTATCAAAAAGGAATTGGATGTTCGGTCCAGTATTTTATTTGTAAGTGGTAGGGAGGCATGGACCGAGGACAAGAACGCCGGGAGAGAAACGTCAGCAGTTTTACGGATACCCAGGCCACCGAATCTAATTGGAAGTGATGCTTGGGTCCAAGAGCGGTCACTGAAGTTAATGTTTAAAATGGAAGACAGTGTATGTTTTATGGTGCTATCTAGGCTGGCAAGAAGGTCAGGAAACTTCCACAGCTGACAGCACCGCAAGAAATACGTGAACTTAGGAACGAAAAGTGAATAGCGAATTAAAGCGAAAGCCATGTGACAATTAATTTTGAAAAGGCGGTCTAATGTATCACTAAAATTTTGTAATTTTGATGATATAAAATTTTGGAAGGAATCATCTAGAATAGGAGACCCCAGGAGGTGAAGAGAACTTTCGTCTATCACTTTTAAGAGAGGAGCAACGTCTCTAAAGCTGGATATTATACCGTGTCTGTCGACGCAACTGTCCGCTATGAAAAGTTCGCACTTAGCAAAATTAAGCTCCAAACCAATGGCTTGGAACTCGCGGACTAGGATTAGGAGGTCCGAAAGGACAGTTGATGCATCGCCGCCTAGAGTCCCATCATCTAGATACCACACGTTAAATTTTGAATTTAGTTGCTCGATGACCGGGTGAATGGCGAGACTAAAAATAGCTGGGCCCAAAGGGTCGCCCTGTTGGCATCCTACGGGAGATGAGATGAGGTGTTTCTTATACAAAAGATTGGATGGGTTGTTATAACACTGCATCATGAATGGTAATAATGCAGGAGCTTTTGATTTTATTTGATCCAACATGGCGACCCTGTCGACAGAGTTAAAAGCGTTTTTAACGTCGACTTTCAATACCACATCACCGCCCTGATTAAATAAAAATGATCGGAGTGAGTGGACAGCTGCCTCACAGCCTCCTTTGCTGCCAAAACCTAGCTGCTTCGGTTGGAAGTAATTGGTTAGAAAATTTACAGATTGGCAACAAATTTTAGCTGTGAGGCGCCGGTAAGTAGAGCCAATGGCAATGGGGCGAATGCCACCATCCCTCTTCCTCAGAGCGCAGAGGTTTGCTCCGTATAAAATATCCACAACATCTTGTGCTACCTCACCCCGCAACATCAGATTACACAGGCTTGTCAACGCCTGAAGCAGGGAATCGCCTGCCTCACCGCAACAACCACTGGTGAGATCTTTAAGGTGCTGTGGGGTGAGGCCGTCAAGACCGCCCGCAGAGCCTGGAAGAAAAGAAAAGATGGCACCGCGAACGGTATCTACTAACGCTTGTATAGGTGTAGTTGAGGCGTCAACGGCGGTGGAGTTCGCAGAAATATGTGTAAGTGGTACATGCGTAGATGAGGGGTGCTTACTACGTAAGGCGGTGAGGGTTTCTGGGCAGTCAGGAGCGATCGTGTCATTAGAAAAAAGGAGCCGCGCTGCCCCCTTAATGTCTCCCTCACTTATCTTGTTTTCTACATACTTATAAATATTATAATTTGGAGAGGCGGAATAGATACTAATATTGCCATCTAAGCAGTCCGAAATGCAATTTTGCTTAACACGAGAAGTGAGGGAGGCATTATTGAGTGGATCTCTGGAAACATGCAGGACGCGGTATGGAAAAGTTAATAAGTGCTCCCAAGCCTGCCTTGTGTTCTCATGCACTGTCTTGCGAATAGTTTCGGCGAGCTTCTTGGACACTGCTACTCTCGCACCTCGCGGTATTCGTTTTAAAACTGGCACGGAATGTTTTAGTGCAGATATTGTTTGCCAAAAGGGTTGATCAGCAGCGGTGGAGTAGGGGATAGAAGCATGTGGCGTGGGTGTTGGAGCCGGTGCCGTGGCCTGTTTGTGGCATTTGCCAATGTGAATGCGCAGGCCTCTTTCACTTTTGAACAGACGGGCCTGGGGGCATTGTAAGCACTGTACAAGATTTTCTACAGACACGATCGCGTTATCAGTGGAAGTCCCTGCATCTTGGCTTTGAGTTTGCATTCGAAAACACTTATAACTTACAATATGTAACTACAAACATTAATAAACCCTAAAAAAAAGTAAACAAATAAATATAAAACAGGCTGACAGTCTTTAAGTATGGCGGGCGCAGGCGCGAAACGTCAGCAGCACTAAAAATTGTAGACTCAACGCTACACTACTACTATTGGCCGAAGCGGAGCCGTCGTCGAGGCGACGAAAGGCAGCTTGATATGTTGTGACAGAAGGAAGGTGGCATATGACGGATCACCAACGCCAAAAATCATCGGGTGCTCCTTGCTCCACAGGCGCTACAGCGGCGGCGCACGCAGTTGATAACAATAGCGCAGGCGTGGTCACAAGGCTGGATTACATGTTGCACTTCGGCTTGTCAGAATAAGCTCTCTAATTATAAAAAATAATTATTTAGTGCGAGTGTAAATGACACATTCTTTCAGTCACCGTGACGTCCAGTAATTTAATAAATGTAAAAGTAATAAATTTCACAGTTTTTTATCACATTTACCACGGACGGCGGTGATTACTCTCCATCAAATGACCCGCCTGCATGTTTGCCTGCTTTTCACATAAAAAAATAAGTAGGTATGTATAAATATACAGCATTGAAAAAAAATACCGTAGTTGGAGGAAAAGTCCCCTTAATATTGATGATGGCTAATTATACTGAAAGGAAACATTCCTTTATTTTTAAAAATAATTAAAACTGCAATTAAAGATTTTTGAAAAATCACCTGCTTGAGCCGAGAATCGAACTAGTGAAATGTGAAAAAAAAACATCCTTTCTTTTATGATACCAATCAAAGAGTCATTCATAAGGTTCAATTTCTTTTAAACAACATAGTATCATAAATTTAAGAAATACCAAGTTTTTTTTATTGTAAAGCTTACGTACTCACTATCTTATGAAAATGGCTCTCATTTTCAGCAATTCATAGGTTATGTGATCTATTTTCATTAGATTAAAGGTAAGCTTACGAAAAAAAACATTTTTCTTTAATTTAATATACTATGTTGTTTAAAAGAAATTGATCCTTATGAATGCCTCTTTCGGTTGGTATCATAAAATAAAGGGTGTTTTTTTCACATTTCACCGGTTCGATTCCCGGCTCAAGCAAGTAATTTTTCAAAAAAAATTTAATGCAGTTTTAATTATTTTTGAAAATAAAGGAATGTTCCCTTTTAGTATAATTTGCCATCATCAATATATATAAAATTTGCCATCAGTCCGCTGCCGCGAGGCATCGCGAGCGCACGGAGTTACTCGTGCGACGGTGTGTAAAGATGGCTACAAAAGTTGTTAAATGTGCTTCTTGCAACATAGTGATTTGCGAAGTCCTGGCATTTATTCAGAATAAAATAAATGTCATGGATGAAGAGGGATTGGTGCGTATTTGTTGCTCGGCGTTCACGTCTGAAGAAATAGTTGAGGCGAAACTTCTTCTTTTTAATTCTGTGTCGACCAAAAAACGGAATATATCACGAAAAAGAGTTGGTAAATCGCAACGAGATATTGATGATATCATATGCCTGTTAAAAGAGACGGACCCGGATGTAACGCCAATATTTGTTGCTCGGGAATTGCACAAATTGCCTCCTGTGACATTTGATTACCTGGACGCAACAAGGTTATTAAAGGATATAGTGGTTTTGCAAAATGAAGTTAAACACATTAAAGAAAATTTTGCAACCGCTGAGCATGTGAAACAACTGCAAGCTAGTATTGCTAAATCGGTATCTTTTCATTCTAATGTCGGCGTCGATCACTTGCAGAATATAAATAAAAAGAGAGGTGCTTATTTGCTCAATAATAGTGATAGCTCCGAAAATGCAAGCGGGCCCATGGGCTTGTTAACATTTCATGAAGAGAGGGTATCTCCAGAAAAAAGTCATATGCGGCCGTCCTCGCCACCCGCACTACCAGATTTGTCGGCGGTAAACAGCGCGCCGTTCTATGCCGAGCGGGAATTAGTGAATGAGGCCAGTACCTCGGTTTCGAACAGCTGCGTTAGCGCAGCTGAGCCGCGAAAGGAGGCCACTTTTGCGACTGTGGTTTCGAGACCGCCTCACGTTGGTGCAATCTATAATCCACCTAACGGCGATAGTAATAAGAACTGGACTTTAGTGGATAGAAAGGCGAAAACGAAGAATCGATTTAGTACAAAAATGGGAATTGCCGGTGATGACGTCAAATTTAAAGCGGCGGATATTATGATCCCTATTTTCATTACCAATGTTCACAAGGAGACTCAATCGAATGACATTGTACAGTACATACAAAACAAAACTAACGAAAAAGTTTCGTTGGTTAAATTGATTACAAAACGGGATAAGGGGCATAACGCTTATAAGTTGTTTGTGCCGAGAGTAAAATTACATATCTTTTTAGATAATACACTGTGGCCTAAGGGAATAATATTTAGAAGATTTGTGCATTTTCAGTACAAAGAAATAGACAGAAATACTTCAGAGAAAATATTAAACAATAACGATAAGAATGGCGAACAACAACAACAACAATAGTTTATCGTGTAATACATTAGTTACATTTAATTGTAAATCAATAAGGAGATCGATCGATGATATTCGATCGTTATGTGAGTCCGCTGATATCATCGCACTCCAAGAGACGTGGTTATTCCAGCATGACCTGCCATACCTCGGCACGGTGGACAGCAGGTTCGGCAGCACAGGTACGTCTGCAATTGACAGCTCGGCTGGCTTGATAAAGGGTCGGCCTTTTGGAGGAGTGGCGTTGCTGTGGCGAAAAAGTGTGTTTCCGTGCGTGTCGGTTATACAGTGTTCTAATCCCCGAATCTGTGCAGTTAAATTTGCTCTTACGTCAGTGCGATCTGTGTTAGTGTGTAACGTATATATGCCTACAAATAGCTATGAGAACTTAGCTGAGTTCACGGACTGTCTTAGCTCGCTCAACGCTATAATTGATGAAAGTGGTATTGAGACTGCATTCATTCTTGGTGATTTTAACGCAGACCCAAAGGAGTTATTTTATCGTGAGTTACAAGACTTTTGTATTGAGCAATCATGGACTTGTGCCGATGTCAGTAAGTTGAACATTTTATCAGGGACTCATACATATATTAGTGAGGCTCATGGCAGCAGAAGTTGGTTGGACCATTGTGTTGTAACTGAAGCGTCTTAGCAGTGTGTTATTAATGCTAAAGTAAAGTACGATGTGTACTGGTCCGATCACTTTCCGTTGTTCACTTATTGTAACTTTAATGCTGTTATACCAAAAGCTTTTACAAGTGACATTGTTATAAACAGAGTAAGATGGGGGGTGCGTACATCTTGTCAAATAAAGAATTATAAAAGCTTATGTCACAAAAAACTGAAATGTATTGATTTTCCTATTGATTTTCAAAAGTGTTGTAATAAGTCCTGTGACAACAACAAACATAATATTGTTATAGATAACATATATCAACAAATAATATCTGCATTGTCATTAGCAGCGGTAAAAACATTCGACTGTGGTGGTAAGCGTAGACCTGACTCTAAGAGTGTTCTAGGTTGGAATAAACATGTGAAAGATGCTCATGGGGAGGCTAGATCAAGGTTTATTGCATGGTTATCTTACGGAAAGCCTAAGTGCGGCCCTGTGTTTGATGAGATGGTCAATAGTCGTAAAAAATTCAAAGGCAGGTTAAGGTGGTGTCAAAACCACCAAGATCAAATCCGTATGGACATTCTTGCGTCCCATCATGCTAAAGGTGACTTTAAAAAGTTTTGGAAATCAACAAACAAAGTAAACCCTGTGTCTGGTCTGCCTGCGAGTGTCGACGGTGCAAGTGACCCTCTAGTGATAGCAGAGCAATTCAGGGAGCACTTTACAGTAAAATCTCCACTGGGGCCATCAAAGGTGGACAATGGTGAGACATGTCGTGATCGTTTTGATAATATAACTGTAATACCAGTTAAAATATTCTCTGACATTATTAACTCCATGACGAGAGGAAAATCACCCGGTCACGACAGTCTCAGCATTGAGCATCTTCAGAATGCGGGTCCGCACCTTCCCAGAGTTCTATGTATGCTCTTTAATTTATGTCTGGTGCATTCATACTTGCCTCGGGAACTAATGAGGACGGTAGTCGTTCCTATTGTTAAAAACAAAACAGGCGACGTGTCGGCTGGGTCGAACTATAGACCTATTTCGTTGGCGACGGTCGTAGCTAAAGTGTTTGACGGTGTGCTGAACTCTCAACTGGATACTACAATAAAAATTCACGACCTTCAGTTCGGTTTCAAAAGAGAACTTTCAACCGAAAGTGCTATACTGTGCCTGAAGCACACCGTCAGGCACTACACGGACAGGCATACGCCCGTTTATGCCTGTTTCCTTGACCTGTCTAAAGCGTTCGACTTAGTGGCGTACGATGTTTTGTGGGAAAAGGTTAGGCGTGTGGGTTTGCCGTCTGACATATTAAACCTATTTAAGTTTTGGTATGCGAACCAAAATAACTGTGTTAGGTGGGCGAATATGTACTCTGAGCAGTACAAAATGGAATGTGGTGTTAGACAGGGCGGGTTAACGTCGCCGAAGCTTTTTAACCTGTACATCGACGCACTGATCGGGGAGCTTAGTGGCGCACATGTTGGTTGTCATATCGGAAATATATGCGTCAACAACATAAGCTACGCGGACGACATGGTGTTGCTGGCCCCCTCGGTCGGTGCGTTGAGAAAACTGCTAGGTGTGTGCGAAATGTATGCCAAAACTCATGGATTACTGTACAATACCAAAAAGAGTGAGTATATGGTGTTCAAGGCTGGTAGCAAGTGTCCTACTACAGTACCACTCATACGGTTGTATGGTTCACCACTATGCAGGGTTACTAATTTCAAATATCTTGGGCACATTGTTACAGATGATTTAAAAGATGAATTAGATATGGAAAGAGAGCGTAGGGCGTTGTCGATAAGAGCGAATATGTTGGCCCGCAGGTTTTATCGTTGTTCGGACGCAGTCAAAATCACGCTCTTCAAAGCATACTGCACTTCTTTCTACTCGAGTAGCTTGTGGGTCAAATATACCAAGAAGTCGTACGACGCCCTTCGTATTCAATTTAATAATGCGTTCAGGGCACTCTTCCGGCTGCCTCGTTTTTGCAGTGCGTCCGGGATGTTTGCGGATGCGCAGGTCGACAGTTGCCCGGCTATTTTGCGCAAAAAAGCTGGATCCCTATTGCGTCGAATCCGTGGCAGCCGCAATAGTGTTTTGAAAGGCTTAGTCGACAGTGGGGACTGTCCACTGATCGCGCACATGTCCCATATTACCCGGTCTGTTCTAGTTATTAAGTACTAACATAGGAGTTAAGCTTTTGTTATACTAACCACAATATGGATCATTGTTGTCCGATAAATAAACATTTAATTTAATTTAATTTAATATTAAGGGTACTTTACCTCCAGCCACGGTCTTTTTTTTCCATCCTATATATCACAATCGAAATTCGATTTGCAGAAAGTAGTGGAATATTAAAATTATGCTTAGCGAACCTTCAAATATATTGAAGGACCGCTTCCACCCGAAGTCCTATCGATGTCGTTTCGCCCCTCATGTGCCCCGAAACCTCTTGACCAAGAGTTGCCTACACTAAAGGGCTCGCTAAGGGCCTTCGGAAAACTTGTTTTCTTTCCAAAGTCCTCAGAAGTTCTTTTTAGAAATGGCGTAGGTAGTTGAAACGTTGGATATAAAAAAATGAAGAATGAAAATAGTAATGTGTATCATCATCATCATCAGCCTATACTCGTCCACTGCTGGACATTGTCCTCTCTAAGAACACGCCACTGAGCACGATCCGCGGCCACTCTCATCCAGCTCTTGCCAGCCACCTTGCGAAGATCGTCGCTCCACCTTGTCTGAGGGCGTCCTACGCTACGCTTGCCGATACGCGGTCTCCACTCCAGAACTCGTCTACCCCAACGGTCATCGGTTCTGCGACTGATATGGCCGGCCTAATTCCACTTTAGCTTGCTAATCCAGTGGGCTATGTCGATTACCTATTAATGTGTATCATAAATGTATATTTTGAAGTATGAAGTACCCTTTACGGCAGGCACGTAAGTCGTTGGTCCCGGTTGTTCACTAAGGTGGCAGGCGTTAAAACCCACCAACCCGCATTGGGCCTGCATGGTGGGGTATGGCTTAATGTCCCCATGTACCGTAGTCCATGTTGAAAGCCTGTGCCCAGTAGTGGGACCTTTAAAGGATGATGATGATGATTACTTTAGTTTAATCGCGTCTGTGGTTTTGTGGTTTAAGTATGAGTACTTAGAGTTAAAATTCAGCGGGGTACAATATATTTTTTTTTTTCACGTGGCCTTTCATCACATTTAATGTTTAGTTAGGTTAAGACAAGGTCGATGGAAATACCATATTAATAAAAAAACACAACACCGTTTATTCCATCAAAGTATAAATATTACGTATTACTCAGCTGGTTTACTGTTAATAATTTACAGCTAAATGCTAAAAAAAAACAAATGTATTAATTTTACACTACCAAATGTTAAGACCGAACAAACTGATGTAAGGATAAAAGGTGATAAATTAGATTTGGTAGACTTGACTGTTTTTCTAGGGATAACCCTTGACTCAAAACTTCAATGGAATCCTCATATATCGAAATAGGCCGGCAAACTCAGTTCTGCTGCTTACGCCATTAAAAAAATTAGGCAATTAAAGGACGTTGAAACTGTTAAAACGGTTTACTTTTGTTATTTTCACAGTGTCATGTCATATGGCGCCCTACCGTGGGGAACAGCGGCTGATGTTGAAACTATATTCATTTTACAGAAACGGGCAATAAGAACCATCTATAGACTAAGCTCACGAACTTCTCTTAGAGATATTTTTAAAGAAGTTGGTGTTCTTACAGCTGCATCTCAATATATTTATAATTGTATAGTTTTTGTGCGTTGCAATATTAACTCATTCACTAAACACGGTGACGTACACAATTTCAATACTAGAAATAAGTCAAAACTTATGATGCCCCTGTTCAGGTTACAGAAGGTTCTCGGCTCTTTCTTGGGGCAAGGTATACACTATTATAATAAAATACCAAGTACTGTACTAGAATTACCTTTAGATAAGTTTAAAAATCATGTAAAATCTTGTTTACTTAAGAAAGGTTATTATACAGGTAAGGAATATTTAGAAGACAAAATAGCCTGGTAATGATAAAATAATCACATTATATTTTAAAGTCCATTTTCTTTGTAACAAACTCATTTTACTCTGGTATGATAGCCTTTTATCAGCAGTGTCTTACAGACAATAGGTACCTACTCAAAACTTTGTTGCGTTGACTAAATGTTTTCTTGCTTGCTTCATTGGAGTTGCTCGAGTGTGTCATGCTCTCTCAAAGTGTCTCTGCGGTGGTGGCATGTGCGTCGGGTCGTTACGTTCCCTAAAACATGGTTGAGCGAAGCGATGGCTGATTCACATGTCATACTCGTGAACGGGTGCCGCCTGTTGAGGCTGGTCTGCTCTTGCTAACTTATTTTTATTATTAGTATATTAGTAGTTGTAGTCTTACTTTTATTTTTCTGTACTGTAAGACATTGATTACATTGATTATTTTATATTGATGAATACCTGAACTTTTTATTTTTATTAATATATTTTTTATTTTTATGTCCTTGTAGTTGTTTTATGTTTTTATTATTATAATGGAAAGTGCCCTTCTATGATAGGGAGGGCATTTTTCAATTCTAATTGACGCTGTAAAAGAAAGGTAGAAAAGAAATGCCCTTGCTGAGTTTCTTGCCGGTTCTTCTCAGTACAAGGCTCCCGCCCCATAGTTAGACTTACGAACCGATGGCATAATGACATTCATAAGTGCTGTAATCTAAACATGGCCTAACCTGAATAAATGATATTGAATCTTGAATCTTGAATCTACGGCTTCGAAGATACTTAGTCTTGTTAGCCATAAAGAGGTAGTTCGTATTTGTCATTTTAATTGGGTTTCAAAACAATACAAATTATATAATTAATTTTAAGACTTTGTTTTTGTTAGACTCGTACAAACTATTCCAATTTCGAGAAATTGAAATAGTTCCGAAACAAAAAGCTTATTGTACAATTGATCCCTCTTCGCTTACAACTTGTTGGACGTACTTGAAAACTGAGACGATAAAGGTCGATAATAACATAAATTCGGTTTACTAATATATTTTATCATGATTATCATCAGTATATAAACGTCCCACTGCTGGGCACAGGCCTCCTACGTGCAGAACCGCTCGTGAAGATATTGGTCTCTTATTATTTTGTTCTTGCCAACGCTTTATATGATTTGACGTTATCACATCATGCAAGTCATATAACATTTTAATAATATTCTTAAAAACATAAATATTATTACTTAGATGACGTCTTTACTTCATAATATAAGAAATTTCTACGCTCAGACCAATTATCTAGCCCAAAGATAAGTTTTTTTTTTAAACTTGCTTAAAATGTTCAATTAGACAGGATAAACAAGAGGGTTTACGCATTCCGGTTTCCCATACAAACTTCCAAGTCGAAATTTTGAAAACCAATGAGCCAATTTTAATGAAACTTTGCATGCTAAAGTAACATAAAAAACTTGGAAGTTTCTATGGGTATCCGAAATGCGCAAACCCTCTTAATATAAATAGAAAAAACCGTGTCGCGTGGGGGAAAAATAATACCACCCCCTCTCTTTGGTGTCGTAAATGGCGACTAACGGACTAAAGACCGTGCGTGCACATACATCCAACAGCATAAAGCGGCGATGGGCTTACCACCTGTCATGCTGGGAACATGTGCAGTCGCTATTTGGTGAAAGGTGGACTATGGTAGAGGACTGCTTTTGCTGTCCTCATTGCCTAGTCTCTGACTAACCTTTCGGTGATAATAGTAGTGATTATATGTATGTATTATTTGTATTATTATATACCTAACAGTTTTTTTCTAATTTAATACAACAGGAATTGAACCCAGGACCTCAAAGATGGTGCGACGCCAGAACCAGCTGAGTAGGTACAGTCACCAGCATTAAGATATGATGATGCAAAGATATCTGATGACTGATCATTGGTGGAAGGCATATTATAGGCATATACGAGGTCTGTTCAAAAGAAAAAGTGAATTTTGAATTTTCGGTGTACATTCGATTAACGAATTTTTTTATTGTTATGTTGGTACACATAATTATATATCATATGTTGGCATTATCAGCCAATTTGGATTAGAAGTTTGTTGTTAACAACTAAAAAGGTTACTCATGTTTTTTGTGTTCTTCGATTTTTGACTGTTGAAAAAAATGGATCAAAGAATATGTATAAAATTTTGCGTTAAAAATGGAATAAAGTGCTCCAAGGCACTTGAAATGTTGACTGTGGCATTTGGCGAGTCCACTTTGTCTCAAAAAAATGTTTATAAGTTATACAAGCGCTTTACAACAGGCCGAGAAGATGTTGATGACGTTGAGCGTCCTGGAGATGCAACCACGTCAACAAGCGAAGAATACATCGAAACAGTGAAAAAAATTGTTTTGGAAAATTGTCGAATCACTATAAAGGAAGTTGCAGAGGATGTTGGCATATCAATCGATTCATGCCATGCAATTTTCTCGAATGTTTTGGGCATAAAACGTGTGGCAGAGAAGTTTGTTCCGAAATTACTAAATTTTGAGCAAAAGCAACGTCGCATTAGTATCGCTCAGGAGTTGTTGAATGACGTCAACGACGATCCAGGTTTGCTCAAAAGGGTCATAACTGGTGACGAAACGTGGGTATATGGTAATGATGTTGAAACCAAGGGCCAATCATCCCAATGGAAGCGGCCAGATGAGCCAAGGCCGAAAAAAGCACGCCAAGTTCGATCAAATGTTAAGGTTTTGCTCACTGTTTTCTTCGATTACAATGGCGTGGTGCATCATGAATTCTTGCCAACAGGTCGTACGGGTAATAAGGAATACTACAAGGAAGTTATGCAACGTTTGCGTAAAGCAATACGGCTCAAACGATCGGAATTGTGGAAAAACAAATCATGGATTCTGCATCACGATAATCCACCAGCTCACATATCAATGCTTGTTCGTGATTTATTGGCCAAAAACAACACCGTAATCATGCCTCAACCACCGTATTCACCAGATTTGGCTCCCTGCGACTTTTTCCTATTCCAGAAACTGAAGAGACCGATGAATGTAAAGCGTTTTGCCACAATTGATGAGATAAAGTCAGAATCGAAGAACGAGCAGATGGCCATACCGAACAACGCATTTCAGAAGTGCTTCGAGAATTGCAATAAGCGCTGGCATAAGTGCGTTATATCTGAGGGGGATTGCTTTGAAGGGGACAAAATAGATATTGATGAATAAATAAATACTTTAAAAAAAAAAATCAAAATTCACCTTTTCTTTTGAACAGACAGTGTATATGCCTTCCACCAATGATCAGATATTTTTGCATGCCGTTGATATTCACATCTTAATGCTGGTGACTGTACGTACACGTATACTACGAGACAGAGAATCCATCTGTCTACGTGTATATTCGTATTTGTAAGCGTTTAAAGTATTCGATCATCGACAATTCCATAGCGGCACAATTCGTTCCAAAAACAATTTTATCGAAAAAATAATATAATATAAATTGCATCAGCTCTATTTATTATTTAAAAATAGCCTCGTACTCTGTAGTTCTGTTTTACGTTCAATGGAGAAAGGAATTGTGTTTTGTTAATATTTTTAAAACAACGTTATGCTGGTCTGGTGGTAGGGTTACCTTCAAACCTATTTCTGCTGTCAATCAACAGTGTGAAGTATTCCGGTGTAAAAGTCAAAGTAAAATCATTTATTACACTAATACACTAATTGTTATTAAAGAAACTATTTAAATTTCCAAAATAATTTTCGGACTTAAGAGAGGCTTTAACTACGAAGTCTTCTAAATTGTCTACGTTTTTCTTGTCTTCTCTGTACTTCGAAAGGCACGTTAGGCCATTAGTCTCGGTTGTAGTTAAAAGAGGTCACAGTGTATTGAAATTTCTCTAAGCTTTACAGGGTCAAAAACGTCCAAACGCGAATCCATAGGTCCAGAATGACAAAATGTAGCAATTGAATCATGACACCTAATTTTGCCTATTTAACAGTTGGTTTTAAACGATTGAACGGTTAATTTTAAAATAATTTATTGTAATTACAATTAATGAGTATTTTGAAGAATTGAGTTTACACCTACTACTTACAACAAACTATCAAAATAATTCAAAAGTTAGGAATTGAGGTAACCTTTAGCGTTTAGCGAATTTAACTTTGCACACTCACGCGACAAACTCCACCTAACCTCATTCTAAGTTAACTTAAAGCTTAAACAAAGCTACGACCACGCGCGGTTACCGCGAATTTTATTACTTAGTTAAAACCACTTTAGTTTAACCTAGACTCTGGCGTACAATTTTAACCGCCTATAAGATCTAGTGGTGGCCCACCGGAGTCAGATCTATAGTTCCTAGGTTCAATTCCTAACGGGAGTAAGTACCACTTTTGTTTGACTTGGGCTTTGTCGTATAATTTTAAACGCCTCTAAAGTTTAGTGGTTAGACCGCCGGGGTCAGTTTTATATCCCCGAAAGATTAGTCAGAGACAAGGCAATGGGGACAGCAAAAAGTCCTCTACCATAGTCCACTTTTCAACAAATATCGACTGCCATTCGCCATTCTATGCTGTTAGATGTATGTTCAGTATTTAGTCCGTTAGTCGCCTTTTGCGGCACCCAAGGGAAGAGAGGGGGTGGTATTATTCTGTCAACGCTACGCGACACAGTTGGTAAGTTAAATGTTAGTTAGATAATAAAGATACAGATAAAATATGCTTTATTGTACACCACAGGAGAGGAGCTCGATGGCGCAGCGGCTAGCGCGTTCGGCTTGCGATCTTGCCCGCTAAGCAACTTTCGCAATGCCGGGTCGCCTGATGGGTGACCATTAAAAACATCTCGAGCTCCTCCGTGCTTCGGAAGGCACGTTAAGCCGTTGGTCCCGGTTGTTGTCGTAAGATGACAGTCGTTAAAACCCACCAACCCGCATTGGGCCAGCGTGGTAGGTTATGGCCCAATAACCACACGTGCTATTGTTCACGTGGGAGGCCTGTGCCCAGCAGTGGTACGTTTATAGGCTGATTATGTACACCACAGAAAACATACAAAAGGACAAACACATAGTACATACAATTGGCGTCTTATCGCTAAACAGCAATTTCTTCCAGGCAACCATGTTGAACTGGATAGAAGGAATAGTTAACAATTGAAAGGGCAGTCATGGTGTTTATAATTTATACAGATTTAAGCATGTCCAAAAATCATACCTAAATACCTAAATAAATAAATACTAAGTTTTCTTAACAGGAATTAAAATAATAAAAAAAGACATTGACAGTGACAGGTAGTGCTCTTTAACATGTCGCCTAAAGCTGTCCAGAGATTGTGTATTGCATGCTTTATTTCGTTAGTTAGTTAGTTGTAATTTTATTAGTTTTTGACGTCAATAAGTGCCTGTAAAGGCTTATGTTGAATAAATTATTTGACTTTGACTCTGAAACATATTTCTATATACGACTACATGATACCAAGCGGTGCTAATGCAGCGGTCAGCCATTTTATGATGCAACCTTTGCCCCGCCACAGGCTCCATTCGAATTATCCGCCATCTTGCCCGGCTTCCGCTTCGAAATAGGAAAGTGGGGAGCGGTATCGCTTACGTCACTTCCGTTTTAGACTTTATTCAATGTGTTACTTTGTGTGGAGAAGCAAATGCAAAGGGAAGCTGTGGTATCTGCCTAGCTTTCAGGGCAATGGGCGTGATGGACGTATGTAAGTATATAATTCTATGTGTTTCATTCGAAACCAATTTATACTACTGAATATAATTATATATTGTAATTTATTTATGACGGTTCTCCGTAGAACGATGTTATATACCCTTATTTTTATTCGTTTTAATGAAATCAAGGGTGAGTTCCACCCATGAAACTGAACAAAAACAATACTATTGTCGTTAGCTGATCGGACAGTTTTGTATGGGAGGTCGAATTTTTTTTGTCATTTTTGCACATAGATTACTTGGGGAAAGTTGTTCAGTTTCATGGGTGGAATGAACCCTTATTTCTTAAAGAAAAATAAAAATTAAGGGTGGATGAATAAAACAAAATGAATCGCTAAAGGGGTTGCTAAACGCAAAACTGGAGAGCGACTTGCTCGACCGATTTAACAGTTTTTTTTTATTGTTTGTAACGGTATGGACGACGTCTAAATGAAAAATAAAATTGGTAATACGTCACGAGACACAGGCTGTTCACGCGGATGAAGTTGTGGGCGGGCTGCTAGTTTTGTAATAAAACATTAGCATGTTACCGATCTCCGAATGATTTTTAGAGAAATATTGTAAGACAAATAAACTGTTGCTATCATCACTTTATTTTGATTTCAATATATCAGGTAATATATTTGATATTTGTTTACAGAACGAAAAAATATGGTTTAATTTTGGAGTGATATTTTTTTTGCAAAAGGCGGGAAATGTGACGTCATCTGCAAATTCAAAAAGAATATGGCGCACCTGCTGTCATTATTTTTGACATTTAAATTCCAAGACTGAGGGGTTAAGTAGCTGATAAAATGGGTGTTTCTCCTACTGTTCTAGGCATATTGTGACTGAAGTGTGTGGTTTACATGTTTCGAAAAATACCTTCTACGTCCAAACTTACAAACGTTACCTGTTTAGAATATTAGTTTAAATATCTATTTGCATTTTGCATGGAAGAAACTGGACTATTCCAGGAAGTCCGGAACTTCCGGGATCAAAAAAAAAATGTTATTTATTTTGCACCTTCATTAATTTTTGGGCGCAGCGGCGCAATCAAACACAACCTCCGTCGCGGCGACATTAATTCGTATCCCTTAATGAAAACGCCAAAAGTTGAAAGTAATTTGCATCAAAAAAGGAAGAAATCCTCTAAAGAGTTCGGGAAAGTTGCAAAATTAAAATTAAGATTTAACGTGTTTTTGCTGGGGACTGGGTCCAACTTTGTTTTTTTGTTTCGTCCGCGGCAACCACCGCTTTCTCAACACTAATGTAATTGTCTCTTGACTTTTAATAACTTTGTTTGTTGTCACAGCCTAACTTTAAAGGGCTTTGAGGGCTCTAAATATTTAATTTGAGACGGCTAATGAACAGGGATGTTTCGAACTAAACTTTTTTATTTACTAACTTTTTATTTTATTTTATTTGGGAAGCTAACGTTACGTGTGAAAGTACGTATGTTTCATTACATCACGTTAAAATATTTTACATCGATGCTAAATTATTATTTTTTCTTTATTAAATATTTTATGGACATCTGTACAGAGGCGGACTTAATGCCTTAGGCATTTTCTTCCAGTCAACCATAGGGTGGTGCATTGATATAGGTATATGTGGTAGGGTGCACAGCTAAAATGGAAATGTGGTAAATTACATACACTCTCTTTCCTTGGGTGTCGTAAAAGACTAATGAACCAAAGACTGCACATAAATCCAACAGCATAGAGCGGCGATGGGCTCACCACCTGTCGCGCTGAGCACATGTGCAGTCGCTATTTGGTGAAAAGTGGACTATGGCATAGGACTGCTTTTGCGGTCCCATTGTCTAGACTCTGACTAACCCTTCGGGGATTATAGTCCTGATTATATTATGTATGTAATATTTACTATGCCATTGATTTTGAGGTTACTTTGTCCGATAATAAAACAATCTGCCATTATTTGAAAATATTTAACTAGGTTCGACTCCCGGTTGTGCATGAGACTGTATGAAATTTTGAAGTACAGTTACTCGTAAAACTTTTGTAACTTTTAGTAATTGATAACACAACCAAATATTGTTATTCCGCCAGCGCATCGAAAGTTTTTGAAAGCCTTTTTATGTAAACTTACTGATAAATACGTGATCATAAAGAGAAATCTTTGTATGGAAAGGGTTTCGTTTCTTTAAAGAGTGGAGCGCTTTTGCTTATCTAAGGAAAGGACAAAACTTAGGGGCTAAAGCCGTACCGTTTGTTTTCGATACAAAATTTGGATCTCTTGAAAAGGACTTAGCCAGGCTGTAGAATGTTCTTTCTTCAAAATATTTGCACTTAATACAAAATTCAAATTTACTAAAATACCTAAATTAGTCTACAAAAACGGAGCTTTTTTTCAATTGGTTTTGTTTTTGTTGATTTATGGTGTCTAATGGAACTTGAATTATTTATACAGCCTGATTTAAATATAAAGAGGGTTATAATTATAAAAGAGTTTTTTATAAGTAATGATTAAAGAGGGTATCTTTATTATCGAAATTTTGCATTCATAATGCATAATTAATAAATATAGGATGAAACGTTTACTTGAAAAAAATCAACCAGTCTCAGGAAGCTCGAATGGGATTTGAACCAAGACCTTTGGATTGCCGGTCCACTGCCTTAACCGCTGCGCTACCGAGACCCCAAAAGACACGTTGATTTTTTTTCTAGTTGTTTGCAATTTACGCTGTGAGCCAGCGGTATTACGTCACTGTGATTCCCATATACCCATTCGAGCTTCCTGAGCCTGGTTGATTTTTCCTAAACATTTTATCCTATAAAACAGGGTGTTAATAAATCCTATCCTAGGTCTAAAAATCAACGTCAAGCAAACCATAGGTAGCCTCCACATCGGATAAAACGCAAGCTTGTAACAGTTATCAGAAAAATCTGGTATAAAATCTCTAGTCATCGTTCTACGTTACCGATTTACTGGGTAAATAGAACTCGTTTAGTGCTCTTTTAATTTGTGTTTGAACGATACTACCTATACAGTCTCGCGAATGCTGGCAGGCAATATATTTCTCATTCGGGCTGCTTGTGCTATAAAAAAAGTTGCGAAAAACATTTCATCACGGTAGCTAACGGATATTGATACTTTCCAGAACTTTGAGTAAGCACTTAAGGGTTTAAGTTAAGGTTTTATTGATTGCATTCGTTTCAAATCAGTTTATTGCAAACTGCAAATATGGTTAGATAGGTTAGGTATAATAGGCTACGTGCCATATTATGTGTTGTAGTGGTCAATATATATAGCAAAATCCGCATTATGTGATTCGTATTTGATGAGGTTTGTTTGCCCAGGTTCACGCTCACTCTCTTTTAGGTGGCATTTGTTTTTAACTGTGTCGCGTAGCGGTGAAAGAATACTACCACCCTCTCTCTTCCCTTAGGTGTCGTAAAAGGCGACTATCGGGCTAAAAACTGCACATATACTTATCCAACAGCATAGAGCGGTGATGGGCTTACCACCTGTCTCGCTAAGTACATGTGCAGTCGCTTTTTGGTGAAAAGTGGACTATGGCAGAGGACTGCTTTTGGTGTACTCATTCCCTGTCTCTGACTAACCCTTCGGGGATAATAGTAGTGATTATATGTGTATGAATGTGTGTATCACGGGAATCCATCATTTTAACGCAATTCCTTTCATCGATTTTCATTCCCCATAAAACGATTCGCAGAACTTATTATAGAATATTCAACAAATATAACAAATTCTAGAATTAGATTACATCGCAATTTCATTTCCTCAAATATTAATTATCTACAAACCCAGTTCATCGTTATTTCTTTTCATGTTTTATACATTTTCTCGAAATAATGTTACATCGAAGTTTTGTTACCCATATTTTTGTTTTATCGTAAGTTTCAGTTTGCAGAATAATTGAAACATCAATTTTTACTTAAATAAATCAATGTACATCAAAAATACGATTTCATGCAATTAATTAGTTCTGTGCGTAATGTCTTTTTATTTCATAAAAGTCATAGTTGCAGGCATGGTTTATAAAGTATAATTGTATATTTCCATAAATTTATTTTATTATTACTATGATGTATACTTACGTACGTTAAGAAGTAAGTTTGTGCTTAAAAAGTCAGTGACAGAAACGAATCGCGGCAAAACTGACTCCACGTAGTCTTGTCTGCCCTACGGTAGAGTGTAATTCAATCCCGCGTAGACGCGGAGGGGCGAGGCGGCCCACGAGCTGAGGAGCAGGTGGGTATAACGCTCGCCGCCGTGGCTGAGGCTGGCCGGCGAAGCCGACCAGCAAGCCGAAGCCGCGGTGGTGAGCGAAATCCATCTGCGACGATAAGCTCGCGTGGGACCGCCGGAGCCTCGCAGCGCCGGAGCCGTGACAGAAAACATGCCTGCTGCAAGCTTGCCTGCATACTACATGCTTGCCTGCATGCTGCATGCTTGCATGCATGCTGCGTGCTTGCCTGCATGCTGCATGCTTGCCTGCATGCTGCATGCTTGCCTGCATGCTGCATGCTTGCTTGCATGTTGCATGTTTGCCTACATGCTGCATGCTGCACGCTGGTTTGATCATATTATCAATAAGTTTTATCTTATTGCATGTATGCTTTTTGAATATTATGTCTTCTGAACATTATGGCAAATAAAAAATATGCCTTTTGGTACTTACGCTTATCAAAATTTTGCCTTTCTATGGTTATGCCTTTTCAATTTTGGCCATTTATGTTATGCGTTATGAAATATTAATATAGAACTGACCGCAACACAATTTATCGTCAAAGGCGAATGCATCGTTCGATGAAATGTTACTGCGATAAAAAAGTGTTAAGTGAAAAAGTATTATTGGTTCCGATACATATTGTAATGTGTTTTTACGAATAGTTACATCGATAACTTAATACTTTTATAAAATGTAAGTTCGATATACCGTTTTTCTGGTAATGAAAACAACTTTAAAAGTTTTTTTTAAAGAAACGTTTTTTGATGATATTAAACAGCGATGATTAACTATTTAATGAATTGAAAAAAATATATATTAAAAATCGTGGAAAAGTTTTCGGTAAAATGAAATTCGATATCAAAAAAATCTGTATTCTAATAGACACCCGTGTATCACTTCACATCAAGTTAGAATTAAGATGAAGGCTTAGTGCTCTTTTTTTTATCCTTCTCTCTTATCACACTTCACACTAATATTATAAAGGCGAAAGTTTGTGAGTGTGGTGTCTGTTTGTTACTCTTTCACGTAAAAACTACTGAATGGATTTGGATGAAATGCGACATACAGATAGTTTATAGCCCGGATTAACACATAGGATACTTTTAATATCGATATTTCCAAGGGAACGGGTACCACGCGCACACAATACAAAAAAATATATTTTAAAATAGGAGACCAATGCACAGTGGGACAGCTTATAAGCTAAACATGTAGCAGGTATTCCCTTTGCACAGTATTGTTATAAGTATAGCCCCTTGTCTGTCGCGACTCACGAAAACTTCTAGAGGTTACAAGCAATTGAATTTCTAATTTGTCTGATTTTTCGGCAACTGATCACTTATGCTAATTACTGAATAGTTTTAAATGCAGATGATATTTCTCACTTCCGTGGTAATGGTTCGTGTACTGAAAACTTTTTGCTCGTTGCCTTTAGTTTATTCAGCATCGGTGATGCCCATCTCGGGCGGTTCTGTTTATCTGAATGTTACTGCTAACTTTGACGGTTACTTAACGAAACATTCTGTTGGCTGTCACTTTTATGAGTAATGGCGGTGCGCCGTGACGCTACTGGCGCTGCAGACTATCTGTTTTTGTTATTAAGTTATGTCGCGATACGATAAAATGTGGGGAATATTATCACGCTGTTTATGTGTGATCTGCGTAGGATTCGTAAGACTGTGTTGTCTAAACTTATGTACCATCCTCCTCCATAATTATTTGTCCTTATTGCTGAGGGTCGTGTCCACCTTCATATGTGGCGCTTGGTGATGGAGCGCCATCTGGACCGGTTGCCGGCGATGTGCAGATTATCATGCACAGGGGTATCCAAATCGGTGAGGATTTGATCGGGCCAATAAAACATAAATAAAATTTAAAAAAATGACATACATACAAGAATTTTATTTTATATGTTTTTTATATCGTTCAGTAACGTTAATAGACACAATTTTATTTTTTTTGGAATTAATTTATTATTTATTTTATTGGTCCGGCACAATAAAAAATAATTCGTGGATACCGGGCGAACGAAAGGTCACGTGTAACGTAAAGGTAACCTAAGCTAGTTATCCTGTGGTATCGTAATGTGTCAGAGTTCAATTGCGCGCTCCCAGTCGATTGACCACGATTTATGGTACTTTTATGGATATGTTTGATCAATTTTAGTTTCTTTATTTTTCACTTAAAAAAATCTGCAGCTCTAGATTAAGTTACTCTATAATTCAAAAAAATATGTGCACAGATAAAAAGAATCCTGTATTTTCACCCCCGAAGAGGCAGGCAATGTGGACCGCAAAATTAGTCCACTAGCTGTCACAGCCCACGTTTCACCAAATGATAACGTAAAATTTTAAACACTAAAAAAAGACGACCACCTCAGGCGGGATGCGAACCACGCACCTTCCGCATTCCGGGCGGCTGCCTTAACCACTTGGCTACCGAGGTCTGGCTTTCAACCGTCGAAATTTGTCAGTGCTTGATGCATGTTTTAGTCAACATTGCTTCATCAAATCTTAGAAGTTTTCACCTCTGAGAGTTAAGGCAGCCGCCCGGAATGCGGAAGGTGCG
The DNA here is from genome assembly GCA_963921215.1 of Scoparia ambigualis. NCBI lineage: Eukaryota > Metazoa > Arthropoda > Insecta > Lepidoptera > Crambidae > Scoparia > Scoparia ambigualis. The sequence goes on from OY992516.1 coordinate 27,223,978, forward strand.
TGATTCGATTCCCGCCTGAGGTTGTCGTCTTTTTTCAGTGTTTAAAAATTTACTTAAGTATATTAAAGTGTTAATAAAACGCTAAAATATATAAAAAAAAACATTAAAATGATAACGTGTTGGGGGCGTTGAATGGGGCAGAGATTTCTATTAATGATCCGCTACCTGCGCACCAGAAAAATGAAATTAACAATATGATATTCAAAACACAACAACACAATTAAAATCAGAAAACAAATACACTCACAATCAGGCGAGATCGAGGTCAAGATTCTTACTAAGAATAAAGAAAATAAAATAAAAATAAACAGGAATAAATAAATTTATATAAAACACATTTTACGGTCAGAAGCAACAATACCTTTTAAATAACAGAATTTGTAAGGTCTACAAAAGAGTAGTTGAGGTACTTGCAATAAAGAACGAGGTTGAACAAAAAAAGTAAATAACGAAAATCGGCAAAAAAGAGACTCTTGTTAAGTTTTACCATGTGGTGAGTCCTATATATTAAGTGGGACTCATAGCACACTCATAGCCCCAATTAAAACTGTTGTTTCGTGTTTTATGTGTCTTAGGTATAGCAATAAAATACTTGCAAATTAATCGCTTTGCTTTGTTACGTTTCGTAGCTCTAAACCATTCCCAGAGCGTCCTTCCTACTATGATAGATGTATACGCGGGTGTAATCTAATATATTTGCGCCATTTTCAATATAAGTGGCACCTAAGTGTCGCTTAAGTTAAGGACTGCTGGCAATTAAGCTAATTGTCTTTATTAAGGATGAACGCTTTCATCAAAATGTGAAATATTAGGGAGCGTAAATTTAGAAATGTGTTCCGTTTCGCGCTTAGTTAAGCTTGATAGATGTGTGCTTTTAGTTTAAAATGATTATGTTACAAGCGACCATCTGTGACTTATACGATAAATGTATCAAGACTCATTCTGTATATTTAACATTAACACAATAAAAGTTTGAATGAGAATATAATTTGAGGTGTGTTGCGGTTGACTAAAAGAAACTACCTTCCCCTCTTTTCCTTTGGGTTTCGTATAAGGCGACTAATGGACTAAAGTCTGCACATACATCCAACAGCATAGAGCGGCGATAAGCTCACTACTTATCACGTTTAGCATTAGTTTAGTCGCTATTTAGTGAAAAGTGGACTATAGCGGAGGACTGCTTTTGCTGTCTGCATTGCCTAGTCTCCGACTAGCCCCTTTGGGTAGAATAGTCGCGAATCTGTATTATCTAATAATTTAAGAAAACCATTTGCAGTTTACAGTAACAACCAAAAATACCACCTACAAACCTCGCCAATACATCTTCTACAAGGCCACACTTGAGGTAAACTTAAGCGCTAAGTGACAGTCGACTTAGTGCTCGAGTTAGCCACAGACAGAAGCAAGTTAAGTCTCTAAGTCAAGCTATTCCGGCAAGCTCAGGTTGAGTTCTCGAACAGATCAGAAACTTACATTGGTTTACTTTTAACGAGAAACAGTTCTTGTGTTGGGGAAATATGTTTTGTAAGAGCAACGCCGAATGGGTACACAAGCGACTCGAACGGAAAGAAAATGCATTTGTATTAGTTTTTACTATGTTTCAAATCTGATACTAACTTTACAAGGAAACCAGAACTACTTAGGACTCGACTATATTTCTCTACCTGTCCGAACACAAGATTTATCATCATCATCAGTCATCATCACCAGCTTATAAACAGTACTTATAGATAAATAAATTCTTCAGTTAGGAAGTCAGGTTATGGTTCCCGTTCCCGTGGGAATATCGAGATTAAAAGTATCCTATGTGTTAATCCAGGTTATAAACTATCTGTATGCCGAATGTCATCCAAATCCATTCAGTAGTTTTTACGTGAAAGAGTAACAAACATCCATCCATACGTTTCCGTGGGAATATCGGGATAAAAAGTATCCTATGTGTTATTCCAGGTTATAAACTATCTGTATGCCGAATTTCAATCAAATCCATTTAGTAGTTTTTACGTGAAAGAGTAACAAATATCCATACATACACTTTCGCGTTTATAATATTAGTAGGATTACTGGGGTTACTCGCATAATGACTAACCTCTTACACGCATATTGACTTACACGCATTTTGACTTACACGCATACTGACTTACACGCATTTTGACTTACACGCATATTGACTTACACGCATATTGACTGACACGCATTTTGACTTACACGCATTTTGACTTACACGCATATTGACCTACACGCATTTTGACTTACACGCATATTGACTTTTACGCATATTGACACACTCGTAATATACAATATAATACACTCAATAATATGACATGTCCATGCTTCCATGTTACTTCTATTAATGAAAAGTCAATTTCTCACTTGTCTTCGTTTCACGTTCGACAGTGAGGCGCACCCGGGGTGTAATCAAGTTCTAAAAAAATGTAATCTCACTGCGAATTCAGCAGGTTCAGTTAATAGAATCCCTCTACTTGCTTCGGGTATTGCATCGATAACGTACAAACATCATCAGTGTGTCCAGTTTTTTCATAGTTCACCAATCGTGTCTCAACAAAGAATCTCCGGCAATTTCCCATCCCCTAAAACTTCCCATAAAAGGTGGGATTCTTGTCGTCAAGTTTGCTCGTTACTCCCTTTGAAGTCGAGTAGAGCCTTAGGGTTGCGCCACTGATTTAATTTTGCATTCCTTACGCAGGTGGGTTAGATTCGGAGGAGGTATGAAGTTACCAGTCTATCTGGAGATGGCATTTACTTATGACTGTTATTAGAGGCGTGTGTGTTAGCTCATTATAACCGTCTTATTATTAAAATTACCAAATGTCACACCTTGGTTTAAAGTGACGCTGCATGGTTTTTGTTGAAGGAGACAGATTGAGACAGCGTCAATTTAATCCCTTTAATCAACGTTTATTAATAACAGGGTTACTCTCTACCAACCACTCTCTTCCTTCATAAATGGTAGCGTATCGCAATTTTAATTGGCAATAAATGTATCTCGACGCCCTAGTGCTTCGACTAGGTAAGATAAACCGTTGGTTGACGTGTGGGAAGACTGGGGAATTCAGATCTCATCAGTAAGTAAAAAAGGACTCTAAGATACTAATCCGAAAAGCATGAATGGAAAACGTTATGAGAGTAAATAAACTAGGTAATGTAGAGTAAATGAAGCAATGTAGAGAAAATGAATGCAACAATGTAGCAAATGTAAAGTCTGTAGTCTCTGATTGATTTTTTTCTATTTTATTCTAGTCAATGACAGCTGTCAGTCAATGACAGCTGTCAGTTAAAAGTAAACATTGGCTCCGTATTATTTTAACATTTAAAAATATTATAAGTTGATAACAGTTAGAATATTTATAAATCTCGTGTGTCATACGGCCCAAATACTGTGTACAAGTGTTATCTTCAACATCTTACGAACATTAATTGCGTAAAATTGGAACTGTGTGGTGTTTAAAACAAAGTGACTTATAACTTCATTTCATCCAGTATTGTGTCAAAATAAAACTTTTGTAGTGATTTTTGTGCAAAATGCGACCCAATGCAGTCAAGTGAATTGAGTAATCGAAACTGAGTGCTTAAATTTAGATAATTTTGTCATCCTGGACGGTTGACTTTATTTAAAAGTGATTACGTGCTATGGCATTGTCAACCTTCTTTTGATATGCATGGGTCTATACTTGATAAAATTGCTATTTAACGCCATCTATTGAGACACTACCTTACTTGTCATTAATCACAAACCTTTGAACAAGTGTCGACATCTATTAACAGTTGGTTTAAATTGAGACGCAGATAGTAGGAAGATTAAATTCGTCATCGATTTACAAGCACCGGTGGCGCAGCGGCTGGCGAAGCCACGCATTGTTCCTGGAGGTCGACGGTTCAAACCCCGTACAAATTATTTCACTTTTTGTAACAAATATTTTAATTTAAAATTTAAATTGAAATATTTCATAACATAATGTCATCTTCCGCTCCAAATCAGAAAGCTAAAATAAGCGGCCGCAAGGTATCAACATTGGTAGTTTGCTGTAAATGTAAGTCATCATCCACTATAAGAGACACTATTCAATGCTCGAAATGCAAAAACAGATATGAGTTTGACTGTATCGGTTTATCAGAAAAATTGTATCGTATCATGGACAAGGATAAAAAGCTAAACTGGAAATGTTCTACTTGTATACATGTACGAGTTAGATCTGCAATCACTACAGAACAAAGCAATGTAATGACAAGGCGCCAAAAAGCTACAAAGACTTTAATGAACGTGCAGTCCTCGCCAGCAAACGTTGTGCAGCAGAAGAGTACTAGTCCATCACAGTCCATAAGTACTGATAGTCCTTACGATTCTCAAACCATGCCAGAGGATGACATATTATCCGATGACTCTTACTTAGCTACCGAAAGAATATCGAGAAGCGCTGAGCACACATTATTAAATGACACAATCACCGAATACGAACTACGTGAAGAAATAAATCAACTAAAAATAAATTTAATTTCTACTGAATCAGAACTGGAAAATACAATCTTAGAAAACAACGCTCAAAAAAAGTCTATCACAAATTTGACCAAAGAGATACAATTACTAAAAAGACTCTGCAAAGTCCCTTTAAAAAATGACGATACCCATAACAATGAACGCATATCACAATCTTCTAACATTATAACCCCTTCGAAGGTTCCAATGTCAGAGGGAAAAAGGAAACAAACAAATAACTTCATACACCTCCAAACAAAAATCTCAGAACTGAAGCAGTCTTTATTGAGCGCAACATTGGAAATAGATGGCTTGAATAAACAAATTTATGACCTCCAACAAAAGTTAAATAATTCAAGCACAACAACATCAGGCATCGCTAACTTACTAAATCATTCGTCAACTATAACTTCAACGGGAACAGAACATAGCGCGCTGGAGAATTACAAAAGTGGTACATTAAACAAAAAGGCACATACCATTTACATATTAGGAGATGAGCAACTAAGAGGTTTGTCTGCAAGTATATCACGATCCAGGTCGGGAAAATGGAACGACAACTACAGGACCTATGCGACAATACTCTCGGGCGCATCAAGCTCTGAAATGTTGCCGTATTGTGAAAAAATTGCTTTAAATTTATCGCAGGATGATATTGTGATCTTGGGCTTTGGTTCCCATGACAGGGATCTGCACAGGTTCCATTCGAATCTTTGCATAGCAATTAATATGTTAACCAAATCATCATCTGTCTATGTTGTACCAATAAATTGTAACCCGTACTTTAATGAATATTATCTGTACAAAACTATGGAAATATGGTTAAAACACTTTGATAAATGTAATTTCATAAATCTTAATAGTTACGAATTCGGAAATGAATCTTATTTTATAAATATTATGTGTAATAAAATTAATTTATGTGTTGATTATAATGAATATAAAATGCAATTTCTGACCATTAAAAATGTACTCGAGTTGACAAATAATAACATCTCGAGAATTAAAAAATCTGTAGCCACAGAGTCACCAAAAAAAGGGACTATACCTTTTTATTTCAATTTAAAACCAAAAAATAAATCGAAAGCTTCTGATGTTCCATTGTTACAGTGTTCCCCATCAAATGTCTCATTAGATTTTAACAACAAGAAACAGTTTTTTCGCGACTAACGGTTCTAAATCTTTGACATCGAATAATTTTAAAGTACTTCATCAAAATATTGCAAGTATCATGTCAAAAAAAGAAATACTAGACTTAACAATTTTAGAATTAACGGATGGAGGTAATCAGCCTGATGTAATATGTTTAACGGAAACTTTCTTAAAGTCAGGACACGAAAATTACGTTAATATTAACAATTATCAGATGATATCTTCTTTCTCTAGAAATAAAAAAAAGAGGCGGCACCTGTATTTTAGCAAAAAAAGGTCTTTTTTGCAAGGATCTAACTTATTTAAAAAACTACTCAACAGAATTAACTTTTGAATGTTGCGGTATAGAGATACTTACAAATAAACTAATTATAGTCTGCCTCTATAGAACACCTGCATCCGATCCCAATATTTTTATAAGCAAACTTGAATGTGTTCTACATGACATATTTAAGAAATATAAATATAAAATAAATATAGTTATAGCGGGTGATTTCAATATAAACACTTTACTCAAAGGACAAATAACAGAAAACCTACAGGATTTAGCATATAACTACAACTTAATGTTTCATATTAATGAACCAACGAGAATGTCATCTTGTATCGACCATATACTAAGTAATATTAAAAATGCAACGGCATTAGTATTACCTCTTCATCTTTCTGATCATGAAACAGCCCAACTTCTAAGCTTTCCAGTAAAATACAAAAACATGAAACCTCTGTCTTACTTTATATATAAAAGAGACTACAATGAAGAAAACATCCTAAAATTCAAAGACTGTTTGAAAAGCCTCTCGTGGTCGGATATCTACGAAGAGACTGATTTAAATAAAGGGTTTGAAAAATTCCATGAGTTGATATGCCTTTTCTACACACTATGTTTTCCAAAACTTAAAATTAATCTGAATGCTTCTACTAAAAGACAAAATTGGATAACAGATGGGTTGAAATTGAGCTGTAAAAATAAGCGGAATTATCGTTATAAATATTATCTTAACAAAACGGAAGCGAACAAATCCAAGTACACAAAATACTCAAAGATATTAAAGAGATGTATTTATAACTCAAAAAGAAACTCTAATATTAAGTTTATCTGTAAGAGTAACAATAAATGTAAAGCTTCATGGACCATTGTTAAAAATGAACTTAATGCACACTTTTATAATAATAATGAAATAGAAAAAATTAAAATGAATAAATCAATATTGACTGACCCTTTAAGTATATCCGCCGCATTTAATGATCATTTTATTAATGTATGCAAAACTAATACTGATTATCCAAAAAAAGATACGTCTAAGCGACAGTTATTATTACCATTTTCTTAATACCGTTAACTAAAGATGAAGTGAAAAAAGAAGTATTGTCGCTAAAAAATACAGCCTCTGAAGGGTTTGATGAAATCTCTACAAAGATTGTTAAAAAATGTGTTGATGAAATCTTGATTATTTTGACACATCTTGTGAATGTATCTTTTTCGTTGGGTATATTCCCGGAGGTGCTTAAACGATCTATAATAAAACCACTATTTAAAAAAGGTAACACCGAGGATTTGGATAGTTATCGTCCTATTGCACTGCTATCGATATTTTCAAAAGTGATTGAAAAATGCATGTACAAGAGACTTATTGACTTTTGTAACAAATTTCATGTACTAGATAAAGACCAATATGGCTTCCAAAAGAACAAATCCACGACGTTGGCTGTGCATGAACTGGTTGGGAAGATAATATCAAATGTCAATGCCAAAAACTTAACAACTGCTTTATTTATTGATCTGTCCAAGGCATTTGATTGCGTTTCACATAAATTGCTGTTACAAAAAATAGAATCAGTTGGTATTAGGGGACCGGCTTATGAATGGATTAAATCCTATCTGAGCAACAGGCAACAATCTGTCGTTATAAACAAGTTAAACAGAAATAGGGAAGTTATACCGTACTCGTCAGAGTTTAAAACCAATGAATACGGTGTACCACAGGGAAGCGTGCTAGGTCCAATATTATTTCTCTTATATATTAATGAGATCACTAACATAACAAGTCATAAATGCATTATGTTTGCAGATGACATCTCAATTGTAGTGACATCCGATAAATATAATAATAATTCAATAATTGATCATGAAAATGATATAAATAATACTATTAACAAATTAATAAAATGGCTTGACATGCACAATCTTAAAATTAATTTAATTAAAACTAATTATATACAATTTAATAATCAAAGAAATGCTAAACCTAAACAATTACACATTCATTATAAAAATACTAAAATCGACGAAGTAAAATATACTAAATTTCTTGGACTGACTATAGATCAGCAGACAAATTGGAAAACACACATAGATAATGTCTGTAACAGAATCAATAAATTTGTATATGCCCTAAAACAGGTTAGGACTGTAACGAATGTTAAAACTGCCATTACAACCTATCATGCTTATGTAGGATCCATACTGCGCTATGGGCTAGTAATGTGGGGTAATGGTATTCATATCAATAGAGCTTTTATTGCCCAGAAAAAATGTGTAAGAGCAATATGCGGTGTTCCTCCGCTCACATCTTGCCGTCCATTGTTTGCAAGACTTGGCTTACTTACTTTGACATCTTTATATATTTACGAAATATGTGTATTTGTGCAGCAAAATGGTAGCCTCTTTAAGAAAGCCTGTCAAATTTATCCTAGAAACCGTAGAAATCCGAACAGATTAGTACTAAGTGACACTCCTAAAACAATGCAATATAGCAAAAGCTGTTTAACCATGTGTTCCAAGATTTATAACAATGTACCTAACAACTTTAAATCTTTAAACATATATTCATTTAAGAAAGCCTTGCGCAACTGGTTACTGTCACATACAATTTACAATCTAAATAAATTTTTTAATATTAAGAATTAGTTGTATAAGTAAAATTGATGCTTGATGTAATAATGATTATGATAGAAAAGAATAGAATTATTATTTATTTGGAATGAATTGAGTATTATACTCTATATAGTTAAGTAAATTGCAATGAATTATGTATAAATATGAATATTTGCGTGCCATTTTATTTCGGTAAAACATGATTGTGCTATTGATTTTTTTTTTTATTACCACCAATGTATACAATGTTTTTATGCAAATAAAGAATTTATTTATTTATTTATTTATTTATAAGTAGCTTAGTTGGAATAGCGGATTTCAAACGGTGTTGGCTTTGAATCCCATCTAAAGCAAGTTAGTTGTTTTGTGATTTCAATGCTATTTTCAGTATCGTCACAAACATCTTTAATTTAAAAGGGAAATAAAATACTTATTATCAATCTCTTTCGCCTGGTTCAGACAAAAAAGATAGCCGTTTTTTCTAACTCCGCGTTTTCAAAGGGATAAACCTCAGGGCTAAGTTTTAGCATTTGAATTTCAGATCTGCGCGATCTCTGTTTGTTTTGACGCTAAATTAGGATACGCTCAGATTCGATTCTGAACACTTTCTTTACGGATTTATAGTAGAAATTCGATTGCAGACCATTTTGCACCCTTTTCGGTCGAATGGTGTTTAAAACGGTTCTATTGAAGCTTATAGTTTATTAAGAAATGGATTGTTACAATCTCTCATTTCTATGACTGTATATACTATATTTCAATTTATTTATTTAAAAACTAGTGGCCCGCTGGCGCCGCCCGCCCGCCCTCTTCGTCCGTGTGAACTCTCTGTATCCCGTAACGCACTTAAAAATATATAAGGTGACTGCTAGAAACCGCAAGGAACTTCAAGAGCTGATCAGGTCAATTGTTTTAAACATTACAAAAATGGTCTCATTGCAGACTAACCTAGGTAATTATCGCCCAGTTGACGCGAACGCGTCCACAGACGGTCGGCCGGCCGGCCATTGCCCGCGCGTTGTAAATAATCTTTATTTTTAATTGTTTTTTATTTTATATTTATAATATTATTGCTTTAAAATAAATTAGATACTCAAAGACCATCCAATTAAATTTCACAAAATGAATTATTTAATTAAAAATGAACAAAACACGAATTCCTTTTTTGTCATTTTTGACATGTTTAAAACACTTGATCTGACCAGCCCTTGAAGTTTCTTGCGGTTTCTAGCAGTCATATTTCACACAAACAAACATAATAAAAAATAATTAGCCAAATCGGTGCAGCCGTTATGAATTGATGCTCGAATATACATTCGGGGTACTTAATTGATTTTAATTTATATAGGGTCTAACAATATCAATAAAAGTCAAAAGTCAAAGTCATTTGGTACAAAACTACAGGCTCGTTACTGAGATAATCAACAAAACATTATTATAATTCACCAAAAAATACACCCTTTCCAAACCCGTACAGCTGTACTACACGCACATAAAGATAGCAGCAGTGCGATTCTCTAAGTTAAAGCCTTGGTAGTAGCGGCCGCCGCAGCGCTGAGAATTGACTCTGTCTCTTTCATATTCATAGAATTGGAAAGAGACAGCAGATCACAGCCATGCGCACAGCGTCTATGTGTCGCTTAGAGAATAGCATAGCTGAACATGCATACTAAACTCGGAGCACACTGAGCTATTTTTTTATTGACGCTTGCGTGCGTGTTAGTAAAGATACCTACAGCATGTTTCATGATGTGCATTATTTTAATTGATTTAGTTTGTTAGAAAAGAAAATATTACTTTGAAAAATCACTATAAAACTGGAGCCCATTTTTGTCATTGTATTCAGAATTACGTATAGATACCGACTTTAAACGTTCGCTTATTGATTTTGTTAGACCCTACATAGATACACCAGCTGCTTAATATGGATATTTCAAATAAAGCTGTTAAATCTAGTACCTACTACTTTAGTAAAATTTTAAACACTGAAAAAAGACGACAACCTCAGGCGGGAATCGAACCACGCACCTTCCGCATTCCGGGCGGCTGCCTTAACCACTTGGCTACCGAGGTCTGGCTTTCAACCGTCGAAATTTGTCAGTGCTTGATGCTTATGTTTTTAGTCAACATTGCTTCATCAAATCTTAGAAGTTTTCACCTCTGAGATCCGAAAGAAATATTTTTACAAATATTTAAACAATCGGTTAAGATGAAGCTGAAGCTGAAGAAAAAAATTTTACTTAAAAATTTTACTTAAGTATATTTAAGCGTTAATAAAACGCTAAAATATAAAACATTAATCTATAAACGCAGCTTCATCTTATCCGATTGTTTAAATATTTGTAAAAATATTTCTTTCGGATCTCAGAGGTGAAAACTTCTAAGATTTGATGAAGCAATGTTGACTAAAAACATAAGCATCAAGCACTGACAAATTTCGACGGTTGAAAGCCAGACCTCGGTAGCCAAGTGGTTAAGGCAGCCGCCCGGAATGCGGAAGGTGCGTGGTTCGATTCCCGCCTGAGGTTGTCGTCTTTTTTCAGTGTTTAAAATTTTACTTAAGTATATTTAAGCGTTAATAAAACGCTAAAATATAAAACATTAACCTACTACTTTGTCTAAAATCATTTAAAAAGCTCGTTGAATTGAAATATTGTTAGTAATAATATGGTATTATAGTGAGCGACTTCCTGAGTTACTTTATGCTACAAATCACAGCATTACATGGTACTATCATCAAATCGAAACCAAACGAAAAGGACAATTTACGAATTTAAGAAAATTTTAAATACGGAAAAAAACTGTTGCCTGAATCGCTAAAGGTCCTAAGTTCAAATACCCATTATTTGTCTTTTACAGGGGATATTTTCATTTCCGATTTAAGAATCAAAACAACAAGAACTTATTTTAATTACGATGCGGCGTGGTAAACGTCACTTATGTATCATCGATCAATGCAACGCAGACTGTACTTCGCCAACAGCATAAGTTCTACGGCAAAGAGTTGGTTGCAAAAGTTTATATCTTATTATAACTTTTTCACGCTTACAACTTTCTCACACAATCAGCAAGACTTATGTTTTATGTATGATTGCTCACTACTAAGTTCTTACAAGGATGAAAATCGAAAATTTGAATTGTTATTTCTCATTCTTAATGGTATGCTCCTCAGAGCGCGCTAAGACTTTCTGCCTTGTCGTCACTCATCAGGTGAATATAGGCCAAGCGCATATTCGTTATAGTTAAAAAAAAATATTAAAGGAAAAGGTTTTTTTCTATTGGGAGAGTTGCCTTTGTAATTTAGTGTAAAAAAGAAAACACTTTTCCCATATTTTGGATCCCACAAACATCTCTTGGGACGCGGCTGCCGGTCGGACGAAGTATGCACTCGCCCACTAATCGTGCACTGCGCACTATCGGGGACATACTTGCTCAGCACTACGAAATTGACTTATTTGCCGATGGTCTAGGAGTCTAGATCTTGACGATTCAAAATGCTTATTTTAAGCTTGCTGAATAAAGAATTTTTGATTTTTTATTTTTTAGAACATCTTTGTAAACAATACTGGAAAATGTTATCTATGCAATTTTTCCCCAATTCTTATTATTGTAATTAATTTGTTATTAAATTTAATTCCATCTATTAGTAGGTAAAGGATCATAAGACCGCCGGCGGTCGCAAAACAATTGATTTTCAATTGTGTCTGGGTTTTATGATGCTCAAGCGGTTATTAAGTTTATTGTTTATTTTACTTTATTTTTTTATTGGATTTTATTGATATTTTTTTGTATGTGTAGTTTTTTTGACGTCTATGAATTCATGTTTGACCTAATGTAATCTAGTCATATAATTTTATTAATAAAATTCATACTTGACGCTTTTACTTACTTAATTACTAATATATATTGTTTGTTATCAGTAAGTGTTAAGAATTAAAATAAGACAGGGTTGTGTAAATTATCTAGCCTTATAAGCGCTTTCGATTAAAAATTCTGTTAGCTTTTAAGGCATGTTGAATAAATAAATAAATAAACAAGCGTAAAGAGAAACCGCAACAACGTACGCCTACTCGTAACATACATTTAATTCAACAAGGAATATATTTTAAGATTCCAAACTGTTTATTTTATGCGTACCGTTCGCGCGGTATGAATAATTTATGTGGAAAATACCTTCCTGTGTGTAATCTGATTAGTATGGGGACCAGACGGATTTGTTTTGTTTTGGTTATTATCAAGGTGTACGGTGGAATCTTTGTGCGCAGGTACCCACCCTTTGATTTACAATTTAAATTTAATTTATGACTTGTGACGAAATGTTTTATTTATTTATTATTAACACACCTTCAACACACATACACACACTCACACACACACCCACACACACGCACATTTTACACAGTAGTATTTTGCCCAGAATCTTACGACTATAAGCACGATTCAACCATTGAGGAGCTGGCTATCTTATCTCCAACTCTTGGAACACAACAGAGCTACTAACGTTGTTATGGCGACAGCTAGCGGTAATTATGGTGGTAGTTATCCAGGCAGTCTAACAACAAGCTATACCATTAACAATCTGAGTACTTAACTGTAATGAACCCCTCGCTGGGAAACGAACACAAAGTCTCTGGGTCTGAAACCCTTAGTCCAACCATTCGACCATAGAAGCGTCTGGAACTAAGACCCATACGTTCAACTCTTCAACTTTTAAGGCAGTTTAACACTAAATTATTTAATTTTATAAAGACTTTCTAAAATAAACTCATCACAATACAAAGAAAAGTTATCACATTAAAAAATCAAATCTAATTTTGTTACACAAAAATTCCAAAAGGTTATAAAAAAACACAATATAAAAGTGTCAAAACCACAACACGCCGCGGTCTCATTACAGCGTTAGAGAATAAAAAGTTTCACCGAATCACAGCCTCGCCTTACCTTATTTCACTCGGAACGGAATAAGCCAGCACCCGTGTAATAAAGCAGGGGGACGCAGGCAAATCCGCGAGACAAGCCAAATCCAATATGACACTGTACATCTAAATTTCTGTAATACAGCTCTGACGCCAGGAGAGGAAACTTAAGGCCATGCCACACTGAGCTTCTCGATCTCGAATGATGCTTTGACATAAAGATTTTGATGCCTACTTCGACGGTGAAGACACGGATATATGCCTTCTTGTTTTGGGTTTTGAATATCTTTTGTGTTAGATGTGATAAAAGTACGTATACATATATGTTTGAGAAATATATTTTATTTTTATTTTCTCATTTCAAGCATGTTAAGTATTATTAATATTTTATATCAATTTAATATTATTATAATGAACCTATCTTGTTATATTTTGTAGATTGCAATACTTATGAAAATACATAGAAGTAGGAGCTAGTAGCACGTTCGGCATGCAATATTACAAGATAAGCAGCTTTCGCAAGATGTTTGTGTCGTGCGTGTGGGGTGTAACTCAGAAGTGGGACGCGTTTTTTTAATGTGAAAATTAGGCAAACTAGCAGTCAAGTCACCTAATGGAATGTAATCACTGCCGCTCTTATACATCCGCAAAACCGGAGGAGTCGCAGTCGCATGCGTTGCCGGCCTTGAAGAAGGAGTAGGATATTTGAGGAAGGAGTAGGAAGTTTGAGGAAGGAGTAAGAACTTTGAGGAAGGAGTAGGATCTTTGAGGAAGGAGTAGGATCTTTGAGGAAGGAGTAGGATCTTTGAGGAAGGAGTGGGATCTTTGAGGAAGGAGTAGGATCTTCGAGGAAGGAGTGGGATCTTTGAGGAAGGAGTAGGATCTTTGAGGAAGGAGTAGGATCTTTGAGGAAGGAGTAGGATCTTTGAGAAAGGAGTAGGATCTTTGAAGAAGGAGTAGGATCTTTGAGGAAGGAGTAGGGTCATTGAGGAAGGAGTAAAGTCATTGAGGAAGGATTAGAAAATGTGAGTTTGGGAGGGAGGGAGAGATCTCCGACACTTTCACTCACAGGACGAAACACAACACAGAAACGAGTGCTATTGTTTCACGCCGATATTTCGTGAGAGTATTACGCCGGTCGAGCCGGCTCATTTCGTGCTGTAACGCAGCTTAGAAAAACCAGTCTTGTTAGAAACAATATAAAATATTGTATTTTAACAAGACATAGAACTATTTCAATAAATCAGTTTTTTTTTCAGTGCTCTGTAAATTTTAGTTTATTCTCTATTATGCGAAGCTTGCAAAATGAGGTTTCAGACTTTGTATTATAGGGTATATTGTGTCTCGCAGCTTAAAGAATGACACGGACAATGTGTATTCGTGTTGGAATGAAATGAACTGGAATTTTGCTCGCTTTTAGTGTTTCGGACTGGACTTTTTAGATGTGTCATTTTAGCTTTTTTTCACTCAAAGCTCATCTCGAATATGATTTTAATGAAAATTAAGCCCTTTTCGATTTGAACTCAATTAAAGTCTAAACCAGCAAGAAAGGAGAATGGTCACGTAGTATGAAATTTAAACCCCGGCCCGGCGCAAAAAAATGTACCTCAAAATATTGGTAATGTTGAGTAATTAATTACTGCATAGGGGACACCGCCGAAATATTTTTCTAAATGTATAGAATTGCTATTGAAAGTTTAACAGGAGTCATATTAATGTTTTAGTAAAAGGATCATTAAATTGCTTTAATGGGTGATTAGCAGTGAATAATAGGGAGTATAATCCAAATATTCTTCTACAGTATAAATATTACCACCACTATACTATTATTAAAGTAGTAGCAGAAGACATCAATGTATGTATATAATAATATTTTTTTTTGATTTTTTTGGTAATGTACATATAGGTATCAGTAATAATCACATCACACCTAAGTAATATTCTAAATGTGAAAATAATGATGGTTTGATATTTTAATGTTTGGATGTTTTTTCTGCTTTCACACCTCGACTGAACTGATTTGAATGAAACTAGGTAGGTAGGAGATAGATAGAACAGGATTAACACCGCTGACTGAACCGAAGGCGGAAGCTAGTCCGATAAACCCAATCATTTTACTAATTTTAATTTAAATATGTTTTTCAACTCTGAAAAGCAATTTCACACTTTTAAAAAATATTTCGGCGATTCCAACTATGTAGTATACATTTTTAGTAAAAAATTGAGATACGTTTTATTTCCGCCGGGCCTGGGTTTTTTTTGGCCATTATCCTGGCAATTGTTTTTAATGTTAATCTTGTTTTTTGTTTAAAAATGTGAATAGGTACTTTGCGTTCAGTTTGGACTTCAATGCTTAGAGTCCACAAAAATATTTGCAAAAACAATAATCATAGGATCATAAAGGTCTTAATATCGGTCGGCCATGATAATCCCCAGTCTATCAATTCCCAGGTTAAGAATGTGTTTCATATTTTTTGAGGCATAGCCTGTTTTACTAGCACCGCATTTGGCAATTGTAGCGATGTCTTTGTTTTCAATGATGGAGGCCAAACAAGGCTATTATCTAATTACTTTAATGAACTGTAGACTAGTTCCCTATCAGAGTACAGAGGTTTTTCTATATTTAATCATAAATTAAGTACACTCAAAATATGCGTACTAATAGTGCAGATATTTTGAGTATACTCAATGCCAAATTAATATACTACATGCGACGTTACACAGAACGGTTAAGTCAAGTGTAATCGACCACAATACCATTTCAGTATACAATATAACATTCGTAATTTGACGGATATTTAACCAAACTAAACATTGGTGTGGCTTACAATAATTGGTCGCTGACTGTATAATTGAGCCGGCATAGCTTACATTCGATTACATTAGCGATACAAACCGTAACATAGTACCCTTGTCAAGGCGATAGTTAGTAATATGTAAATACGTCACGGGTCAGAAATATGGTAACGCCAATATTGGCGTAGGACGGAGCCGTATTCGTTCGGTTAACGCGTCGTCTGCGGCGTACGTAACTATGGTACAATAGCTTGCAACAAGTACGAATACTAATATTTTTGTATTGTAATAATTGTTTTCTGAGGTTTTAGCGAGTACTACACATTGAAATGTAACACTTTTTTACGGAGTGAGGTGTTGGTCGTCTCATAGTTCTACTCATAGTACATCTTCTAACTATGGGACGACCAACACCTCAGTCTCCCTGTGACCACGGACCCTGTAAAGGGTACGAAAGGTCAGGATAATATAAAAAACTATGTAAATAGTAAATTAAACGCGAGTTAGTCCGCAAAAAAGTGTTTCATTGCAATAATTGCATAAAGAGAAATGGAAGAAAATGGATAAGAATAAAACACATCCTTACATACGAGATATAAGCACGACTATTTTCCCCGAAGGGTTAGTCAGAGACTAGGCAAAAGGACAGAAAGTCCTCTACCATAGTCCACTTTTCACCAAATAGCGACTGCACATGTGCTCAGCGTGACAGGTGGTGAGCTCATCATAGCTCTATGCTGATGGAAGTATGTGTATAGTGTAGTATTTAGTCCGTTAGTCGCCTTTTACGACACCCAAGGGAAGGGAGGGGGTGGTAGTATTCTTTCGATTCACCGCTACGCGACATGGTAAATAAAATAAAAGCTTAATCGCCATAACATCAATGTTTGTAGCTTTCTTGTGTTTAGGCAGCTAGATTTAAGATTCCCAATAGTTGAGGATTCCAGGTGAAGTGCGCATCCATTTTCAGTATCATCACTGAACATCAGGTGAGATGAATACCAAGTACTTACCCGTGAAATCATAAAAAAAATTGGTTGCCTGTAAAGTCGGTATACGGGCGAAAGTTTTACGTGACAACGACTTTGAGTGGTAAAATAATTTTAATGTGAATATTCATTCGTATAGTAGGAAGAAGGATGAAATAATATGGAAGGGACGCGTGCCTTTCACTTTTTATGTCTGTCTCTCTCGCTCTTAGGCGGGCTAACCATGCCCGAGTGGAAGGGACGCGTGCCTCTCACTCGCTCTCATTGTGAGCGCATAACGTGAGCGGAGCGTAACGCAGTTTCTTGAAGTGTCACCCGGCAAACCAATTTATAAGACGTTGTCACGTCAATAAATAAAGATAAGTATAAGTAATAAAAAAAACTAACTCACACTCATTATTTTGTCGTAGTTAAAAAAGCCTCACAACCTAAGCTGTTCACTTAATCTTATTCAAACTTAAAAATACCAACAGAATCGCGCTAAGCTGCTAGCAAGTCAACTAAAGCGGGGAATAAGTCTTTAATAATGAGCCTTAAATGAATATGCATAAAGCTCATTCGTCTACACTTTGCCGTAAAAAGAACATTCTCAAGAGTTCTCAACTGCCAGAACTTTAAAAAAAGGCAAAAGTTTCACAACTTTTTCTTAAAAACCAACGTGAAAGGACTTTGTAATATACAGGATGTTTGCGTAATAGGGGTATTATCCCGTAACTGGGTCATTCTATTAAGTGCAAAGAACAAATACTTGTTTTACACAAAATAAATAGGTGTTTAAGAGCAACAGAACTCTGAGATGGCGAAAAAAACAGCTGTTCCATATATTGTTTTGTATGGTTTTCGCGAACAATAAACAATGCACTAATCAAGCATTGACAAATTTCGACGGTTGAAAGCCAGACCCCGGTAGCCAAGTGGTTAAGGCAGCCGCCCGGAATGCGGAAGGTGCGTGGTTCGATTCCCGCCTGAGGTTGTCGTCTTTTTTCAGTGTTTAAAATTTTAATAAACAATGTTTTTTTTTAATATTTATTGTGACACGTCATAGTCTACATCCTGCCTGATGGTAAGCAGCCGATACAGTCCAAAACAACGAGAGCGCTCCTCACCGTGGAGTAAGCACGGTAACAAGCGCACCCATTCATGACTGGATAAATGCCGTTTCACGCACCGCTTAAAAGACCCGGGACTATAGCAGCTAGGAAACACATGCGCCGGCAGCAAATTCCAAAGCTGAATGGTCTTGCAGAGGAACGACTTGCCCAATTTTTTGATACGATTGCTGATAGTCTGCACAGTATGATGGTGGTTCCTAAGACCAGCACGTGGTAGTCCGAGAGAGGAAATAGAGGGCGGGATTAGATCAAAAAATTCTTCAGAACACTCCGTAGTAATTTCGGTAGAAGACACTGAGAGAAGCAATGTATCATTTAATCACTGATCGATTATTTTGTATGTCCATCCTTCAAAAGAGGCATGGAGAGGTAACATGACGGCCGGCAGGGTGGGGATGGCTGATGTTGCGTCTTTATAACGATGTATCAGTTGTGTTCGCGCTTGGACACTATTTCTATAAGAGCCCTATTACATCTCGACTGTAATTTTTGCGTAAAATGGCCAATTTTGGCGTTCTTCATCTCAGAAACAAAAATACATTAACAATTTTGTCTTAATGAATAGTGTAGATAGTTCGTAGCGGCCTCACTTTTTGTAAATTTTGCTTATCTTTTTAATTTAACCCTAAATTGCAGAGAAAGTTTTCATGAAATGCGCAAAGGCACTTTTTTGAGCTCCTAGATTGAACTACTGTTCTAAACAAATGAAAAAAAAGTATTTGAATGTTATCTCTTAAATAGTCGTATAGTTCGTGGCGGCCTCGGAATTTTTAGATATTATTGATTTTATTTATAAAAAAAACTTAGTCTAAACCAAAAATACTTCGAAAATCGCTTTAATTTAACTGTGAAGTTCTCCTATCTACGATAATATTAATGTATTTATTATCCTATTTCGATAAAAACGATAACTACAACTGCAATATTACTACAAAATGCAATGCGCCGGCCGTCCGAACTCAGCTTATTCTCGCAGAGTGGAGTTTTGTAATATTAAGCATGAATTATTATTATCCTATTTCGATAAAAACGATAAATACAACTGCAGAAATAGTACAAAATGGGAAATAGGGCATTTTACTCAAAAATCACAGTCGAGGTGTATTAAGCCTTGTAACATCAGGTGAAGTGAAGTCATTTGCCAAGAATTTATAAAAAACATGTCCCTACGTTTCGAAAACTTTAAACCGTAAAAAAGTATTTCTTTTCAAAACTGTTTCTTACATTTAGGTCGAACAGAATAAGTCATTTTGCAAGTTTCTTTATAACAGCACATTTTTTTGCTATTTTTTACTTGTTACCAGACACCCTGTAGAATGGAGGTCAACGTACTCCTCTGTAGAGCTGTTTTTATACTGTGACGTTAACGAATGTCATTAAAATCATCATCTCTACAAATGTCGCACTTGGGATAAGTAAAAGGATTCATTATTTAATATAAGGTAGAAGGATACTTAAGATATAAGTACATATATCTATTTATTTGGACACAAATACAACTTTGATCTTACCCTTCAATATTTATTAAGCAAGAACCTGTTACTACAATATTCAAACACTTTTTTATTCACTTTATTTACTTTTCTTGTAACATTTTGTTTCATTGAAGTAATGGTTATACTTACTTATTTTGTGGTAATAGGCCATTGCTTTATACGTCCCCAATGCTGGGCCGAAGTCTTCATCATTAAAATCCAGTCATTGTTACAACTGATTGTATTTACACCACGCTTGCAAAATGCGAATTGTGATCAATAGGTTCATCTTTTTATATCCAAAGTTACGCATTGCGTCTGGCTTTCATAAAAAACATTTCGATTCTTCAATGAAAGAAAACATTAATAAACAAATACAAACAACATTAAACATTTTATTTACTCAAACACACTAATTCTATTTGAAAATAAACTAGTAACGTAGACAAAACAGTTTTGTTTCAGCTCTAAAAACAGTGAGAGATGAATTTATTACAAAATAAAGTGTACAATTTGCGAGAACGTCTTAATTCATAGCCTCTTGGCTGTCTACGCAAAAACACCTTAGGTATCATAATAACATAAAACAATATATTAAAATTATTTACTTACTTATTTATTCTCGTAATAACAGACTTCAGGCAGAATTTGTACGCTTTCGAATTATTTCATTTATCATCATCAGACTGATAAACTGTTACGGGATGTTGACGATGATGCGCGGTCCGCTTTATTTATATTTTTCTCAAGTTAAGGAATTTATTGTTATTTTAAATAAGTAAATTTTAGATTTAGTTAATACTCTTTGCATATTATTATCTATGACTCAAATTCTCTATACTGGCTGGCGTCTGGCATTTCGCTCCGCAGCTCGCTTCATCGTGGGCTCCGCAGTCGCCCAATAAGAGCCTGACCTGATGGACCACGCTTACCAGATCTTTATTTTTAAACCCCATCGCCTACAGGGAGATTGGGACAGAAAACAGAAGGTTATTCCATATCCATGAATATATTTCTTGTGAGACAAGAACAATTACTTTTATATAAGTTGTTTTTCTTTTTATTTCTTTGTTTTTGTAGGTCTCTAACAGGCTGTACTGTACATTACTCTCAGAACAATAACTAAAGCATTATTGTTCTGAGACTTTACTTTTTAACAAGACTGATCTACGAGTAAAATCTTGCGACCTCAAGCACCTCAAAACCGTATAACTTTAAAAAAGGTTTAATAGAAAACATCTTCACCACCACAAAACACTTCATCAGCCTTATCCAGATTTATCCTTTCGTCGTGCCTAATGGGCTGCTCTACACATTCATGGCTCTGTTTATTTACCGCTCAAATGTCGACGCCTCAATTGCGCGATTATTTAATGGTCTGGCAAGGGATGTTGGGGCCACAGTTTTTGCTTGACGACCTCTTTGGGAGACGACCTCTCGCCTTTGTTTTGGCTAAAGGCATTAAGGAGCTCGCGAAAAGGTTGCGTGCACACGTCATTGAATTTAAAAGCAGCCAGTGAGCAACTACTTGACAACAGTTTGTGTCGTTTGTGAGACTGATGATTGTTGTACGTTTTTTTTCGATTTTGCGACTTAGTCGTCGTATACATATATTATATTTTTTACGACTATTATCCTCGAAGGGTTAGTCAAAGATTAGGCAATGAGGACCGCAAACACAGTCCTCTACCATAGTCCACTTTTTATTAAATAGTGACTGCACATAGCGTGACAGGTGGTGAGCCAATCGCCGCTCTATGCTGTAGGAAATAATAATATGTGCAGTAGTCGCCTTTTACGACACCCAAGGGAAGAGAGAGGGTGGTAGTATTCTTTCACCGCCACGCAACACGGTTAAGTAATATCTTCAAACATGATAACTGAAATCCATCAAAATCATCAAAGGTGGTGAGTTGTTGCTCAATTTCCCCATATGCTGTTGTCCATGTGGAAGGGGCTGTCTCTAGCAATGGGACGTTTATTGGCGGTTGAACCATCTGACCCTAAAGCTTCATCATCAGATGAAGTTGATAATGAAGAAGATGTTTATGTCGTAAGCGTCCATGAGCTGCGTTATCCACTTTCCACCAAGCTCTCTCCTTAGCAACACAAAGAAAAGATTATTCCAATCCACAAAACTCCGTATAAGATGTGTTTGTTGCCGTTGAATTCCTTTCCGCCAGCAAACGTATCCATTTCAAAGGGCCAAATCAAGGGAAAGATCCGTGCGTGACCCGGTGATCGCTCAATCACGCCCGGAATT
The DNA here is from genome assembly GCA_963921215.1 of Scoparia ambigualis. Classification (NCBI taxonomy): domain Eukaryota; kingdom Metazoa; phylum Arthropoda; class Insecta; order Lepidoptera; family Crambidae; genus Scoparia; species Scoparia ambigualis. The sequence continues at coordinate 27,246,054 of OY992516.1, forward strand.
ATCATAAGACGTTAACCGCCAATCGATGGCCTGAATGCGAGCCGGGATTTGTTGGGCTGTTCTTTCGCCTTGATTTTGACAACGTCTGGGGTTGAATGGTTAGATCGCCGGTTCTGGCGTTTAATGCCGGGTCGTGTCATTTTAAAAAAAAAAACTAGGCTTACCACCCATGTCAGACAGCGCTTCTGTGTCATTCTGAACATCCACGAATGAGACGAAGCATAATGCTGAGACAGGGCCCATTAATTTTAAACTCTTCGTTATATTTTTTATTATTCATCTGTTTTTCTTTACGTTTTTTTTTATATTTTTTGTATATTGCCTGTGTTATTTTAGTTTATTTTTATTTTTATTTATCATGTGAGTGTGTCAATTAATGAAATGTTTTCTATTTCTATTCTATTCTACCTATCATTCAGAGCACTATATGTAAATGTGTTATTAGGTAAAACGTAGACTGTAGGTGCACTGCTTTTACATACATATACAATGTGATAGGGGAAATACTTCTAACCCGTTAAGGCTAAGTACTACATCTAAATTCATCGACAAAAAAAATAATATGTGGGGTTCTACCCCCTCCCCCAATAATTTATGACCATTTTTACTTTATACGACATTAAAGGTTTCATACGTCGGAGAAACATGAAAAAAATGGCAAACGGTAGCTAATGACATTGGCTAACTAATAAATTTCTTTGTTTTGTATGTTAGAGATTATTTTGGTGAGAAAAAAATCATTACTTAATTGTTTTGTGATTTAAATCACTTTTTTTTAAGTCCATATTATTTTTTTTGTCGATGAATTTAGATGTAGTACTTAGCCTTAACAGGTTAGAAGTAGAAGCACCACCCCTATCACATTGTATACATACATATAATCACGACTATTATCCCCTAAGGGTTAGTCAGAGACTAGGCAATGAGGACAGCAAAAGCAGTCCTCTGCCATAGTACACTTTTTACCAAAATGCGACTGCAGATGTGCTCAGCGTGACAGGTGGTGATCCCATCGCCGCTCTACGCTGTTAGATGTATGTGCAGTCTTTAGTCCGTTAGTCAACTTTTCGACACCCAAGGGAAGAGAGGGGATGGGGATGGTTGTATTCTTTCACCGCTACGCGACATAGTTATGGCACTGCTTTAGCGGTCCTCATTGCCAAGTCTCTGACTAAACCTTTGGGGAAATTTTCCCTGTTACTCGAGTTCTCGGACTCGGACGATACTTGCAAAAAAAACAAATATCACCAACTCCTTCAGAGACTAAGCAATGAGGACAGCAAAAGCCGTCATTTTACCACAGTCCACTTTTCACCATGTAGTTAAAATACTTATTATTTAAAAAAATACTTATTGTAACAAAAAATAGTTATTTGTTATACAAGATTGCAAAGTTGCTTTTTTGATGACCGAGCAAGCGAAGGATTCTAAAATTGAATCAGGAGTGCAGCGAGTGATTCAAACATTAGAATCCTGAGCGTTAGCGAGGGAATCAAAAGAGCACGAGGTGAAAAATCTTTGCAATCGAGTGCAACACGTAGCTTTTCATCCCACCTCAGCGAGGAAATGACTAAATGCAAAAAAAAAAAACATTTACATTCACAAGACACTTTTATTTCAGTTTAGGTATTAACTACTACATTATGACAGGTAAGTATTACATAATAATCTTTAAATTATAACAAAATAATACTAAGGTATAATTAAGAAAATTTTAAAGTAACGTTGCTACAGTTATTTTTTAACAAATAAAAAAAAAGTTGTATGATATATTCGGCACCATAGAGGTAGCAGTAAATAGGTTTAATGTTTTTTTTAATTCACAAACTTAGTGCACACGATGTTCTAAATTCAATTTACTTTATCCTCTAGAGAATAAAAACGGCTTTTCCATTCAGATATTGAAGATTAAAAATACTCTTTCTCTTACAATTTCTTTAGATGCCCACTCCCCCTATTATTCTTTAATATTCTCTCTCCTCACCCAAGGTTGCCTGGAAGAGATTGCTTTTAAGCAATAAGGCCGCCTAATTGTACTCTTTTTTTTTAAATTTGTCTTGTTTTTGTAATTGTTGTATTTTTCTTTTTGTGCAAATAAAATGTTTATTATTAATTCAATTCGTAAAAGAATAACAGCGAAAGCACACCGCGCATCCACCTAATTCCATTCCAACGTGTGTAATAAATGTCTACGCATTCCACTACACATAGTTCGCGTGACCTAGTGGAAGGCACGTGTGTTTGGCATCCATGATGAATTGGTGCCACCATTACTGTAGGATGTAAGCATTATTCACACAGGAGGTTATATACATTAGGGTGTTTGCAGACGAACGAGGCCCCCTGCACGTTTATGTAGAACTAGGTAGAAAAAAGTGAAACGCCAAGTCGTGTGGTGCAAGCTTATTACTAATAGAATAGTGTACCAAGTCATCTCTTCTCGTGGCTCCCTATCTATCACTGTATGCATATATATATGCCTTCGATCAACAATACCAACTAGATAACGCGTCACGTACAAAATCAAAGCTAAATTCTGTCCACGTGAAATACTTTTTCTTTAATAACGAACTAAAATGATTACTCCTGTCACATAAAAACGAAAATACGTCAATAACATTTAGTGGTGAAATCAAGCTTATGAGGCAACAAATAAAGTAATTTTTCCTGTTAAAGCCATGCGAGAAAATAAGAGCTCACTTTCAATAGTGGGCTGTTATTTACCGAGACATATTTTTTATGCAGGTTGTTTTTTGTGAAGGTGCGAAAACACAATGGGGCTGGCATATCGATATGGATAATAGCCCCAAACTATGTAATTTACCTACCAATTAAATTTTAAATAGCATTAAAGTTCAATCCAAAAATATTGCAGGTGATTCTGATGCAGCGGCAGTTATGTTTTTAGTTAGCGCGTGCTTTTATGAGCGCTTAATTCGTTTAATCCGTTTTAAGCGTTTATAAATTATGGTACTGCTATTTTGTTTTAACGCGTTTATTTAACGGCTTGGCGTTTCACTTTGCTAACAAGTTAATTAACACGTAGTATACCAATATTTTTTTCTCCATAAAATACAATTATTATTTATTGTAAACTTTTTTTTTCATTGTACTTATATAAACTTTTATTTGTCAAGTAAAAAAAACAAGCGTAATTAAAATCTGCTACTTCTGGTAATCTAGGTCACGTGTTTTACCAGTAAGGATATTGTGGTTTTACGTGGCTCGTGTAAAAGTCAACACAATTATTTTAAATCAAGTTTTTTTTTATTCAAGTGATCCAATGTCGCCAAAACTATTTATTTAAAATATTTAGCAACTTAATACAAATTATATCAAATTTCTAACTCTAGTAGATAAAACAACAAATTTATTGATTTATAAATAAGGCCGTTAGCCTCTGTGCACCGCCTCCTCTAACCATCTACGCCAACAGACAAACCTTTACATAAGCTAAGGGTATCTCAAAGTTCTCGCTCACAAGCCAAACTTGATACAAACATGAACTGTGTACCATTATTGTGTTACATTATGTTGTTACGTGTGTTTATAATGTTTAACGGATTAAGCATAACATTAAACTTTAGGCTTTAAGTTGGACTAAAGTTGTGTTTAAAACAAGCAAATGGCTCGGTTGCTAAGATACGAGCGTCACGTGTCATGTCTTGTCATGTCTATATTCTGAACTCAGAAAGTAACCAAGAAGGAAGTTCTGGGTTGGGCCAGCCAGAAAAGTAAGCTTTTCAAAAAAATCAAAATCAAATTTCTTTATTCAGTAAGCTTATAAAATAAGCATTTTGAATCGTCCAAATTTATTTTTACTTTTATGGATGGATGGATGGAAGAATGGGCACAAAAAACTCCACAGCTTTATAATAATATAGAAGTAACGACATAAAACAATATGTTGTTACTAAATTATACAATCAATAATCATAAAACAATTTTAAATTATAAGAAAAGATAAAAACAAAAGCGAATCTAAAAGTTTTACTCGGGCACATGAACGCAGACCAATGTGTGCGAAACTAGAGGAATGTTAATTCCATGCATTTTTGTCATTGATGTATTCGCTTACAGTGTAAATAGCCTTTTTCTAAAAGTCTGTCCTTAACATGTGTCTTAAATTTGTCAAAGGGCAAAATTATAACACCGTTCGGGATTTTATTGTAAATTATGACACTTTGTCCCATAAATGATCCATAAACTAAACTTTCTGAGGTCGAAATTTAGGAATTACAAGTTTATACTTATTTCTAGTATTTAGTTTGTGTATATCGCAAAATGCAAACCATCATGCAAAGAGGAGTTTCATATCTGATGCTGAAAAAGACATATATTTTTATGAGCACGACATATTCACGTCTATATTTTCCAAAGGGTTAGTCAGAGACTAGGCAATGGGGACTAAAAAAGCAGCACTGCCACAGTCCATGTTTTACTAAATTATAACTGCACATGTGCTCAGCACGACAGGTGGTGAGCCCACCGCCGCTCTATGCTGTTAGATATAGGGTTAGTCGAATTTTACGACACTGTTGGAACGAGTGGCAGTATTCGTTGCTATTATTATATATATTATATCGGCCTCTGTGGTCTAGTGGCTAAACCACCGGTTTCAGACCCAGAGGTCCCGGGTTCGATTCCCAGCGGGGGGTGCATCTTTTGGTGCTCGGTTTGGTTGGTGGTAGGGCTGTTAAGTCCGCCTGGCTAGCTACCACCATCTTATCTAAGTCTGTCGCTATAACAACGATGTTTAGAGCATTGTTGTGTTCCGACAGTATAGATATAAGATAGCCAGTTCCTCAGTGGTTGAGGATTCCGGGTGAAGCGCGCCACCTTCAACCTTATCGTCACTTACCATCAGGTGAGATGAAGGCCAAGCGCTTACCCGTTGTAGAATAAAAAAAAATAAAAAATATCGTTTAATAAAGCCTTGCTGCTAGATGCTGAAGAAGAGCTTGAGATGTTATTATTTTTGGACACCCATCCAGTGGCTCGGCATTGCGAAAGTTGCTTAACTCGCAAACCAGAGGTCTACGCTATCGAGATCCATATTAACAGCAAATTTTCTACAAATATATTTTCAACTCTCAACAGTGTTGTGAAATTTTCTCGTGCGGAATTCAGATGTTTTCATGAAATAGTAATTTGCGTATTGCAATGAATTCAATTATTTTTAATTGGCATCGCTGATAGTTTTAACGAAGAAAAGTGCTTGAACTACCTAGCGTGGGATCACAACGATGTGAACAAATTGTGATAATACCACCGTTTTAATTATGTATTACATTAAGATATTATTAAGTATATGAAATTATTAATGACCGTGTCTCATAGCGGTGAAAGACTACCGCCCACTCTCTTCCCTTATAGTCGTAAAAGGCTATTAACTGACTAAAGACTGCACATACATCCAACAGCATAGAGTGGCGATGGGCTCACCACCTGTCACGCTGAGCACATGTGCAGAGGACTGCTCTCATTGCCTAGTCTCTAACTAACCCTTCGGGGATTATAAGTAATAATGTACTTAATGAGGACTATTCCCAGCAGTAGGCGGTTGCGGGCTGATATTATGATATCTTGTCGGTGTCATATTCAGTGGTCCCGAGTTCGTTTCCCAGCGGGCGGCGTATGTTACACTTCCAACATTTACATAAAAGATTCTACGATCGTCCAAATCATCACCCAATATCAAGTGAAGTGTACCCCAAGTGCTTTCCATACATACATATAATCACGACTATTTATCCCCAAGGGTTAGTCAGAGACTAGGCACTGAGGACAGGATAGTTCACTTTTCACCAAATAGCGACTGCACACCTTCATGACAGGTCCTGAGCCCATGGCTAATGAGCCGCTATGCAACACAACAGCTCAGAAAAATAATAAAAAATAAAATTGAAACTATTCTTTACAAAATCTTTCTCACAAGCCAAAGAGGTGTGTTTAATCCCCAATCCCATGAACGCGTCTGTACTTCCGCGCGCCGCCATTGAGCGCGCTGCTGGAAATTCCCATTACGTCTTTATATACTTTACACACCGCTTCAATTCGTCGATGTCGCGCTGTGATGCGACGGCGCAGACGAGACACTTCGAAGTTTTGCGCTCTAAGGGCCTAGAAAATGTGCAAACGTTTACCCCTATGTATGTCTATACACTGCTGTGCCAATGGCTAGTGAAAAATACAGCACCGCCAGCGCAATGTACGACGAAATACGAATAGACAGGTGAGCGTTCGCCGCTTGTCTAGGGGGGCTGTGCGGTTTGCTTATTTCGCCAGTGTCAAGTAGGAGATATATTTTTATATTTATTTGCTGTTAGTACATCATCTTTGATCTTTGAGAGAATTCAAATTATCAAAACGTAATGTAACACTGTTTGCTTTCAACTCTCTTACGGAAATTTAACTGTAAATAATCTACCATTAATTCACATTAATATTCGATAATACCACAGACGTATAATAAAAAGCAGATCAAACATTATTTTCACAACTACATAGATGAGTATAAAAAAAAAATGTAGTTTTTTACTGTTGCAACCTCAGAACAATAGCTTTTGTTATTGTTTGTTATTGTTCTGAGGTTGCAACATTTCCACACACGTAGACAAACTGGACCGTGAGGCAAAACGCGCCATCTTGACAAGATACAATTATGCTTCTTTTAATGTCTTCTTAAACTTGTCATCAAGCGGCGTATAGGAGATTGCTGTTCGCTTATTTCTGCGATCTAATAAAGTTTACGAGCCAAAAGTACTAAAATAAAATGGTAAAGTGTAGTGAACCTTTGTGCGGCAACTCCTCTTAAAAAAAACACCTGAAATTGCTTTCCATTGGTAAGTTTAGTTGTGTCATCTAATCTCATAATGGTTTTTTTTGTCATTGTGTCATTATTATTAATCTTTCGGCATTGTAAAAGCAGCGAATAATTGTTATAGATGCAAATCTCGTGAAAACTTAATGTAAAGTAGTTTCTTAAAGATTCTTGTGGTAACAATAACCAATTATTTAAAACTCCGATCTCGTTTGACGTTTCATATAGGTACATGACCACCCACTCTTGAAATTTTTCAGACACAGAAATTGGCGCAACTGTCAACGTCTAATTTGACAGAATCGAGCATAGACTATGCGATATTTTGCGATCACGATGCATAAAATGTACCACATAACCGAAATAATCGACCTTGTTCATACTAAAGTAGTCTGTAAGTCTATGAAAACACGGTACAAAGTCAAGTGTGTCCTTTGTAGGTGCGGTCTCATGCGACCGCTTGGGGGCTGAGAGGTAGAAAACGAAACGTTGAAAAAAACAAGAAGTCTACCTCAGGCGGGAATCGAACCCGCGTCCTCCGCAATCTGGGCGGCTGCGTTGACCACTCCGCCACCGAGGCATTAGTTAGACCGACGAAATTTTCCAACGCTTTTGACTTTATGTTTTTATAGCAACAGTGTCGTAACAAACCCTTCACTTGCGTGCCTGAGTTCAGCCCCTTTTATTGTAAATATGTGCGTGAAATATGTCTGTAGGCGTAATTGACACGCTTTTTTGTTGTAATATTATGTCTGCTTCTTATTATACGTCTGTGGATAATACAAATATTATATCAACCACATGAAGCTTTACATACAGTCAACTGACTATAAAATTTAACTGTATAGGCAATCAAAACATGGCAATGTAATTTCAACAAAACATTCACTTATTGTAGTACAGGTACTTGATAATTTGAAACTGTTAATTTTACTAAGCCGATTGCACCTCCTAACTAGAAAGTTTTTACAAGCACCCTTCTGTATTTAATGTAATCTTTGCCCACCTCCCGCAGTAAAGCCAAAACCATTTTCCGTCATTGAAACGGAGTGAAGAAAATGTATTCGCGTATATCGGCCCTATATCGGAAACAAATGAGTTCGGCTAGAGCCCGGAGTATATTTGAGGAGGCTTATTAGAACTTTGTCCGACGTAAAATTTAGAAGTTCCCGACTGTGTAGTCACAATTCGCGCATTTTTAGCTTGCGGTAGTGAATGCTAAGCAACTTTCTTAGTGTCGAGTTTTGGGATGGGTGACCGTTTTTTATTTTTTATTTATTGCACTTATTTTTACAGTATCACATACAATACAGTAATTATATGGCCTGTTACATACCATGTTAGGGCGTCGCAAAAGTAACATAAAACTTTTTTTTTATTTTTTTTATTTTGCCCCACTGCTGAGCAAAGGCCTCCCCCGAACCCTTCCACGCTTCCTTAACATAAAACTTAACTAACTTTTATAATATCATCCTATTGCTAAAATAATACAAAAAACGTAATATTTTATGATTCTTTTGCACAGATATAGATTTGGTCACAGGCTACTACTTTTTACGGTGGGAAATCAACACAATTCAACATCGTAGGCGAATCCGCTTGACGGGAAACTAGTGTTAAATACTCAAATATATATTGTGTGTCAATATGCGTGTAAGTCAAAATGCGTGAAAGTCAATATGCGTGTAAGTCAAAATGCGTGTAAGTCAATATGCGTGTGAGAAGTTAGACATTATGCGAGTAACCCTGTAATCATAAACTAAATAAAAGTTGCAAGGTTGAGCTTTCCGTGGATAACGTTTTTATATGTTTTTTAAATTATTTATTTATTGTCTTTGATATACAACACCTGTAATAGTAGCATTTTTGTGATAAGTACTTTTTTTTTTATTTTTTTTTATTCTACAACGAGTAAGCGCTTGGCTTTAATCTCACCTGATGGTAAGTGACGATAAGGCCGAAGGTGGAAGCGCGCTTCACCCGGAATCCTCAACCACTGAGGAACTGGCTATCTTATCTCAAACTGTACGGAACACAACAATGCTATAAACATCGTTGTTATGGCGACAGACTTAGATAAGATGGTGGTAGCTAGCCAGGCGGGCTTAACAGCCCTACCACCAACCAAACCGAGCACACAAAAATGTGCCCCCCGCTGGGAATCGAACCCGGGACCTCTGGGTCTGAAACCGGTGGCTTAGCCACTAGACCACAGAGGCGATTAACGAGTACTGCTTTAGTTTATTTAAAAAAAATTTTTTTCGTTTATGAAAGTTTGTGGGATTTTATAAATAAAAATGGATCTGTAGTACCTATGGGATGTTTCTATAAATTTCTAGTTTGGGCGCAGGAAGTATAACTTTATTTTGATGTTGGGGGTTTTTAGTGTTTATAATATTGAACAATACAAAAGTCGCCTGTAATAATTAGGTATGTGTTTTTGGTGTATCGTTTTAAGTTTTATTAGGAGTTTAGGAATTCAATACATTTTGGGGGTTAAAGTTGCTCGCATCCGTAGGTTTACCATTGAGACCCTACACGTGATCCCTGGGTGGTGCTAAATGAGTGACACTGACTAAGTGGTAGAGCCACGTTGCGTTGCAGCACGCATTGGGCCGGCTCGCCCGGCGTAATACCACCCTCTCACGAATATTCGGCGTGAAATAATACCACTTGAGTTGTTGTGTTTCGTCCAACCAGTGAGGGTTCCGGAGGCCCCTTCCCCCTTCCCCTCCTCCCAATTCCTATTCCTTCCTTAAACCTATTCCTCCTTTAAAGACCGGCAACGCGTCTGTGATTCCTCTGGTTTTGCGGGTGTCCATGGGCGGTGGTGATTACTGTCCATCAGGTGACCAGCATGCTCGTTTGCCTCCCTCTTTTATAAAATAAAAAAAAACATTTTTAAAATATAAATTTAAATTAACATACCTAATATTCGGTTTTATTTCTACTGCACAACATTCACAGTCTACAGGCAACTCCGCGATGTACTCGTACGTTTGTTCCTTAAAATGAGTGCCTTGTTTCAACAGGATTGCCACTCCGCCTTCCCTTCGTTTTCATCTGCAGTATGTCGCTCCAAATTCGTTATTATTTTTGTTTATGAGTCTTTAATATTTTCAGTGATCCATGTTTCAGATACGCAGATCGCATTGAATTGTTCTTCGTCTAATATACATTCCATTAATTGAACTTTGTTTTGAGACAGTGGATATTCTGACTCATAATATTAAACTCGGTGTCGAAAGGTTTTGTTTTGGCCGCGAAAAGTTTTGTTTTTGCTACGAAAAGTTTTAGTTGACGATGTATATTCCATTTTTGGTGTGTTACTATTGAAGAAGTTTTTATAATTTTGTTCGTTTTGTTCTTCTACTTTTCTGTTTTGGTTCAATAGTTACTCTGCCGTGTCAATCAATTTGTTATTTCTTATTATGGCATGCTGTCCCGTTTTACGTTCTTCCAAAAGTACCTGTCTCATTACCTACCGTTTTTAAAAGCTCTTCTTCGTTTAAGAATTGGTGTCTCCGTTTTACTGGAGGGCGGGTAGACTATGCGACGGCGAAGTGGACTGTATTTGAGCGGGGCGGTTATCATATTATTATTATTATTATTCAGCCCGGCTTGTCCCACTGCTGGGCAAAGGCCTCCCTACCCTCCCCCTACTCTTCACGGTTTAGGGCTGTAACTTGCCAGTCAATCCGATAGAAGTCTAGCTCGCCCTGCCATCTCCTTCTGGGCACATACACAACCTTAATTTTTCTTAATACAAAAACAATTAAGGGTGAGTTCCACCCATGAAACTGAATAACTTTCCCCAAGAAACCTATGTGCAAAAATGACAAAAAAAAATCGATTTCCCATACTAATTGTCGTCATCTGATCGGACAGTTTTGTATGGGAGGTCGAAATTTTTTTGTCATTTTTGCACATTATGGTTTTATGTATAAGGGGCAGTTAAAACGAAGGAAGCCAAGGGCGGAGGTTCAAATGTTCCCCTGCGTAAAATGGGAAGCAACACCAAATATAACTTTTAGTCTCGTTTGTCTAAAATATTGACTTTGGTTTATGAGATTCTTGGTAACTTTTTATTAATTAGTTTAATAAACAATGGTCTATATAAACCTCTTTTCCCGATGCAACTCAAGGATACATATCCTTATAAGTTTACGTGCAAAGTGTCATAAAAGAAGTGTAGTACTCGGTCGTGTACTTCATCTTCTGTTTCTATATCATCATCATCATCACATCAGCCTATAAACGTCCCACTGCTGGTCACAGGCCTCCCACGCCGTTTCTATATAATATTCCTCAAATACATGCAAAACATTTAGTACATTGTCTCTGTTTTCTAGTAGACGACTGACGTCACTGATATAAATAGCAAAAAGCAATGTTGACTAAAAACATAAGCATCAAGCACTGACAAATTTCGACGGTTGAAAGCCAGACCTCGGTAGCCAAGTGGTTAAGGCAGCCGCCCGTAATGCGGAAGGTGCGTGGTTCGATTCCCGCCTGAGGTTGTCGTCTTTTTTCAGTGTTTAAAATTTTACATAAATAGATCTATTAACGGAACTATCCTTCAAACTTGAAGCTTTCGTAGTATTTTTTTTTAAATATTATTAGTTTAATATTTCCGTATAGTTTCTGCAGTGCAAATATTGGGATGCCTAGATTTCTAGGAATCCATTTTAGTATTTCAACTCTGCCGGATCTGTACAGTTACAGTTTATACGTGGATACGAAAATAGCAAATTAAATGTTCCAGGAAACCAGTGATTTCTCTTTTACTAACTAAACTGTTACAACAGTGAAGCTTAAACATTTTGCGGTGCTCTTTACAGGGTAACTCACTGGTCTATAAACCTGTACACTGTACTTATATTTCTTTTTAGACCAACTTTAAAATACCATCTGATTGCAAAGAAATCAGTTGGTATTTTAAAGTTGGCAAATGAAATTTAGTTTTTCATCACCTCTTTAGTTTGTAGTTACTTTGTTCATTTTAACATAATAATTAAAATATAACTATTCATAATTAAACAATTATGAAGAGTTGCGAGGTGGCGGCGAGGTCCACAAACACGTCAAAATAAGTAAGAAGTGTCAGAATCAGTTAGTTAGTTATTTTTACAGGAGTAGGTACAAACTGTTACTTCTTCTAATAGCGCCATTATAATTTTGTTTTTATAAACTAATTTTATTTTTAAATTTTTTATATGATTTTAACGCAAATTTTGCTTGAAGCAAATTACAAATCGGAAAATGTAAAAAAAAAATTCACGAGCAGGATTTGAACCTGCAGCACCGTTTTGACAATTCTGGTCAGGTGCTCTTTTAATTAAGCTACCGTGTCGTACCAGCCGGCCGAAATTCATCAAATACTATTTACTTTTTACTTTGGAAGACAAAGGCGCCTATTCAATGTCAACAATAGCTTTTGTTTTTCTTTTTACGAAAGTATCAAACCAGCATAACAGCATGGAGTGGCGACGGGCTCACTACCTGTCACGCTGAGCACATGTGCAGTCGCTATTTGGTGAAAAGTGGACTATGACAGAGGACTGCTTTTGCGGTCCTCATTGCCTAGTCTCTGACTAACCCTTCGGGGATAATAGTCGTGATTATGTGTATGTATGTATTAAACAAAAAGCTTGCTATTCAAAATGGTTAAACACAAATACATAAATAAGTACTTAGCATCACTTATTATTTATTTATGTATAATTTTACGCTTTTAATTATACCGCTGCCTTCCTTGGCACACCAACTGTCCATAATAATCTGTAGGCAGCATAAACAAAACGCAATGCGGAATGAAACGTCAAATTGCTGAAGTCCGCGTCCCGCGCCGGGCCCATCTGCCCGAAATGGCGGGCGACTAATTAATCCCGGAGAGGACTAGGACTCCGCGATAGCGGCCCACGACCGTTTAATTATACGCAGCCTTATGTAACTACTGTTATTTTCAAGTTTTACGTAGGTACTTTTTTATAGTAGTGAAAGTACAAGTAAGTTATTATTTATTATTTTCTTTTTTTGAAATAATTGCTTGGTGTTGCTTATACATTTAACCAGTGTGAAGGATATTATTCCAATACTCCTTTCTTAAAGTTAATAAAAAATTAAATGTTTTCATAAAATATTCACAATTTAAACACCAGAAGTAAGAACAAATTAGCAGTACCTACCTTATCTAGGCTCCAGAAAATAAATAATTCTTTTATAGGTCTGCGTGTACGATTTTACAACAAAGTACAAAATGATATTTAGAAAATTTGATCTTAATAAGTTTATAATCAAAATCAAAGAAAAGCTTTATAAAAAATCATTGTATAAAGTGTCAGATTACACAAACGACAAAACAGATGGGGTCTGAAATGCTCTAAGTACTCCAACAGCAATTTCTAATTATCTATAATTAATTTATGTAGTGTACCATATTATGTAGTTTAAATTCAAAGTAAAATTTTGTATTTTATGACTTGGTAAAAAAATGATATCCTGAATGAGTAGGTTAATACATTAAGACACAATGGAAAAACAATTGAAAACCCACAGCGCCGTGTATTGGGCAGTGAATGTGTTAAAAAAGATTTGGACTATTCAAAGTACTTATTAATTGAGTTTATTGAATAAATATATTTTGAGTTTGAGTTTGAAAGGTCCTACTCCTTCCTCAAGGCCGGCTCCTCTGGTTTTGCAAGGGCGGCAGTGATTACGGCACCAGGTGAACCGCCGGCTCGTTTGCGTTACTTTTTTTCTAAATACATGATGTATGATACTGTCACTTGCAAAACTAATAAGCTAAAATTGATCGAACATATCCACAAAAATACCGTTAATCATGGTTAATCGACCAGGACCGCGCAATTGAACTCTGACACTTTACGATACCACAGGATGCCTAGGTTAGGTTACCTATAGGTTACACACGTACGTGACCTTTAGTTCGCTCGGTATTCACGAGTTATTTTTATTGTGCCGGACAAATTAAATAAATAATTAATAATAAATAATTTTGAAAAAAATTTAAATGATGTCTATTAACGTTACTAAATTAATATAAAAAAAAATATTTGCACTTATAAAAATAAATCCTGTATGATACATAATTATATTAGATACAAAACTTTATGATACAAATACATACAACGCATGGCTCTTTACTATCCCGCCAAGAGCTCTTATTTTTCCTAATTTGTTGCACCCGTTTTTCTATGATCAAAAATGGTAAAATACTTGGCTTAAATATTTTGTTATTAAACCAGAAACGTGGGCCATTGACGACCCTACAACAAAAACAACAAACCTTATAATTTTGAACATGCACTCTCTACCAATCTAATTGGGTTGAGCTATGCGGGGGTTTCCGTACTTGTGCTTAAAGCTTACTGTGTAGGTATATTGCAATCCGGTCCAAATGGACAAATCATTTATTTACAATAAACTTCACTAAGCTTCGCACACAATTCAGGTTTGTTGTAATCGGTGCTTGTTTTGTCTAATCTTAGTGCTATTCATTAACAATCTGTAAGAATCCCGAAAGATGGAAAATAAAGTACATAATTAATAAAAAATGACATTCTATACACAGTTTACATAGATGTATGTTACACCTAAAAAACTACAACAAGGGTTTATTAAAAAACGGTGTTTACATAAATACCGAATAATATATCCAAATAATCATATTTTTTTTCTTTTAGGAACACAAAGCCATGCCAATAAAATCGAGAAGCCGCCGTTGTAACTTTGATATTTGATTAATTCTAGATTTAGGATAAATCGATTATGCAAGACGTTAAATCAGATTTAAGCAAAAATTTTGTTTTATTTATTCTAAATCTAGATTCAGTACGCATTCCTGAAAGCCACCCTTTGTGCGATCATTTTCAATTTTATTTTGTTTATTGTAAATGGGAGGTACCATGTTTGTACTCGGCTTCGTAATTAAAATGGAATTAAAAACAAAATCGAATATGAAAAAGAAAAAAATGTTTTTTGCGCCAGTCACCAATTTACTTAATAATGTAGCCCATTAAGAAAAAAATACTTTTGTTGTATAATAATTAAGCTAAAGACCTACTTTAATCACCAACGAAACAGAAACACCAAGATATCAATAACTCCCTAACAGATTCACAGTCGTTGTCAACCAACTCCAACCGTCCCAAATGAAGTTTCAATTCGGCATCGGTTTCAATAAACATCCACAACTCTTCGGGCCTTAAAAGACAATTAATTCCTAATCCCCCGTTCCACTTTCGCGAAGTTACAAATCAGGGCTCCGCAGACTCTCCTAATGTCGTTTGGCCCGAATTCTGGAAAGTTCAGCAGTTGTAGCTCCCGATGTATAGGCCACTTGATGAATATTTAACTCGGATTACCCCTTTGTTGGGCAATAAAGAGTTCGGAGTGTTCGGATATCTCACTTTGTTTATGTGGCTGTGTGATGATCAGTGGTCGGAGTAGGTATATTGATTTTAGATACTTGCGTCATGATATCATAACATGGACATGCATTTCTTCCGGAATGTACCGGAGTTTCCAAAAATTTGGTAAATAGAGTAATAAAATAAAAAACCATATGTAAGCAAACAAAATTGTTTATTGTTAATACAAATAATCATTATTACAGTTTTATTAAAAATAATTATTTTTAATCCTCATCGGTTACAAGTTCTACATTTTGATTTTTTACTTAGGCCTTACACTTTTATTTAGGCCAAAGAGCCGGCTCAACATTAGCCAACAGGTCGAAACAATAAAGCTTTGGTCACCTATCCGTTGACCGGCCTGTGTGAGAGTGACTTAACCTCTACAATCAACGACCAAATGTGCGGCCAAGTGAGTCAATGAGTTCCAAAGGGGAAATAAGCCCAACAAATCTATAAACTACATTTCCTAAACTAGTTAATCGTTACTTACCCTAAATAATTATTAAAAAGCGACAATTATTAATAATTGTACCATCGTGATGGTTGGTTAGCGTTAGACGGGGGTTTTATAAAGGGGGGACAAAATTTCGTCCATTTTAGCGTAGGACGCACCGTTTCCAAGATATTTAAAGATTAACAAAAAAAAATCACTAATAATAATTTAAGACGTGATTTCTTTTCTTTTGCGAGATTGAGACAATGGATACGGCCAACATTAGAGATGGAGACCAGCGCCACTAGCAGCATAGCGTTGAGAGTATTGATACATTTTTAACTAGTTTCATGTAATAATTTCGATGTTTCGGTATTTTTATCATAATAATCCGGAAACTCGGAGGAGTATCCATATTAACATATACGTTTGATGTCAGTGACCTTAATTCAATATACCTACTCCGACCACTGGTGATGATGCACCAGTCGATCTGGTGGCTGTTTGCTTGGATGATTTTTATTTAAATATGTCCTTATTTTGTCCAAAACACGAAGTGTTAAATTAATCTTCTTAACCCCTTGTCTGTCGGAAAGACTACTAGTGGTAGCTAGCAATTGATTTTCTATTGTCTGGTATTCTTTGACCATTGCGCGGTATACTACGGAAGTTTCAAAGTATCCTCTCTCCGCTCCACTTGCAGCGGCAAGATGTTGGCTGCGCCGTAGACACAACTATCTCTTATCAAATTAATAAATACAAATACCTGTAGGATAGCGAGACACCATGGTAAACTGAGGTTGCCCAATGTGCCACAATATTACAGAAGGTAAAAACCGTGTTGCGTGGCGGTGAAAGAATACTACCACCCCCTCTCTTCCCTTGGGTGTCGTAAATAGCGACTAACGGACTTAATACTGCTTAAACTTCCAACAGCATAGAGCGGCGATGGGCTCACCACCTGTCACGCTGAGCACATGTGCAGTCGCTATTTAGTGAAAAGATGGACTATGGTAGAGGAATGCTTTTGCGGTCCTCATTGCCTAGTCTCTGACTAACCCTTCGGGGATAATAGTCGTGATTATACGTATGTATGTAAAAATCTATAATGAGTTACCACAGTTAAGATAAGGAGATAAGTTTTACAAATATGGCTAAAATTTAAAAGGTAAATACAGTGTCATTTTGGGGCTGGGATTTGATAAGAAAAGATTTTAAAAAGGCATAATTATAATAATATGAAGTGTTTAACATTGAGTTATAATGTACTACGTACTTCTCTAGTATATCTTTATCACAACTAGATTGTTTACTACACGCGTTAGAGCCAGCTCGCTCCAACTGTATTAGTCTGTGGCAGGCGCTAGACGCAACAATACGTGTGTATTCTGTGTTCTATTTTATTAAAATATGCCTTCATGTGTGCTAAGGTACTGTTTAAAGATTTCAGGAAATACAAATAAAACTAAACGAATCACTATTCACCTGTAAATACGCACTAAATTATTAATATATTATTATAAATAATATGCATTTGACTTATTATTTTATCAAATCGCCGAGACATGAGCGGCGGCCATGTTTCGGCGCTTTAGACCTTTTGGTCGCGAGAAAAGAAGCGGTCTAGCGCTGTATGTTTGGATTGTTCAGAAAGGCTACAGCGCATTTTTGTTTTAACTTTTAAAAAATAGAACAAGACTTTTGCTTGGGATAGCTCCTCTAGTATGTAGTACAATAAAACTCAATGGTGTTTAATAGTTTTATAATTTCAAAGTGTAGTGATAACCTTAGAAATCAATGAATGATACTAAGATCTCACTTATTTCTACATACATACATATTATAATCACGAATTTTATCCCCGAAGAGTAAGTCAGACATTATAGGCAATGAGGACAGCAAAAGCAGTCCTCTACCATAGTCCACTTTTCACCAATAAAATGTGAGCCCATCGCCGCTCTAAGTTGTTGGATGTATGTGCAGTCTTTAGTCCGTTAGGCACCTTTTACTACACCCATGGAAAGGGAGGGGGTGGTAGTATTCTTTCAAAGCTACACGACACGGTTTATTTCCACACTTATTTGTAATTAAACCTATACTAACCTAGATCATTGACCTAGAAGTATAGACAAGAACGTTCATAGAAACCATTTTTTCAAATTCTAGAATGAGAGACCTAAAGTTCGCAGCCGCTGCAGCGCTTAAACATTTAAATGTCGTCTAATCAACAGACATACATCGCAGCGCCGCAGCGCCTTATCGGTCTAAGTGTGTATCAAGATGGCGGCGTCCCAAATAGATTGTCAATAACAATAATTGAAAAAAAATAAATTCTATTCTAATAATACGTTATAACCACATAATAATGAATTGAATAACAATTAAGTTCACTCACTTGACAACTGAATTGTAGAAAATGTCTAGGTGTACACTTTGAAAAGAAATAAAGAATTATTTTCGCCGCTCCGCACGCGCGAATGTCAAAGCCACACTAAAGCAAGGTGCCGAGTCGTCTCCGCAGATGAGTGGAACATAGTGCGTGTTTGGAATCCTATCTAGTGTAACGTATATATCGCTGACCTAGATACATAGACTTTGTAACACTGCAACTCCTTAGTGACATTCTCGATAATGGCCTTAGTAGGCCGACTGATATACAGGCTCGTTACTTAGCTATTAGCTTATGATAGGCTGCACCATCAGAGGCAGAGTTGATGAATGGCTTAGTAATAGTTAGCACCTGGAGGCATTACATATTACCTACAGTCGCAGCTGTAACTTACGTATTTATTGCTTAGTTTCGCTACATCATCAAAACAAATATTTTGGATAGGTATCATCATCATCATCAGCCTATAAACGTCCCACTGCTGGGCACAGGCCTCCCACGTGAACAATAGCATGTGGGGATATTAGGCCACAACCCACCACGCTGGCCTAATGCGGGTCTGTGGTTTTTAACGATGCCATCTTACGACAACAACCGGGACCAACGGCTTAACGTGCCTTCCGAAGCACGGAATACGGACAGGTATACTTTTTTATAATTTTTCTGTTGATAACTTAAACGCAATTGGTTAACTTTTAAGAATTTAATGATGGAGGCCTATGTCCAACCGTGGGACAGTATTTTTATTTGATAAATATAGTTAGATTTTATTTAATTAAAAAAAACCGTTCGTAGTCTTGTGTAGGTAGACATTTAAGTCTTTATCGCGTACCCTAGGAAAGTCACAAATAAACAATATTTATGGATTGTGTTTGTTGGTTCACTTTTAGCATAACAGATTGCCTTTTAAAAGACGAACCACTTTTGTTTTTTTAATACTACTCGCCTCTACTCGCACAAGAATATTAACGAAAAGCTGCGAACATAAAAAGTCTGTTCACTACTCTGCCCCATTCGGTTTTACCGACAACGATTATCCGAACAATTTCTCCGATTAATTTTGAAACAGCACTTTTCTAGTGAAACGTTTCCGAAGAGAAAGCAATGGTGGTTAATATATGTGGAAAGTTGCAGAGGTTCCAGCGAACCACCGTTTTAAAGTGGAGCCATAGAACGAGCGTTTGCTTATGATACTCGTAATTAAATTAATAAGACTATAATAGCTCGTTAGATTAGTTATTAAGTCTTAACTATAAGTTAGTTAACTGTTTTTTTATTATTATTAGTATTGACGTCAATAAGTGCCTGTAAAGGTTTACATTGAATAAATAATTTGACTTTGACTTTGACTTTGACTTTGAATAAGGCCGTGGCTTAGTATAGAGATGGATGAGAGGACTTGGTAGAGGCGTTTGCCAAGCAGTGGGGCAACATAGCAAAAAAAAAGGTGTATCTACATTGTGTCTGTACAGTGGAGGTACGGGTCGAAATCAGGCAATAAGTGCACTGTGAAGATTCACGCAGGCCCCGCTAAGTCCAGTTGTAAAAGGTTTCAGTGCTAAGTTTTTAAAAAAACAAAACTTAAGTTCTGAAAGACACAAAAACTCATAATATTTATAGGTTACAAAAGTCACTAAATCTTAATAATCGAGGCGGTTGTGCTGTAAAAGACTCAAGTATTTTACAATACTACCGCTAAGTCAAGAATAGATCTATGTTGGAGATTTAATGAAATTGCTGCAAAGAAGTACGCCTTCCACGACAAAGAAAGTAATGCCTTCATTGCTAGAGAATTATTTCTAAGCCAATGCTCGCTAAGTGCCAATATCTTGCCTTTACCAGTTCAATAATGCAATATTGATCCTTTTGAAGTTGATTCTGTGCAATGTGCTTGTATTTTGAACTGTAATTTCTATTCAGGTAGAATGACTTCTCAGAAAAAGTAAAAAGTCTTTACAACTTTATTTGATTAAAATACAATATTATGTCTATTATTGAAAATATTATTATTATAATTTTATGGTAAATTGTGGCTTCTTGTATTATATAATTAAATGTGTGTATACTAATATACGTACGTGCTATGTTACATAATAAAAACTGTAGCCACCACTAAAATGTATGAAATACGCCGCAATTTGAAAGCTACAAACTGTTATTTCCAATACGCTTATGCTCGAATGACAGATGTTATTTTCGACATGACGCGTCCAATATTTGTGTGGTGGATTATTTTATACAGCTCTTTGAACAAAGTGTTTGAGCACAGGCTAACATTAATTTAAAAAAGTGTTATTTATCAGTGGAAAACAGCAACGACCTCTTCAGAGCTAATTTTACGTAACGGAGCGATAAAATAAAAGATATGGTGTGTTACAATGGTATAAATATAATGTACCTAATATTTTTTTTATTTTATAAATGTAGCATGCGATAAAAGCAAAATAATTAGTACGTCGATCTGCCAGAACCTGTGCGTGTGCCGACCAATTTCTGCGTTCAGAAAACTGAAATTTTTACTTCTAATAATTTAAGAAACAACGTTGACATTAAAAAAAAGGTTAACTTTTTGCAAAAGTAAGAGATTCTGAGCTATCAAACTGCCATTTATCATTATGCTGCAGTGAACAAATAAAACAACACAACAAAACGATTCGTTTGTTTCCACTGACCTAATTCATTAACAACATTGACATAAAGAAAGGTTTTATTTTTAACTACGACAAAGTATTTCACTAAACTACGAAAAAGAATTCAGCTTGGCTAAACTTTTTGTAAATAAAAGTTTCTCTGTGCTTCTGAGCTATCAAACTGCCATTTATCATTATACTGCAGTGAACAAATAAAAAAGCACAACAAAAGGATTCGTTTGATTCCACCGACACTGCGGTCTTGGTGACAGATGGGTGGACGCGACGAGGGTCACTTGTTTTATATTGAAAACCTTTGACCACACTCACGCGGTTTATTGAAACTGCTTACTCAATGCGGTAGAGTGCCTTTTATATTTATACAAAAAAAGAAGAGGTGGCTGTATATCTCACCTGTTGGTAATGTGATTGTAATACGAGCTAGCCGCACACATTTATATTGACCTAGATATAAAAAGCTAGCTAAGCAATTAGCGAAGTAACGCTAATTACCTTTGGTTTAAGCAATAGGCTAGGTATATTCGTCACTCGTTGGGTTTGGTTGTTTTAGCTCTCTTCGGAGTCACCACCCTTCAGCATCCCTTAGCGTTTATTAGTGTAACTACAATTACAGTGACGATAAGGCCGAACTTGGAAGTTGACTTTTGACTACTCAAACTGATCTAAGTACATTTAAATTTCCGCAGCAATTGAGGGTTGGAGATTTAATTATAAGTTGATTGTTGGAGACATTAGCTAAACGTCCGTTACTGTAAAATTTTAAGAAGAAGGAGAAGAAATAAATGAATAAAAAAACATTCCACTCTTACACGAATTATCGACCACTTAAATCTTCTTTTAAAACTTTTAAAAATGGTTAAAGAAAAGCACCTAGACCCGAAATCAATGTAGAAAATCAGTTTTTTCTAAATTGACCTAACCGGCAATTGAACCCGGGGCCTCTGAGATGTCGTGACCAAAACCAGCTTGCTGACCACTCGACCACGGAGGTCGTCATATTTGGGATGAAGTGGGTGCCTGAAGGTAAGTGAAGATAAGTCCGAAGTTGGAAGTTACCGTCACCCGAAATTCTTGACTGCTCAAACTGATCTGCATTATATCTCATCTACGAGACGCGGACTGAGATCTCACCCTTATACTGTCAACACACCACCTATACGCACAAAGCGCATCATCATTTTTAATGCGGACAGCTAAGGAGTGGAATTCGCTTCCTGCGGATCTGTTTCCTGACTCGTACAACCTGGACATTTTCAAGGCAAGGGTGAACAGGCATTATCTAGGCAAGTATGCTACATCCTAGGCCGCATCGTCACTTACCATCAGGTGAGATCGCGGTCAAATACTTGCCTATAAAAGGATAAAAAAAATAAAAATTACGCACCAATTGAGGGTTTCAGATTCAATTATAAGTTAGTGATTGATCGTAGATTGAGTTTTTGAGATTCAAATAGTCTATGATTGATCGTAGATAACATCAACTAAAGTTCCGTTAGTGTAAAATTTTATTACTACGACAAACTTTTTATATTTAAACCTTGCTTAGGCTTTAACCGTGTCGCATAGCGGTGACAGAATACTACCAACCCCTCTCTTCCCTTGGGTGTCGTAAAAGGCGACTAACGGACTAAAGACTACACATACTTCCAACAGCTTAGAGCGGCGATGGGCTCACCACCTGTCACGCTTAGCACATGTGCTGTCGATATTTGGTGAAAAGTGGACTATGGCAAAGGACTACTTTTGCGGACCTAATTGCCTAGTCTCTGACTAGTCCTTCGGAAATAATAGTCGTGATTATATATAATCATGTATGTAGGTATGTTAGACTTTAACACACATACACGACTATCATCCCCTAAGGGTTAGTCGGATGTGCTCAGTGTTATAGGAGGTGAGCCCATCGCCGTTCTATGTTGTTGAATGTATGTGCAGTCTTTAGTCCGTTAGTCGCCTTTTACGAAACCCAAGGAAAGAGATGTATTGGAAGTACGAGTTTTTGCTGTTGGATGTATGTGCAGTGTTTAGCCCGTTAGTCGCCTTTTATTAAACCCAAGGAAAGAGACGGGTTGCTGTACGAGTATTCTTTTACCGTCATTAATAAACGTTGAGTAAGGCTTTGATTATATACATGTCTATCTAAATAAATCTATCTATCTATCTAATCGTAAAAAAACGTAGAAAAATTTATAGGGCAAAATTGGCCTAACGCGCAATCCTGGCGGTCAGTGTCATTGTGCCGTCAAGCAGTGCTTACCTCTCGCGTTTCGGTGAAATTGTTCGCAAAATGACCGCTTGCTCAGTGAAATTCTGTCAAAACTACAAAAGAAAATTCTTTTCGAAAAGGAAAGTCACGTTTCATCTGTAAGTATCGATAAATTTTAATGAAAATTTAAAGTTTAACAATAATAACGGCCATGTATGCGTAGTGTTGCTGGTATTCAAAATGTAGAATTCCAATTATTGGTGGCAGAATATAAAAGGAGGTTTAAATATAATAAGTATGATAAAAAATACTCAGTTTTGTAAGTTAGTATTTATACATGGTCTTGTAGTAAATAAAGTAAAAACATTAAATATAATTATTATTGGAACGCTTTCAAAGTTTTTCTTTTTTTTAAACTGATGTCTGGTTTATAAGAGCGTGAATAAATGTCACGGTTCCTATTCTATGCCGAATGTTTGTAAACATATCACTGTCAATTGTGCAAATGTCTAGTTTCACTAGGATTTTTACTGTTTTTTGAAAGAAAGACACATAAGTTAACTGTTTTCTTGTGAATGTCTCTCAAGAAAAAGTAAAATCCTACTGCAACTAGGTATAACAGTAATCTGTTTACAAACATTCGTCATCGAATTTGGCTGGATTATAGGTTCCGTTCTAAAACAAGAAAAAATATAATTACCTACTGTAATATTTTATAATACTATTATTATAAATTGTTATTGTGGTATGGTATCGTATCGATATTTGAAACGAATAAAAAAAAATAATTAAATAAGGTTTCAACATAATAAGAAATTAGAGAACATGAAAAATGATGTAATATCCTAACCAAAGTTATTTAAGAAACAAATACAAAGAGAACGCCATTAATTGTTTTGATTTTAATTTAAAATATTTAAATTTCTATTTAAAAAATCAATTTTGATTAAGTATTAAATGTAAATCATCCTGCCTGTTGCTTCTATTTCGTCCCTATTACAAACACAAGCACGCAGGCTTCCATTAGCGCATTATTTTATTGTACTCGCCCTCGCCTTCAATCATCAATTTTTTTTCATAGTCATAGATATTTATTGCATCATGTTGTACATAGATCTTACAAAAAATATTAGTCTCAAACATGGCCCTGCAAGGGCATTGCAACAATGAAATTAATTAGGTACTAACTACATTGTAACTTAATTATTGCATATAATTAAAATCTTTACTTATTAACTAATAGTTAACTATTAAAAAACTCTGTTAAACTATAAAAACAATTCTCTGTTAAATATTTTTTTAACATTGTATAAAATACTCTTTCTTTTGAAACATTTTTTATTTCGGTAGGTATTTTGTTAAATATTTTAATTGACATGTGATAAGTGGATGAACTGACCATATGGAGTTTAGTAAAGGGAAGAGCCAGTCTATTTTTGTGTCTTAAATTTATTGGTTGTGAATATTGTTCTTTAGCCTGTGTGTATGAATTCTTGTTTTTTCTGACAAGTTTACAAATTTCAAATATATATAGTGACGTTAGTGTAAGAATATTAAGTTTTATAAAATGGGGCCTACAGCTTTCTGTATCTTTAATATTAACTAAAATTCTAATACACTTTTTTAGTAGTACAAAAAGTTGGTTTACGTCTGTGCTGTTTCCCCATAATATTATTCCATAAGTTAACCAAGAATTAGCATAAGCATAGTAGGCACATGTAGCTGTTTTCAAGTCTGTTCATTTTTTTAATTCGTAAAGTGCATAAATAAATTGAGAGAGTTTAGAAGCAGTTTTATGTATGTGTGGTTTCCAATTAATATCTGAATCAATTTCTATTCCTAATAGAGTACATGTGGTAACAAAATCTAATTTACTATTATTATACAAAATATTAGTTGCTAGCGAACATTTCTGTCTTGGTTTAAACTGCATTAATTTAGTTTTAGATATATTAATTTCTAAATTGTGGTCTTTTAGCCATTGTACCATTTGATCCATTGTGTTATAAATTTGCTGTTGAAGATCTTGGCTGTTTGTACATGGAAATATTACTGATATATCATCAGCGTACAGTATGCATTTTTCATTTATACATTTAACTATATCATTAATATATATAATAAATAAAATACATCCCAATATACTCCCCTGAGGGATTGAGCGTTCTACACGGAGTGTTTGGGATGTAACATTATTTTTAGTGTTACTATTAAAATCGTAATAATCCACGTGTACAAGTTGTTCTCTATTTTGTAGATATGATGCAAACCAACGATAGGCTGTTCCGCGCACACCTATTCCGTACAGTTTTCTAAGAAGGATTTCATGCGAAACGCGATCGTATGCCTTACTCATATCCAATAATATCCCTACGGCATATTTTTTTGTATTAATAATATTCAATACTTCGTTAACGTATTTATATAGTAAGTAAGTAAGTAAGTAACATATTTATTCAGCTACAACATTAATAAAAAAAAAATTACAGACATGAAGAAAAAATAAAAAGTAAAATGACAGTAAAAAATAACAATAAAAACTATAAAGTTTGGCCGAAAAGGCTAACCAGCTCAGCTATTGTTGCAGCTACGTTGTAGCAGCCACAACGCTGGTTTTCAGCTGGGCCTTGAAATAGGGGCGACGTCATTAGATACTGTTCTGAGCGTCAGTCACAAAAAGAAAATATCATATTAAAATTAGAAACGTACCTAAAAAACAATAACAAAACATTCCTACTAAATAAAACAAACTTAAATTAAACTTAATTTAAATTAATAACATCGACCTAATATAAGACGAATAAAATAAAAAATATATAAATGCATCTACGTTAAAAAAAAAATGAAACATTTATGTGCCTGTATGCCTTATATCCCTTTGCCTGATATACAGGGATAACAAACAAGGAATTAAAAAAGTAAAAGTGACAGAATCGAAAACGAACGAAACAACGAAACGAACAAACAAACCAAAAACCAAAACAACAAGACAAGAGACAAGCAATAAAGATATTTTACAATAATTTATCAGCCTGTGATTCGCAATTCGCTTAAATTTGGCGAATTTTTCATGGACGATATACATACATACCTAAAAATATTTACAAACTCAAATACAAATATATATTTGTATTTGAGTTTACAAATATATATTTGTATTTGAGTTTGTAAATATTTTTTAGGTATGTATGTATATCGTCCATGAAAAATTCGTATAATACCCGGATGGTATCACTGGCCACGGCTTTTGTAATTGGATTGCCTCGTTATCGGTGTTGGGACGCGGGCTCCCCCAATCTACGCAATTGGGATTGTACAGAACTTGATGGTAGGTGTAGTAGTGGTCTTTGAATTGCCATAAGATGATCTTTTAACCGTGTTTTAAATGTAACCATTGTTTGTAGGTCACGAATCGGCGGAGGCAGGTCGTTCCAGCACCGAGTAGCAGCAAATCGGAAAGAGCCCCGGAAAGCCACCGTGCGATGTTTTGCAGTTGTGAAAGTATGCGCACAAACTCTCCTTGGATATCTACTGCTATCATTAGCCCATATCAGCTTATCGTGAAGATAACGCAGCTTTCCCGTCTTATTGACCCCAAACAAAAGAACAGCAAGATGAACTCTTCTGCGTGCCTCCATTTTGATGAGGTTTCCCGCATTTAAATAAGGAGTGACATGTGATCGCGGTGGTACATAAAAGCAGAAGCGCGCCATCGCATTCTGCACTCGCTGTATCAGCTTAGCTGACCTAGATAGAATGCAGGGTCCGTACACAGCGTCACAGTAATTAAATAAAGACAAAACAAGGGACTCGCATAGTGTAATCCTTAACTTTTCACTAAGGTATGGTTTTACTTTGTATAACAACTTAAGTCTATAGAAACAATTGCGTGCAGTATTTGCAACATGGTGTTCAAAATTAAGGCAGCTGTCAAAAATCAATCCCAAATTCTTAGCCTTGTCGGTGCGCTCAATTGGCTCGCCATTGATCTGTATATTTAAAGCAACATTGTCAAATTTCGACATGTTCTTTTTAGAACCAATTAAAATAAGCTTTGACTTCTTTTGGTTTAGGACCAGGCAGTTGGAGTGGCACCAAGCAGATATTTTGTTCAAGTCTCTGTTCATTTTTTCCACAGCATTGACATATTCTTCAGGTAAAAAGGAGCAGTACAGCTGCAGGTCATCAGCGTACAAATGATGCTGACAATGTGCTATGCTTCCAATTATATCCGCACTGTACAGAATGAAGAGAATCGGACCAAGTATAGAACCTTGAGGAATTCCACGGGTAACGGGTTGTAAGGTTGATAGTGATTTGGTCCCATCTGTCCTTCTTAACTCTACGTACTGGTGCCTGTTTTCCAAATAACTAGTAAACCATTTTATAGCCGCAGTGTCTATACCATAGTAAACCAGTTTCGATATGAGGAGAGAAATATTGATCGAATCAAATGCTCGGGAGAAATCAAGCAGTAGCAAGCTCAGTCTCCCCTGGTCTTGGGCAGCTAGCTGGTTGTCTACAACATCCGCCAAAGCAGTTGCCGTGCTAAATCCCTTACGGAAACCTGATTGCTGCAATGGGAGTATATTGCTTTCCTCAATATATCGAGTCAACTGATCACATACGATTCTCTCCAAGACCTTAGAGACACAGGAAAGTAAGCTTATAGGCCGGAGATCATTCAGAGAGATTGGGTTATTAATTTTTGGCAATGGCTTGACAACAGCCACCTTCCAACTATCCGGGAAAATACCTTCTGCCATGGAACGGTTTATCATAATGGTGATAGCTTTAAGAGACTGTGGCAGAGTTAACAAAAGCATATCTAAGGACACCCCATTATCACCCTGCGCATTTGACTTAAGCCCTTTTATTGCTTTCATAACTGTGTCCTCTGAGACTGGGTTAAGTGAGAAAATGGCTGTACTAAATCTTCGGCATTCAAAAAGTGCAAGTTGGGAAACCGTCACATGGTTGTCACCGGGTATATCAAGGAAGTGTCCGTTAATCAAGTCAGGGTTATCAAAAAGTGGTGGAAGTTCAGCCTTTGCTTTTCTATTTGGCACCACTGTTTGCTTCAAGTTCTGCCACAATTTTTTTGAATTTTTTAAGTTATTGTTGATATTGTTTGTAAAATAGTTGCATTTTTCAATCTCCATGGCCTTTATTACTAGATTTTTCATACTTTTATATAATTCTTTGTTGGTCTCTGTTTTGTGTTGTTTATATTACTGATGGTGAGCGTCTCTAATATGTATCATATCCTTCACTGTGTCAGTAATCCATGGGTGAGGAGGGTGCCTGAATCTGCGTGACCTTATCGGAGCATGCAGATCAAACAATCCAACAATCCAGGAGGTGAAAGTCAACGTTATCCAGTGTCAAGAAGTTGTTCCAGTCAACAGCATTGAGGTCCCTGGTCAGTTGATCTAGTATAATATCTTTAAATGGTCTAAAAGTTACCCATTGAGGAAGTGGTTTCTCATTTTTAATTTTGAACTCTGCCTGAAGCATTGCGTGGGCTCCAAGATCAGGAGTATGTTTGACTTCAATCTGTAGAGCAGGTACATCTGTGCAGATAAGGTCAATCAAACTACAGCTATGTTCGGTAAAATGAGTTGGTGAAGTGACTAATTGTTTAAGGTTAATACTATTAGAGAATTGTGCAAATAATTTTGATTTGCTACTGCCAGCATCTAGAAGATTTATGTTGAAGTCGCCGACCAGGATCAAACCATCGCACGCACTGAATGAGGTTACAGAATCCGCAATAGCGTCGAGAAACTCATTAATGTCTTGCCATGGCGGTCTGTAAGCAGTACCAATAACTATTTGAGTGTTATGTAGGCTTACTTTTAGCCACATTTGCTCAACTGCTGGTACAATGGGAAATTGACAGGTCCGAGCTTTAATACCCTGGCGAATGTAGAAACCAACCCCACCACCACGACCCGCTCTGATGTGATCTGGCCTTGGGCTGTGGCGAAGCTTATAGTTTGTCAGCTTTGGAGCTTTATCGTGCTCTCCTGCTCTAAGCCAGGTTTCGTTAATCGCCAAGATATCTGGTGCCATCTCTTCCACCGCCACGATTAGCTCTTCATGTCTAGTGCCAAGTGACCCGGCATTGAACAGACCGACTTTCAAATATCTAGAAATCCTATTTTTTTCTTTTCTTTTTATAATAGTAGTTGTATTTCATTGGTATATTGAGATAATCCTGCACCATAACCGCGTTAGCAAAACGTATGCGAGTCGTCTTGTTTGTTATTATTAATAAATATACAAAATAAACACCATCACATAGAATAATTAAGTATACGTTTAAATTAGGTAAATCAAGACAACATGATGATTGTAAAACATTTAAATTATACATGATTTCCCCCACTATAATGTATTTTACTGAAAAATATATTTTAATGAGTGTACTTGACATGATCAAATATAGATATGAAAAAATTGAGAGTCCATCGCTTAAATATAAAAAATAGTTAACATTTGTAAATAAATTGTAAAGGTATGTTTTAATTGTAAGTTTTGATTGTAAAATACTTATTGTAAAATACATTTTTGAATAATAGTTGTAATCTCTATAAAATGATTTTTTTTCTAATAAGGTAAAGGTGATGTTATTTACAGACAAACACATAAGGAACGCGAGACAGAATAAATGTAAAACACTGGCAAGACATAACACAGCTTGAAAAACATCATTAGTTGTAGCATAAATTAATGAAATAGCCTGCCCATGAACACAAGAATGACTACAAAACATTAAGTTGAGGCCCAAAAACTCTAATACAGTCATCATCCGAGCGCACCTGAAAAGCAGGTTGTCCGTCCGCCTGGCGGGCGAATATGCGGCCCCTTGTGGCCCACGAGTACCGCCACTGCAGCCGTCGACACTCTTCCAGGACGCGGTGAAAGAGCTGAATGTTGTGGCGGGTCAAGCGCTCGTTGACGAATACCCGTGGGCCCGACGACGCCTGCTGTCCGGTGTGGCACACGCGCGCGGCCCCCCGCCTCCGCCGGCGGCGCACCCACGCGTTCCGCGAACACCACGTCCCGCTGCTCCAGCGTGACGCCCAGCCGTGCGGCCAGCACGGTCACCGCTTGGACGGTGCTCACTGCCTTGTCCTTAGCGAGCTGCCCAATCTCCAAATCAGCCTCTTGGTCGCGATCGTTGAGACCCTGCTTGAGCTCTGCGATGGTGCGTTCCAGCTCGGCCGTACTCTCCGACCCGGCGCCTGGTGGCCACTGCTCCAGCACATCCAGCCGCTGCTCCACCACGCTCAGTCGCGCGGTTACGGCCTCGAAGGAGCTCCACCACTGCGCCATCTCCTTTCTAAACGCGCGCATCTCGGCCATGCACTCAGCGAACTCCCGTCGAAAATCGGTAATGCTAGGATCTAGCGACTGGCTCGTGACGTCACCTTCATTGGGGATGGAGACAGACTGCCCCTCGGCATCAGCCCCGCATATGTCCTTTACTGGCGTTTGGCAGTTGTCGCTCTTTCTTGCGGTTCGCTTGCAGTTGGGACAGACCCAATCTTTGCTAATTAGGGATTTATCCGGTAATGTGAGACAAGCCCTGTGGTATTTCATGGGGCAGACGCTACAGTTAGCGGCGCCCACTGGTGACAGAAACTTGCCACAGGCCCCACAGTGAAGCATGTTGTATTTTATATTGTTGCGTAATAGTTTGAGCGACTGTCAGCAGATGGCGCACCTCGTGCGTCCAGCAATACTCTGTAGCTCCGGTAGATCACGCTAGATGTCGCTACCCAGCTGCTGCGCTGTGTTCCACTGTGATGTTTGTCGTTTATACGCCAGATGTCACTGAGTCCTTATAATAGCGCCGATCAAAGTCTCGAGTAGGGGAAGAAAGAATTACCTACCCTCCCCACTGCACAAAATCCGGTAACGACTGGACAAGCAAAGTGCCGTAAATCGCTGAAGAACGTGAATAGCACTTGTTCCACAAAAACAGAGAGTCACTGACACTTGCTGAGTACGATACAAACAACCACGGCACAAAAACAAAGTTAAAAGTATTTTAAATAGACACGAAATCACGAGCGATATGTGTACAGTTTGACGTCTATGACGTACCCCCTACATATATATACTGCTGTAATAGTGGATTTGTTTTTACGGAAGCCCTTTTAGCTCTCGTTAAATAAACTGTATTTATCACAAAAAGAATTAAGACGTATAGCCATAGCTGATTCATATATTTTAGAAAAGGTTGACAAAAGAGCTATAGGTCTAAATTGTTGTGGATCATTCGCATTCCTTTTTTTAGGCACAGGTTTGATCACGGTTGTTTTTAATAAATCAGGGAAGGTTACTTCAGCGAAAGACTGATTAATTAGGTAAGTTAAGGGTGCAACTAGCTCGTCAATACATTGTTTAATTAATGTAGGCGGGAATTCATCCTTACCGTGGCTTGATTTATTTTTTAATGATTTTATGATATTGCTAACCTCGCATTTATTCACCGGATTGAGAAACATGGAGTTATTTAAAGATGCAATGACAGAGTGGCCTTCGGGTTCCTTATTTTTATTCTCGTTGGAACCTACTGATACCAAGTATTTATTTAGAATGTTTGCCACAGAGAAAGGGTTCATAACTCTCACACCATTTATCTTTAAATCGATGTCTTTATGTTTTTTATTATTAGTGTTATTTGTACGTTCCTTAATAATTTGCCAAGTAGTTTTTATTACATTTTTTGATGTTTTTATTTTGTTGATACATTGCATTTTTTTAGATAAAGTTACTGTATATTTCAAAATTTTTACGTATTGTTTATAATATTCATTAATTACATTACTGTTAGTTTGTGATTTTAATATTTTTAGCATGCGCTTATTTTTACATGACACTTTTATGCCCTTAGTTAACCATGTTTTAATTATATTTTTTATTAATATTTTTTTCTTTGGAATATATAAATTAAGTAAGTTTGTCATTTCTATATGAAATGCATCATAGTTTTCATTTGTATTTTTATCGGACGAAATTATACTTTGCCAATTTATAGTCTGCAACTTTTCTCTAAATGATGTTATTACGCGCGTTATACTTTATTTTATATATATAATACGATTGCTTTGTATTTAATGCAGCTTTACTAATTGATATCGAAACGCCTTTGTGGTCTGAGAATCCATACTCATTTACATTAACAATTAAACTAGTTTTATCAAAATTGGTAAAAATAATATCTAGACAAGTAGAGCTAGTGGCGGTAATTCTAGTAGGCTCCTTAACATTCTGATAAAAGTTGTAACTCTTAAACAAATTAATCATAGCTTTGGTTTGTGTTGATTTACTTAAAAAATCTATATTTAAATCGCCTCCAATATTTTTTTCTAAACACACCAGCTTCTTTTATGCGTTATACCTACATATACGATAGACATACCTAATTTAAAAAGTTATGTTATGTTATGAATCATTTTAAAATTATATTGTGCATAAATATTTTTTCCCTACTTTATCGGAAATTAGGCATTCGCTGGCAACCATTCGCGCTAGTGTCAGATACGCAGCTGTCACGCACACTTCAAATTCAATACAAAATCCGGGCGGATTTGAGAAGCGTTTGTACCGCGATGCTCCGTCTAGACATGTATATAGTCAAAGGAGTAAGGCTACTCCAAGTTTTGAATCGGTGTTAACAAATTTTACTATAAATAAACATGTAGTATGAGTACACCAATCCGACTTAACTCTCGGAGTAAAAGTTAAACCTCGGCAGTAACCTGTTTAAATCGAAAGAGTAAGAGTCCCCACCCTTACTCGACGAGTATGGGTGGAGTAGTGTCATTATGGCCTAGATTGACATTTTGTAGCCAGCTATTTTTCTATTGTTGCAGTTGATGTGGGTTTGGTTTATGGGATGAAGTTGTAAATTTAATATTTCATAGAAAAACCCTGTTTTCTAGTAAAATTCGTAACTAACAGTTCAAAATGTAAAATCAATTATTGTTAAATAAATTATCGATTTTACTTCGGACTGTCAGGTGGTGACTGTTATGTGACGGCGGTCATAGAGCATGCAGGTCGGCCGCGAGTCCTGACTGACCATTCGTTGTCATAACAACGCAGAATTATTAGTAGCTCTAAATGTCAAAATTATGTCAATTAACGTAGAGTTCATTTAAAACTCATTCTTTTTTACTTTTTAGCTATAAGTGTTGCCATTGAAAACACGTTCATCCATGCGTAACGAAAGACTTGTCTAATCTGAATGGCAACTACTTGTCTAATCTGAATTTAACTAGTCCAAACATAAGTTCGGTTAAAGACAGGAATGACCTTTTTTATTAATGAGACGTTAATGTGCCGCTACACACAACTCAGTTAGGCTTTATTTTTTTAAATATAAATAAATATAAAATAAACCTATTTTTATAAATATTTATTATTATTATGCAATGATATTATATACAACAGATATGTTATAAGCGCGCGCGATGTGAAGACTCAAATACGTCCTAATTGGGACGTCTTGTGTATAGTCTGCGTCGAGCACAATCACGAGCGTGTCGCACCGTAGTTCCCGTGTCCTTACCAAAATAAATCAAAAATGCCATCGTATGTGTTTCGAAAGTGCACCAATTATGACTCTAAAGTAAACAAAATACAAGGGTTTGCTTACCACATATGAATATGCAAATATAGATTATATAGTATATTTCAATTATTTTTCCGCACAATATAATAACTGACGCAAAGACGCCATGTTCAGGTGAAGAAAGAGAGAGCAATCTAGTTTTGACGCTAGAGCGAGAGAAAGAGATGTGGAGAGCCGGTTTTGCCGCGTTGCGTATCTACTTGTCAGGGTGTGTAGTTTTGGATTGCTCGGAACAGATTTTAAACGCAAATTACTATGAACGTAACGTATCTATAGTTTATAATATCATTGTTATTATGGGCAACAATCTGTCTGTGGGTGTAACAAATTAGGATACGCCCGCACTAAAGTTACACAGACTCATTAATAAAAATGGCCTACACCTGTCTAAATCCGAACTTACGCTTGGACTAGTTAAATCCAGATTAGGCTAGTATTTTAAGTTTTGCATCGTTATAAATAAACATGGAGTAAGCTTGGACTAACAAGTACTTCCTTACGCAAAGACAAACGTATTTACAATGGCAACTTTTATAGCTAAAAAGTAAAAAATAATGAGTTTTATCTCCACGTTAATTGACATAATTTTGACATTTATAGCAATTAATATTTCTGCGTTGTCATGGCACGTAATAGCCAGTACGCGCGGCCGACCTGCATGCCGACCTGCATGCTCTAAGACAGCCGTCACATTCACTACCTGAATCCGATGTAAAATCGATAATTTAAACAATTATTCATTTTTATTTTTGGGGCTATTAGTTAGGAATTATAATGAAATATTAAATTTACAATGTCATCTTGTAAACCAAACCCACATCAACGGCAACAATAGAAAAATAGCCGACTACAAAATGTCACTCTAGGCCATAATGACACTACTCCACCCATACTCTGTCGTTAAACAATGTGTCGCTAATATTTAACTTTTGCTCCGAGAGTCAAGTCGGATTAGTGTACTCATTCGTTACTCCATGTTTATTAATAGTAAAATTTGTTAACACCGATTTAATAATTGGTGTAGCTTTACTCAACGTTTATTAATGAGACGGACTAAGTATAACAAACTAATTGTATGATAAAATGAGGGTTTGCTATAACTAAATGGACAATGGCGAAAATGGACCTGACTATGGGCACAAATCAATTATATTCTAAAAAATATGCTGTTATTAGTCAACTTTGAAATTACAAATAATATACCTTAAGAACTTCTAGTTCTAGAGAAATTAATTAATGCGTAAAAATAATTAATATGAATGGAAAAACTTAATCATAGCTTTTGAACGGTTTTGACCATAGACAATAGATCTTGACGACGATGTCAAATTCCATTTCACGCGTAGGTCTACAATTTCACGTGCTTGCATGTAATACTCCCACCTTACGCTCGTCGAAAAAAAGATTATAGTAGGTATTCTACTTAGACAAAAATACATTTAAGTATTTTTAGAACAGTATTAATATGCTGAAAATGATACAATAAGTAAACGAAATAAAAACCAAATAAGCGTTAAAGGCTTGATTGTTTGACTTGTGTGTAAAGGAACGTCACTGTTAAAATCGAATGACAGATGTTATTCATTGATTTTTTTTGCAGTCGGCAGTCGATCTTTGCGTTTGCTCCGATACGTACTATGCTACAATTCATTAACATTTCATTTCATTAACATAGTAATGATTTAATATTATTCGCCTTGGGAATATACCAAATCCGACAGGCTTGGTCCTACTATGGAGAACATGTGCGTTTCCATATAGATGTATCAGAGTATCGCTTGAGAGGTACTTAGTGGAGATAATACGTTGATAAGAGGGAAAATTAAATCCATACACATTTCAAGAAAACAAAACTGTGTATCATAGATGAATGATTGGCCTCGCTGCGCTCGTCTAGATACCGCGCTACCTATAAACCACAGCTCCGTAAATGCGGCAACTTATTATTGTAGTGTGTTTATGACAATATGCCAGGATACTAGTGTGCGTGAAAAATTTGTTGCCAGCTGCTCAACTGTTACCTGAGTTAATGGGAAAAACATTTTTTCTGTGATGTATTAGTTAAGTTGCTGGTTATAAATGTAGCTCAGAAAATATTTAAAAATTAACAATTAAAAGCGAATATGTATCAATATAATTGTATATATTACTATGCAGGTTAGACGTATGTTTCTACTGTAGAAAAATGGTAAGTATGTATAGCAATGATTAGACCTAATTTTTTTGTAGTTTTTTTTATTACTACCAACTCTTTTCTTCCCTTGGGTATCGTAAAAGGCGACTAACGGACTAAAGATTGCACATACATCCAACAGCATAGAGCGGCGATGGGCTCATCAAAATAATATTATCCAACCCCTCTCTTCCCTTCGGTGTCGTGAAAGGCGACTAACAGACTAAAGACTGCTTATACATCCAATAGCATAGAGCAACTATGGGCTCATCAAAATAATACTACCAACGCCTCACTTTTCTTCGATGTCATAAAAGGCGACTAATGGACTAAAGACTGCACATACATCCAACAGCATAGAGCGGCGATGGGCTCATCAAAATAATACTACCAACCCCTCCCTTCCATTGGGTCTCGTAAAAGGCGACTAATGGACTAAAGACTGCACATACATACAACAGCATAGAACGGCGATGGGCTCATCAAAATAATACTACCAACCCCTCTCTTCCCATTGGTGTCGTAAAAGCGACTAACGGGCTAAAGGCTCACCACCTAAGCAAATGTGCAGACTGTGCAGTTGTTTCTTGCTGAAGCGTGAACTGTGTGGGCGTGGTCTGTGTCACAGTATAAATTCATATTTATACTGTGTCTGTGTTGGCCATAGATTCAAATGATTACTAATTTTACCATAAACTTTAATAATAACTATCTCAAAAAAGTTGTTGATCCAAGTAAACAGTAATAAGTCGAGTCTTTATTCATGATTATTCTACATATTATGACTAAATACTTTTTCGTTTTTGTAGGCTCTTGTCATGTGACAGACAAAAATTAAAAAAAATACTTTTTCCCCTAGGGCAAGAAAAGCTATTTTAGCCTCGCTTTACAACGCGACAATGACGGTCTTTTTGAGCAAGAGGAGTGACAATATTATTTTTTCAAAACGAATACGTCCGTAATTTGCCGGTGGCGGCACTGACACTGAGAGCATTATCACTGACAAGTGGGGATGCGTTCATAGAGAATGTATAAAAACACTGTGCCGGTACTGTGTCGGAACTGTGGCTTCACTGATATGTGTGAAGCAATCTTTAACCTATAATATTACCCGAATCATAAGCTATACACCTGTTCTCAGTTTCATTAAAATCTAGATTATGTTATTCGCAAATATTTTCAATGCAAGTACAGACACGAAAAGTTTACATTTCAGGAACATAGGTTAAAATGAAAAAAAATAGCTTTTCCATACTTTTGAGGCAATCAGCTGATTGCGCATTTTGTATAGGGAAAAATAATAAATTTTCGACCCATGTTCCTTATGGATGGTTGTTCAGTTTCATCGGTAGAATCCCCTTGATATAGTGTCAGCTAACATTTTTACACCTATATATCACAAATATAAGTAATAATCTTTATTCATTTATTCATTTCTCTAAAAGCATAGTATCTTAACTTATTTAATGTAAACATGAAATAATATAGAACTAGGTTAAGTATTTAGTAACTCTGTAAGACAAATGAAATGGTTACCTATAATACTAAAAGACAATAACAATAAATTCACATATTAAAAATCTCAACTACGGGGACTTTATTCTTGTATAAGCGGTAACACTGAATGGCGTTTATTGTTCATATTATTTTATGATGAAATTTCGAAATTATACGATACTTACTAATGGTATGTGATCCCAGTGTCCTTCTTATTTTTAGAAGATTTTTTTTACACAGTTTTACTACGCAAACTGGCATTTTAATTTGAATTGGGCCCAAAATTGAATAAAACATTCGGCACGTACACTTCAACCACAGCTGTCAGTGTGACTGGCTCGGGTACGCCGATTTCGGCGTAGTATTTGTTGCCGCATTTGACAAGTACGACGGAGGTATCTATAATATTATATTCGATTATATAATATTTTTTTTTTATAGTCGAGCGCAGCGAGACCAATCATTAATCTAAGCTATGTATATATATATATATATTAATAGAAAATAATGTGTCTGGAAGGGAAGGAATAACAGAATATTGTTGCAGTTGTTTGGTAGGTCGTCGAACGATTGGTCTTTCTTTAAAGTAGGTATCATTCATTCATAAGTGTTTTATTTATAAGCATCCTCTTTGTTTCATGTCAATTACATTTCTCTTATCACTATTTACGTAGTTATGAGATAGTTAAGGTCAATTTAAGTTAAGAATTTAATCTATTAGATCGTTAAAATATTTTTCTAACCTCAAAAGCCCAAAAATTTTAAAATAATATATTCGCGTTTGTGAAGTTTTATATTGAATATGAAGTTAGGACACTAATTCTAATTATGTTAGGTATCTAATCAACACAAAATTAATAATGCCCATAGTCATTGGATATCAGGTCCAGCTAGTATGGGATTTTGCCGATGTCCTTTGAGGTAAAGGTAAATTTTGAGTGTAGTTAATGTTATAAATATTGTATAAATAATTTTAACGCAAACTTTGTTGCGAACAAATTATAAAATGGACATGTGTTGAAAAAAATTCCTCGAGCTGGATTCGAACCCGCACCCTCCTAGCAATCCGGGCCAGGCGCTCTTTCCAGTTGAGAAATTAACGCTATTTACTTTTTTTTACTTTGAAAGTCAAAGGCGCCATTTAATGTCAACAAACGACGTCATCAACATCCGATCTTAATATTCTGTTGGTAGAATTTTTTTCAACACAATTTCCATTTTGTAATTAATTAAAAATGAAATATAAACGTGAAATTTGTTTATTATCTTTAACTATACGCCTACTCCCTATTACGTATTCTGTGACCGTAATTAGTTACCCGAGGCCATATTTTATAACTTAACGTTAAGGCTTTATTTGACTGGCTTTTAAGTGGCCGGATGTAGTTTGCTGAGTGCCCGGTAACTTAAAATATACAAACATATAATCACGACTATTAACCCGGAAGGGTTAGTCAGAGACTAGGCAATGAGGACCGCAATAGAATAGCCACCGCCCTCCGCCATAGTCCACTTTTTACCAAATAGCGACTGAACAGTGCTCAGCGTGGTGAGCCCATCCCCGCTCTATGCTGTTGGATGTATGTGCAGTCTTTACGACATCCAAGGGAAGAGAAGGGGTTTGTAATATTCTTTCACTGCTACGCGACATGGTTAAAAAATATACCTAATCAACAAATAGTTTAAAATTAATAGTTTAAATGAATATTTTAACTTGTTATATAAATTATTAATATGTGAGAGATGAGTGGCGCATTATTATAAAAATTCTACTAACATATAAGATGACTGCTAGAAACCGCAAGAATCTTCAGGGGCTGGTCAGGTCAAGTGTTTTATACATGACAAAAATGTCAAAAAAGGAATTCGTGTTTTTTCGTAGGTAGGTACCCTGTCAACGTAGGTAGTAATCGCCCAGCTGACACGGACTGTTCAACAGAAGGCCGTATGCTTTAAAATATATTAGATACTTAAAGACTATCCAAGTAAAATTCACAAAATTAATTATTTCATTAAAAATATAAAAAAAACATGAATTCCTTTTTTGTCATGCCTAAAACACTTGACCTGACCAGCCCTTGAAGTTTCTTGCGGTTTCTAGCAGTCACCTTATATATCTTTTCTCTTGGGTGTCGTGAAAGGCGACTAACGGACTAAAGATTACACATAAGAGGGGGGGGGGGGGGGGGTAGACAGACACCACAGCTGACAGTAAGTGTACTTCATTTACTGTCATAATATTCTTCGTTCATGCTCGTCGATATAAGGAATCGTGAAAGGTCAGGTCACAATTTTATAAGTACTTACATAGGTACTCCTTCGACCAGCCTCCTTAATCTTGAAAACGATCCCGATCGAATGAGTTTGGCATTGTGAAGTTCCGTACTCTTGAGTTACGACACCAGCGGTAACTTGAATTCATATTGCGCGGATATTGCGTGAAATAAATGCAAAAATCAATGCCATTTATTTTACTCAATATGAAAACAAATTAGCGATCTCGATCGATCGGTATTGGTTTCAAGATTAACCGATACCGTCTGATCGAGATTGTTGTTCTGAAGTTTCGC
Source organism: Scoparia ambigualis (assembly GCA_963921215.1). NCBI lineage: Eukaryota > Metazoa > Arthropoda > Insecta > Lepidoptera > Crambidae > Scoparia > Scoparia ambigualis. Next base: position 27,285,885 of record OY992516.1, read on the forward strand.
ACTTTTGAGTTACGACACCAGCATTCCCGCTCTTTATAATACTCGTAATATATCCTACTCATATTATAAACGCGAAACTTTGTAAGTATGGATGGATGTTTGTTACTCTTTCACGTAAGAACTACTGAATAGATTTGGATGAAATTCGGAATACAGATAGTTTATAATCTGGATTAACACATAGGATTCTTTTTATTCCGATATTCCCACGGGAACGGGAACCACACGGGTGAAACCGCGAGCGTCCGCTAGTACAGATATATATTTATAGAGCGGAGAAGGATATTACTTTCTGAAAATTACAAAGCATAGCCCCTACATTAAAATGGAAGGATGATGGAAGAGGGAGCATTCATTGTAGGAATGGTCGTCGCTCGTTAAAGGGGCACTTAAATGCTTGATGGAACCCTTTTCCGCAAGATTCTCTAATAGAAATAAAATTAATTATTTTCTATAAAATTGAATGTTTAAAAAACTAGGGGTAACCAGTTTACGATTGTGAAGCTGATATTATAAGTAAGGGTTCCAGGATGGGTGACGCGCTTAGGTTGAAAGATGGTTTCCCCCTAACCGCCATTGGCCCATCATCTTATCTTGTCTTATCTTAGTGGGGCCTGCAGAGATCTCCCTCGCAGTAGTGTGTCGACCCATTGGGATCTTTTGTGCAAACCCGTCCTATCACTCTGATTTCACGTTGATTATGAAAAAAAATATTCAACGGTAACTACCCAATTAACAAATTATCGTTGCATAATACACTGGCCTGTAAAAACAAGTATCACACTTTTAAAATTGGAAAGCTAAAAAGGGCTATTATTATTGTTTTATCTTTTTTTAGACTTAAAAATGTTAATGTATAATTTACTATAGTTTTAAAGAAAGCTGATGAAAGTTGCTATAAAACGTTTTTTATTTTAAATAACTAATTTCTATAGTTTAGAAAATAATAAAATTTTAAAAGTGTGATATCTACTTATATTTGCATATATTTCCCGTTGGTTCTACAAAGTGGGTCGTATAAACGTATGCCCAAATAAAACGAAATTATTGTTATTTACAAGTTAAATAAAAGCCAGTCAAGAAGTTTTAAACGTTAAATAAAAGTTTTCGACCTATATTATCGAACCACTGAATTTAACTGATTATAGGACTATAACAATTGCATAGACATAAGAAGATGACTGAAATGTCGGTTAAGTGTTAACATCTACTTTTATTGTACACATTCTGTTCATTACATTCATTCGTTCCTGTGATGTTTGCTGGAAAAGTGCTTGTTATCAAAAACAAAATTTAAACGGTAATTATATACAACGTTGTATAATACAGTTGTAAAAACGTTTACTCAACTTATTTAGTGGACCTTTTAGTTATAAAATAAAAAAATCATAATCAAAATTTCTTTATTCAGTAAGCTTAAAATAAGAATTTTGAATCGTCTAAACTTAAATTTACTTTAATGTTTTATATTTTAGCGTTTTATTAACGCTTAAATATACTTACTTAAGTAAAATTTTAAACACTGAAAAAACACGACAACGGCAATGTTGACTAAAAACATAGGCATCAAGCATTGACAAAGTTTGACGGTTGAAACCGAGGTCTGGACCTCGGTAGCCAAGTGGTAAGGCAGCCGCCCGGAATGCGGAAGGTGCGTGGTTCGTTTCCCGCCTGAGGTTGTCGTCTTTTTCCAAAGTTTAAAATTTTACTTAAATTTACTTCTCTATATGGATGGATGGGCAAACCCCATTCAAGACGTCTTTTAGCTGTGGAGAAGAATGGGTGCAGGAAACTCCACAGCTTTATATTATTATAGAAGTAACGACATTTACAAAACAATATGTCGTTACCAAATTATACAATAAATAATCATTAAACAATTATGCCATCGGTTCGTAAGTCTATCTATGGGGCCTTGTACTAAGAAGAACCGACAAGAAACTCAGCAAGGGCATTTCCTTTCTCCCTTTCTTTAACAGCGTCAATTAGAATTGAAAAATTGCCCTCCCTATCATAAAAGGGCACTTTCCATCACAATAATAAAAACATAAAACAACGACGACATAAAAAAAAATGTAATAATAAAAATAAAAAGTTCAAGTATTCAAAAATATTAAATAATCAATGTAATCAATGTCTTACAGTGCAGTGTATAGGACTAAATCGACGTAGAAATAACGGTTACACAATGTTGTAGCTGTCTAATAATATCTATTCAACAGTTATATAACCGAAAGTCGCATAAGAGAGTTTTATATAACCAATTTGCTTGTTGGGTAGTATCCGACACAAGACTCCAAAAGTATCTTCGTTTGCGTAGCGCTTAAAACCCAAACAATCCCTTACAATGCGAGTGACGTTTGTCAACAGATATCAACATAATCAAGATGTCACCATCTCACTGCCAAAATTTACTTTCATTTCCCACAAGTTGTTGACAATGATAATTCTATATGGAACGTCTCTTGAACAACTCGGAATGTTCTAGTGACTTCCTAATTGAAGTAACTTTTAATTAAAACGCCTCGGTGACCGAGTGATAAAAGGCTTGGCTAATAACAGGAGGTTCTAGATTCAATTTTCTCGACTTTCAACGACCTCTGTGGTTGAGTGGTTAGCACGATGTATCTGGCGTCGCGCCATGTCCTGGGTTCAATTCCCGGTCGGGTCAAATTAGAGAAAAACTGTTTTTTTAAATTGATTTCGGGTCTGGGTGCTTTTTCTATGATTATGTATATTTATCCGTGATCTTAACATATTACTGAGTTTCAAAAGAATACTCATCTTGATCTAGATAGCTGGTGTGAGCGTAAACAAATTTAATTTAATTTAATTTAATTAATTAATTTCAAGTTGAACACAGTGGGATTTTGTCGATGTAGTATAGACTGAGTTTGTGAATCGTGCTAACTGTAGTTGCTGTGGTTACCAATATATAAAGTGACTGCTAGAAACCGCAAGAAACTTCAAGGGTTGGTCAGGTCAAGTGTTTTAAACACGACAAAATTATAAAAAAGGAATTCGTGTTTTTTTCGTGGTTTCTAGCAGTCACTTTTTATAACCATCAAATACAACAAGGCGATGACTGGTTTAAATATTTTTTCTTACCAGTACAATATAGGTAATACTTGATCGCTTTAATCAAAATAATTTTGTATGCAAAGCACGTTTTGACTTTATTAAGTACATGTATCATGGACCCCGTACTAGGGGTGTGTCAGTCCGCAGTTAGGTACGTTCGGCCGGCGCGCCTCCCGGGCAGGCAGTAGGCAGTAGGTTGCCGCTCGGCTCGCACGCTCCACGTCGCGTGTCACCGCGCGTAAAGGAGGGTACTCACCTAGCCGTGTAACGTATCTGATATTGTATCAACCTACAAGTGGGTACGGCTCGTCTACAGTAGGGTTGTTGAGGATGTGGTTATGAGAAAGAGGAATTGTATAGCACAAAGAAAGAGGATGCGGATGAGGATGCGGAAAATTTATTTATGAGGAACAGGATGCGGATGCGGAAGAGGAAGTAAAGAAAAGTGTGATGAAACAGGCACATTATTAAGTATATTTCATCACACTCTCCGTTTTTCTTTTAGTTATTATCAAGCCAAAGTACCTTCGTAGATTTTATTTATTTGTTGCGGGCCGAAGATTTCGAGCGCAATTTCAATTCCTCCTTAATTCCTCTTAATTTGGAAGCGAATTAAATGAGGAAGCGATAGCGGAAGAGGAATTTTTTATTTCATTTATGCTGAAGCGATAGCGGTAGAAGAACTGGAATAATTGCAGGACTTCCGCAACATGTGGAAGCGGAAGAGGCATCCTCATCAACCCTAGTCTACAGTCATAGCATATCCAGCTACGCATACTGCGAGCCGCAGTTCGCAGTGATACCGCCACTCAGCGGGTCCCTGCGAGCTCTCTGCGCTCTACACGCGAGCGGCTCGCAGTAGGCCCCTGCTTACGTACTCAACTGGTACAGTATCAGATACGTTACATGCTACACGGCAGGTGAGTACCCTCCTTCAAACGAACGATCATTTCTGTGATTTTTGTGGATCGGACAATGATTACTAAACGATCTTTAATCCGTATAAAAGATACTGTTGTGTTTACGGGTGTCTAAATAAAAGAAAGAACAATGATCTGATTTATTTTGATTTAAACTTAAATACGTATATATATATCCATGAGTGAGAACCCTGCGCTCCTGACGTCAAATTGATATCGAGTTAGCGTTGCTTAACGGAATATAAACGCCCGGGTCACACGATAAGTTTCAACTTCGCGTAAAAATCGTAGGAGTAGGCTAATTTTATACCTAAACTTGACTTTTGTTAGAGAGTGAGTCTTCTGTACGGTAGTACTATTAGTTATTCTGTGCCCGTACTCCGTGACTAAGTTACAATTTTATTTTCATACCAACCTTGGCCTGACAATTACAAACACAACAAACAATACAAAACATAGGTGCAGCCGTTCTGAAGCTATGCGCGTACAAACATTTTGGCAATTGATTTTTATTAATACAGATCGTTTTGAAAAAAAAGTACCCTGTAACCGAGTTCAGTACCCCATCTACATTTGTCCAAATATTCATCCAAATCGATTTAGAGGTTTTTTTTAGTTCAAGTTTTAGTTAGTTAATTGAAAGCGTAACAAACAAACCCACTTCCGCATTTATAACATAAGTTAGGATAGTGGCTTGGCTTTGTAAACACTGCGGTGACCTTGTACCGAGAAAAAGCCGCATGAATCTTTGGCACGGACTAGTAAAATGACAAGGCATGGAGACATGAAAACTGTGGGTCAGGGTCGGCAACGTACCCGTTAACGCCACTGAATGAGGGTACGGCTGCGCTGCAGTGCGATTCTGTAAGTTAAAGCTTTGGTAGCAGCGGCCGCCGCAGCGCTGTGAATTGACTCTGTTACTTTCATATTCATAGAATTGGAAAGAGACAACAGATCCCAGCCATGCGCGCAGCGTCAATGTGTCGCTTATAGAATCGCATAGCTGGCCACACACTAAATAATAATATTTAATATTAATATTTATTGTTATTAATTACTTATGTATATAAAGGAAAAAACCTAAGTACAAAAAAACTACATGTAATAGAATAAAAGTAGAGTAAGGAACATTGTAATAGAAAGTAAGATACTATAAAAAGAAAAAAAAACCACTAAAACCAAAATAAAAAAAACCGTGTTAGTAACAAAAAAAATATACATCGAGAAAAAAAGAAATTAATAAAAACAAAAAAAATACTAAGCACCGATAGTCTAAGCATTAATATTAAGCGTGTGCTGCATGTGAGCACAACAAACTACTAACAAAACATGTAAGAGATTTTTCAATTTAATAAAAATAACTAAAAAATGGCACGGACCTTGAGGTCCGTGGTAAAATAAATTATTTATAAAAAAAGTACCCGTTGAAGAGCTCCATGGCGTAAGCAGCTTTCGCAATGCCGGGTACGGATGGGTATTAACCAAAATAAATACATCTAGCTCCTCCGTGCTTCGGAATTCACGTTTAGCTGTTGTCCCAGTTGTTGTCTGATGGCAGTCGTGAAAACCCAAAAACCCGCATTGGGCCAGCGTAGTAGGTTATGGCCCAATGTTACCATGTGCTGTTGTGAATGTTGGAGGTCTGTGCCCAACAGTGATGATGCAATGCCGGTGTGGAACTCCCAACCGCAAAAAGAGCAAAAGAGCAAAATAATAAATAGTATAGTATGAGGAATGGAAGTGCGAGAGGCATAAAAATAAAAGTAATAACTGGAATGAAAGAGAATATTCTATCAAGTAGAAAAAAGCTCCGGTCATCATAGCGGAGGTAAAAACAGTGATGATACTGATGACGAACGTTAGTGGGCTGCGGTGATCTTAGTCCACCAAGGGTATATAATTATGTTTGCCTTCTGAGCAGAATCATCATTAGCCTCTCTTCATAGCTGCTGGGCACAGGTCTTCTCGGGCAATAGTACGTGGGATAATACGTATCAAAAAGGTATCTAACCGTAGCGGCGACAGAATACTACTACCCCCTCTCTTCCCTTGGGTGTCGTAAAAGGCGACTAACAGGCTAAAGACTTCACATATTCCAACAGCACATAGCGGTGGTGTTCTAACCGCCTGTCACGCTGAGCACATGTGCAGTCGCTATTTTGTGAAAAGTGGACTTTGGCAGAGGACTGCTTTTGCTGTCCTCATTTCCTAGTCTCTGACTAATCCTTAGGGATAATTAGTCGTTATTATGTGAATAAATTAACGAAAAAGGTATCTAGATGAACGATTCAAAAACAATTACTGCTTGTATAAAACGCAGCGTAATTCTTTCCCATACAATTTCTATGAAAGAACACTGTCTTGAAAGTTGCTAAAAAGTTTCTCAGTTTACCAACCAGTCAACCAACCCGTCATACATACATACACATCACGACTATTTTCCCCGAAGGGTTAGTCAGAGACTAGGCAATTAAGGCTGCAAAAGCATTCCTCTGCCATAGTCTACTTTTCACCAAATAGCGACCGCACATGTGCTCAGCGTGACAGGTGGTGAGCCCTTCGCCGCTCTATGCAGTTAGATGTTTGTGCAGTCTTTAGTCTGTTAGTCGCTTTTTACGACAACCAAGGAAAAAGAGAGGGGGTGATAGTATTCTTTCACCTCTACGCGACACGGTTATTTCAATCGCATACAATTTTTATAAAAGAATATTCTATTTAAAGTTGCTAAAAAGATCCTAATCTTACTAATCATCAGCTAACCCTTTAACATTATGTGCTAAAACTACTCAACATAATAATTCCAATTAAAATTAACAACTTTGGATCACGAAGTTAATTGATACGGATCGCACTATTCATCCATTGAATACTCAGATTAGCGAGACCGAATCAATTGAAGCTCACTGCGATTCACTGATGAATCCCTCGACTATCAGCACATCAGCTGTGATAGTCCGAGATTGTAATAGCTTAGGATTATTATCACATTTCGGTGTCAGAGTCACCCCTAAACTATTGGAGAATAATGTGGGTGCGAGTGATTCGTCTAACGGTGCCGTGTGATATATATCGTCACTAAAATAATCCTACCGACCCATATCTTTCGTTGGGTGTTAAAAGGCGACTAACGGACTAAAGACTGGAGCTTGATGGCACAGCGGCTAGCGCGTTTGGCTTGCGATCTTGCCCACTAAGCAACTTTAGTAATGACGGGTGGCCAATGGGTGATTATTTAAAAAAAAACATCTCGTGCTTTTCCGTGCTTCGTAAGGCACGTTAAGCCGTTGGTCCTGGTTGTCGTCGTAAGATGGCAGTCGTTAAAACCCACCAACTCGCATTGAGCCAGCGTGGTGCGTTATGGCCTAATATCCCCACGTACTATTGTTCACGTGGGAGGCCTGTGCCCAGTAGTGGGACGTTTATAGGCTGATGATGTTGATGGACTAAAGACTGCACATACATCCAACAAAGAGCGGCGATGGGCTCACCACATATCATGCTGAGCACATGTGTAGTTGGTAATTTGGTAAAAGGTGGACTATGGCAGTAGACTGCTTCTGCGGTCCTCATTGCGTTCTGACTAACCCTTTGAGGATAGTAGTCCTGAATCAAATACAGGAAAATGTTTGTTTCTGTGTGTACATAATTTTTTTTTAAATTATAGAGTTTAACTTAATCTTGAGCTACACATTTATTTTAATTTTTTAAAGTATAAAATAAAGAAACTAAACTTGATTAAACTTATCCACAAAATTACCTTAATCATGGTCAATCGACTAGGACCACGCAATTGAACTTTGACACATTACGATACCACAGGATACCAAGGGTAGGTTTCTTTACGTTACACGTGACCTTTCATTTGCCCGGTATCCACGAGTTATTTTTTTACTGTGCCGGACAAATAAAATAAATATTGAATAATATGTAAATTTAAATAAAATTAATATGATGGTTAACGTACGATGGATTAACGTTACTGAATGATATGAAAAAATATGTGAAGATATATAGAAAACTAGCGACCCGCCCCGGCTTCGCACGGGTTACTACCCGTACCCGTCCCTAAACAAATTATATTATAGCCTTCCACGATAAATGGGCTATCTAACACTGAAATAATTTTTCAAATCGAACTAGTAGTTCCTGAGATTAGCGCGTTCAAGCAAACAAACTCTTTAGCTTTATAATATTAGTATAGATTTTCTGTATGTATCATTTGTCTAATGGCGTATGGAATGCTGAGTGCGGGGTTTGGCGACGCGACGCAGTGGCTAAGGCTGAATTATTTATAGTGACGCTTACCACCCGCGCTTACCATCAGCGCGGGTGGTAAGCGTCACTATGGAATGGTACAAGACAACACTAGCTCGTGGCCCGCGCCCTTACACCGGCCGGGCGGTCAGCGTGACTCTGAAACCAGCTTAAGGCCGTCTCGTGTCCGTTATGTCGTTGCTTCTGTGCTCTGTGGTTTTTTGCGCCCGTTCTATAACACCTTCGATCAACAATACCAACTAGATAACGCGTCACGTACAAAATCAAGGCTAAATTCTGTCCACGTGAATAAATACTTTTTCAACGCAATAAATTACTCCTGTCACATAAAAAAGAAAAGACGTCAATAACATTTAGTGGTGAAATCAACCTTAGGGGGCAACAAATAAAGTACTTTTTCCTGTTAAACCTTGCGAGAAAATAAGAGCTCACTTCTCTAGTGCGCTCTTATTTACCGAGACACATTTTTAGCGCCGACCTGACATCTTGTTGTATATTGTTGATCGAAGTTTAACACAGTTAAAAAATGACGTCCTGAATGGGTGATAGGTTAAAAAAGTCCCTATTCAAAGTATTTATTAACTGAGTTGATTGAATAAATAAATTTTGAGTTTGAGCTCGAGGCGTCGATTTGCAATCTTGCCAGTCAAGCAACTTTCCTTATGTCGAGTCTCTGGATGGATGACCGAGTCAAAACATATCGAACTCCTTCGTGTTTCGGATGGCATTTAAAGCTGTTGATCAGTCGTTAAAACGTGCCAACTTGAATTGGGCTAGTGAGGTGGGTTATGGACCGGTCTCCCCATGACTGTGGTCTATGTTCGAAGGCCTGTGACGTTTATAGGCTGATGATCATCACTTTAAGCTTACAATGACGACTAATTTATTGTAGAATCGATTGTAGTTTTCCTAATTTCTTTCGGACTTTTGACTGCCTTAATGCATTTTTTTTATTTGTTATTTATTTATGTGAAATCCAGTCAAATGTTTTATTATTGCCCAACAAACGCATTGGAAATTTTATTTGTACAACGACGGCTTTTTAAAACACCACTTTCATCCAATTAAATATTAATAATTTATTTATTTATTTACTCTTAAACACAACTATCCATACAGATACTCCAATGCGACAGTTGCTTACATTTAACCTTACCACTAATATTAACCAAGTAACTTATCAACTATTCACATTTACACAAGTACTACTATTACATTACAATTATTAATATCTATATAACTAACTACGTATAAAACTAACTTTGCGAGTTCACTCAAATTACTAGAAAATATATCAATCCTCTCATGAACTTTGTTCAGTGTGAGGATCGATCGAACAATGAATGTTATAGGAGTGGGTCTTAATGCCGCTGTACATTTAAACTAGGAAAATAATACGTTTTACTAATTCCCAGCAGATTATATACTACTACATAGACATACATAAAATCACGACTATTATCCCCGAAGGGATTAGTCAGAGTCAGGCAATGAGGACATCCCCTCTCCTTACTTCACTAAGTTTATTTGTACTGGCACCTCGAGACCAAGCATTAGGTTATGCAAGAAGTGCCAGACGTCCCTGCGCCAGTAGAACACTCGCGCAGGAGACCACCAACGTTATGTCTTGACGCCAAATTAGTGCCCGCCGCAGCGCGCTCTTCATTCGGTACTCATAAGACTAGTGTCTCAGGAGAGTATCCCCGTGAACACGTGTAGTTCACTGCCTATTGTCCAGATAGGTAACCGGAGCTGTCGAGCTCGCTCACTTCTCGTTGCACGAAGGGCACAACTCGCAGTTGCCACTGCTGCAATGAGGACAGCAAAAGCATCCTCTACCATAGTCCACTTTTCACCAAATAGCACCAACCGCACATGTGCTCAGCGTGACAGGTGGTGAGCCCATCGCCGCTCTATGCTGTTAGAAGTATATGTGCAGTCTTTAGTCCGTTAGTCGCCTTTTACGACACCCAAAGGGAGAGAGACAAAAAATAATATCACGGCGAAAGAGGTCCAGAAATAGGCAATCTGTTGATAAGGCATAAGCTATATTATTACACTCTTAACCAAACGAAAAATAATCCCAACACTACCCTATTAACATCTGTTGTTAAGCTTACTAATTAAGGATGAATAACGATTATTGACTTATTCATTATTTTTAGATTTAAAGTACGCTCAACTTAGACTTAACTCTTACATAATATAATCCTAAACCGGAATCAGCTTAGTTTAGAGATAATTGTGACTTCTAGGCTTAAGCTGTAAGTTGTTTGATCGGCCTTCGTCTAATTTTAAAACTAATTAACGCAATCCCGCGCTTAGTTCTCGGTTAAAGCTTTAAAGCTTCAAAACTTTTGATAATTCAATAAAGAAGTTATGTTTTGTTTCTTTTTTATTATAATATCTTAATTTTTTTACGGATTAAGTAGGTATAGCTTTGTTCTGTGTAGGTAGGTACTGTAGAAATAAACTAAATTATTCACATTAACCATTTATTTTAGTTACATTAAAAGTATTTACAACCACTACCAAAAGCGCGATACTCAAGTGTCAAACTTCGGCACCTTTATAGTGGAGGGGTACGTCGACAAAACGATTGATCAAACAGTACCTACATAGTTTTAACATTGAAAATGTGTTTTCGTTCGCTCTAGTAGGGCCCCCATTTTTGCTGAAAGTGCGACTCGCCCGTGATACCCTGAGGTTTAAAGCCACGAGGACGTATGAGTGCTCAAAGACGTGGAATTAGAAGGGGTTTAAAATTATGTAAAAATATTTTGGAAAAGTCAAAAACTATTTTTGGAAATTGAAAAAAAAAACTGATTTTTTTTGACCGATAAATCGTGTGTTTTCGCAGAAAATTCCCGATATCTCGAGAACGTGGCCGAATATAAAAAATTAAAAAAAGCACCTCGGTATTGAACTAAGGAACATTTTTTACCTTATTACACTTTTTTATATTAGTGCTACGGTTGAGGCTGTAGAGGTGCCCTCAGCCGCGAGTTTGCGCAGCGCGTGATAGCTCAAAAGACGCGAAATTCGAAGGGTTTTAAGATCTAAAAATATTTTGGAAAAGTTGGTTTTGAAAAATTTTTTTTTTTATTTCTGAAAAAAAAAAAAAATTTCGGAAGAAAAATTACGCGTGCTTACTGAAAATTGCATTCGATAATCTATAATAAGTAGGTACATTTTAAATGCCCTTTCAAGTCGTGTAGAGCACGAGATCTGTAGAATTTTTTCCCTCCATACTCTTCAAGTATTGTCCATGTGCCCAGCAGTGGGATGTCATATGCTGATGATGATGATAATAGTTTTTTTTATATCATTAAGATAGCAATCACGTGTAATGGTAAGCGCTTACCGTAGCCGTTTACAACGTCGTAGGTATTACTCATGCGTTGCTGACAATCTTTTTTAAGGTTTTCTTTTGTAAAACCATATTATGTGTAATAAAACTCCTTACTCCAGGTACATTACAATTTATTATCGACATACAGCAGTACAGTTTCTCAGTGAAGTCAGTTCTTTCTCCAACACGTCTAACCACTTCGAATGCCTGCCACAGAATGCCGCCATGATTCAATAGATCATTTCTCCCTACCATTTCTAGACTTTCGACTCGTTACATTTTTTATTATAAAAGTCAAGTCAGCTTCGTTTTAAAACAATTTCGTTTTTTTAAATGCTAAATGAATCAGCCTAACAGCCTAACATTTTACGAACTCTTTTAAAAGCACCTCGATTGGAACCTCATTTCACAACCTGATCGTATGCAGGAGGACGCTCCTGGAAATTTCTTAGCTGTAAAAGAGAGGGAGAAAAAAAATACCCTTGCTGAGTTTTTTGCCGGCTCTCACAGTGCATGCTCTCCAGCCCAATAGACTTACGAACCGATGGCGTAGCGACATTGCAAATCTTTGAAACGGAACTATTGACTCTTTTTTCGACATTTTGTTAAGATTAAAAAACCTGCCCTTGTACCTTCTTCACTCGACATGCACGGAACGTCACGGAACGCAGCGATGTATGCCAATGCTGCTTAGAGGCAAAAATAGTCAGTCAATTTAGTTTCCAAATAAACGGCAAAAATAAGAAGGAGTATCGTTTAACTACTGAACGCGAAACGTTTAAATTAATAATAAATCGTGAGAACAATCTCCTGAAAGGGGCGCTAGCTACCGTGACACTTCCCCGAATAACTGATTAGAATTTTTTCCACGTCTCAGCGCCAGCCCTTTTTGCGCTGCGCTCTTTTAATCTCTATTATACACCCGCTTTTTTAAGCGAACTTCCCGCTTAATTAGTGTTATTTTTCAATGCCACCCGTGCCTGATAACGGGTTAATTATTCTGTATCGCTAGTTATGCAGTGCGTAAAAGGGTCGCAATCGCCATAGCAATACGCTTCGGCATGGAGAATAAATACTTTTTACAGTGGAGCTTACTGATATTATGGTATTTATGGTTCGGAGGGGTGGGGTGTTCGCCGCCGTGACGTGAGTTTTCGTTTCACAAGCGTTCTAGGCGCCGCCCGGGCAGTGCGTGCGTGCCGCGTCGCTCCCGAAACCGTTCGTAATACAGAATGTTACCGAAGTTCCGTTCCTCGTGAGGCCAGATGTTAATAGGAATGCAAGAGTGGTGTGCTGTGCTGTGACAGTGTCCGATGGAATGTGAATGGCATTTGTTTATTGCCGTCGACGGCGTATCGTTTAATGGTAAGTAAAGTTTTCGTTTTGATATTGCGGGTGAAAATGGTCTATCGGCTCACTTGAGCTCTGCGTTCGCGTTCGCCTTTTCGACAAATCAGACGGTTAGTGTTAAGCGTATGTGTAAGGAGCTATTATTTCCAGGGTCGTGTCTCTATTTTTTTATTTATTGAGCAGTCAACACAAAACTATGTTAACAAAAAAGGGAAAAATGATACAGTTACAAATTTCAGATATAAACTAGACACGGCATTTGTTGTGGACTTTATTAGGTATCTCAAATCTAATTAAAATCAAATGTATTATTATAATTTAATAAACTAAAGGCTAAAGCCTAAAACTTCGTTGGTATGTATGTTATAATATTATCTGTAGACTTTTCACAGCATTTTAGAAAGTTATGTAGACAATATTACTCTAATGATAGGAAATATAAAACCTTTCGTTGTATAAAGTCAATGACTAAAATAATCTAAATGTTCCTATTTTATTCAAATGATAAGAAATGAATAGCCTTGCGTTACTTAAAGTAAATCTCTAAATGATTATGTGATTATTACCGTTTTTACAATAGTAGGTTGCATTTTCCATTTGAATAGTAATCAGTGAAGCCCAAATATACCTATTACAGTTACAATTTTCAGATATAACTAGACACGGCATTTCTTGTGGACTTTATTAGGTACCTCAAATCTAATTAAAATCGAATGTATTATTATAATTTAATTGACTAAAGGTAAAGGCTAAAATTTCGTTGGTATGTATGTTATAATATTATCTGTGGACTTTTCACAGCATTTTAGAAAGTTGTGTAGACAATATTACTCTAATGATAAGAAATATAAAACCTTTCGTTGTATAAAGTCAATGACTAAAATAATCTAAATGTTCCTATTTTATTCAAATGATAAGAAATGAATAGCCTTGCGTTACTTAAAGTAAATCTCTAAATGATTATGTGATTATTACCGTTTTTACAATAGTAGGTTGCATTTTCCATTTGAATAGTAATCACTGAAGCCCAAATATACCACCAAATATACATACATACATAGACATACTTATAATCACAACTATTATCCCCGAAGGGTTAGTCGGAGACTAGGCAATGAGGACAGCAAAAGCAGTCCTCTGCCATAGTCCACTTTTCACCAAATAGCGACTGCGTACTTATAATAATGCAAAGGAAATATTCTTCACGTCATTTATCTCTGTGACAAATATTTCAATTCTTTGGGCCTATCCAACTTTTCGGTCGCAATTTAATTTTGTCGTTTCATTATAATCTCGACGTCAATTTGTACTTAATTCGTTTCGGGGGACACAATGTTTTACGGAATTCTTTATACTTTTCTACAAGTTAACACGCAACTTTCGATGTTCCATTATTACCGTCTATTCTTTTATTCACGTTTCTTTTTATTATATAATTATGTACATTTATAATGATTAATGTTTAAATTTTTTTTATATTTCAATATTTACGTATATACGTAAACATAGTCGTTAAAATAAATGTATGTACAGGGTGGAAAGAAAAGACCGTTGGAGGAAAACCTTACCTCAATACCCTTATATTACCTACTTACCTACCCTTAATATTGATGATGTCAAAATTTATTTTCAAAAATATTCCTTTATTTTCAAAAATAATTAAAACTGCATTTAAAGATTTTTGAAAAATCACCTGCTTGAGCCGGGAATCGAACCAGTGAAATGTGAAAAAATTTAATGACATTAACCGAAAGAGTCATTCATAAGGATTAATTTCTTTTAAACAATATTACTTATCTTAAATTTAAGAAAGACCAAGAAAACGTAAGGAACAGAATTAACCGTGTCGCGTAACGGTGAGAGAAGACTACCACCCCCTCTTCCCTTGGGTGTCGTAAAAGGCGACTAACATACTAAAAATGCACATACATCTAACAATTTAGAGCGGCGATCGGCTCACCTGTCACGCTGAGCACATGTGCAGACGCTACTTGGTGAAATGTGAACTATGGCAGTGGACTGCTTTTGCAGTTCTCATTGCAGTCTCTGACTAACCCTTCGGGGATAATAGTCGTGATTATATGTAGGTATGTGTGTAAACGTAAGAAATGGCAATACATAAAGCCTGTTTCCCGGAGGGGTAGGTTAAGACCACCGCTTGCATTTGCTACGATCCTGGTACAGATTCCTTCATAAACCATAAATCATTTATTACTAAAAACATAGTACAAAGTGGTGTTTTTGGTACATATTTATAAATAATAATAATACTTAATTTTATTTAAATAATACAGCAGATACAACAACATAATCTCAAGAGGAAACATTACGTCGTCTCCCTGTTTCCTCCTTCACTGGACTGGACTGGACCAATTTTTATTTCTTTTTCAGTATCGGTTAAAGAAAGAGATTTTCTATGTATATTCTGTCTGTTTGATTTTTTTGCATTAAGTCTTAAAAGACTTAATGCAAAAAAATAAATTTAATAACCAGGAGCCTTCAAGATTTAGCGAAATCACTCCGTTTTAAGGCGTCTTCAAAAACAATAAGTGGCTGAATTAAAAAAAAATCAGACATAGAAAATCTCTTTCTATAACCGATGCTAAATAGGAAAAAAAATGGCCCAGTTCTAACGGAGGAAACTGGGACTACGAAACGTAGTTTTTCTAAATTTTGTATGAGAATTTTACATGCCATTTCGACGTAGTGTTTCTTCTTAACTACCTACACGAGGAAAACCTGTACCATAGGCAATTAAGTCTTTCTTAGTTTAAATCACACTGCATACATTAACCTCTTGAGGATCGTAAAACCAGACGCAATTAAAAATCAATTGTTTCGCGACCGCCGGCGTTCGTATAATCTTTGACCTATTAAAACAAAGTAAGCATTGCATTACCCTACATAATAATTAACAATCTGGTTAATTTTGTGTAAGTAAAAGTGACTCTGTCATACCATAATCTAACGTAAGCAAATAATCAGCAATGTTGGCTTCACACTTTTTTATAAGAGGATATATACATAAGTTAAGAATTTTATACATTTCTACATATTTTACTGTCACACAGCATGCAATATCACAGCAATAATAAATTATCATATCACCATTACTTAGGTGCTTGAATTACCTGATTAAAAGTTGCTTGCCTTGCTGAGTTTTTTGTGGGTTCTTCTCGGTACAGGGAATCCACCGTAGGGTTTACGAAGCCAAGCTTCTTTTTAATGGTCAATGTGTGCGTTGACAATGCACGAGGGGATATTGGGCCATAACCCACCACGCTGGCCCAATGCGGGTTGGTGGGTTTTAACGACTGTCATCTTACGACAACAACCGGGACCAACGCCTTAAGGTGCCTTCCGAAGCACGGAGGAGCTCGAGATGTTTAAAATTTGGTCACCCATCCAGCGACCAGGCATTGCGAAAGTTGCTTAACGGGCAATTTCGCAAGCCAAACGCGCTAGCCGCTGCGCCATCGAGCTCCTCATACTCGTATATTATATGAGGAGCTCGATGGCGCACTATTTTGCACTACTAACTTTGATTTTAAAACTTTACAATATAAGCGGCACTCTTGTAATGGATTATATTAATATGTAGACAAATGTTATTTTATAAGTTTTATGTATTTAGTCTTAAGCTTTACAGAGCAAATAAATTTATTCTTATTCTTATAATCATTTTCATATACCTACATTACTGTACAATTACACTGTTATTATTTTTATTAAGACGGAGCCAGTTTTACTCAGTAGAATGTTTCCCAAAATCCAAACTTGGTAGATTCAGTATTTTAGATTTAACTAAGTTTTAGATAACAATTATTTTATTCGTTTTGACGTAGACGCTTCAATGGTACGGAACCCTTCGTGCGCGAGTCCGACTCGCACTTGGCCGGATTTTTTAATTTTTTAATTTAAAAATAAATGAAAAAGGTTTGACTAGAAAATTAAAAGTATATTAAAACAGCGATAGGGTTAAATTAAAAAGAAATAATACATCTTTTTAACAAAAAATACGCCTTTGAATTGGAGGCCCGGATCTCTTCCGCTCTTGTTTCTTCAAATTAAGAGCACTAACACAGGAACATGCCTGTGAAGTCTTAAAAATATAGATTTATATTTGATGACAAGCGTTTAATGGCCGAAATGTTACAGAAGAGAATTTAATTCATATTATTATTTGAATGAAATAAAAGGAGAGAGAGCGCTTTCCAAACCTTACACAACCTTCGTACATTTATGTGAATGGTAAATTGGTATCTTAAAATTCAAATAGAAGGTTAATAGCTTCATTCGATTTTACGGTACAAGCGTACGTTCACGGGCTCAAATGGACCCCTTTTTAACGATCCATGAGAAGTCCTTTACAAATATTTACGTTGGAAAACGGTTAGCAATAGGCTGGGGGCCTACCATGGCGGCTTATGGATTCGTGACTCTATTATGAATTCTTTTTATCATTTTACACCTGCATGTACCTTTATCACACAAAAGTAACGGGCAAAAAGTGGTTACAGAAAGCCCAAGACCGATCAGGATGGCGTGCAAATGAGGAGGCCTACACTCAGCAGTGGGTGATCATGGGCTGAAGAAGAAGAAGTACCTTTATCTCATTTTATAGTATGCGACGAGTAAAAAAGTAAAAAAATATATATACCTAAGGGGATCCTGCACGAAATTGTAAAAATTTACGTAGTTTTAATTGCTTGCACTATGCGCTGAATTAGTTAAATACATTAAAAGAACTTACGAAAGTTAGCCTGATCATTGCACAAGGTCGTGGCCTTATTGAAATTTGAAACTAATTCTTTAAACCTTAACAAACAATACATAAATCTAATGACTCATAAAAACATTTTTCTTCGACAACTTTCTTAATTTTACGCATGAAACAATAATTCTTACATGAAAATATTTGTATTGATATTCCGCAGGTCACCCCTATCTCAAAAAAGTAAAATTTAATTTTTAACACAAGTGCGTGATGGTTTTGTACATTTTGCAGAATAAAAACATTACTTTAATCAAATTTCTAGGTCTAAAACTTCGAAGCAGAATTGTTCTAATTCTAAATATCAATAAGATTGATTTTGCTTTAAAGTTCAATGTCAGTTTTTGCGATCGCGCGGCACCAAATTAAAATAACATTAATACAATTTTAAACATGAAGTCTTTGAATTTCTGGCCAGTTCTTTTTAAATAAAAGCTTTCTCAAAATCCGAACTAGGGTAGATTCAGTAAAATCAAAAAAATCAAAATCAATATCTCTTTATTCAGTAAACTTAGAATAAGCATTTTGAATCGTCAAAAGTTAAAGGATGGACGGGCACCCGCCCACCCACCCCGCCCATTCAGGAAGTCTTTTAACTGTGGAGAAGAACGGGCGCAAGAAACTCCACAGGTTTATAATAATATAGAAGTAACGACATTTACAAAACAATATGTCGTTACCAAATCATACAACATACAATTAAACAAATTATGAGCGTCAATACAAGTTGGAACATGCCCTCCCTGTCATAGAAGGACATTTTCCATTACAACAAAAAAAAACATTTGATACGATTACAAAAAACAGGTATTGTTCGATTTTAAATAAAACGAACAACGTCTTACAGTATCTTTGAAATAAAAAGAAAAACTATTAAATACTACCAATAAAAAAAATAAGATTGCAAGAGCAGACCAGCCTCCACAGGCGGCACCCGTTCACGAGTATGACATGTGAATCAGCCATCGCTTCGCTCAACCATGTTGTAGGGAACGTAACGACCCGACGCACATGCCACCCCCGCAGAGACACTTTAAGAGAGCATGACACACTCAAGCAACTCCAACGAAAGCAAGAGAACAATAAGACAACTTTAAACGCAACATAAATTTTGAGTGGGTACCTTTGTCTGTAAGACACTGCTGTTAAAGGCTATCATACCAGCGTAAAATTAATTATTAAAAAAAAAATATTGCTAAGAAAATAAAATGTGAAAATATTATTATAACCAGGCTGTTTTGTCTTCTAAATATTCTTTGACTGTATAATAACCTTTCTTATGTAAACAAGATTTTACATGATTCTTAAACTTATCTAAAGGTAAATCTTGTACAGTACTTGGTATTTTATTATAATAGTGTATACTTTGCCCCAAGAAAGAGCCAAGAACCTTTTGTAACCTAAACAGTGGCATTACTAGTTTTGACTTACTTCTAGTATTGAAATTGTGTACATCACCGTGTTTAGAAAAAGAGTTAATATTGCACCGCACAAAAACTATACAATTATAAATATATTGCGATGCAACAGTAAGAACACCAACTTCCTTAAAAATATTTCTCAGAGAAGTTTGTGATCCCAGTCTATAAATGGTTCTTATTGCTCGTTTCTGTAAAATAAATATAGTTTTAATATCAGCCGCTGTTCCCCACAAAAGGACGCCATACGACATGACACTGTGAAAATAACTAAAGTAAACAGTCCTAGCAGTTTCAACATCTGTTAATTGTCTAATTTTTCTAATGGCGTAAGCTGCTGAACTGAGTTTGCCGGCCAAATTCGATATATGCGGATTCCATTGGAGTTTTGAGTCCAGGGTTATCCCTAGGAAAACTGTCGAATCTACCAAATCTAATTTATCACCATTCATTCTAACATCGGTTTGTTCGGTCTTGACATTTGGTAGTGTAAATTTAATACATTTCGTTTTTTTTGCGTTTAGCTGTAAATTGTTAGCAGTAAACCAACTAAGTACCTCTGAGAGAGCATTGTTTACATCGTCAAAATTATTCTTATTCCTAGTCACATTAAAAATGAGTGAAGTATCATCTGCAAACAATACAATATCACAGAAGTTTTCTACAAAGAATGGCAAGTCAATGATTGAAAGGGCCAAGAATTGACCCTTGTGGAACTCCCATTTTTACATGAGAACCGGATGACTTAGTTCCATTAACATCGACAGTTTGTGTTCTAGAACTAAGATAAGACTGTATCAATTTAAGCGCAAATTGAGACCATAATAATTTAACTTCATCGCCAGTGTTCGGTGCTCAACGCAATCGAAAGCCTTGGACAGGTCGCAGAAAACTCCAAGAGCGTTCTGAGACCCCTCCCAGGCATCAAATATATGTTTTATTAGAGCAACACCTGCATCAGTAGTGGAACGACCTTGATGAAATTTGATTTTGCTAGTATGCACACTTTCTTAAACAATTTAGAGTATTTTTTTACATATTCTGTAAAATTTAAATTATGGTTATATTGTCTTAGATTATATAGCTCAAACAGTTTATTTCTACTTTTATAAATACCAGGCGTGGCCCAGTCACAGAACTTAAGTTTTTGTGAAAACTTTATTGTTTTAGAGGTAAACACCTGGTTGTATTCAGTCTTTATTAAATCAAAGAGATTACTATATAGTTCATCCGGATCATCTTGTACAAAGAGCAAAGTATCAATTTTACAAGCTACATTGTTTTTAAAATACTCCATTCGCTTTTTTGTAACTGGTTTACATGTTACAGTTTTAGGCTCCTCCTTAACATCAATATCATAGCTCACCTTCAAACCGCAATGGTCAGATGTAAGACTACTAATAACTGACTTAGATACAGGGTCATAGTCTGTAAAAATATTATCGAGACAAGTGGCCGAATGTGAAGTTATTCTAGTGGGTTCAAGAAATAGATTTTTTAAATTAAAACATTTAAACAAAGCTAGAAGACTAACACTCACTGAAGTGTTTTCTAAAATATTTACATTAAAATCCCCACATACTAAAACAAATTTATTTGTTAATTTTATTTTATTAAGTACATCTTCCATTACCGATTCAAAAACATCGAAATTGCCCGAGGGGGGTCGGTATACACACACTATTATAAACCTATTTAACTCTACGCATGATAGCTCAATATTACGCTCCTTTGAAAGACATACAATATCATTTCGCTCTTTGTATTTAATATTATTACTAACAAGTATTAAAGAACCGCCGTGAATAGCTGTGCTTCGTACGTACGCACTTGCTAGTTGGAAATTATTTACATGGAAAGACGTGTCATGTGTTTTTAGCCAATGCTCAGTTATACAAAATATATGAATAGCCTGACTTTTTGCAATTAATTCTAATTCTAAGTCCTTGCCAGCCAAACCCTGAATGTTTTGATTTATAATATTAATGGATGTGGACTTGGCTTTTGTCTTAGACCTCAGTTTAAACTAGAGGTAGTCACCTTACTACTAGTTATAAAAGATGCATTAGTAGAACTACTAATGATGACATTATTATCAATAGACTTTGTTATACCAGGTATAACTGGGTCTTGTATATTATAAGCTAATAAATTAGCTATCTGGGTCTTATATTTCTTTGGCAAATACATAGTATCTGAAGTCAAAATAAAATTATTAATAAATTTATTAATGTCAAAAAATAAAATATTGTCACTATGACGCCACAATAAATTATATAATAATAAATTTAAGTCAAAAATACGTTTGTTTTGTTCCCAGGTTAAGTTTTTACAGTAGGGAAAAGCACTAACAATTAACCTGCAATTTGTATTTGCTTGAAATTGTAACAAATAAGTTATGTTTTCTATTATGTCACGTTTCTTAATTTGTGAACTGTCACCACATAAAATAATTACATTAGTGGAACTGCTCAATGACTGCTGAGATATGCTACGTACTATAGCATTCATTGATAAACCTGGGGCACAGACATTCGTTACTTGTTGATTTAAACTTCTATTCAAAAGCAACCCCAACCCCTGACCCAGTCTATCAGAGAACATAACTGTTTTTCTTTTTAATTCATTAGCATTGTTTATGATCAAGCTATTTAAATCATAAGTAGGTATAATTTCTGTACAGGCCGTTAACGGACTGGGATCCATGACAGACAAGTTAGTCGACTGAATACTTGAGTTTGATAATAAAGGACTTTCACATCTGTTTATCTCATTATTAACTAAAGAGTCGTACCGATCAGCATTGTATTTTCATAAATCAATCAACTCTGTAGCTGATTGAATATGCTCTTCGATTTCCTTTTGTGCAGTTGAATATTTATTGTTTACACTATCAAGTGTCTCATGCAACCGCTGAATATCTGATTGTAATTGCTGAGTGTCCCGGTCATACATTTCCCTACTTTTAATTAATTTATTATAATCTCTAAAGAATCTAAAAGGCTCATACGTTCTTTCCTAAGAGCAATATTTTTGTAAAAACAGTTGTTCTTTTTGATTAATTTTTCAGTTTTCCTTATAAATCTATGGATTTTAACATATTTCTTAATTTTATTGTTGCTTAACTTATTAGTGTTGTGGTTGTTAAGTGGAAGTCGTTCTGCTGAGATTCCACCAGGTGATGCCATAAGCTCCTCGAACAAAGATTGAGTATGTTCCACTTCATGCTGCTGCTGCTTCTCAACGAATTGAGAAATCTGATGGTTGGCTGCACTGAGGTGCCTTTCCAGCTCTGTGATGCGGTCCAAAGCCCTTTCATAAGTGCTGTATTGCTCCTCGAAGTTGGAGACCACCCCTTGTAGATGGTTATGCTGGTGAAGCACATCCTGATGTTGAATGTGCAGTTGGCTTAATTCATTCTTAAGCTGTGAGTTTTTGTCAATAATGGACTTTATTTCCATCTCACTCTCTTCTCTCTCTCGTAGCAGCTGATTGAAGGAATCCTTGGATACTTTCAACTCCTGAAGTGTCTGTCTGAGCTTGAGTTCAGTACTTTGTGTAACTGCCTTACGGGTAAGCATTTTGAGTTTTTATTTGTACTCACCTGAAAGTATTAAAACAAGATTAAGATCTTATTTATTGTAATACCACTATGTATATTTATCTTTTATGAATAGCTATATACTAGAAAGATTATTGGATAACAATATACTAATATAACTACTGGGGGGTAGATGTGTCTCACATAAAAAGGTGCATAAAAGAAGCTATTATATTATAATAACTATATTAGGTACTGATCTAGATTTAATTGAATTGAATAATTCGATGTACTTATTTAGTATAGAAGTAATTTTAACTAGCAAAAAAAATAAAAAAATAAAAATGACAAACTACAAGTAAAACCAAACTATGTAGGCAACTGTAGTTTCTAAATTGTACAAAGTTACAATATCTTTTAACATGTGCCTCTAAAATCTAGTGATATAATTGAAACAGCTAAGAAGTACCACTATTTGAGGTGTTGTTATTATGTAAAAAAAAAAACAAATAACCAGCTTAGTACATTGACACTTGCAAATCAAATGTAAGTAAGTACATATAGTGTTTTGGGATTGTTAAAAATAGCTATTATAGGTACCTACGTCTTATTAGTTAAAGATATAATGAAAACAATACTCCCCCGGTTTATGTTGCTGCAATCCACGGCAAAAGTTGTAATTTTCACAACTTTGAGTCTAAAAATGTTATCACAGTCAGCTGGCGATGACAGTTGGAATTTTATTATTGCAAATAATTTAAAAACTAAACAAATGTTTGCAGAGATAACACTTGTAGGCGTTTTTCGTCACTTATTTTATTAATTAATTGAAAAATTAACTAGATAATATGCTTTATACAAATAATATCAAAATTAAAAACGGAGCTAATTATTTTGACAACTTAACCACACAGTGTTGCCACACCTCCACACACAGTAGTTTACATTTAGCTAAATCTTATTTACCGAAGTATTATTTTGAAACGTTCTCAGTGCTTTTCCTGGACCCAACTGTTTGACACCCTGTATACCTATTATCTAGCACCTTATGATAAAAAGAAGACTACTACCCCCTCTCTTCCCTTGGGTATCGTAAAAGGCGACTAACGGACTAAAGACTGCACATACAACAGCTTAGAGCGGCGATGGGCTTACCACCTGTCACGCTGAGCACCATGTGCAGTCGCTATTTGGTGAAAAATGGACTATGGCAGAGGACTACTTTCGCAGTCCCCATTGCCTAGTCTCTGACTAACCCTTGGGGGATAATAGTCGTGATTATATGTATGTTATGACAAAAAAACTGAAGTTTCAGTATCAGAAACGCGCTGATACTGAACTGATAGAGCATCTTTCATTTTGCAGTTTCGCATTGCACATTTTTTGCACATAGGTACTAACCATGGAATTTTTAATTACATTTTTTTACGTTTATTTTTTTTTATTTTTTTATTCAGTTTTTTTTCCGCAATGCAAGGAATGTGGTGCATACAGCCACGATTATTATTTGTGTAGTCCAGCAATATTTAGTTACATTTATCCATACATTATCTTACTTGTTTATACTTACACAATTTTGTATGTATGTTTATCAATTATTATTTAGGCATCTAATCATTTTCTGTTATTTGACGTCACCTCCCTATAAAGGCCCTGTCAGAATATCAGCGCTGCTTTGTCACTCTGCCCAACTTTGAGGGTGGAAGCATATTGCTGAGACAGGATCCTTGTTGGCCTCACACACTAACTAGCCACCTGTTTTTTTTTATTGTATAATTTTCATTTTGTGATCCTGTGTTATTAGTTATTTTTTATTTTTTAATATTTCCTTTTTTTTTTGGTCATTTTTATAATTAGATTACTGTTAATGTGCTGTATTGTGTGAATATGTGTGTGTTTTCTTATTCTTATTGATACTCTCGGTGGCTGCAGTGACCATTGTCTTTCACGTATGCCATTTGCCGGATCAGTATTATTAAAAAAACCACCTTCGGAAATACGAAGTTTCTTATCATCCATTAATCTTGGAGCGTTATACTACGCATAACCAGATGCGACGCACAGCTGTTTTTTTAAAGAAATAATTGCTTTGTGGTAAGGAAAATCTGTTCAATTTTGTAGTTAAACTTGTATTAACTAATAGTCAAGGTGTAAGAAAGAATGGTATAAAATTATTGTGTTTATTAAAATTAATCTTTTTTTTCGGATCAGTATTTCTGACGTTTTGAACCCTTTACGGTCAACGTTTCGAACCCTTTACAGTCAGGACTAAAATTAAAACCCTACAACGTAATAAACGCGAGTTAAAAATGTGTTTTATTTTAAAGCGTAGTGCTCGCGTAATCCTTAGAAAACCATAATTTTAATGCCATAGTTTCAATTGCTCTGCGGATCAATTGATATCCATAGAGCCACCTCAAATTTTCTTGCGGAACTACGAACTAGGTGTAGTAAGCAACAACCTTAACAGAGAACGTTGCCGTGTTTATGGCGCTTGGTCAGAAAAAAAATTATATTGGAATGTCACTGTCTACAAATGTAAACAAACCATAATAATCGTTAACGATAATTAGTATGCGATTGTTCTGATGTGCACTTATTTAGGAAATATGGTGAGTAGAAGAGTATTTCGACATTTTTAAAAACGCTTACGTTGTAAAATTCCGTTTTGGCGAACTGTCAATTCTCGCCAATTTCATTATTTTTTTCTGTGAAATTATGTTTGCCATTAAATAGATTTCTTTTACTTTTATACTGAATTAGTAACCACAGAATCATCTCACATCTTTTGATGGGCCTACGTAATACGTGTTTTGAGTAATTACACTCACCGTGGTCGTAATGCGAGTTTGTAAAATTGCAAAATTCCTGGTTACGCTAGTTCCCATAGACGTAAGGAGTTATATGTCACTTGGTTACGCTAGTTACCTTGGACGTTTGAGTGGAGGCCTATTACGACTCGAATGTGATTATTGCGTAAAATGCCAATTTTCTTATTTTGTAGTAATTTTGCAGTTGTATTTGTTGTTTTTATCGAAATAGGATAATAAATTCATGCATAATATTACAAATCTCCACTCCGCGAGAATAAGTTGAGTTCGGACGGCCGGCGCGGCGCATCGCATTGATTATCGTAGATAGGAGAAATTCACAGTTAACTTAAAGCAATTTTCGAAGTTTTTTGGTTTAAGAATTTTTTTTCTATATAAAATCAATGATATCTAAAAATTCCGCAGCCGCTACGCACTATACGACTATATAAGCTGTTGTTTAGAACAGTAGTTAAATTGATGAGTTCAAAAAAGTACCTTCGCGCATTTTATGAAAATCTTTCTCTGCAATTTTGGGTTTCATTACAAAGTTAAGCAAAATTTACAAAAAGCGAGGCCGCTATACACTATGCCAATAGCTATTCTACACTATTTAATAAGTCAAAATTGTTAGTGTATTTTTGTTTCTGAGATCCGTAACGCCAAAATTAGCCATTTTACGCAAAAACGCAGTCGAGATGTAAAGGCCTCTAGCGATCACGAGTCTTTAGTGTAATACGCGCTTTAAGACAGAAATCTTAAATGGGTATGCACTTAGTCTTCATCTTACCTGATATGAAGTAATACATACATTCATTATATATATCACGGGTAACCTATCATAAATTCGAGACTTTCCTCTACGAATTTCAATTGTTCGATAACGGTATGACGAAGTTTTAAAACTTTGTCTTCGGGTATTTAAATACCCGATTGTTGCTTTTACATAATTTTGTTAA
The DNA here is from genome assembly GCA_963921215.1 of Scoparia ambigualis. Lineage (NCBI taxonomy): Eukaryota > Metazoa > Arthropoda > Insecta > Lepidoptera > Crambidae > Scoparia > Scoparia ambigualis. The sequence goes on from OY992516.1 coordinate 27,312,365, forward strand.
TCCATAAACTTATCATACCTATGTTTCATTTTCAAATTTTGTCAATTGTGTTTTCGGTAAAAAGAAAATTATGAAAAACAAAAAATTACTTACGAAACGTTTCCGACCAAATAAAATTCGTACAAGAAAATTTAGAATTTATGATAGGTAACCATATATCACGACTATTATCCCCGAAGGGTTAGTCAGAGACTAGGCAATGAGGACAGCAAAAGCAGTCCTCTATCACAGTCCACTATCTCTATCACCAAACGGCGACTGCAGATGTGCTCAGCGTGATAAGTGGTGAGTCCATCGGCGCTCTATGCTGTTAAATGTATGTGCAGTCTTAGTCCGTTAGTCGCCTTCTACGACACCCAAGGGAAGAGAGGGGGTGGTAGTATTCTTTCACCGCTACACGACAGGGTTAGAACGGTGTGAAGTGATGAAATGGTTTATTGTGGAGCGCACTTTATGTGGTTTCCTACACTTATGAGGAATTGGCAATCTTATCTCTTTTTGTCGGAACACGACAATATCTGACAATATTGCCATGGCAAATTGTTTATTTATTTAAACAAAACTGAATACTACCATTACTGATAAAAACCCAATTCGACTGTACAGGCATTATAAAATTTTCTAACTTATTACATTTATCTATTTTATTTTAACTTTTTTATAATAGGAGGCAAATGAGCAGGCGGGTCACCTGATGGAGAGTAATCTCCGCCGCCCATGGACACCCGCAACATCAGAGGAATCGCAGGCGCGTTGGCGACCTTTAAGGAAGGAATAGGTTTTAGGAAGGAATAGGAATTGTGAGGGCCGGACGAAACACAACAGCACCAAGTGCTATTATTTCACGCCGGATATTAGTGAGAGGGTGGTATTACGCCGGGCGAGCCGGCCCAATGCGTGATGCAACGCAGCGTGGCTCTACCACTCAGTCAGTTTCACTCATTTAGCACCACCCAGGGGTCACGTGTAGGGTCTCAAGGGTAAACCTACGGACGCGAGGAACTTTAACCCCCAAATATCTTATTTAACTAAAATAAGCTAGCCAGTCGGATTCAAAACAAGCTCTACATCAACCAAACTGAGTACAAACATGTGCCTTACTAGGAATCGAACCCAGTACCTCTGGGTTTGAGACCGGCGTTCTAACCAATTTACCACAAAGGCGGTATCAAATCTTAGTCAACAGTAACAGATATAGAACGCAATAAATAGAGAAATTAACGTCGCCATCTATTTCAACTTTGATATTCAGTTGTTTACTTTCGTCGACGAAAGTTCTGTAACGGTATCATGAAACAAAAGATGGCCTCTATAAACAAATGAACTATACTAAAAATAACTTTTCACTGTTGACTTTTTAATACAAAATTATTCACAGGTGTTCTTGAATTGAAACTCGGGCCAGTTGAAACGTCTCCGAGGAGCGCTGTGTATACATAATTTTCGGCTACAGAGCGGAATCCTGAGTCAGTTTGAAAGTGAAATGAAACAAATGTTAAATTAAAAACTTCATTTAAATTAGGACAGTCGTTTACGTAGATAAAGTGAGTGTCGCTAAAGTATAATACGGTCACTTATACGATTGGTATAATGATTTTACGTACCTCTATTTAGAGGTGTCATTTTTGCAGTTTAGTCGGCTTGATTCCCAATTTTGGTAACTTTTTTTAAACGAATCTGAGAATACAGTTTGTTATTCTTGTTTCTAAAAATAAATGAATATTTCCTGTAAATAAAATTTGCTATCCAAGGAAATACAATACTTTCCTTTCAGGTACGCTTCGTTTCTTCTAAACATTATACTGACCCACTGCTAATACTATTATCCCCCATATCAACCCATCCAGGGTTAGTCAGAGACTGAATGAGTGACTGAGAATGAGGATGTCATAGTACACTTTTCCGCCAGCCCATCGCCGCTCTATGCTGTTGGATGTATGTTCAGTCTTTAGTCTGTAAGTCGCCTTTTACGACACCCAAGGGAAGAGAAGGGGGTGGCAGTGTTCTGTCACCGCTACACGCTACAGTTATTACGATTTATTGATGATTTATTGGCTAATTTGGCAAAGGAGAACCGGCACTTTCAATAGAAAAAATGCTTAATTTGTATACAATAGAATTTGGTCATAAAGTAAAGATAATATTATTTGCTACCTAAACCGAGTTTTGTCTTATTTTTATCGAATTGCGGATAAGAGTTATTTAATTATTAATATTTTTTATATAGAAACACTAAGTCTTCAAAAAACATACATGTTACTTTAAAAATGTCTAACGTGGCTGCATAAACCATCATTCTTTTGCTTTTAAAAAAAGAAATGTCAACAATGCCGTTACGTTTGTTTGATTTGACAGCTAGCGGCTGTCATTTGTCAACAACGGTCATTTGTTGCCAGATGTTGGCAGATAGATAATGAATAAAAGATTAAAAAATTATAAAAGTATACAACTTAAGCATAAAACGCCGGGTCTCCTTTAGACCAAGTTGGTGATCACAAACCCGAACACAAGCCCTATTTGGGAATTGAAACCGGACCTCCGAATGAGGGCTGAGCGCTTTGCCATTTCAACATTAATTATTTTAAAATGTAGCCTAGAGGTTGGAACTGTAATTAGTTACTTAAGTTAATATTACTTAGCACGAAGTTCCTTAACTTCAGTCAAGCGTAGACTAAAAAGTTACTTCAATGTTTGTTTTTCAGGTTATTGGGTTAGTTTAGATTAATAATCAAGTTGTTAGCTAGGATGTTAGCAATAAAAACTTCAGTCGAAAACCTCTTTTTGAAAAATTGTTAAAATTTTATTAAGTTTTGTAAAAAAAAAACATAATTTTGGAGAGCCTTTTTGAGCCAAACTATATTTTAAGAAGAATATGTACTAACAAGGTACCAACTAAAATAAAAAAATGATAATTAATGTTTTTAAAAAAATTACATGGTATTAATTACGAAAGTGTCTTAAGATCCGAGCACAGCCATAACGTAATAAAGTGGTATTCATTAGGTAATCCCGGAAAAACAAAACAATTAAATTTTTTTTTTTTTTTCATAACTCAAAAGCAAGTGGCTTTCATCTCGTCTGATGACAGTGACGATAACGCCGAAGATAAATGAATACTTTTTTCGAAATTCACAACAACTTAGGAGCTGCCTATGTTATCTCTATCTCTCGGAACAACAATGCTACTAACAGGTATCTCTTTTTTTCGAATAATTTTTTTTTGTCTTAATTTAATTTGGAATAACGAGTTAGGCATATTTTTTGTCATTATAATATTTTGTCATAAATGTTTTTTGGCATAGTATTTCAGTAAGCATAAATATGGTTTAACCAACCAATTCACCAAACCGCATTGGGCCAGCGTGGTGGGTTTTGGCCCAATATCCCCACGTGCTATTGTCCACGTGGGAGGCCTGTGCCCAGCAGTGGGACGTTTATAGGCTGATGATGATGATGATGATGAAATATGGTTTAGGCTAATGGTTTTTGACCTAATTACGATTTGCATAAAGTAATAAGGCATATTGTTTATTCGTCTAATAGGTTCTTAGGCATAAATATCTGGGTACATTAGACATGACAGAAGGTGGGGTTATAGTTTCAAAATCCTCTATAATTTGGATTGGTTTTTATCAGGATTTGACTTTGCATCATTTTTTATTTTATTTATTGGTATTTGAATCTGAAAAACAAAAAGTAGGTATTAGGTATCAATAACTTGGGTATCATTGTGTAAAAGTAGGTTAGGGTGCGGCGGGGGTGGCCCTTGGGCCACCCCTAAGCCGTTAACATGTTTATTTTAAATACGAAAAGTACTTATTTATTTATATCTTAGGAAGACCAACAGCTTATTCAAACAGTATAAGTAGTGGTAATAATAACAGATGGCCAATCACAGGTCCTCACAAGTAACAACAGAAACATACAGACAATATTGACCTAATTAAAAAATTACTTATACAAAAATAAATTAAGTTCTTTACTTAAGAGGGTTTACGCATTTCGTTTTCTCATACAAACTTTTAAGTCGAAATTTATAGAAATCATTATGCCTATTTTGTTGAAGCTTTGCATGCTATAGTAAACCACAGGGATCTAAATAGTTTGTTGTAACAGACTATTCAGATCCCTGTGTTTTACTTTAGCATGCAAAGTTTCATAAAAATTGGCTTAATGGTTTAAAAAAATTTCAACTTGGAAGTTTGTATGGGAAACTGAAATGCCTAAACCTTCTTAACATTTGCCCAAAACCAAACACGCTTATATCAAACGGAAAAGATAATCCTATCCATTGTTAAATTAAACTGAACTATATACTAAAGCTCGAGTCCTAAAACCGGGGTATTCCTTGAAGCGCACCCATTTTGAAGCGCACCAGACCAAGCGCACCTAAACTATTCCTCCAAGCGCACCCGCTGGGTGCGCTTCCGAATAGGTAATTAAAATATAATATTTTTATTCCTCGAAGCGCACCTACGGTAAAAAATAGAGAGGAGCTTAAAAGATTCGTAATATTGATGTCGATAGAAACTAGGACTAGGTACTTAAGCAACTTACTACGTCAATAATTAATTGAATCATGACAGTCATATTGATCTAAAAGTACGGTAGTACTATTACTTATTCTGTGCTAAAAGTACCAGGGTGACATAAATGAAAAGAGGTAGATAGGTACTCTAAAAGTAAACGTACGTTATTCGTTATCGATATTTTCTGTTAGTTACTGCATCTCTTTCCACATTTTATCTGCTGGTGCGCTTCGAGGAATAAAAATATAATATTTCAATTGCCTATTCTGAAGCGCACCCAATGGGTGCGCTTGAAGGAATAGTTTAGGTGCGCTTGGTCTGAGTGCGCTTCAAAATGGGTGCGCTTCGAGGAATAAAAATATAATATTTCAATTGCCTATTCTGAAGCGCACCCAATGGGTGCGCTTGAAGGAATAGTTTAGGTGCGCTTGGTCTGAGTGCGCTTCAAAATGGGTGCGCTTCGAGGAATATCCCCTAAAACCCACATTTTGTAATTTTAAGACTCGAAGAAATGCCTACTCAGTGCATTCCTCGCTGATGAAGCACTTGTATTAAACAGATCCAGATCGTAATTACTACTAAGACTATTTAAATGACTACTGGCGCGCCACATATACTCGTTTTGTCTATAGTTTGTTTATGCAAACACCCAATTTTCAAAACTCACTTTTTCCCTATATAATTATTATGCATATCAAAATTATGCTTAAATATTTACGTGTAAGCAAATTTAGGCTTTACAATAGTATGCTTAACAATTATTATGCTTAGAGTAGATATGCTTAAAAAATATTCCTAAAACGTTATGCCAAATTAATATTGTGCGTAACTTTTATTAGAATGCTAAACTATGTTAAATTATGACATAAAATTTTATGCAAAAAATAGGGAACCCTAATAACAATGTTGCTATGGCAACTATCTTAGATAAATCCTAGCTTGTAGCTAGCGGGAATATTAGACTAATCAAATTGAATACAATGTGGGACTTATCCCCGCCGGGAATCAAACCCTGTGATCTCTGTGATCAGGTAGTCTAAACACTAGACCACAGAAGCGGTTAAAAATATATCTATCTATCATCTAACTTGTAATGTATTTATAGCCTCTATATTATAATATGAAAGATATTACGCGGAAAAATGTGAAGTGAAGGCATCAGTTGATGTCAATTTTATTCTGCCGCATTACCGCCGCATAATGACCCGTGTACACTTTCAATATTCTCCCTTAAAGATAGTGTCGTACAGTGTGTTGTCGCTTGAAACAAGCGATGGAATCGGAATTGTTAAGCAATAACTTTGAAAGCTCATTTGAGCCACACTCAATTTCAACCAACGTTGACATAATTTTTTGATCTTTACATTTTTACCGAATTTCAAGGATCAGTAGAGTGTAAGTGTAGAGACAATATACAATCTTTCATTACAAAAAACAGTACCTAAGTAACTAAATGTAAAAATTATAAAAATGTTAAATTGTCCTTTTGTACTCGGTTTGGTTGTAGGTAGGGCTCGTTTTAATTCCGCCTGGCTTGAAAACCATCTTATCTAAATGAATAAATGTCGACTTCAAATAATAAATAAACTTTCCTACACTCACACCAATTATCTAGCCCAAGAGAAGCTTTGTTATGAAACTCATTAAATGGTTACTAGACAACGGGTAAACATACTAAAAATACCTTAATACATACATATTAGATTAAGAAAACACCCAGATCCGAGACAATTTAGAAAAACCATTATTTCTTAATTGACCCGACCGGGGATCGAACCCGGGACCTCAAAGATGGCGACACCATGAAAAACCGATGTACAAACACTCGACCAAGGAGGTCGTCAATGTTAGTAGCATTGTTGTGTTCCGACAGTTAGAGATAAGATAGCCAGTTCCTCAGTAGTTGAGGAGTCCGGGTGAGATAGACTTCCACCATCGGCCTTATTATGAATAACATCAGGTGAGATGGAAGCTCACCCGTAGTAGAATAAAATTAAAAAATAAATAATAAAAAAAACACACGAAATAATTCAATTCAATTCAATTCAATTCAATTCAATAAAACGTTTATTTCTTTCACAACAGATCAGTTACACATTAATGATAGGAACTAGTGACATAAACAGTAGGTACCTATTTATACTAATCAACATTGTGAGAGCTGGTGCCTAATATTGATTTTATAAAAATCTGTATTACAGGTCACCAGGCCCACTCCGCGAATTAACAAAATACAGCTCCGCGAACTAACAGTAAATAGCTACTTGACCAATTTAGAACAATGAGATAATATAATCAGATATCACCAATTTTTCATCTGTCACTTAATCTTTTGTGTGAACATGATCATTCAATTAAAATGTGTAATAAATGAATTCGATAACTTCCTGTCAGTGATATAATTTCAGTCAGTGTCACGCAAGATTAAGCCCACAAAATTCTTGCGCAGTCCCTTGAAGACCCGGCATGAAATCTATTTTGCCACCTGATCTGTGGGAATGCGTTCCAGTACAAGCGATAAAATATAGAGATACACTATCAAAGCGTCAACCACGTTTTTGTTTTTATTACGGAGATGCGCTTAGTCTACTACATTTTATCTAATGAAAGATGACGATATATATAAACTTGTAATTCCTAAATTTCGACTTCAGAAAGTTTATGGATCATTTATGAGACAAAGTATCATAATTTACAATAAAATCCCGAACGATGTTATAATTTTGCCTTTGACAAATTTAAGACACATGTTATTAAGGACACTGTAAGCGATTACATCCTATTCCATTTTCATTCCTATGCCTATCCATCCATCCATAAAAGTAAAATTAAATTTAGACGATTCAAAATGCTTATTTTAAGCTGACTGAATAGAGAAATTTTGATTTTTGATAACCCACTAACCCCGATGGGCCCGCGAGGTGGGATATTGCCCAATTTTCACACGTGCTGTTGTCCATAAAGGAAGGCCTGTGCAAAGCACTAAGACGTCCCTTGGGCTGATGATAAAGGTCTTCCCTCAAAATTGGAAACTGTTTAGAAATGGTGTTATTATTCTATTCAAGTCATGTTCTCATTCAAGTAAGTGACTAATGTTTTGATTGAGAATTAATGTATTCAAACGCAAACAAAAACTCTCAATTAATGGCCGTAGCTTTATAAGTATCAAGCCACTGTCTCTCCACATTGAAAAGGAATCGAAACTATATTTTTACCTCCAGGAGGATTTATTGCCTGTTACACTTTATACCCTGGTCTAGCAGTATACGGTACTACAAAGAACGCAACGAACGAACAATCCGCACACACCGCTCCGCAAAACGTTCGCGTTCGTGTGCGGCTTGATCTTAATTGGCATAAAACATCTTAATACGTAAACAAAAAATCTTTCAAATCATGACCATGGCTTTATAATTAACAAACCACTGTCTCTATCTACTGACGCCGATAGATAGGGTAACGGGGTCTAGTAGCGGTCTCTAAGGGGCCAGAAGCGAAAAGTCCTGCGGGGAACGTGAGTTTCCCTTATAGTTGGTAGCTATGTCCGGTGGTTCTCATTGGACATTGGTGTTGACATCTACGGTACTAGTCTGGAGAACTCGTAGAGGCGGCCCCCTAGATGCCGTAGCCTCCGGTCCAGCCAGCCGCGTAGGACGTGGGAACTGGCTAGGCGCCCGGATGGGTTCCGAGAAGTGAGTGTGCTTACTACTCCGCGACCAAGGTGGACTCCTGGGAGTCGACTTTAGAGTCGACGACCCGAGCAGTGGTAACTGCGAGTTGTGCCCTTCGTGCAACGAGAAGTGAGTGAGCTCGACAGCTCCGGTTACCTATCTGGACAATAGGCAGTGAACTACACGTGTTCACGGGGAGACTCTCCCGAGACACTAGTCTTATGAGTACCGAATGAAAAGCGCGCTGCGGCGGGCACTGATTTAGCGTCAAGACCTAACGCAGATGGTCTCCTGCGCGAGTGTTCTACTGGCGCAGGGACGTCTAGCACTTCTTGCATAACCTAACGGTTGGTCTCGAGGTGCCAGCACAAATAAAACTTAGCGAATTAAGGAGAGGGGATGTCTCTACTACCTTTCGGAACCAAATCAAATATATCTGTATACTGCTGACGTAGCTTTTTTCACGCTTCTCTCTCACTGTAGCGGCACCCTTAGCGTTCCGTAATAAAATACACATCCAGGGGTGTGTGATTAATCACCAAGTTTATAAACGTCGTCGTCACGTACACGAACGACAACGCGAATATAATTATTTTGAGGGCGTGAATCTTCCCGGGATTATATAAACTGAATATGCTTAAAGCGCGCGACGCTCCCGACAACTTTAGTTAGGGTTTTTAACCCCCAAACTCTGGTAATGGAAGGATCAACAGGGAAATAGGTTTGTATAGCGAGCTTGTATATTATAAGCTGTGTGGATACCACCAATACATGTTTTCTCTTAGGTGTCGTAAAAGGCGACTAATGAACTGAAGACTGCACATACATCCAACATTATAAAGCGGCGGTGGGCCACCTATCAAGCTGAGCACATGTGCAGTTTTTATTTGGGAAAATGTGAACTGTGGTAGTGGACTGTTTTTGCGATGCCTAGTTCGCAACTGTGCTAGTATTTTAGTCGAGTAGAAGTACATTGCTTCGCTAATTTGCTTATTTGAAAATACAATTTAAATTAGCAAAGTGACGAAGCAATGCATAGCTGCTCTACTAAATTACTAGCACAAGTGCGAACTAGGCTTTAGGGATAATATTCGTGAATGTATTATGTATTCTATAAACAGTAGCAACTTAAATATTATATGCGAGGTAGATATTTTAACTCGAACTTTGATAGCTTAACAACATTGTAATATTAAGTTTCCAGCAATTTGGGATAAAAAATAATTATTAGATCGTAGAATTTAATTGAAGTGTAGTCGAAATTTGTGTTATTCTGATAGGTAAATAATGATAAATGTTGGATTATTATTCGTATTATGTGAAGCTTGTGTTGTTACGTGGGAGTAAACACATTTTGCGAAGATCCCATTTACGGTCGAAATTAATTATCAATCTATTTTTTGTTTTGTTTACTAGACTTAGATTTTTTTCTCCTGCACAACACGGTTCGAAATATACGGATAATTAGATATAGGTAATTGTTTACCTTTCAGTGTTAGTTAATATAAATTGCTATCATGTTGTGGTTCTATTTCTCGAAAATATTGGTGAATTATTCTGATCATTTATTAATATTAATTTATTATTGACACAATATTGCACAACTGACAAGTTAGCATTGACACAAGTTACACAAGACAAATACAAAGTAAGTTTGAGTCCCACAAAGTCTCTTTTAGAGACTTTAACTTCTTTATTTTAATACAAACTAATAAAAAAATAAAAAAAACGCCTGTTATATTTAGTTTCAGTTTTTATGTTGTTGTATCAAAACCGTTTGTACTTCCTATCTGCGAATGCTGCCTGCAACACTTCAGCTTATTTGTGGAGTCGCAGATTTAATTAAAAACAAGAGTCAACTGTTAGCTTGAGCAAGACTCTCTTAGTAAGATCTCTAAGATACTTCGCGTCCACGGGCAAAGCAAACAAAGAGCTTAATGGAGCCTCTTATCAAAATTAACAGTAGTTTCTTTTGCAATATATTATTTGTATGGAAAGATTTAAAGAATAATTATGTTTAAAATAATGTATACGCTGGCAATTGGTCCCGGGACCTCTAGGTCTACGATCTTGGTGACTTAGCTATTACACCATAGAGGTGATAAAAATGGTGGTGCGTCGTGTACACTTATCAAATCTTTACACTCATATTACGTTAGGATCATCAAATGATGATCCTAACGTAATATGAGTGCAGCATAAGAGCAAAATAATCGAGGTTGTGACATTTTTGTCATTTACATTTCAGAGGTTTTATAGCAGCAAAATGATCGTTGTTGTGTCATTTTTTTTAAGTCGAATTTAAGTAAATATAATCGTATTTACAATACTTGACACTAGTTTTAACTTTGCGGAAGTTTTAACTAACTTCTTTTCTTCATATTGGGTATTTTTTAAAATATGTAAATATGTTATGTGCCCATAATTCTAGATCCCTCCAAATCTATACAAACTATTTGTGTAGTTGGTGAAAAATTTTATAGGTGGTGAAAGGTGAAATTTACGTAACACAAAATGAGTAAAGTGAATTCAAAAAACAAATTAGTAAAAGTGTTTTTACATGATTAAGTAAAGACGTAAATAAATCTCTAATCTTTTCTCGGTTCTTTCGAAGAATTTTTTTATCACGTCTTTAATGCAATAGAAAACACTAGAAGTTTCACTTTAAAAGTTTTCTTTGAGCTCTGTTCCTTGTTGCAGACTTTTACCACAGCGATGTTGCGAACTATTAGCGGAAGTGGGGCTAGGGAAGGGGGGGGGGGAGGGGATCGCCGTCAATACCAGAACTAGGAAAAGCGAGGAGCCGTCAAAATCAGCGGACGCGTAGTACAAGTTGAGTGTTCCACGGGTACGAACTTAAAGTTTATCCCATATTAACATGCCAATAGCAGCGTTTGTTAAGAATTAAAGGTTTATTTTCTCTTATTAACTAGTTAATTGGCGATTGAATTACATACGTATAGAAGTGAAGTAAAAACGATAGTGAAGTAACCGCTACCTCCATTATTGAAAACAAGTCATCAATATAGATGAGTATGGAACGGTGTGGTGGCGGCTTATTATTAAAATAATACTACCAACCCAGCTCTTTTCTTGGGTATCATATAAACCGAATAACGGATTAAAGACTGCACATACATCTAACAGCAGAAAGCGGCAGTGGGCTCACTACCTATCACATGTACAGTCGTTATTTGATGAAACGTGGACTGTGACAGTAGAAACCTTTTGCGGTATTCATAGTCTAGTCTCTGACTAACCCTTTTGGGATAATAGTCGTGACTGCCTGTATGTATGTATGAACTTAATAAACAACCACGTTTACCAAATGCAGATTGGTCATTTCAAACCAGGGGGCTAATTATATCGAAAAATCATCCAAAATACGCTTCACCTGATCTGGAAACTAAACTCCGTATTTACTGATGGGCGATGAGGCATGCCCCTAATACCATAACTTGAACGGAAAAGCTAAGAGCTGTCAATGACAGCGGGCGTGTATTACAAGTTAAATGTGGTCGGGTACGAACTAAAAGTTTACAACATATCGACATATCGACATGCCAATAGCATTTGGCGGTGTTAAGAAGTTGAAGGAGACAATAGTTAAATTACATATTAAACAAATAAAGTTGGGTGAAGGCTTACAATTAAATCAAGTCATCGATATATTTTATTAAATACACAAAGCTGGGCTATTCATCGAAAGATCTAAGTACACTTTGTCTGACCTAGGAATTAAATCCACAACCGAGGTGATAAAGGTTGCGTAGGTAATACCTTAAATGCTGACGGGTACGAACTTTAAGAGGAAGATGATGGTGGTTGGCTTACTAAAGTAATTAACCGATTAATTTTCGTTCAAGGCAAATGACTCTATCATTGAAATCAAGTCATTGCTGTAATTGATGAGTTAAATCGCCACGTTTCCCAAATGCTGGATAGTGTTGTTGCTCTTCAATTATTGAACTAAAACTTACAAAAAATACCTAAAAAAAGTTTCAACTATTTTTGGAAATTCTACATTAGAGAGCGTTGAAGTCGGAACACGACAAAGAACTAATCCCACTAAACAAGGTTAATCTTTCACTGGCTCCATAAATCCTCTTTCTAATTGACTGCCCATTCGTTACGTACGTTCTCAGTTAGAATTCGCTGTGAATTAAACTGGTCTTGACACAATTTCGACTTTTGTACATTTTCTTTGAAGTAAGCAGATCTAAAGAACCGACCTCCATCGATTTATGGGCATGTTTCAAAAGATAACCGGGCATTTATATCTTTTCATTGGAGATTAACGTTAACGCGAAGTCGGTAAAGGGAATTTATTAGGCGTAAATAACCAAGTTTCATCTGGCCACATCATTAGTGAAACTCGCCTAATAGTGTTAGGTACTATTAATAGTAAATCGTTTGTGAAAACCACTCATCCGAAATAATTATTTGAAATTTGTCTGCTGATGAGTTGTTTACAGTTGTAACTCATAGATCGTTATCGTTGCTTTTGTAACTTTTTAGCTTTGTAAAGTTTTGACTCATTCAAATTAATTTAAAGGCATTTATTTTCTTACATATATTATAGTCTTTATCTTCTAGACAAAATAAGTAAATGATGCAAAGAAAGTGTGTCAGAATCGTAGATAAAGAAAAGCTGTGATCTCTGCCACATACGAGAATTATGATGTACGAATGAATGTACGTTTTTTTTTACCTCTCGCTCGCTTATTCCAAGCGTACGCTTGTGCAGTAAATTTTAACTAAGAGTATTCTAGCTCCCTAGTTCTAGCTCCATCTCTCTGGTTCTCTGCTCTGGATGATTATTCCAACAGATATCGATCTTCTTACGATTACTGATGTCACTGAGTGTAAATAATCCTCGGATTGCGATTCCTCCATTTAAATACATACTTAAACAGCTTTTTTATTTTTTCCACCACAGCTAGACTTGGAAGAGATCTCTGCTAGAGATAAGCTCACCTTTGTATATGTCCTGTGTAACCTCTGTCCAACTGTAATTTCTTGTGCAATAAATTATTATTATAATCACGACTATTATCATGTTCAGAGGATACGAGTGTTCAGACAAAGTCGCGGGCGGTCACTAGATTACTGTTGTTCAGCCTTAGCTTAACACTTTAGTGCTATGTTATGCCAACTGCTGAGTTCATACTTAATGGTTGCACAAGCGCGATAGTTCAGAGCGAGTTGGTTGGTTGGAGTTGGCAACAGAAAAAATCATTTTTCTGTTCTGTGTTTTAGATCGGCCAACAACTACGAGTATACATACATACATATAATCACAACTATTATCCCCGAAGGGTTAGTCAGGAACTAGGCAATGAGGACCGCAAAAGCAGTCCTTTGCCATAGTCCACTTTTCACCAAATAGCGACTGCACATGTGCTCAGCGTGACAGGTGGTGAGCCCATCGCAGATCTATACTGTTGGATGTATGTGCAGTCTTTAGTCCGTTAGTCGCCTTTTACGACACCTAAGGGAAGAGGGGTGGTAATATTCTTTCACCGCTACGCTACACGGTTACCCGGGTGTAGGTGAAGTTTAAAAAAAGAATTTAATTTAAATCTTTAAGTCCAAGCGCAATTGGCTACTTTTTATGTTACTGAGCCGTCATACGAATATACAGCTCAGCTGATGATGCGAGGCCACAGCAGCCCATGGCCGGCGCAACACCGAGGGCATCATGTGCAAGCTGATGACCCTGAAACTTCAATTCTTATGCCCCTATGCCCTGTAATTTCACAGGATCTATTCTTTATATTGAAACAACGCAATGTCAAAAAATGCTACTTTTTATTATTACAAGCTTTTATTTAGCTTGCACTGTTCGTATGTAACTATGTAAGTAAGTTGTCCGTCAAAATTTTTCGATCATTTATTGGTATCGAATTAAGCTGAAATTTTGCATACACCTTTAGTTCTGAAATACTCAGTATTGTAATAAATTCAATATAGCCGCCGCTCAGTGTATAAAAAATGCACTGAAATATTTTTTTTCCTTTTAGTTAGCGTATTTTTTTTTTCATGTTTCATTTTTATTTAAATAAAAGCTTGTTATTAAAAATCATCTTTTATTTAAAGTTTTTGTTAGAAATAGATACCTGCCTATTGGGGTGGTCATCCAGTCCAACTATCTATGGAAAACACGTCGCCATTAAGAAACGCACCGTCGGCGTTTTTTCTCTAAAAATAGGACTGCACTACACAGACGGCCATTTTAATTTATCGGCGACTATAAAAACAGATTTATAGTGGTGCGGCGCGGCACCGACGCGTCGTGAGCAGTGTATGTTGCCAGTTTTAGAGGAACCCCGGACTGGGTTGCCATCAAACACATTTTCAGTTTTATTGTTCGCGATCTCATTTACTGGATGCGAGTGAAATTGGAATCTTGATGATAGGTGTATTGAAATTTTTCATTCATTCGTTTCGTGAATACGTAGTCATTTATTTGTTTCTTGAATGTATTTGTCCTGAATACAAGGTTAAGTTAAGTACACATTGCATATTAAGAAAGCTAAAGATCGGGTGCAGTGACATGCATTGGAAGAAGCTTAAGTCCAGCAGTAAACTGATACGGGCTGTTAATGATGATGATGATTATGAAAGAGTGTTTGTTGATTCACAACGCGAAAGCGCTTGGTTTCCTCTTCTGAAAGCTTACCATCTTTATGATGATAACACAGATAGTGAAAACACACTTTATCCGTATTCATCAAATTTGTCGTCCGTTGCTATGAATTACTAGTAACACGAGCAAACATACTGTTTATTAGACGGATCAGTTTTCAAACGCAGCCGTACACCTATTACTAATATCTATAGCTGTACAACCGTGTCGCGTAGCGGTGAAAGAATACTACCACCCCCTCTCTTCCTTTGGGTGTCGTAAAAGGTGACTAACGGACTAAAGACTGCACATACATTCAACAGCGTAGAGCGGCGATGGGCTCACCGCCCGTCACGCTGAGCACATATGCGGTCGCTATTTGTTGAAAATAGAGGACTGCTTTAGCTGTCTGCATTGCCTAGTCCCTGACTAACCCTTCGGGGATAATAGTCGTGATTATATGTATGTATGTATAGTTGTTGGCCGATCTAAAACACAGAACAGAAAAATGATTTTTTCTGTTGCCAACTCCAACCAACCAACTCGCTCTGAACTATCGCGCTTGTGCAACCATTAAGTATGAACTCAGCAGTTGGCATAACATAGCACTAAAGTGTTAAGCTAAGGCTGAACAACAGTAATCTAGTGACCGCCCGCGACTTTGTCTGAACACTCGTATCCTCTGAACATGAACACGAGGCAATTTCAGAAAATCCCGCCATATCTCTTGCTTACATCATAAAAGGGCTCAAGTTGAGCGTTCTAGGTCAAAAGGTTTGGGCTGCGTGATGTGGATCTTATTCAGTCAGGACTTCTTTGTGTTACCGTGATTCAATTTCCTGGTAGACTGGGCCAGCGGGGTATGCTTCTCTCGAAATATCATTCTCCAGTGTTTAATGGGTAAACTTCCTTCCCTGTCACTCCCAAATTTTGCTATTGGAAAGAGGGACAGATGGACCTCATATAACCTCATATAACCTTACTTATGTGAAAGAATCCGTAAGGCGGATTCACTAGGCAAGCAAAACTTCCCTGATCGTATTGTGCATGTTCTTGAATATTGAAAAGATTAAACTATGCAAGTGAGGCTTTGAGCTGACTCTTCGATCTTCCAATTGAATGCGCAGCCATTTTACAAGTGGCACGGGCTGTTACCGTAAATTCTCCTAAGCCGACTGTCATTTGTTAAGGCTCGCTGGCCAACGGCCAACGGCGCCGTGGGTCAACGACCCCGCCTGTCAATACTAGAAGATAGGTCGAGGTGTGATTAATATTCATATGGAACCTTCGACGTAACGTAATTCATTGGTTCACTAAAGTTTTGATGGTATTGAAAAAATTGTAACAATAAAAAAGAAGAAAAAAAAAAGTAGAACCAATGATAATTATAATATCATTGGGTAGAACCCTTGCTTCCCAGTGGTTGGCGTAAAAAGGCAGTCGTTAAAATTTCCCAACCTGCATTGGGCAAACGTGCACATGTGTTGTTGTCCATGTGGTAAGGCTGTGTCCAGAAGTATGACGATGACAGGCTAATGATAAATAACAATTCTAAATAGACAAATCCTGACTGAAAAACGTTTGTAGACTGTTGTCCATGTGGTAAGGCCTGTGTCCAAAAGTATGACGATGACAGGCTAATGATAAATAACAATTCTAAATAGACAAATCGTGACTGAAAAACGTTAAAAATTGCTAGCTATAGCATAGCTAAAACGTAGAACGCTGAAATATTGCATCGTTTCACGCAAGAGAAGGGTTATGACTATTAAGAATTCCCTATGAATCGATGACGAAAGATACGACTATTTACGTGGACGAAGACGCGGGCGGCAGCTAGTCAGCTAAAAAAAAAAAAACAAAATTGAGAAAATAAACAGTCGTATTGGCTTACATTTACTTAAGTAAATTGTGATCTTGCAAATACTAATAAAAAGATGATAATGTTATGTACTGAGAAACGTTACGTTTTTTTTAAAATATAATATATCTAAGTATATGTTTTTGACGTGACAACGTCTTATAAATTGGTTTGCCGGGTGACACTTCAAGAAACTGCGTTGCGCTCCGCTCACGTTATGCGCTCACAATGAGAGCGAGTGAGAGGCACGCGTCCCTTCCACTCGGGCATGGTTAGCCCGCCTAAGAGCGAGAGAGACAGACATAAAAAGTGAAAGGCACGCGTCCCTTCCATATTATTTCATCCTTCTTCCTACTATACGAATGAATATTCACTTTAAAATTATTTTACCACTCAAAGTCGTTGTCACGTAAAACTTTCGCCCGTATACCGACTTTACAGGCAACCAATTTTTTTTGTTGTAGTGATATACTTCTATAATTGTGCTCCGGTATGTGTACCGAACCGACCTAATTCATCTTTTCGAGGATGTTTTGTATGTTGAATTATTCATTACGGTTTTTCTCTGCCTCCCCGTGTCTTATCATGTCACGCTGGATAACGAGTCATTTTGTTCATGCAAATGAGTATGCTTGTATTTTTATTTCTTTATTTTTCACGTAAAATGTTTACATACATATAATAACTACTTTTATCCCCAAAGGGTTAGAGACTAGGCAATTAAGGCAGCAAAAGCAGTAATCTACCATAGTCCACTTTTCACCAAATAGTGACTGCACATGTGCTCAGCGTGACAGGTAGTGAGCCTATCGCCGCTCTGAGCTGATGGAATTATGTGCAGTCTTTAGTCCGTTAGTCGCATTTTACGACACCCTAGGGAAGAGTAGGGGTGGTAGCATTCTTTCACCGCGACACGGTTGCAGCGATAACTTGATTTGAATGACGGAAGCCTTTGCTTAGCATCGGGACAGGTATTACTGACTTAGTCTTAAGCTGTCTCTAATGCTGTCTTAAAAGCCGGAATTTTTAACAGCAAAGCATAAAGTCAAAAATTAATTAAAAACAATGAGGCAGGATAAGAGATCCAATTATTCACTGATTGCCCAAATGGGGGGGAATTGAACTTACGTCCTTGGCGTGCAAACAAGAAAACTGCGAGTGGATTAGATAGACTAACATTACAATTGTTTGTTCCCGGCGAGCTTCGGGGTCTTGCTTGGACTGTTTCTTTATTGTCTCAACCCTAAAGTTTTAGATCCAACGATGTTTGCCTCGTTGCGTTGGCGGGGCGCGCTTAGCAGAGATAAGATTGTCACTTATCGTCCGTCGAGTTTGTAGTTTCGAGACCTGAACTATCCTTTTGTTTCTCTTTACAATTGCAATATAATTTTGGCGGTGCAATAAATAAGTCTGCCGGTTTTGAAAGGTTAGATACCTATCCGAAAGTAATATGGGTGGCCTGACTATTTTCGGATTGTTGTCTCCACGTTAAGCAACTTTCGCAATACCTGGACACTAAATGGGCGGTGGCAAACCAAGATGGCCGTCGTTAGAACCAAACTGCAATATGCTGTTTTTATGATGAAAAGTCAAGTGTTCATAGACTGTTAATGATAATTTAATTTGGACTACCAGAAAAAGTTTGGTATCTTGCTTAAGCTGTTTCTTACTTAGTCTTAACGTAAAGTTTTAGTTGCAATCATGTTTTCGCTGTTGTGTCAGTCAGAGAGTATTAATCTTGTACCGTTCAGTGATTAGGAAATAAAGATTCAGTATGAAGATGGCATCAACTTACTGCTAACAAATTTCCTCTTACTGGAAACTAATTAATTCCGAAAATTAATTTCCAACGCTCATTGTAAATTCTCACATATTATTATTGGCAGCCCGTTGTAGTATTAACCTAATTAAAATGTGGCTTCTTTTAGTACATCAAAGGTTTTGCAAAAACAATGCTTTCTAAACATTAGAACAATAAAACCACTAGACTTTACAAAATACTTGTAGAGGTACTATTAGAAATACCCTTTCAAAATTAAAATTTTAACATTTCTTAATAATTTAAGTAAACGAATCGGTACCACCGATTCGTTCGGTGGCCGAGTGGTCAAGCGCCTACGGGGGGCTATTCTGTATCTCAGTCAGCGCTGCCGCAGCGCTGAGAATTAACTCTGTCTCTTTCATATTCATAGAATTGGAAAGAGACAGAGTCGATTCTCAGCGCTATGTCAGCGCTGACTGAGATACAGAATTGGCCCTCAGCTCGATATGCAGAGGGTTCATGCAAAGTGTGTTTTCGGATTTATCGATGTATAAGGTTTGTGATCACCTTCAATAATGGAGGCCTTTACGCTGCATTAGGACAGTATACAGGCTAAAGTACAGCCATAACACTTTACTAGTATTTCGAGCTATTTCTAGGTAGGATTCTGCCCAGAATCGCTCTGAATCGCGACCAGAACCACCCTTTTTTGGCGAGTGAATGAAACCAAGGAAGGGGGTACCTATTCCCAGATGGGAGCGTGTTTATGTGGTTCTCCCCATCTCTCTTCCAAACCGAAAAGGTTAAGAAAACACCAATTCAAGGAAGAGGGAGGTGGCATACTCACTTAACACTGGAGAACAGCAAACTCGAGTCAAGTGGAGTAGGTTGAACCACGTGATAACCAGGACCTCCCTAATCTTTAATTGTGCCATCAAGCAGCCTTGTTTTGCATTGCTGCGTTCCGGATGTAGGTACAGTGAAATTACAGGGCATAAAGGCATATAACAACTTAAGGTGAAGGGTAAGGCCGGCCGACTGGCCGGGCACCGCACAGTACGGCAATGTCGCATTCTGTACAATAAAACGAATGAAAACTTAGTAGAAAAAAATAGAGTTACGTCAAAAATCATACTTTTTAAACTAATTGCTTTGGTGCGTTGGTGCAACATTTATGACGGCTGTAAAGTTAGCTGCGAGTGTGACCACACGCAGGTCGCGGGCACTTGATTGGTTGACTGACACCTACTTTGTCGGTACAGCAACGCAGCAACGGCATCGGCACTTGCGGCTTCCTTCACGAACTTTATGAGGTTAGTAAAAATAATACATTCGGCGTCATACTTGTGCTTAGATTATTGCTGATCACTAACACACAGTAATTATATGTAGGTAATTTATAATGCCTCTTATTCATGACAAAGTTTCATCAGTGGCTACTTAAATATAAAGTTAATAATTTTGACGATTTTTTAAAGCAACATAATGACATTAAAAATGCAGTAAATAAATATTAGTATAACAGTTAGATCACCATACTCGGCCTTACAGAACCCGTTTTTGCAAAACTAATTTCGACACTAGAACTATTAAAATCACAAATGGATAATGATTTATCTGTATATACAAACTTTGTCAGCCGAGTTATTTGTATCTCACTAACTTATTAATTTTGGCTGTTCGGTCCCCACATTTGGACCTTCACCTTCGCGCTAACGAACCGTTGGTAGTCGACAAACTTTATGAAACTCATATAAATAGTTAATTTGTAACCGAAACGGATGATCGCGAACTATACCAATTAAAAAGTTTCGCTTTATCACACAATCCAAATTCGCCCTTACTGATATCAGATTGAATTGTATTAAAGCACGGGACAGACCGAAGATTTATCGTGTCCTCCTAATTTTGCCCAACTACCTTCAGGGCAGAGCTGGTACGTGATCCAATTATGGGATTAATTTGAGGCCGCCGGAGGGCACCAGACTTAGTAGCTACATGTGTCGCTAGAGATATAATAAAAATAGCTGCCATGACGACTGATCTCACTGAAGTAGACAATATTGAATTTAATAATTTTGTCTTTTTGACTTCGCTATTATTTTTTTTATAAAAAGTTACTTATTGCCTTTTTTATACCTACCCCTGGCCACTATGCATAATTTCATGATTATCGGTTGAGATTAAGGTGTGAATGCATTAAAAACAAACAAAGTTACTTTCGCATTTATAATACAGCTAGGATTATGATTGATGCACAATATTATATTCTGTTTTTCCTTCGTCGGGAATATAATATAGATGTTTGATCAAAACATGTTTATTCAATTCGGCTTAACCTGTTACACGTAACTCCGGTAGATCCTCTGTTGTTATTTTATATTCAAAACGTGAAACATTCGCAAACACAATTCGTGCCTCTGCACCGTATCATCGATTTGTCGAATAATATTATCGTCTGCCTTCTGAACTAAGTGAAATTATTTTCATTCTAAATTCTCATCATCATCATCAGCCTAGACTCGTCCACTGCTGGACATAGGCCTCTCCAAGAACACGCCACTGAGCACGATCCGCGGCCACTCTTATCCAGCTCTTGCCAGCTACCTTGCGAAGATCGTCGCTCCACGTAGTCTGGAGGGCTCCTACGCTACGCTTGCCGATACGAGGTCTCCACTCCAGAACTCGTCTACCACAACGGTCGCCGATTCTGCGACTGATATGACTAGAATCTCAATCTTTAAAAATTGTTAACTTGCTTAAACATATAAACTCATAACCTATAAAGATTTGTTCACATAATTTATAAGTAGTATTATATAAATAAAATTTGTTTACGCTAACACCAATTATGTAGCCCTAGATAAGCTACTATTGTAACTCGTTAATATGGTTAAACTAGATAACGGATAAATACAGTATGTACGAGTAAATGAACGAAAGGCAAACTTTATAACCGGTGGATGTTAAAAACGGGTATAATACAATGAACCACTTTTTGTTTTAAACCAATCACTTTTTTTGTTCATAATTTGATGTGATGCAAGTTTGACATCAGTTAGCAGTTGCATCACAGGATGTTATTAAACTCGTTAACCGACTGTTAAAAAAAGTGATTGGATTAAAACAAAAAGTGGTTCATTGTATTATACCCGTTTTTAACATTCACCGGTTTTATGGTTTGCCTTTCGATCATTCACATAATGTATACATAAACATAGAAATACACCCAGACCCGAAATCAATTCAGAAAACAGTTTTCTTTAAATTGATCCGACCGGGATTTGAACCCGGGACCTCACAGATGGCGCGACGCCAGACCCGGCGCGCTAACTACTCGACCACGGAGGTCGTCGTATAAGCATACGCTTATACGACGCTTTTTATTCGTATATATGTATCGTATATATATAACGTTTACCTTTTTACCACTCAGCCACCAAGTGGATTCCAAATGGTTATGGCTTCCGGTCAATAAAACATAAACTAAAAAGAAATTGTTACAGTAAATATTTTTTATTTTTTTATTTTTATTTTAGCCTATATTGTCCCACTGCTGAGCAAAGGCCTCCCCCAAACCCTTCCACGCATCTTTATCTTAAATAAAATAAAATATGCTTGAATAAACATTTTGCACTACAATGCTGTTCGTTATTGAAAATCGTGATTTCCAGCGCTGCGGGCGGTCCATAAAATCGAGCATACCTAATTTTGTATGAAAGCAAACGGCGATGCACTTCGCAGTACACCTTAAATCTTGTTCGCATTGAGTAATTGCGTCTGTACCGAGTACATTGCTTCTTTGGTTTGAATATTTTAAAATTGGCAAAGTTGCGAAGCAGTGTACTTAACCTTGACAAAGTTAATAACCTACACTCGTATATCGTTTAGTGTTACTCTGTAGCATGTTTGTATAAGGCGTCGTATCTCAGCAGATTCCTTTGATTTCTTTTTTGCTCACCAAATTGCGTTTGATGGAGCACACTGATGCGATTCGTCGGACGTTGCGAATAAGCTGTGTAGTTGAATTTCTGTATCGAATATCACTGTCCAAAGGTATCTATCTGGGGGTAATTTAATTTGGTTGGTTTACCAACTTCCGCTTGAAATAGCGATTTCGAATGAAAAAGCTTTGATGCTTTCCGGTTGGCTGCCCGTATGTTACTTTAACACTCCTGTAATTGAATTTATACAAATACTTTTTTTTATTACGAACAAGTGTACAAAAAGGTCATATTGTATACAAATAGTAGGTACTTAATTTTTATAGAGCGATATTCGCTATAATAAAACAAATAACTAAATCTTTCTCTCGGCGTATAAATATTTTGTTTTTAAATTACATACCAACATAATATAATCACGACTATTGGCCTCGAAGGGTTAGTCAGAGACTAGGCAATGAGGACCGCAAAAGCAGACCTCTACCATAGTCCACTTTCACCAAATAGCGACTGCACATGTGCTCAGCGTAACAGGTGAGTGGACATGCTGTTGAAAGAATGTGCAGTCTTTAATCCGTTAGTCGCCTTTTACGACACCCAAAGGAAGAGAGGGGGTGGTAGTTCTTTCACCGCTACGAGACACGGATTTTTAAATTATTTATCAGAATTTATCCTTATTATGCTTCGGAAGGCACGTTAAGCCGTTGGTCCCGGTTGTTGTCGTAAGATGGCAGTCGTTAAAACCCACCAACCCGCATTGGGCCAGCGTGGTGGGTTTTGGCCCAATATCCCCTCGTGGGAGGCATGTGCCCAGCAGTGGGACGTTCATAGGCTGATGATGATACTTATTATAAAAATAAAAAGATTTTTATTGTAGGTAAGTATTTGTGTTTCTCAAAGAAAAGTTGTGTGAAGAAGATAGATAGGCAATTAAAGACTAGTTGACTAAATTTCAAAATCATATTAAAACGATACCAGTATCCTTATTCTTATCCTAAAAATACATTATTTTTCTAAAAATCAATAATTTACAATATTTATTTTGCGTTTTTATATTCCGATTTAAATTTACCGCAAAAACGGTTAAGGGTGGATTCGACAAAACTGGATCTTAAACCTAGATTAAACGCCGAATTTGTATAGACTAATCTCGGAGTAAGTCCAATTCCAGTTTGGTCAAATCCACCCTAAGACCGCCATGTTGAGTAAATGACGTCACGCCATGCCAAACATCCGTTTCGTTCGAGGTTGTTCTATAGAAATGTCACAACAATACAGACATTTGGCACGGCGAGATGTCACGGCTTTTGATTTCCGTTTAATGTGTAAATGCGTATTATTGTCGATTTTTTCTTTAAAAAATTTTAATAATCGAAATTTTTATACTTAATGAATATTTTAGATATTTTGTTTCTTTATAATTATAATTGATTATTATAAACGCCAATCCACTCGATTTATTCTTACTGGACACAAGCTTATTGTCAAAGTAAAAACATCGGTATTTTTACCATGTTTGAGTTGTTGGTTTTGAGTCCCCGATATTTCGGCGCAGTTGCATGCACCATGATCACGGAGTAACTGACGGAGTAACAACTCAAACGTGGTGACCATGAAAGTTTAAAATGTTAAAAACATCTAGTTACTTGTTTTCGAATGATTAAAACGTTGATTGATAACTTATATCAGCTATTATAATATACTTATGTGATATATTCTTACTACAATGTGACCTATTGAGTGTTGAAAAAAGTTCAGTGTACGCATCACTCCCTAGGGTACCTAGCCAATTAACAATCGTTGTGTATATACGAAATCACGAACTGTCCAGACACTCATTGCAACTCCTGTGTACATGGAATCAACAGTGGTGACATTAATCCCTAAAAGGGTTAGGTTATACATACAAAGATACACGATTCAATATTCATTCAAGATTCAATAATTTAGGCTATGATATATCTCTTATCAATGTCGCTACGCCATTCGCCATCGTAAGTGTATATACTTTAGGTCGGGATACTTACCTTTGAGAAAAAAAAATCATGGAGGGCTTTATTTTCTCCTGTTCTTTAACAGCGTCAAATAACATAAATACATAAAATCACAACTATTTTCCTTTAAGAGTAAGTTAGAGACTAGGCAATGAGGACAGCAAAAGCAGTCCTCTACCATAGTCCACCTTTTAGCGTGACAGGTGGTGAGCAGGTGAGCCCATCGCATTGCCGCTCTATGCTGTTAGAAGTATGTTTTTTTTTTTTATAAAAGAGGGAGGCAAACGAGCAGGCGGGTCACCTGATGGAGAGTAATCACCGCCGCCCATGGGCACCCGCAAATTCAGAGGAATTGCAGACGCGTTGCCGGCCTTTAAGGGAGGAATAGGTTTAAGGAAGGAATAGGAATTGGGAGGAGGAAGGGGGAAGGTGCGTCCGGAACCCTCACTGGTCGGACGAAACACAACAGCACCAAGTGCCATTTATTCACGCCGAATATTCGTGAGAGGGTGGTATTACGCCGGGCGAGCCGGCCCAATACGTGCTGCAACGCAGTGTGGCTCTACCACTCAGTAAATGTGTAGTCTTTCGTCCGTTAGTCGTCTTTTACGACACCCAAAGGAAGAGAGGTGGTCGTAGTATTCTTTAATTATTATTTCTTCTTTATTTCTTCACACGGTTACAATAAATAAAAATAAAAATAAACGACTAATAAAAAATTAAAAACTCCCTATCATAGAAGCTTCCGGTGTGGTGGCACCTCGTTGATAGAATACCACCAAAGCATATCCCTTGGGTGTAGTAAAAGGCAATTAACGGACTAAAGATGTAACTCTTTTGTCTACCGTTCCACCAACATTTACAATAAAGAATTTTATGAAATTGACATCTTCTATTTGTCGCTTTCATCATTGAAACAGAAATCAAATGAAAAACTAAATTAATTGTAATCCAGCCACAATAGTTTTATTTAGTGATATATTTTTGTTTGCTTGTGTTTTGTTAAAAGATTTATTCCTTTTTAATTTGTGTTAAGTTCACTTTATAACTTCTCTGTCTGAGAACTTAAGTCTAACCATACTAATAATGTTATGTTACTTGTTTTAAACTTTTAGGCACTGTTGTTATGTATGTCTGTATTTTATCTTTTTTGTATTAATGGCTGTTTGTTGCCAGAATAAAAGAAAAAAATAAGACACACATTATATCCAACAGCATAGAGCGGCGATGGGCTCACCACCTGTCACGCTGAGCACATGTGCAGAGTTGTTGTTTGGTGAAACGTTGACTACGGCAGTCGATTGCTTGTGCGGTCGTAACTTTAGTTTTATGTCATCATCATCAGCCTATAACCGTCCCACTGCTGGGCACAGGCTTCCCGCGTGAACAATAGCACGCGGGGATATTGGGCCATAACCCACCACGCTGGCCCAATGCGGGTTAATGGGTTTTAACGACTGTCATCATACGACAGCAACCGGACCACAACTTAACGTGCCTTCCGAAGCACGGAGGAAGCTCGAGACGTTTTTAATTTTTCACCCATCAGGCGATTCGGCATTCCGACGTTGCTTAGCGGGAAAGATCGCAAGCCACGCGCTAGCCGCAGCGCCATCGAGCTCCTCAGTTTTATGAGTAGTTCGTCAATTTTTTGTGTTACTATTTTTATTACTTTATTTGTACCTACTTTAAAACATGCAATAAAACATGCACTGTTGGAAGACTACCCGTTTTCATAGATGTAATACTATCGTCTTTCTAAAAGCTAATTATATTCATTCTGAGAGATGACTTGATTTATTGACTGACTTGATAGGGCTTTGCCCAGCTGTGGGACGTCATATAGACTGTTGTTTACTTTACTTTATGAGTGTTTACCTTTGTAAAATAAACTAAAGTACCACCCTCTCTGGCCTTGGCTAGGTTTACCTGTAGGTACTACCAAATGTAGTCCTTATTAATTTGTTGTCGATTTTGTGTACAAATTATTATTATAAATGAACAAACAAGAAATTCTAGGAGTTAATTACGACTATAAACAGTGTATTTTGGCGAGAATTAGCGATAATTAAGCAGCTCTAGGAAGCCTAATTGTTTTATCAATAGCAGCTTTCGTACCTTGTATTTGAATTAGGTTGAATAGTACGTTGATTTTCGAATTGTTTTGCGTAAGGTTCAGGCTGTTTTTTTATAGTAACATAATCCATTGACAATAAAAATATTATAAATATTTTTTTTTTTAAACTGATCTTATGTGGCGATAAGGTACTCGTATATAGTTTGAGAGTTGTAGTTTCAAAGCTCTTTAAAGGCACTTTTTCACAAACGAAGATAGTTCATATGTAAATTTGAATAAAAAACCATAAGTATTTGTTCGCGACGACAACAATAACCCCCAATAGAGACTGTTCTAAAGTCACATGTCGTAAATGAAGCTCCGTTATTGGCCAATACTCTTTTAGAGGAATTTGAGAGTGACAGACTGGTGTTTTACCGGGTTTTGAATCTAATTTCATTTATCCTAATTGGGTTATTACGGAATCATTAATGGATCTTGGGAGGAATTCATAGTATTTTGTTTTTCTGGTTGTAGTTTTTTGATCAAAATTCGTTATGGCTTGTTATTAAAATACTACCCGCATTTAAGAATATAAAAAAACGTTCGCATATCCTATACGGTGCGTAACAATGAAAATAATAAAAGTAACCGTATTAACCAATATATGAAATGGGCCTATTTAATACGTAAAGGCCCCATCACACCGTTATCAGGCTAGCTAACGTTAGGCCCTCAAACGGCCTTTATTATGGCGGCCATAGCCGTTCCTGTTTACAAGGGTACATTCACTGTACCCCGGGGACAGTTGCGGGGACTGTAATGATAGAGACTTCGCGGTGTTGCGTACCCTTGAAATTATTCTGAAGGTAGTGAAAGGTAGGGTTTTCGTATAGATAATTGAAATTCTATTTCGTAAAATAGTAGAGCTTTCTAGCGAAGAAGTTGGTGTACCGAGGATTGGAAGTCTTAGAAATTAAGAGTTCGATTACCGGTAATACTAACGAGAGAACCTGTAAAGGAATTTATCTTCTTACATACATAATTATCTTATCATAGATTAGTAGGGCCTACAGAGGTCTCCTTCTCGCAGCAGCACGTCGACTCATAGGGATCTTTTGTAGACACCTAAACTCTCGAATATTATCCCCGAAAGGTTAGTCAGACGCAATGAGGACCGTAAAAGCAGTCCACTGCAGACCACATTTTACCAAATTACAACTGCACATGTGCTCAGCGTGAAAGGTGGTGAGTCCGTCGCTGCTCTATGCTGTTTGATGTATGTGCAATCTTTAGTCCACTTAAAAATGTAAATCAGTTTACGGACCCTTTTGGCAGTTACATCAATGTGTGCTTTAAAGGATAGCTTCTCGTCTACAATCAAACCCAGGTACTTTATTGAGGGGATCCGTTAATGCAGCTGGATGTACATTCTTGTTCATGTTGTGTGTTTTGTAGATGGCACAGGTGAAGCTTGATGTTGTTGAAGGAAGAAGAAGTTCCTAATGTTTTGTTGAAACAGAGAAATTTGGTTTTTTGGACATTCAGAGTTAGAAAATTATGTAGCAGCCTGGCCGTGATTACTTTCATTCCATCTTCTACCCGTTGAGTAACTCGTTCCCAAGTAGTGTCAAGAAATATGATGGCCGTATCGTTAGCATAAAAGATTACCTTGGCATCCTTGAGTTCATGTCATTATTATATAGAATAAAGAGAGTGGGCCGAGTATGCTACCCTGGGGCATGCCATATTCTAATGGTTTGCATGTACTTTTGTATTCCTCAATCTTGACACACTGACTACGTCCGGTTAAGTAACTTCGGAACCAATTAAGCGGAATCCCACGTATACCTATTTTTTCCAGTTTTCGGATGAGTAGATGTCCGTTGAAACCGTGTCGAATGCCTTTGCAAGATCGAGGAATACTCCTATGCAAGCTCTCTTTTTATCAAGGTTTTTGTGTACCGTGATTATACCAGTTAGCAACGAAACTGCACCCTTTGTAGATCTGTTTTGTCTGAATCCAAACTATCGACCAGAGATCAATTTATAATTTAGCAAGGCGTTTGTTTACTAGTTTCTCCAGTATCTTTGAAAAAGACCCCAATAAGGAGGTCGGTCTGTAGTTGTGAGGCTGACTTTTCATCAGATTTGTAAATAGGCCCAACAGTCCCAATTTTCTATTTTTTTTTTGCTAGCCTATACTGTCCCACTGCTGGGCAAAAGCCTTCCCCAAGTCCCTCCATCCATCTCTATCCTGAGCCACCTCATGCCAGTCAGTCTGGTGTGCGTCCAGATCGTCACGCCATCTCTTTCTAGGCCGATAATAATTTTCTGTTGGTCCGGGAATATACCTTTAGAAAGACTTAAATTACATATTATATGGCCGTTAGAGGCTTAACTATATGATTCTTCGCCGCTTTCAACAGCCATCAAGACCTGGGGCACTATCTGTTTTGAGATTTAAGGTTACTTTATATCAGCCAGTATTATATCAGTCTCAGAACTGTTGACCGTTGGTGTAGACGAGTTCTGGAGTGGAGACCGCGTATCGGCAAGCTACGGTAGGACGCCCTGAAAATAGATGGAGCGTACTGTTTGTTTGGCGACATCGGAAGGACTGGCAAGTTACAGCCTTAAACCGTGAAGAGTGGAGGGAGGGTAGGGAGGCCTTTGCCCAGCAGTGGAACAAGCCGGGCTGAATTATAGTGTTGGTTAATAAAACAATGGTTTTTGTTATTAATGCAATTTACACGTATGTTAGGTACAGTATTTACAGTATCACTTTCAAAATTGATGACCTCCGTGGTCGAGTGGTTAGCACGCCGGGTGTGGCGTCGCGCCATCTCTGAGGTCCCGGGTTCAATTCCCGGTCGGGTCAATTTAGAGAAAAACTATTTTTCTAAATTGATTTCGGGTCTGGGTGTTTTTTCTATGTTTATGTATATTTATCTGTTATCTTACCATATTAACGAGTTTCAAAAGAATACACATCTTGGTCTAGATAATTAGTGTGAGCATAATTTTTTTTAATTTAATTATATTACACTTACTACATTTACCTACTTATTATGCATATTCTATTCTAAACCAGTCTAAAAGTAAGCTCGAACTAGAACGCACGCTCAAATACCGTTCCAAAACTGAAAAGCGTAAAGTTGAAACCAGTTTCCCGCGTCACCTACGGTAATAAAAGCAGTGTGTCATAAAATCGTTTCACAACGCCCGTGATATTACCGGGTTTAAATTTAAAGTAGCCACGAAGCCGCTAATTCAACTTTACAGAGCTCTCTTTGAGACGAGATGAACGTTGATGGATGGAACTTTTATTTATGGTACGCCCGCTGCCCCGAAAACATTTTTATTAGGGACCCAAGTTCATGACCTCGATCTACTAAAGCGTATTTTCTTTTTCAACGGCCTTACCACGGGTTTACTCGCGGGTACTCGATTGTGGGACGATGGCGTTTCGAATGCAAATCTATTTAATATTAAAATAATAATTGTAAACTTCCCCTCACACCAATTATCTAGCCCAAGAGAAGCTTCGAAACTCGTTAAATGGTTACTGGACAACGGATAAACATACTTAAAATACTTAAATACATACTTATTATAAATAGAAAACACCCAGAAGTTCCCTACACTCACACCAATTATCTAGCCCAAGAGAAGCTTCGAAACTTGTTAAATGGTTACTGGAAAACATACTTAAAATACTTAAATACATACTTATTATACATAGAAAAACCCAGACCCGCCCGGGACTTCAGAGATGGCGACACTATTATAACCGGTTTACAAACCACTCGACCAAGGAGGTCGTCAAATATTATTAGCAAAACCAATAGTACAATCAATCTACTACAAATACTCAATATTAGAATAAGGGAAGAGGTTGTCGTTGAAAACAAAATGAGACTCAACCCCGTTACCATTATTTATTTATATTATAAGTAGCGACATTTACAAAACGATAATATGTCGTTACCAAATCATACAATTAATTAAATTTACATCTTCTAAAAACATTAATATAAAAGAAAAAAATGAAGGAAGTGAGTGCCACAAGCGGCACTGTATCTCCATCGCTTAGGGAACCGTAAGTTTTGCGGTATAATAGTGACGCCGCCTAAGCTGCCGTAAAGTTTTTGTTAGACAACAGAAATACTGCTGGTAGGTCATGTGATAGGTTAGAAATTTTGAGGTTATTTTTTTTACTAGACTACAGAAATCTAACTCCATACAAAAATATCTTTTGAATATTATGTCGTCTGAACATTATGACAAATAAAAAATATGTTGCGGTTCCCGAACCGATTGAGATACAATGCCGCTTGTGGCAGTTGTGGCACTCTATACGCTTCGTAACGATGCCGTAATTACGGCATCGTAACCGATCGTAATAGAATGTCGCTTGTGGCACTCTATCCACAGCCAAAAATGAACCTAAAAAGTTTTATTTAGACGTTTTTAGGCAAAACAGCAGCTACCTATTTATATTAATTTTTACTTTCGTCCCTTTTAGCGATGACTTTATTTTTATGATGGAGGCCTTTGCCTAGCTGTGGGACAGAATGTATAAGGTCAAAATTTATCAACCGCAAATATTTTAAGTACGAGACGAGTTAAGAGAGGAGCTCGATGGCGCAGCGCGTTCGGCTTGCGATCTTGCCCGCTAAGCTACTTTCGCAATGCCAGGTCGCCAGATGGTTGGCAAATTAAAAAATACATCTCGAGCTCCTCCGTGCTTCGGAAGGCACATTAAGCCATTGGTCCCGGTTGTTGTCGTAAGATGGCAGTCGTTAAAACCCACCAACCCGCATTGGGCCACCGTGGTGGGTTATGGCCCAATATCCCCGCGTGCTATTGTTCACGTGGGAGGCCTGTGCCCAGCAGTGGGACGTTTATAGGCTGACGATGAAAGATTTTAAGTATAAATGCAACAACATAAATAAACTATTTTTATGAAAAAACCTTAAATGTTTATACGCTAGTTTTCAAGAAAAACGCCAAAAGACATTTCGATTAAATGTAAAATAAAACACCCCTTACGCACTTTCGGTAGTTTAAATTCAAAAGGAGCCGAAAAAGAGAGGCCGCAATGCCTACACAGCTACGTGCCCGTACTTTTCACTCGAAGTAGCCTTTTTTTGATTTGATCACAGGATTTTTTGATAGGAAAAGTAAATATAAAAACTAGCCTGAATTTTTTTTTAATTCTAGATCCTTATTTCTCTGATATAATTAGATATTTTGTCAAAATATTTGCAATAGAGAAAATGTGACATTATATTTAGGCAAACTTGTGGTAGGGCTACAGGTCTATCAGACGGATTTCACTACAAATGGGCCTTATTATTTGAAAAATTAAGTTCTCTTGTTTGTTGAGAGTCGTAATTTGTTTCATTTTTTGCGCAGCCTTGGCAAACTTTAGGCATTACTTTATTATGAGTTACAAATTAGAATAGAGAAACAATTATTTTACACAATAAAAAGTATTCGGACTTATAAATAATAGAAACAGTTATCAAATTAATGGAAAGTTTTTATTTCGTTTGTTTTTATTTGGTTTGTTTTGTTGACTACTTTGGAAGTTGTAAGTAATTATTGCTTTCTGTTTTAAAAGTTCTGTGTAACAATTGAATGATATTTCAACGAAAAAAGTCCTCATAGAACTGAAAACCTAACTATGTTATCTAACTTTTAGGTTATTGTAGGTACCTAACGTACTTGGTTTATTTGGTGGTAGGGAAATGAGTGTCCTACATTTGAATTGTACATCGCTTTGGCTTACACTATGTTGTACAATTCCAATTTTTATTTGATGCGGTTGAAGATAAGAAGAAAAGAAGTTGCTGTTAAATTTATTGTTATAAATTTAACAGCAACTTAACCCCCCCCCCCCCCCCCTTTAATAAGGTCTTTAAAACTATACATTGTAAGTATAATTTAATGTAAACAAAACTGTTTTTATTTTAGTGTTGCTTATCGTATAAGCTTTAAATCTTGTGTTTGAAAATTCAAAATCATATCTTCAACCTTTCTTCTGTACAATACAATGTTTGTTAAAACAATATGGCGGTCTATATATCACGGTCCAACGAGGAACGAGACAAATTCCCACACAGCGCGCAATAAAAACAATATAATAAAACAAAACACTGTCATAAGACAAAACTACCGCTACAGAGCTGTAAGTAGCCTCATAAACTACTCGAGATATGTAAGGCCTTTTACACACTGCGACTTTTAGTAGCCATGTAAACGCGATACAGTCGCGATGCAAAAGCGGTTCACTCTCTAACTGTTAATCTTTACAAACATATTATACTTACGACATTTAGCAGCGATGCAATCATGATTCAAACGCGATACAGTATCGATGCAAACGTGATACGGCATGAATACAGTATTGATCTAAACGTGATACGGCATCGATACAGCATCAATGCAAACGGGATACGGCGTCGATAGAAATGCAATATTTTGTCGATGCATATGTGGTACAGTCACGACGCTGTTATTTGATAAGTCAACCATGCATATGTGATTGTCAATCATTTGACCAGTCAATCCCATGCATATGTGATTGTGCCAATGCATCGCTACAAACGTGCGTTACAAAAGACGTAACAGAGATGCTGAATCGATACGATAAAACTGTGTCACTTCTCTTTTCGAGTGTATCGCGTGTGTAGCGATGCAAGTGCGCGTTAAAAAATAGCACTGCTATACAAGTACACACTGTAAAATTTCTACAATCAATTTTGAACTTTATTATTTGGATCTAAGGATCAATAATCATTGGAGAAATTTGACAGTTTAGGGTAGTTTGATCTGACGCTGTGTGTCACTGGTAGGCAGA
This sequence comes from Scoparia ambigualis, assembly GCA_963921215.1. Classification (NCBI taxonomy): domain Eukaryota; kingdom Metazoa; phylum Arthropoda; class Insecta; order Lepidoptera; family Crambidae; genus Scoparia; species Scoparia ambigualis. The sequence goes on from OY992516.1 coordinate 27,345,678, forward strand.
TAACACCGGATAGAATAATAACTGAAGCATAGAAGGAGTGATATGACATTTGAGTGGGCACTCCGTTTAGTCGCCATTCGAATTACATTTGTATAGGTCGCTTTTAAATTCGGTATGGATATATGTGTCATAAATGGTGACCGGTTTATTTCTTCACTTTACATTTGACGTTTTTAGCAACTTCTTTTGTCTCTTTTCTTTCAATGTTTATGGCCCCTTTGAAAAAGTAGGACAACTAAACGAGTCTCATTTGGACTCCTATGCTTTAGTCATTATTCTATGGTCCTGTCACACATCTTTGGTTCACTTACTCTCATATCGTTCTTCATACATGCTTGTCGATTTAGGGTACTCTTGACCTAATCTTTAACGAGCACGTCACCGATCTACCCCATACTCTTGAAACCGATTCTGATCAATCGAGATTGGTATTTTGTAGTTTCGTACTCTTAAGTCAGGTCACCAGCGCTAATTTAGATTCATATTACGCAGATATTGAGTCAAGTAAATGAAAAACTCAATACTATTTAGTTCACCCAATATAAATTCAAATTAGCGCTGGTGTCGTAACTCAAAAGAACGAAATTTCACAATACCGATCTCGATTAATCGCGAGCGAATTCAAGAGTAAGGGGGCTGATCTTATGTACGTTTGCCGAGCTCCTCCCCTCTCACTATCAGTGTGTAGAGAGCCTAACGGGCGAGATATATAACAGGAGTAATTCCGTAGATGCCCGAAGGAGTGTAATCGAATAAGGTTGTAATCCACATAATTCATACTTCTATCTCTCAGGACCTTTGATCGCGGCCATTTTGGAATGAAACTTTTTTTCTATGTAGAAAGTGCCTCATTATTTTTTGTAATTGCAAATTGTTTTATTAAATCACCTAGGTCTTAATGTCTTAATGTACGTAGTTGATAGAAGAATGAAAATAATTAGTTGCATTGTTCCATTTTCCTTTTACAACCTACCCGCATTGGGTCATCGTGAGTTAAGTTATGGCCCAATCTGTAAAGTTTTTTTTAAACATACATACATATAATCACAACTATTATCCCCCAAGGGTTAGTCAAAGACTAGGCAATGAGAACAGCAAAAGCAGTCCTCCACCATAGTCCACTTTTCACCAAATAAATACCATAAATTTTTCTTTAACATTAATTTATATGCAAGAAATAAAAAGTCTGTCCACAACTGCATCCTACTAAACATAATGCAGTTACATCTCTCAACATTTCGGTTAACCGCCAATAAGATTTAACAACTTCCGTGCAGTAACGTGCAATGAGCCAGAAAGCAAATAGAAACCGATCGTGTTCCTGGCAGAACTATTATTATGACTAACCAAATAACACGCGTACGGAACCGCGAGCTGCAAGTCAATCTACTTCAATTTTAGTTCTTTAAATACTTAGGTACATAATAGGGGAAGTCAGCTCAATGTGGCCATAGGAGGCAAAGCGGCCACACACACCCAATAAATCTCTCCCATTTTGGGGTAAATCTATGCTATATCTCTGGAAGCGTATGCTTCATTTCGGTAAAAACGTGATCGTGCTACGCGGTCTGTGGCCTGATTCACGTATTTCGTAATAGTCGAAATGTCGTTTACGTTTAGAAGTCGTCCTATTGAAAAACAGTCACAAATCCGTATTCACCTGTCATTTCGCTAGAACGATTACTCGATAGGGACGCAACTCAGCGATTTGTCAACTATTTAAACTTAATGTTGCCATTACAGTTCTACCAAATAAATTCAAATACTTTTTGTTAACAAAACATGCAGAAATGTTTATAATTTTTTCCAACGACTTGTAAATTGTTTAATTTGACGTGTAATCGCTGAAATCCGATAAAACTAAACGTAAAAATAATAGGTGAATACCGCGGAGGCAACGATCGAACTTCGATTAATGCACGTGAATACGCTTAAACAAAACCGACTTAAACAAAATCGTGCGATTGATACGTGAATACGAAAAGTGACTTCAGCGATCAATTCGCTTGCATGTCGTTGAAGTTTTGTAACGTGAATTAGGCTACTGGACGTTATGACTTCTTGGACATTCAGAGACTTGTACATATTGACTAAACGGTCTTTATAACATCCGGACATTATGTCACATTGGACATTCTGACACTTGGCCCAATATACCCCGAAGTCCTAAAAAAAACGATAGCGCGACGTTGCCTTGCCATATAGCCAACCTCCAGCCCCGCACCAAGCAGTCGTTCGGTGGCAATCGGAGCAAACGCGTGGTCGCGGCGACATGGGCAAGGGATTTGTGCATTTTGTTAAAAAAAATCCAAGGTAAGTTCAACCTGTTTTGATCAAACCTATTTTGAATTCATTTTTTTTACACGTCTATTGTTACTTACCTAATTGGTTTTGAATGTGTAACATTATGTAAGCTGAGTTTATTTAAAAAAATGGTGGAAGAATTCAAAGCGGTCCGGGCAAAGCGGCCAAGTAACTACTTTGCCCATATTCACATAAGTGAACCGCGATGAATAAGAGCAAAGCGGATAGTTGGCCGTTTATAATATTTGAGGTTTTGTACATTATGATTAGAATGTTTTATTATTTTTTTAAGTGGTCAACAACTACAAAAGAAAAACTACGCAGGAAGAACTTTTGGTACATAGATTTAAGTAAGAAAACATAGATTTGATTGTTTTATATGGCACTTTATTGGTTACTATTTAATTTTATCCTAAATAAATATTATTTTTATTTATTTTTGGTGTTTTTGTTTTTTAAAAATGAGTTTCTTGTGATATTTAGACATGACCACTTTGCCCTTACCCCCATGGCCGATTCAGGCGCCAACACGGACAAAGCAGTTTTTTGACTAGTTTTCGTAATTTACAAATTAAAATAAACTATTTAAGTTTTTGCTAAATGTGTCTACACTTTATGAAAGCTTACTAAATTCCCTTTCTTTTGATATATAAAACTTTTTCTAAATCGAAATTTATAGTGGCATTTTTTTAAAGTCAAAGTTAAGGTGGCCGTTCTGAGCTGACTTTCCCTAATAAAACTAATAGCTATTATCCACAAAAGCTTAGTCAGAGAACAGGCAATGAGGACCACAAAAGCAGTTCACAGCCATAGTCCACGTGGTGAGCCCATGACCGCTCTTTGCTATTGAGTGTATGTACAGTCTTTGGTCGTTGTCGTAGAAGGCGACTAACTGACTAAAGGCTGCACATTAAGGGGATCCTGCACGAAATTGTGAAAATTTACGTATTTTTAAGTTACATAAACTACGTGCTGAGTTAGTTAAATACATTAGAAGAACTTACGTAAGTTAGCCTGATCATTGCACTAGGCCGTGGCCTTGATGAAATTTGAAACAAATTCTTTAAACAATAAAAAAAACAATACATTAATCTAATGACTCCTAAAAACATTTTTTTCGACAACTTTCTTAGTTTTTCGCATGAAACAATAATTCTTACAAGAAATCATTTGTATTGATTTTCCGCAGGTCACCCTCATCTTAAAAAAAATAATTAACTTTTAACACAAGCGCGTGATGGTTATGTACATTTCGCAGAAAAAAAAACATTACAAATCAAATTACTAGATCTGAAACTTCAAAGCAGAATTGTTCTAATTTTAATTTATGGCCGCGCTGGCCGCGCTCTCCACTTGACTTTGTACCGTTATGATACACTTAGAGACTACTTTAGTATGAACAAGGTCGATTATTTCGGTTCTGTGGTACATTTTATGCATCGTGAATGCAAAATTAAACATGAACTGCTTTCGGTTTTTTTAATTATCTTTTCCTATTTCCGCAAATTTAAATTCCCGCCAAATCGCACCTGCTGTCAAATTTTTTTGACATTTCGTTGCTAAGACTGAGAAATTAACGACTGCCATAATACGACAACAAACCAACTACGAGCTAACTACCATCAACGGCATCAACGATTTTAAATCTACATTACGTTCCGTGTCACGCATCGCAACAGATCTTCTAATAAACTGTTTCATTACAATGTGCGGTTGTGTTCGCATAAACTTTATAAAAGGCAACACTACTGAACAGACAGACACAAATAACCCGTTGGGGCTTAATCCAATAAAGTTGTAATCCTCACAACAACCAGCCGCCTTGGGAACGCTACCCTCCACCTACATCCGTGGAACATCTTATAGCATACTTTAATTAATTGTATGAGCAAAGTAGTAAAGCTTACTGGGATATGTTGAAGGTGATAGTTCTGTGCAGTTATGTGTTACATCATCAATCAGTGACGAATTCGTAACTATTATTGTAAATGAAAATGAAAATGAAAAATGTTTATTGTATCTTAGAGTACAATAAGTTTTAACCGTAACCGTTTAAGCAAAGATGTGCTTGTTGTAGGATACTCTTCTCTTCCATAACAATAACAAATTAACAATAACAAATAGTACCTAGTAAAGGTTTTTTTTCCATTAAGTATATAATTTTTACATTACAACACAACAATTATTATTAATATTAACTACTATTGTAATATATATTATAATCATTATAAACTACTATAATAAAGTAGCACGCATTGGGAAGGCCTTTGTCCAGCAGTGGACGGGGGATTGACGGGAATATCAATGACCTTAATTAAAATTTAAACATTGAAAAAAAAAGACAACCTCAGGCGGGAATCTAACCACGCACCTTCCACATTCCGGGCGAATGCCTTAATTAACCACTTGGCTACCGAGCTCTGAGGTCTGAGGGAAAAAAACATTAATATCATTGACCATCAAACTTTAAAATTATCACGCACTATCATATACTTTATGCAAAGAAAACTTTTGCCGTTATCTCTCTTGATTGTCACTGGCTGTATGAGCTAAAAAAAGGAAGCCACTTAATTTGTTGTTATAGAGATAGGCCAGATAAGATGGTAATTTCTGTCTTTTTTAGCCAGGTAGATTTAAAACCAGCCCTATCTATAATATTATTACATGACCGTGTCGCATAGCGGTAAAAAAATACTACCACCCCCTCTCTTCCCTTAGGTGTCGTAAAAGGCAACTAACGGACTAAAGACTGCACATACATCCAACAGTAGAGCTGAGATGGGCTTACCACCTGTCATGCTGAGAACGCATGTGCAGTCGCTATTTGGTGAAAAGTGGACTGTAGCAGAGAACTGCTTTTGCGGCTCTCATTGCCTAGTCTCTGACTAACCCTTCGGGGATAATAGTCGTGATTATATGTATGTATCAATCCATAACCGGCCTACATCTATTCACTGCTAAAGTAGCCTCCTATTTGTCACGACATTTTTTCTCTGTCCTGCGCCAGCTTTATCCATTGCCAGCCATTCTGCGCAGCGGCAGGGTGAGGACGACTGACGGTATATTTCGCTGCACCAGTTGTCCTCGCGCCTGGACTTCCACATAACATCAGGTGGAGTGGAGGCTTCATATAAAAAAGGCCCATATCCAACCAAACTAAGCACTATAATATGTGAGACCATGAACCCCACCACCAGACCACCAAGAATAAAACAATCTTAGTTACACGCATTATCAGATAAATCACATAGTAAGGGGAAGGTAGATAGACGCTCCCCCAACGCATGTAATCGAATAAACCTGTAATCCTCAGGCTTCCTCGTAACTCGGCGAGCGCAGACAGCTTTGGGCACCCACTAAATATATTTTTATCTGTGTAACTTCCCTTCTTGGGCTGGGATACAGATTGTCGGCGATGCTTTTGTTTTATTTTCTCTTGATAATAACTTGGAGCTCGATGGCCAAGCGGGTAAGGCGATCGGTATATGATTGCCTTGTCACTGGATGGGTAAACAAAGTAAAACATCTGGTATCAATGTAAACCGTTGGTACCTTGCTCTGTGGTTGGTACCGATGGCAGTTGTTACAACCTACAAACCTGAATTAGGCCCTGGTAGTTGGATATGGCATGTGGCCTATCAATGTGTGTGGGATAACGTCTTTGCCGAGCAGTAAGATGTTTGTTGGCTGATAACAATAATAACAGTAATTTGGTTTTGCAAGCTTTGGATTTGCTTTCTCAACCGTAGCGTAGCGGTGAAAGAATTCCTTGAGTGTCGTAAAAGGCAACAACGGACTAAAGACTGCGCATAATGTCCATAAGCATTGAGCGGCGATGGGCTCACCACCTGCCACGCTGAGCACATTATGCAGTCGCTATTTGGTGAAAAGTGGACCATAGTCTATACCATAGTATAGGACTGCTTGCGGTCCTCATTGTCTAGTCTCTGACTAACCCTTCGGGGATATTCGTGATTATTTGTATGTAACTTCACCCAGATTTGTTGATATCCTAACATTTTGAGCACTGTTAAACCAGACACAATTGAAAAACAAATATTCCGCGACCGCCGGCGGTCTTATGATACTTGACCAATTACATTAAAAAATAGCCATAGTGTACTTTTATCATCATCATCAGTTTGTACTTGTCCAGTGCTGGACTTAGCCAAGAGCACCCCACTGAGCACATCCACGGCCACTCTCATCCAGCTCTCGCCAGCCACCTTTTTTTTTGTACTCTGAATGGGTTTGCTCTTGATTCCAATCAAGCCCAGGGGTTAAGACAGGATCTACGATGGAGCAAGCTTACCCAGAAGGTGCCTATTCACTCTTGCTTTGAAGGTGGACGGGTTCTAAGTACTCGGAAACACAGACGCAGGGAGTTCCACTCCTTTGCTGTGCGTAGTATAAAAGATGTTGAGTAGCGCTTTGTGCGACATTTAGAAATATCCACCAAGAAATATCCCGCAGTGCGTCTGGATGTCCGATGGAAGAAGGGGGATGGCGGTATGAGATCATGCACCACCTTGCATAGACCTTCGCTCCAGACTTTAATGAAAGACTTTTGCCAAGCACCAGCGTATAAAAGGCCCATCGCTGGGCTCAGACATTCAAGAAATGTGTTTCCCTTCTCTTTCTCTCCCGGGTTATTTAAGCGGGGCGTGAAAAAACATTTGTACAGGCCGCCGTAATTTGAGCGTTAGGCATAGCGTGGTAGCGCTGTGATGAACGCTTTCACTTCTTGGGCTTCACTGGCTGCTTTTCATCAGGCGGAGTGAGGCCATTTTGGCGTGCCACAGTAAACAAAAAAAATCTTTATTAGCACAAATAAGTCGAAGTCAATATACCAATGTAGAAAATAACAAATATTAGCAGAGCTTTCACGATCATGACTGGAACGTGCTGGCCATTGCGTCGACGAGAATCTATTTTAATACAAACCATAAGACAACTAATTACATTCCGTTATAACCAAACAACCCAACATACAAACATCATTATAATCACGACTATTATCCTCAAAAGATTAGTCAGAGACGGAAAAGAGGACAGCAAAGGCAGTCCTTGGTGAAAAGTTGACTATATGGTAGAGGTACCACAGTCAACTTTTCACCATATAGCGACAGCACATGTACTCAGCGTGACAAAATGGAGAGACCATCGCCGCTTTATGCTGTTGGATATATCTGCAGTATTAAGTCCGTTTGTCGCCTTTTACGACACTCAAGGGAAGAGAGGAGGTGGTAGTATTCTTTCACTTTTTTATGTTGATGTTGATCTTTGTAACCTAAAACTTCCAAATGTATCGAAGTGACAGTTTATGATAGATTGTAGTGCTAGCGTCTGTACCTCCCTTAATAATAACTAAAGCATAGAAGCAGTCCAAATGAGACCCGTATAGTTGTCCTATTTTTTCAAATTGGCCTTAAACATTGAAAGAAAAGAGACAAAATAAGTTGACAAAAATGTCAAATGTCCAGCGAAAAAAAAAGAAACCGGTCACCATTTATGATACCGAGTTCAAAAGCGACTTATACTGTAACTAATGTTATTCGAATGGTGACCAAACGGAGTGCACACTCAAATGTCTTAGCACTCCTTTTAGTTATTACAAGCGGCCGCTCGCGGTTTCACTCGTATGGACCCCGTTCCCGTGGGAATAACGAAATAAAAAGTATCCTATGTGTTAATCCAGGTTATAAACTATCTGCATGCCAAATTTCATCCAAATCCATTCAGTAGTTTTTACGTGAAAGAGTATCAAACATCCATCCATACGTTCCTGTGGGAATATAGGGATAAAAAGTATCCTTTTTATTAATCCAGGTTATAAACTATCTGTATGCCGAATTTCATCTAAATCCATTTAGCAGTTTTTACGTGAAAGAGTAAGAAATATCCATCCATACTTACAAACTTTCGCGTTTATAATATTAGTAGGATTCTGAGGTACCTACTTTCAAAATGGCAAAATAGCAACGAGGTTACACACGCACACCCAGATATTGCTTGCGACGCCCGGCACGGTACAATTCCGGTGGATTGGTACAATTTGAGAATAAACACGGACATGTAAATTCGGTACCCTCACCGCGCCTATATATGGGTGCCATATGTAATGAAAAAGGGTCAGCATTCTAAACAGCTTGACGTTATTAGATAATCCGGAGGGTACCTTCGAATTTAAGAAGACGCAATGTCTATGGAAAAGGTTTTTTATTCAGCCGATCAGAATTTTTATATTTCCAAAGAGAGCTGTGTGATAGAATACTATCAACCATTATCTTCCTTGAGTGTCATACAGGCGACTTATGGACTAAAGACTGCATCCATCAGTTAAGTTTGGTAGTTTAAAGGTGGGTCTATGCTAGACGATCCGAGCACGACCGTATCGCAAGCTGAGCCGCTCTACTCGCGGTGTCAAGACATCATCATCATCACCACAGCCTATAAACGGCCTACTGCGGGTTGGTGGGTTTTAACGACTGTCATCTTACGACAACAACCAGGACTCGAGATGTTTTTAATTTGGTCACCCATCCAGCGACTTGGCAAGTGTGAACGTACAACGAGCCTAGAACAATCACTCTCCTCAAACATAGTTTTTGAGATGCAAATCCCTTTGTGTTTGTCAAAAAACCGATAATAGGCGGATCACAGTCAAGCCAAACGCTTCAAGCGTGCTCCTCAAGGCTCGTCTTGCGTAGAAACACCTTAGGAAGGTTTACGCATTTCAGTTTTCCCATACAAACTTCCAAGTTGAACATTTAAAAAACCAATAAGCCAATTTTAATGAAACTTAGCATGCTATAGTAAAACACAGGGATCTAAATAATTTGTTGAAAACATTCTTAAAAAAACGTTTATTTAACTGAGTTATTGCAATTTAAAGTCCACTATGGAAAGAGTAAAATCGCAATAACTCAATTAAAAAACGTTTTTTTAAAATCTTTTTAACAAACTATTTAGTTCCCTGTGTTTTACTTTAGTATATTTACAAAGTTTCAACAAAATTGGCTTAATGGTTTTAAAAAAAATCGACGTTTGTATGGGAAGCCGAAACGCGTACACCCTTTTAAGAGTTGTGTGTGTGGGTATGATTATTGTTCAAAGTTGTAATTCAGCATTCTCAACCTACATCATACTTGTAGATTCACAACTAATATTCCCAAAGGGTTAATCAGAGACAATCAGAACCGCAGAAGTAGTCCACTGCCATACCCCATACGTTTTACCAAATTAATAAATAAAATATACTTTTATTGCACACAAGAACATAATATTATATCAAGAAACATTTATACAGTGACAAAGTACAAAACAGGCGGCCTTATTGTTAACAAACAATCTCTTCCAGGCAACCTTGGGTGATAGAAATGTATATAAGAAAATAATATACAAATGGGTGCAAGAAAAAGGAAATATAAGTGTAAAATTAAACAGATGCAACAAAATAAATAATATCATAGATAAAAATAGACCATGCAATATTATACCATAAGAAGTAAATAAAACTAAGATGAAATACGTAAAAAATGACTACGTACCCTTAAACCAATCCAACGTGCGATCACTCTTGATGCTCTCTCAAATTACTTCTGCACATGTGCCCAGCGTGATAGGTGGTGAGCCCATCGCCGCTCTATGCTGTTGGATGTATGTGCAGTCTTTAGACAGCTAGTCGTCTTTTATACGATACCCAACGCAAGAGTGGGGGTAGTAATAATACCACCCCCTCTCTTGCGTTGGGTGTAAGATCACTTAAAGAATAATCTTTAAGTGATCTTCTGTACCACGCGAGCTAATCGTTTGAGTTATAAAACCAGATGTTGCTTCATAATGTACACAAGGAGTTCACACAACCCACCTCTTTGAGCGATCAAAGCTAAATCGTACTTGCGAATGTAAACACGATATCGAAGCTGCAATACAATTAGCAGTGCATATTTAGAGGCAGAATTAATTAGAAAGAATACTACCTTCCCCTCTCTTTCTTTGGGTGCCGTAAAATGCGACTAACGGACTAAAGACTGCACATACATCAAACAGCTTAAAGCGGCGATGGGCTCACCACCTGTCACGATGAGCACATGTGCAGTCGCTATTTGGTGAAAAGTGGACTATGGTAGAGAACTGCTTTTGCTGTCCTCATAGCCGAGCGCGCTCCGGCGGGCACTGATTTGGCGTCAAGACGTAACGGAGATGATCTCCTGCACGAGTATTTTGCTGGCGCAGGGACGTCTGGCACTTCTTGCATAACCTAACGGTTGGTCTCGAGGTGCCAGTACAAATAAAAATTTGTAAATTAATGAGAGGGGATGTCATCATAGCCTAGTCTCTGACTAACCCTTCGGGGATAATAGTCGTAATTATATGTATGTGTTAAACCAGATGTTGCATCATAATGTACACACAGAGTTCACACAACTCGCCGCTTTGATCGCATGTACACACGATATCGAAGCTGCAGATGCCTGCCTACTGAAGCCCATAGCATCGATCTCTATACAATTAGCAGTGCATATTTAGAGACAGTTGAGCAATAGCATACCTAATGTGCACAGCATTAGTTCCAGAGCTGGCATGTTTCCAGTAGTCGGCTATTCTCAGAGCCGGCCCGCTTACTACCGCCTAGTAAACAATACGGGATTTTATTACAATCAGAAGAGATGTTGACCTATATAATTGTTGAGATTCGGCAAGGACGTTTGTCTGATAGGTAGGTGTTAAAAGCGTTTTAAACGTTACAAAACGTTTGGTTTTCATGTTGTATTTATATCGTTTACGGAAATAGCATTATGAATAATACGACCCGCTTTTAGGTGAGATGTGAAACCACAATGTTTCGCAATTTGAGCGACATATTTTTCATGTTCGGTAAATTTAAAAGAAATTACCAAAGTAAAGACTTAAACCGCCGTACTCAGAGACGTCAATTAAGTTTAATGACAATTAAATGTCTTTCCTTCTCTATTTATCACTATACATACGAAAGTGACAGCAAGAGACTTAATTGTCATTAAAACTTAAGTGACGTCTCTGAGTACGGCGGTAAGCGGTCTTACTTTAGAACAATGTCTGAAGTTAAACAGTGTCTAAAACAAATGCTTTCACTTTTTCTCCGTTAGGTACTTATACAGAGATATACCATTTAAAACACGATTTTAACTTTAAATACTGTTTTGTAGTAAATACTTCAATGTTATATTCAGTTTGAGTTACAGTATGTGAGCTCTACTTAAACAGGATTTTTTTATATGTACACATATTCTTTATATCATTCAGTAACGTTATTAGACATCATTTGATTTTTTTTTTAAATTATTTATTATCCATTATTTATTTAATTTGTCCGGCACAATAAAAAATAACTCGTGGATACCGGGAAAATGAAAGGTCACGTGTAACGTAAAGGTAACTTAACCTAGGTATCCTGTGGTATCGTAATGTGTCAGAATTGAATTGCGCGGTCCTGGACCATGATTAACGGTATTTTTGTGGATATGTTTGATCGATTTGAGTTTCTTTATTTTTCAATTTAAAAAAATTAAACTAATTTGTAGCTATAGATTAAGTTACTCTATAATTTAAAAAAATATGTGCACAGATATAATAAATTTCCTGTATAAGTAGCAAAAATAAGGTATTCAACAGATAAAGAATAATGGGCAAAACGTCGCCCCTCCTTGTAACACTTACATATTCTATGCATATGCTTACATATTCTTCATATGCTTACACTTACATATTCTATGCATATGCATGTACTTGAAAAGTGAAGCATTTTATTGTATGACAGCAAATCTGTCAGGTATTGCAGAAAAATGTAATTGAAGAAAGAAAAAAATTCAAATAATAAATGATAATATAATATTGAAGTCAAGATTTTTTCTTGAATATAAACTCCTCCCTCGCAGATTCCTTTGATTTATATGAGTCGTATAAAATGAAAAAAAAAATGAAAAATGAGGCCTTTTTTCATTTTACCTTTTTTTTCTTTTTTTTCCATTAATTCATTCGCTCGATCATATTTGCTGTCCTTACGACAAAATACACTATTAATTTCGATACTTATCATGTGGGAACTTACAAGGGGTGGGACGTGTTTCATACAAAAACGCCCATTCTTCTTTGGTTTAATGACATATTTCACGGGTGGCTCAGGTTCTTACTCGTATATGTTATTTGAAAACAATTACGTCAATCACACCCGATATCCGGAGGGTTAAGCTGAGACCACAGCGCAAAAGGAAAGTGTGTCGTCAATTCCATAACAATTTTAAAACAATCACATTACTTTAAACTATCGCGTTGCATTGCATTAAACCTGTTTTAACGGGACTAAACACGATTAATTTTGTAAGTAAGTACATATTTACTTACTGCTAACGGCCAAAACGTCAAGCAGTAAGTAAATATGTACTTACTTACAAAATTAATCGTGTTTAGTCCCGTTAAAACAGTTTTTATCACATTACTTCCATACAAATAAATACAACATAATATTGTAGAATGTTGATGAAAGCCAACAACTTAAGAGTACATCATAAAACTGAGTCAAAAGAAAAACTGTGACGATACAAACTGGAAGACTTCCAGGCGCCATCTTTTGGACGGTCTGGTCATTTCAAAATATTTTCTAGATCGCTTGCCAACTGAGCGACTGTGAAACATTTGAAGTTCTTTGTTCATTCAAAGCTGACGAAACTTTCAGAAAAGCAGCTAATAGAGGAAATCACTAAATGTTGTAATAAGATACAATAAAAACGTTTGAGTTATTATCCCCAAATGGTTAGTCAAAGACAAGGCAATGAGGACCGCAAATAGTCCTCTTTCATAGTCCACTTTTCACCAAATAGCGGCTGCACACGTGCTCAGCGTAACAGGTGGTGAGCCCATCGCCGTTATACGCTGTTGGATGTATGTGCAGTCTTTAATCCGTTAGTCGCCTTTTACGACACCCAAGGGGAAAGGGGAAAAGAGGGGGTGGTAGTATTCTTACACCGCTATACGCGATACGGTTATAAAGATAAAAGATAATCATTCAAGATAATATATTTGGTTTGGTTAGAGACACACAACACTCTTCGACGTTCACTATGATGGTGGAATTCCATTTTCTAAAGTTAACACCAACACGATGAAATTTAATTAGACACATTTAAAGGTTCAATTTTAACAAATTATAATTTTGTCTGACGTAAACATAATTAAAACAAAGAACCTCAGGAGCTGTTTGACTTCCCCGTTTAATTAAAGGCATGTCCAATAATTAATTAAAGAAACAAGAACCTTAAATATAGGAGTTCTCAATATAATAAGTATCGATCTTAATACGTAGAGTTTCTTCTTGTATTTTTTTATTTTTAAACGTAAAAAGATTGAAGTACCATACCATTATCCTATACAACATTAGACACTATTTATAAAAACTTTTTTTTGTTTCATCTGACTCGGTGTCTGTTTGTACCCACGGTGTCTGTCTGTAACCAATTAATCTTGCAAGTTAAATTTGACCCACTTCGCGGTTTCCGATTGAGCTGAAATTTTTTTAATCGGGTTGTGATATACTGAATTGACGTCTCCATGGCAACGCATATATAATTGATTGTGATTATGTGACAGCAAGAATATAATTGTACTGAATAAATGAGTATATATTACGGGTAATAACAATTAAAAAAAAACGGCAAAAAAATTACGTTTGTTGTATGGGACCCCTTTTAATTGATTTAATTTTAATTGAATTAATTATTTATTTTTAAGGTGAATACTCAACTAAATATTCTGTGAATATTTCAAACGTCTACCGTTGCCGTTATTAATAACGAGCAAAAATCGGCAAAACAATCACGTTTGTTGTATGGGAGCCCCTCTTAAATATTTATTTTATTCTGTTTTTAGTATTTGTTGTTATAGCAGCAACAGAATTATACATCATCACTGTCTAGCTATCACGGTTCATGAGATATAGCCTGGTGACAGACAGACGTCGGACGGACAGTGGAGTGTTAGTAATAGAGTCCCGTCTTTACGCTTTGGGTACGGAACCCTAAATAGGAACGTCGAATGTAAAGTGTATGTACGAGGGGTATTTATAAACGGTTCCTGATACATCGCTTAATCCACACGTTTAAGTCTGGTTCTGGCACGGCATCATACCGCCAGACGCAAGATCAACGTCAGTGGACTCTGTGACTAATGGCTTTGGTTCCTGTTTGATCGCCGTTTATCTGGAACTATTAGAATTTTATTATACCTCACGAGTTAAGTATAACCTATGTTTTCCCAAATCAAGACTTCGCTTTATTTGATGAGTATTGGCTAAATGCAGGTTGGTAACTACCTATACAGGGTCAATTTTGGACCCCCCGCCAAAATTTTTCGCGTGATCCTATAACAGCAGTACAGCCAAATAATCAAATAAAAAAACATATTTTTTTGTCTAATTTTTGTCTCAATTCTTTCTTACGAAAATTAAAATCATTGTCACCTAGCGCGCGGCCGCCTCGTTTTCAAAGCGCATGCGCGTGACCGCTATTTATTCCCCCTTCCATCAATGACGGCGCTCCGTTCGCTTGGACCGCGAGGGTGAGCGCACGCACCTAGAAATATAGGATTTAAAAAGCAGCCAATAAATTACATTTAAAAATAGAAAACTTTTATTATTTTTACGTCAAATATTTTATTATTACTTTTTATACCCCATATTTACTTTTGGCGGGGGTCCAAAATTGACCCTGTATAAACCCGGGTTTTGTATCAAAAAATCAGAAAAAAAAATTTCGACTTAGGAATAGTAATTGAACCATGAAGAATGAAGAATTGAATTGAAAGAATTAAATCGAGCCGAATTTAACAAAACATAAATGGTTAATTTTAATTACGCTAGTTAATAGCGTATGAACAAGCACATTCAAATTAAGAACAAAATTATGTTATGAAATATCTTAACTGCATCTGGTTTAAAGTGCCACAACCTGGCTTCCCGTGTCCCGAGTTTGCCTCCTAGGGGAAATCAAATAGATATTATAATATCGATCGTTTGTGGAGGGAGAGTTGTCCAAGTTAACTCAAGTATCTTATCTTATTGTGAAATATAAAGAATCATAATCAACATCAACTTAAATACCGTTGTTTTTTTTTCAATGTTTTATTAAATTATCCAAGACCTACATTTTATAATTTTATCCTACAACAAAACATCAACTCGACTACAAAAGACACACGCAAATACCGTCTGTAAAAACACACAACAATATTTGACGAACTTTTGGAGGCAAGAAGGATATTAAAAAGGGTCATCAGAGGGTTCCTGAGGGTTCGCACCTAAATAAACATAATACTGTCTCTCAAGGGCAGTAGTTTATGGAGGCATTGAGGGCGGCCATACTTTTTACTTCGGAGCGCAGTAAAAGAGTTTTACACCGATCATGTGTAACGAATTTCAGGAAATCTATTGTACAGTCCGCATTAAAGGAACACTACGCTTCAGCACTGAATCTGGTGTCCTTTTTTATTTTTAATAAGTTACTCCAATGACCAGACCAATGATTACCATTTTGGTGTAGTTACACCAAAATGGCCCAAATGTGGGTTTTGTGTTTTGTACATAATTTCTACCTATTTTATTTTATTACATGCTTACAAGAGGCTTACAGAGATTTTCAACACGTAAAATAATTACACTCAGTCACAATAAATTAAAATACGAAATCAACAAAACTATTACCATATTCTCGTAGTATTTAAATATCTGTTTGAAGAAATCAAGTCATACCATACTACAATTGATTGATATTGAATTTCAATTCAATATTAATCATGGGGCTTTCCTCTTTATTACAACTACCAGTAGTATGTTATGTCCCTAAGACATAGTTGTGCAACATAAAACTATTAGTAATTTCAAATGTTTGATATAATTTCCACTTTCATACATTTTTCCATAATGTAACATGTTTTGGAGTAGTAAATATACTAGGCATCCTTTTTAAAATACCTACCGGTCGTGGCCACGTGAAGACTGACCGTTGACTACTACAACTAGTGTAGTCATCATAGTCAGCGTTAACCACAGTCAGTGTAACTGCCGAAACGTCGACTATTTAAATAAATAGGATTTCATACTTAAAAAAATCTGCTCATAACATGCTCCTCGATAAGTACTTTCTTTAAAAAAATCATGTTTGAAGAAATGACTGATGTACGTCCCTGTTAACGGCGGCAGCAAGGGAATAAAACAAAATATCTTTTGTATTTTGATCCGCTCAAATGTAAAACATTACACAAACAGAAAGAAAACGTAATAAGGGAACGTTGCCTGTCACAAACAACATATTCTATGTCGCGTACCATCTCGTTAGAGATGCTAGAAAGTTAGCGGAATTATCGGACGAACGGAGGCCTTGTGACTTGCAAATGAGTTCTAAAACTTATTTCTCTGCGAATAACTAGGATTTATGTCGACATTTGCGTACGGTAGAAAAAGTGAGAGATTTTCCGTGCGAAACGTTGGAAATTATGGGGAGTGATGGGAATCCACGCGTAAGGCTCTATTTGTTATCGTTACAGTAAAAATACTAGTTTTTAAATGTACATAAGTGCCTCAATAATTGCTACATTAAGGAGTCGCTTATTTCAAGTGTAATAAGTGCCAATTTTGCTAGATATATTATCACATATTTGAAAGGGATTTAACGCAAAACTACTTAGTAAAGGCATCGAACGCTTATCTTTTTAACCCGACGTTTCGACCGAGTGGCACCGGTCGTGATCACGGACTGACCACGTGCGTGCGAGTGCGTAAATATTTGTGCATAATGGAACGCGTAAGTTAAAAAGTATAACATCGTTCTAAGAAACGATGCCTGCCACTTCTAAAATAAAAAATAGTACCAATTGCTGCCGCTTCTTAGACTATAATATTCTATTAGTCCCATGGGTTGCGGTGGTCGCCTTCCATTAGTCGAAAATTCGACTTAAATTAGATTAGCATCATAAGTATAAATGGGAAATACCATAATTACCTAAGTAGCGAGATACATACATTTTCTAAATATTAGAGAAAACCTTGAACAAAACCTTAATACAGGAGTATAACAGACATCCAAATTATTATTTTTTTCTAATCAGTCGTCAAGACGTCCTACAAGTCTACCAACATGATAATGGAAGTTGGGAAATCGGGGCATAAGCCCGCTAGCTATATGCTGGCTCACGTCCGCTGGTGAATATTAACGAAATGTCAACTTACGATGCGCAACGGCAGATACAAATCATAAATTTCAGATATACCATTGAATCACAATGAACATATTTCACGTAATACATTTTCATTATTTCCCGGTGGGGTAGACAGAGACGACTGCTTGCTTGACGTTAGCTACGATCCTGGCGACACTTGGCGATTTTTTTATTTATCCTACTAATATTATAAACGCGAAAGTTTGTAATTATGGATGGATGTTTGTTAGTCTTTCACGTAAAAACTACTGAATGTATTTGGATGAAATTCGGCATACAGATAGTTTATAACCTAAATTAACACATAGGATACTTTTTATCCCGATATTCTCACGGGAACGGGAACCACGCGGGTGAAACCGCGAGAGGCCGCTAGTTTATATATATTTATATACGGTACACAACACAGATTATAGCCAAAACTTAAACAGGATACATACATAGTAATAGGTATATAAAGTAGTTTGTTTAACTATAATCCGATAATGAGTGCACACATCATTATCTTAAATATAAAAACTTTAAAAAGGTGCTTCCTATGTTACAATTTAAACTAATTAATATCAATATAAAACTAAAACTAAATCACATTAGATGGTGTCATCGAGACTTTTCAGCAATTTTGGAAATCTTAAAGACTACATAAGCTAGAAAATATCTATACCCGAGTTGTTGCTTTTATTAATGAGGTTATTATAAAGACGGCACATGCGAACCATAGGGTTAAAGAAATATGTATGGTTTTTGCAGATTGAAGTACAAAAGTGTGTGGATCTCGGACCAAATATGGGATCTTTGTCACGAGAACGAAATTTAATTTTGAAATTTTAAAGATTAGAAGTATCGATGTGGGAGTGAACAATTTTGTATAAGCATGAAAGCGCGGTGTAATTGCGTCTGCTTTCCAGGGCATCTATCTTAAATTTAAGCAATCTGTCTTTATAAGATTTTATTTTGAGATTCAATCCATTTTTTTTTTATTAACGTGGACCACAAACAGGTTTACAATATAAAACTTATTAAATTAAATGCTCTAATAACATTAGTTATTGTATACCCAACATCGCTGGTCACAATTAAAAAATTAGTACATTAGTTTTTGTGGAGCTAAACACGAACATACAGTATATCTAAGTAAGTTACTTTAAGTAGATGTACAATATATCCCAAATATCTTAAGCAATTAAGGTATTTCACACATCCGTACAGTGCATGGCGCTAAAAAAAGACAAATAATAACACCGAATAGTACACTTATGTGCATGTACAGTCAGTGCACAAAAAAGTGAAATACAAAAAAATAACAGTGAGTCATTTAAAATTAAGCTATACAATGTTGAGAGTATCGGTTACCAACTTCTTATAATTTTGCCTCATTAATATCATTAACCGTGTCGCGTGGAGGTGAAAGAATACTACTACCCCCTTTCTTCCCTTGGGTGTCGTAAAAGCGACTAACGGACTAAAGACTGCACATACATCAACAGCTTATAGCCGCGATGGGCTCACCACCTGTCACGCTGAGCACATGTGTAGTCGCTATTTGGTGAAAGTGGACTATGGCAGAGGACTGCTTTTGCGGCCCTCATTGCCTAGTCTCTGACTAACCCTTCGGGGATAATAGTCGTGATTATATGTATGTATGGTATTAATCACATAAAGTTTTTCATGTATTTTCTTTGGTTACATAAATAAACTTAGTTAAGAAATGTGATGTCTAAAAATCGAAAGAACGCAACAGAACTTAAAGCCACATTTTCATTTCTTGAACCGTCACCACAGCTAATGTTAGTTAAGATAAATTATAGTGGGCAATTAAGGTTCGCCCTCCAGTGACTGATGTGTTTATAACACATTAAAAATCAATTAGGGCCACACTTTTATTATACCACTAATTATGTGTTGAAAGTTGATGGAAAACTGGATCAAAGTTGATTTTGCAATTTGATACGTTATAACTTTATATATTTTTTTAAGAAGACTTCTTTAAAATGTATAATCTGGAGCTGAAGAGCTATCTAATTGTAACTACCAATTGTTATTGAAATTGTATGGTTTAGGGTGGATTCGACCAAACTGGAATAAGGTCTTATACCAAGATTAAACGCCGAATTTGGAGTAAGTCTTATTCCAGTTTTATCGAATCCACCCTTAGAAATGTAATAATAATTACTTTAACAAATGATCCTAAAAGTTAAACCGAACGGCGACGATCTGGTGAAGGTCGCGGGTAGCCGCTGGATACGAGCAGCACGAGACTGATCAGGGTGGCTTCTTGGGGATGACCTATGTCCAACAGTCAACATCATTCGGCTGATGATGATGAATAAATAATTTACCTATTGCTTTCTAAAGTTTACGCAAACATATTATAATTAAGGAAAGGCGAGTATAGAGCAGTAGAGCAGTATAAACTGTTTTTCACACCAGCTGCTCGACAATGTCAAATTATATGTCATGCAAACCGAACCTAAAGTTAGTCATTTAAGACCTGAGGTGTAGCAGGGCGCATTAATATTATACTGAATTGCATTATGACCCGCTGGTCATTAATGTAATTTGAATTTGGAACATAAAGTACATACGTACATACGTATATACTAATTCCAGGATCTGCACTAAAAAATAAATTGTTCGAAAATCGAACAGGCCACCGCGAGTAGATTAAAAATAAAAGAGATATAAAACACAAATTTAAAAGAGGCGTGAATACTGAAAATTGCTTTGTTTATTGCTTTTTATTGTCTCGTAATAGATGGTGTGAAAAGAAGAGTATTCTCCTCGGGGATAAAGGTGCCTTCGTCTTGGGCGACCTTGAATCCCACGCTGCAATCAGGATTCTTGTCTTAACTCCCGAGCAAAAAACTCCCTGGCTACGCTCGGGAGTTAACGCCAACATCCTTCGTTTTGTTCGGGATTCAATACGAGGCGCCCGTTACATAAGACACTACTTTATCCTCTTGGTGCATATTCGACCATTATTGCAATGTATGTTATCCGTAGAGTGTTTGGTGAATTCAAAGCATGAATTTCAGATAACATTGAAGGCTCAGCTTTAGATTAGTCAACACCTGATACTAGCACCATAATTTTTTTTTAGATAGGTTTGCTCAGGATGTATAATTTACTAAAATTTCAAGGCGCGGAGATGCATAGTTTTTACGCTAGAATTTATTGAAAATTGCAAAGTAGTCAAGAATTGAAGGAAAATATTAAAATGTGTAGTTTTTAACTACTAGATGCCCTACTCCTGTAGGCCACCTGATAGCATTCAAAAATATCTTGGGGGACGGGGATGGGGGATTAAAAATAACCTAAATTAATAAACTAACATAACCTCAAAATAAAAATATCTTGAAAACTACGCATTTCCGCACTTTAGCTCCCCCTTCCTTAGGTTACCCCTCCCACTCCCTCGCCCTCCCCCTCCCCTTCCCCTTTTTACGGCGTTGCGTAATCTAAAGCGCCTCCACATTAAATCACAATGAACATATTTCACGTATTACATTTTCATTATTTACCGCCCGTTTCCCGGTGGGGTAGGTAGAATAGAATAGAATAGAAAACTTTTATTAGTGACACAACACACAAATTATTACATCGAAAATTTAAAAAGAAACAAAATAAGTTGCACTAACAGGTGCCTGCTCAGCATGATGTCAGTCCTCCTAGTTTATAGGAAAACCTGACGCCGGTCTTCCGCGAACACCTTAGTGTGGAAGGAAGCACAACCACAAAGCAGAGAGTAGAGACGACTGCTTGCTTGCCGTTGTCTACGATCCTAGCGACACTCAAGCAACAAAATTTGGTACTATAAAAGTCCTGAGAACGTTTTAGAGCGTGCTAATTAGTGTACATGATTAGCACTATAATGATGTTAAGAACGTTTATAGAACTCCAAATAGGCCCTAGTTTTATCACTGATTTATTCTATAAACATTACAAAAAGGCTCTCACGGTAATGAATCAGCTCTGTAGATGAAACCTAAAGGTGTCGAGAAACGATTTTTGGTACTGAAATAGTGCTATCTGCAGAATTTATGTCACAAATTTGCACTATAAAGGTAACCAAATCATGTTCAAATTACTATTTTGCACCGTAATCAATTCCAGTTATCTTTTTTATCACACTTATTCAATCATTTTATTCGTGTTTTGGTCGTGTCGTGTGTTCTCCAACAAAAATCTACAAATAATATAAACAAGTATCTATATATGCTTTATTTCATTCGCCGATGTTATAAAAAGGAAAAGAACACTACGTAGCTCTGCCGTACCCTGCATTTGCGAAATTAATTGTATTGATAAAATCATTAATGCCGATTTCAAATTTGACAATGCGGCCTCGTAATTTTCTTGTTTTAATAAAATTTAAATAATTAAAATAAGTACTTTTCCCGACTATGGCTGCTATAGTACACATTGGCACCAGCCGTGCTGCTAATGTGCTATCATGGCAGAAAACAGCAGCCATATTTGATTAATTATTTATGGCAGCGGTTTTAGCACTTTTTTGTAACGATTTAGTATCGTAGCAGAACAAACAATCTCACCTATAGAGCTATTTAGAATTGAAATTATTTAGCAGCTGCACCAGGAGTCGCTATGGTACTGTTAAGTACTGTAGAAGAGTTATGATAATTTTAACAGAACTAGCTCCATAGCGATGTTGAGAGAGCTTGTAAGAAGATATAACGTTACGTAATGGTTGTGCAAGGTACTTTTATAGTGCAAATTGATCCTGTAATAGTGTTTTCAACACTTCTACAATTCTAGTACTGTTAAAGTTATTTTCACGCATTATTATTGCAAAATAAATACACAAAACTATCAATAAGGTCGTCTATAGTACTAAATGGTACCATAATCGCTTTTACCATATCTATTACAGTGTAACACTTTAATGATTCTTTTGTAGTCCTGAAAGCGTTCTTAGAGCAAAATTATAGAACGTAAATGCTCATTAATTTTATAGAAGCAAAACGCTCCGTTAAAAACCTTTATGGTACAAGAAGTCACAATTATTACCATTATAGGCCTACTATATCACTGTTTGGTGATAAAACGCCTTGGATATAGAATCTTTTGTTACTTGGGTATTACTTTGCCTCATAAATCTCACTAACCCTGTCGCGTAGCGGTGAAAGAAAACTACAACCCCCTTCTCTTCCCTTGGGTGTCGTAAAAGGCGACTAACGGACTAAGGTCTTCACATACATTCAACAGCAAAGAGCGGAGATTGGCTCACCAGCTGTCACGCTGAGCACAGGTGTAGTGGCTGTTTGGTGAAAAGTGGACTATGGTAGAGGAATGCTTTTGCTGTCCTCATTTTCGTCTCTGTCTAACCCTTCGGGGTTATAAGTCGTGATTATATGTATGTATGTATGTAATTGAGCATATTAAGGGTGGATTCGACCAAACTGGAATAAGACTTACTTCGAGATTAGTCTATCCAAATTCGGCGTTTAATCTAAGTATAAAACCTTATTCCAGTTTGGTCGAATCCACCCTAAGAGTTGCTACCATTCATAAGTGGTTATCCTTAGCACTTTTTTTATAATAGAAGGAGGCAAACGAGCAGGCGGGTCACCTGCAACACCAGAGGAATCGCAGATGCGTTGCCGGCCTTTAAGAAAGGAATAAAGGAAGGAAAAAGGGTTTAGGAAGAAATAGGAATTGTGAGGGGAGGGGGGAAGGGGCCTCCGGAACCCTCACTGGCCGGACGAAACACAACGGCACCAAGTGCTATTATTTCACGCTGGTGAACACTTAACGTGGTGGCATAGTTGTGGGATAATTATTTCACAGCACATCTATTTTCCAAACAACTTGCATCACACTTCACACTAATATTCTAAAGGCGCAAGTTTGTGAGTGTGTATGTTTGTTACTCTTTCACGTAAAAACTACTGAATGGATTTGGATGAAATTTGGCATACAGATAGTTTATAACCTGTATTAACACATAAGATACTTTTTATCCCGATATTCGCATCGAAACGGAAACCACGCGGGTAAAACCGGGAGCGGCCGCTAGTAGATAATAATGTGAAGTGCCATCAAATTTGACTGATTACTGTGAACGTAACTTGATTTTCGACAATTTGTCGATGGTCGAACGCAGCACGAGTCTAATAGCAATAGCCTCAATTAATATTCCTCGTTACTGCTTAACATTATTCGCAAAACTAATTGACCGAGTAATGTTAACACAATGCCACATTATAGCATGCTGTATAATCGAGTTATTAGCTTGGACTTTATAATTGTTTACCGATGAAGCTTTTATTGCTTATTCATTTAAAATAACGTGTTTTAATTGTAGCGCAAATACTAAGTGGTATTCTAATCATAACTCTACTTATACCTGACGTTTCGACCAAGTTGCACCCATTGTCTGTTTATCCACCGTCACATTATTTGCCTTACTACAGCTACATACAACAGAATACTTGTACAAGCCTTATAGCAGAAGGGTGTCACTCCGCAGTTTAGGTACGTTCGGCCTTCTGGCAGGCGTATGGCAATAGGTTGCCGCTCGTGACGCATGCTCCACGTCGCGCGTCCTCGTCGTCGCGCGTAAAACGAACAATCATTTTTATGCACCGAACAATGACTACTAAACTATAATATAATCCGTATAAAAGATAGGTACTGTTGTGTTTACGGGTGTCTAAATAAAAGAAAGAACAATAAATCTGATTTATTTTAATATATAGATACTTAATACATAAATATATCGCACATGACAACATGTACAGTCATAACTCAAAATTAGACATTTCGAGTAAATATCACCTGGGTGCATTAAGTCTACTAAACCACTTCAATAGTTTTAGTTCTATGATTTTTTGAACTTTCAAATCGCTTTTACTCGAAATGTCTAATTTTGAGTTATGGCTGTACATGTTGTCATGTGCGATATTGTTTTCTGAGATTCATCAAATCCCAGCCCCAACAGCAGCACATTGCCAGACCTAAATATTGTTAGCTCGTTAGCTAACTATAGCTCGCTCAATACGAGCTAACAATATTTTTAACTTTAATATGGTTAAATATAAAAATGATAGACGGTAGGCAAATAACTTGTAACTATGAGACGACCAACACCTCAGTCTCCCAGTGACCACGGACCCTGTAAAGGGTTCGAAACGTCAGGTTAATATAAAAAACTATGTAAATAGTAAATTAAACGCGAGTTAGTCCGTAAAAAGTGTTTTATTTCTTATACTTAAATATATTCATGAGTGGGAAACCCTGCTCACAGCTGTGGACAGTCAGCGTTGCTAAACGGAATCTGAACGCTCGGGTCACACGATAAGTTTCGATTTCGTGTGAAAGTCATAAGAGTAAGTAGGCAATTTTTTATACCTAAACTTGACTTTAGCTAGAGAGTGAACCTTCTGTGCGGTAGTACTATTAGTTTTCTGTGCTTATAGTACTGACAGTTAACCGACTATGAACCATAGCAAGGTTGTGATTTTTTTAAATAAATGGATTGCACGATTTGTGTAGTTGGTGTAGGTTTAACCGGTTTCCGTTAAATTATTGTTAATTCTACGCAATCAAATTTTTTTTATGAAACTTGAATGCAATTGGAGGTCTGTGGAGAGAAGTGGCGTAAGATCAAACCCTAATAACAATTGCCGAAATTATTTCCCGTGACGCATTAATATAATTCGCAAATTAGTTGACTGAGAAATGCTAACACAATGCCACGTTATATCAAGCTGGATAATCTGGTTATTAGTTTTGACTTCAGAATTGTTTACAAGTAAAGTTAATAATATTATCAATTAGTTTAAATGTTGAATAGAGCTTCAAAGCAAATTAATGAGAAGAAGAAGGACAAGTAAAGGTTTTTAGAAGGTCGGCAACGTGTTACATTACCAAAGTAAGGACATTAACCATAACCTAAGAAGGTAACGGTGACCGTTTACCATCAGGCATGCTGTATGCCTAATTTTTTTTAAAATTTATTTCAGGTAAATCAATTACAATTAAGTTACCGGGGCTACCCCAGAAAGTAGTCAGAAGACATTTGTGTGGGGTTTGCTACATACTTGTAAAAAAAATGGTATCCTATGCGTCAGGCTTCTTTTAAATCGACTCTTCGACCGAGTTGCACCAGCCGTGGTCAGCTGACAATCGATCGAATCGGCAGGTGCTTAAAAATGTATGACTTACACTTTACACAACGAGTATGTAAGTAGTTTGCATTTAACATTGATAACACTACATGTTTCAAATGTTTGTATGTACGAGTACTACTCTGTCAAGAAAGTACCGGGAAAAGATCAATTATACACAAAAAGTTAGTTATTCATCCAAATTTATTTTATCGCCTTCGAAGTATGCTCTTTCAGAAACGATACTTACGCCAACGAATAATCCAATCATTAAAACATTTTTTAAACGCTATTTCCGGAATTGAGTTTAGTTCTCACCGCGAATTCTCCTTTATATGTTCTACCGAATGAAAACGGGTGCCACGAAGTGGTTATTTGAGTTTAGGAAAAAGAAAGAAATCAGCTAGAGCCATATCGGGTGAATAAGGGCGTCGCTCGATAGTATTTGTTCAGTTTTTGGTCAAAAATTCGTTCACAATGATGGTCTTGTGCGAAGGCGCATTATCGTGGTGTAAAATCCAAGAATTTTCTTTCCACAAATTTGCCTTTTTCGTCGAATTTGCTATCTTAAACGCCCCAAACCGCTCAAATAATATTCTTTATTTACCGTTTAACCTTACAGCACGAATTCTGAGTGCACAACACCGCGATAGTCAAAGAAAACAGTCAACTGACTTTGACCTTTGACCATCGATTTTGGCGTGGTTTTTTCGGTTTCGGTTCAGTCGGAAGGCGTCACTTCGAAGCTTGTTGACTAGTTTGCATGTCAAACCCGTAAACCCACGTCTCGTCACCAGTAACAATGCGCTGTATGAATGTTGGGTCGGAATTGACTCGTTCTAGCATGTCCTCAGCGACTCTTATGCGATTGAGTTTTTGGAGAAAATTCTGGTCTCTTGGGACTAGCCGAGCGGCAACCTTGCGGCAACATGTTTCATACCCAAGTGATTTTTTAAAATGGTACGGATCGACTCGGGAGACACAGAAAGTTCAGCGGCTATCTCTCTCAAACTTGTATGAGGATTTTCAGTCACCATTTCCTTCACTTTTGGGATGTTAACTTCAGTTGATGATCTACTTTGCTCTGCAAAGCAAATCTACCATCACATCTCGACCGCCTTTAAACGCTTTGTACTACTCATAAGCACGTGGTTTTGATAAAGTCGATTCACCGTAAGCCTTCTGTAATATTTTCAGTGACTCCGAACTTGCTCCGAACACGAAATTCCATTGGCGACGCAAAATTTAAGACAAACTCTTTGTTCGATTTTTATCCATTATTAAATTCGCAATACACACTAGATATACTCGTACCAGCAATGTATTTAATCTAAATAACAGATGCAACTCAAACTCCGCGCCAAAATGGATAACAGTTGTGCCAATCTAACACCAAAAAAAGAACAAAAAATTGAATTTGGAATCATAAACAAATCATCCGTTCCCGAAACTTTTTTGACAGAATGTAAATTATGTACTCGTAGGTATGTAGAAGTGGATCTAAATAATTCCCACTTTATAAATTGATTCGTTAGACAAAACTTTTACACCATTTCGCCGTCGTACAGAGGGAGAGAAATGACGATAGACAGCGAGTGGGAACTCGCTCTCTCATGTTTCGTTTACAAGCAATGTAACTGGAATTATAAATCCTACATGTAAGTATATTATTGTATTCGTAATATTTGATAATTTTAGGATAAAAGGTTTACTAGAAAAAAAATCAACCAGTCTCAGGAAGCTCGCGTGGGATTCGAACCCACGACCTTTGGATTGCCGGTCCACTGCTCTAACCAGCTACCGAGACCCCAGAAGACTCGTTGAATTTTTCCTAGTAGTTTGATTTACGCTGCAAGCCAGCGGTATTACGTCACTGTGAAGTCTACCCTCACATTCGAAAGAAATACTATTGCAAGTATTTAACAATCGATAAAGACATAATTGCTTATAAATATCTTTATTGTTGAAATTCAACGAGTCTTCTGGGGTCTCGGTAGCTCAGCTGTTAGAGCAGTGGACCGGCAATCCAAAGGTCGTGGGTTCGAATCCCACTCGAGCTTCCTGAGACTGGTTGGTTTTTTTTTCTAGTAAACATTTTATCCTATATCTATAAAGCATTGTAAATGCAAAATTTCAACAATAAAGATATTTGATAATTTTATCACCAAAATTTTAAATATTTATATTTCCATTATTTATTAAT
Organism: Scoparia ambigualis; assembly: GCA_963921215.1. NCBI lineage: Eukaryota > Metazoa > Arthropoda > Insecta > Lepidoptera > Crambidae > Scoparia > Scoparia ambigualis. The sequence continues at coordinate 27,373,563 of OY992516.1, forward strand.
ACTTACTGAGAAACTCGACTGCACAACAGCTTGCATGTACCTAATGTACAACAATCAATGAATATAACGAGGGAAGTGCTAAAATAAAAGTTACTTACTTTCGATACAATGAACCCTTAGCATAATGTTGCCATCCTGATCGTTGTAGGTACTTTGCTTTAATTTTTTTCTTCCTTTACAAAATGGTCTTTGGAACTCAAACAAATGAAAGATTTAATGAACAACAATAAAAAGTTGAAAGTGCTCTGCGAACTGCCGTTTTCGTTGGCCCGTTAATAATTAAAGCTTTTTAGTACAAAAAAATGAAATTAATAACCTTCCTTTGCTTTTTAAATTGTATCGAAGTGAAAAAAATAAAGTAATCTTTTTTTTTATATAAGAGGGAGGCAAACGAGCAGGCGGGTCACCTGATCGAGAGCAATTACCGCCGCCCATGGACATCCGCAAAACCAGAGGAATCGCAGACGCGTTGCCGGCCTTTAAGGGAGGAATAGGTTTAAGGAAGGAATAGGAATTGGGAAGAGAGGGGGTGGGGGAGGGGCCTCCGGAACCCTCACTGGTCGGACGAAACACAACAGCACCAAGTGCCATTATTTCACGCCAAATATTGGTAAGAAAGTTGTGTATTATGCTACTAAACCTTTGATAAACCATTCCTGTATCCAATGACATTCTATCCTGTACTTATCTAATCTTATCAAACAAAGTCAACGTCAAAAGTGGCTTGAATTAAGTGACAGTCACAAGATTTTTTTTCGAATTTTGAATGTATCTGTGATCGAAGGATTTAACAAAATGCAACCTTTAACAAAATGCATTAGAATGCAATCATTGGAGTTGCTGCATTGATTCCATATTCGGATCTTCTACTTATTTTATGAATTCATTTAATAATCACAAAATTGAAGTTCATTTTATGATACACTATGAATGAATGAATAAGATGAAATAATAAGTGAATGAATGAATAAGATAAATGAATGAATAATTTAATGGATGAAAATTATTTTCTATTAACATTGATGTAAAGATGACAGCCTCAAACGGTGATAAGATAACTAGCCCAACCGTGAACAATATTTACCTCACAGGCACTCGAACTCGGGTCCTTCTTGTTTTGAAACAGGTGGTATATAAGATGACTGCTAGAAACCACAAGAAACTTCAAGGGCTGGTCAGGTCAAGTGTTTTATACATGACAAAAATTACAAAAAAGGAATTCGTGTTTTTTCGTAGGTACTTATCGCCCAGCTGACGGGGGCAACGGCCGGCCGGCCGGCCGTCTGTTGACCCGTCAACGTAGGTACTTATCGCCCAGCTGGCGCGGACGGGTCTACAGACAGCTATATGCTTTAAAATAAATTAGATACTCAAAGACTATCCAATTAAAATTCACAAAATTAATTATTTAATTAACAATGAAAAAAACACGAATTCTCTTTTTGTCATTTTTGTCAAGTTTAAAACACTTGACCTGACCAGCCCCTAAAGTTTCTTGCGGTTTCTAGCAGTCACCTTATATTTATATTTATATACACATTATATTTATATTATTTATTTAAGAAAAATAGCGATAAACATAATGTTAACACTAGAAATAAAGACAAACTCACTGTTCCCATTGTAAGGCTCCATAAAGTTAGTCAATCTTTTAAAGGGCAATGTGTACGCTTTTATAACAAAATCCCAAGTGACATGTTAAATCTATCTGTCAAAAAATTCAAAAATGTAGTTAAACGCAATCTCTCTAATAAAGCTTATTATAAAGTTTCTGATTATTTAAACGACAAAAAGCTTGGGATGAAACTATCTCCAACTCCCACAAAAACAATGTAATAGTTAAGAATAATAATTGTAACAAAGACGTTCAAAAGAATATAAGCCAAGCAGAGTTTCTTGCCAATTCTTCTCTGTCTGGTCGCGTTACGAATTGGTGTAAATCAAAAAAATTGACGTGTCAAAGTGTTCCTTATGGTTCTTATTGAATAAATGACTTTTTATCTTTATCTTTATTTACACCACACGTACTAGAGGCGTACACGTAAAGTACTTGAGTTAAGTAGAGGATAATCGTTTTCCATTCATCACATGCCCGCTCCCCTTCACAAGTGACTGCATTGAATTTTCTAACATAAAATAAAATTGTACATACGTTCACGTATACACATTTTGATACTTAAATCTGTGTAAGTACGTAGATTTAACCGAACATATGTCATACGCCGAGGATATAAAGTTTGTTTTGAATTGCATTATTCTGCGTATAAGAGGAAGCTCCGAAAGTCTGTATTTCACACACCATTTGTTTAGCGGGTCACATTAATGCAGTGGCGTTATGGTTTTCTCTGTCTTTATTTCCTTCTGAGTGAATTTTCGAAGTCAAATGCAGCAATTGCAAATGTTAAGCTTCCTTAGGCGCGGTCTGTTATAAGATGGGTGTTCAAAATTTGGTATTCGTGTCTAAAAAGATAGATGGAGGGCGATGGTAAACTTTATTTGTCCTGATTTAGTTACTTATAAGTTGACCTGTGTAAGTGGGTTTTAACGACTGATTTCTTTCGACAATAACCAGGACCAATGGCTTTACTGTGGACCTCGGGTTCTTTTTTTCATTTGGCCACCCATCTTGGCATTTCTTTACTAACAGATAAAATTTAAGGGGATTGCACGAAATTGTGAAAATTTACTTATTTATAAGTCACTTGTACTTTGCGCTGAATTAGTTAAATACATTAAAAGAACTTACGTAAGTTTGCCTGATTATTGCACAAGGTCGTGGCCTTGTTGAAATTTGAAACAAATTGTTTAAACAATAACAAACAATACATAAACTAATGACTCCTAAAAACATTTTTCTTCGACAACTTTCTTAAGTTTACGCTTGAAACAATAATTCTTACAAAAAATATTTGTATTGATATTCCGCAGGTCGCCCCCATCTTAAAAAAGTAAATTTTAATTTTTAACACAAGCGCGTGATGGTTTTGTACATTTCGCAGAATAAAAACATTGCTCTAATCAAATTACCAGGTCTGAAACTTCAAAGCAGAATTGTTCTAATTTTAAATATTAATATGATTGATTTTGCTTTGAAGTTCATTATGAGACTTACGTCAGTTTTTGCGATCGCGCGGCTCCACGCGGTGCCCTCTTAGGCCGATGCCACAGTATAAATATAAGCTAAAGCAGTACGGAAGTTCGGCCTTTTTTTTGTTTTATATACCTACGCGCCAATTGAGCGTTAGGATTGTCCTCTTATATTTGTAAAATTGAAAAAGATTTGTTTAGTTAGCGCTGTATCTCAGGTAGTTAGCGCTTTTTTTGAGATAACGAGCAAAGCTTAAGGGTTGTCACTTTTATTTTTTTTTAAATTAAAAACTAATAATTTAAAGATGGCGGCTACTTTCCTCATTCTATTATCGGATTATTTGTCGGAAATCACACAGATCCCCTGATATCGATTTTTAAAGCAATCGGTCAAATATCTAAAAAGTTCAAAAAATATTCTTAAGTAAGTACGGCAAATATCACTTTATTTTTTTTTTATGCTAAGCCCAGCAAATGACTCCACTCCACCTCACGCCTCGTTTGAAGGACCCTATGTCATAGGTAGGAGGGAATACGTGTGCTGGTAGACTATTCCATCTTTTGGAAGTGCGGCAAAGAAACGAGTCACCAAATTTCTAAACAACCAAACGATTTATTTAAAAGGAAAAGCTTTTTATTTATTAATATTAAATCATTCTTACTTTTCAACATCAGCAGGAAGTTTAAAAAACGAAAGCTCCGGTTTTGAAGAAGCCGAGTTCAAGCAGCCGTATACTACGCAATACAATCGCGGCATTTTTAAAAATCGCGCGCACTGCGCACTCAATACATCTCGTCTCGACGCGATACGCGCTACTGAGAGCACTGTGATGTCCGCTTAGGGGCCCTGTAAAGACGTTCGTCTGTGGGCGTGCGTCGTTTCGAGCGTTTGTACGTAGCTTCCTTATTGCTTTAGCTCATATTTATACTGTGCCGATGCGCAATCGAGTTGTAAACACCTGTACACAACACATAACGTGTTTTATTCCAGCCATGCGCTGTCATCTATTCTAACAGAACCCTTCAATACACCTTGAATTTCTAAAGGAATCTAAAGGGATGTTGCTTATAAAGCGAGCCGTATTCTATGTTATCTGAACCCATTACAACCCTTTGTTATTCCGTATTCAACCCACTCACGTTTGCCCGCTTTTCCCTGTTTTTCAGTAAACCTCGCAGCATTATAAGGCACATATGTACGAGTAACAGATAGTTCCACATCGGATATAAATTCTGCCGTCTTTTTTGTCGGACGTAGCAAATAGCAGACATCGCTTGGTGCGGTTCCCTCGTCAAGATTGATGGTAGTGGGTGAAATTTTCGTTGTTATCCTTCGAAACTATCTTTATTTAGACTTTTGGGATTTTTTGTAATTACTGTTTGAGGTTAGGCCAATGTTACGGCGAAGGTATTTTAGAAAATTGATTCTCATAATTATCCAGCTCTATGGCGCAGCGACGCAAACGTTTTGGAATCTAAACATTAATAAAATAGAAATACCTACATGTTTTAATTATTTGATTGATTACAATAAATGAAATTGAATTAAATTAAAATTAATACATAGCTAAATTATTAATAATATAAAATTATAAAAATCACAATACCTAATAAATCATAAAATTCTCTACTTGGTAAATGGTTCCAACACCTTCCTTCTGAATGCTGACAATGAGTCACTATCATATCATCACTATTACTGTTCGCGAAGTTGTATTCCTGGCATATTCTCACTGAAGGGGAACTCGATCCAAGATTGGTTCTAACAAGAGGAGTGTGAACTATCCTTTTAATTGGCTTCCGAAGAATTCTGGACGGCACAAATAAAGAGATGCGGTCGACAACCTCACAACAGGGGCCCAAGCAAATGATTTATTCATGTGGCCCAAGTCTGCTAATTTACGAATGGCATAATTGAATCGCAATTGGATCGCATTGTAATTGTTTGACACATTTGGTATTCTCTTACTCATTTAAGAATACCAAATGTGTCAAACAATGCGATCCAATTGCGACTCAATTATGCCATTCGTAAATTAGCAGACTTGGGCCCCAGTTCTTTCACCGCCACACAACACGGTTGTTGTAAATGGCAGTCGTTCAAATCCACCAACCTGCATTGGGCCAGCGTGCTGTGTCCGGCCCAATCTCCTGATGAGCTTCTGTCCACGTGGGAAGGCTTGGGCCCATTAGTGGGAGACCCGGCTGATGATGTTGAAGGAAAGAGGAAAGGCGGTACTACGGCGAAGATTTTACAAAATTCACTGTCATCTTATCATCATCTTCGATCTTCGACGATCTCCGTAGTAGAGTTGTTAGCACGCCATGTCTGGCATCTCTGAGATGCCGGGTTCAATTCCCGGTCGTTTCAATTTAGATAAAAACTGTTTTTCTAAATTTATCTCGTGTCTGGATGTTTTCTCTATGTTTATGTATATTTAACCGTTATCATATTAACGAGTTTCAAAAGAATACTTCATATTATAATCAGCGATTTATACGTTACACTAGATAGACCGATCCGAACACGCACTATGTTCCACTCATCTGCGGAGTCGACTCGGCACCTTGCTTTAGTGTGTCTTCGACATTCACACGGCTTAGGCACGTGCGGAGCTGCGAAAATAAATAAGATTAATTTTTATTCAAGTCATTATTATGTAGTTATATCGTACTATTAGAATAGAAAAGATATTTTTTCAATTATTGTTATTGACAATCTATTTGGGACGCCATCTTGATACACACCACGTTGTTTTTGACCGATCTGGCACTACGGCGCTGCGATGTCTGTCTGTTGATTAGACGACATAAATGTTATAGCGCTGCAGCGGCTGCAGCGAACTTTAGGTCTCTTATTCCTGAATCGGAACAAACGGTTTGTATGAACGTTCTTGTCTATATCTTCTAGGTCAATGTTTATAATACTCATCTTGGTCTAGGTAATTGGTGTGAGCGTAAACCAATTTAATTTGATTTAATTAATTAATTTTAACTTCATACAAAAGTGTTAACTTCTGGACTGAGGAATTTTTAGATGAATGGGAAGCAAACTAGCGGATCGGTCACCTAATGGGAAGTAATCACTACCGCCCATAGACGCAACCACTTAGTGTTACTCATTTAGCATTACCTATGGGTCATTTGTAGGGTCTCAAGGGTAAACCTATGGATGCGAATGACTTTAACCTTCAAAATTTTCCACGTGATAGCTTAACCTCTCAAACTCCAAGCGGTCGCATGAGACCGCACCTACAAAGACACACTTGACTTTGTACCGTGTTTTCATTGACTTACAGACTACTTGAGTATAAACAAGGTCGATTATTTCGGTTCTGTGGTACATTTTATGCATCGCGATTGCAAAATATCGCATAGTCTATGCTCGATTCTGTCAAATTCGACGTTGACAATTGCGCCAATTTCTGTGTCTGAAACTTTCCAAGAGTGAGTGGTGAGATATCGTCCTATAAACCATCACGATGGCTCAATGCGGGATGGTGTTTAAGACTGCAACTTACCAATAACTATATTAAAAATCCTAAGTAGCCAAACTTAAACTTATACGTGTTGCGTAGCGGTGAAGGAATATTACCACCCCCTCTCTTCCCTTGGGTGTCGTAAAAGGCGACTAACGGAATAAAGACTGCACATACATCCAACTGCATAGAGCGGCGATGGACTCACCAGCTGTAACGCTGAGTGCAGTCGCTATTTGATGAAAAGTGGACTATGGTAGATGATTGCTTTTGCTGTCCTCATTGTCTAGTCTCTGACTAACCCTTCGGGGATAATAGTCGTGATTATATGTATGTATACCTATGTTGGGAAGCCAAACTTGTGAAACTATACGCTGCTTGATCCCAAACAAATAGTTTACATCTTAACTACTAGATCGTAAGGTAAAAAAACGCATTGGCATTCTGCACTCTATTACCGGTAATCATATCACGAAAAGTAGCAAAGTTAAAGTAAAGCTAGTACTTCGTAGTCAAATTCAATAAAGTGAGACCAGTATTACTCAAATTGAAACATTCGAATTGCATAGTGTAAAAAATCATTCTCTGTACACTAACCAAATTATGTAGGTACTTGGCATTCACTGTATCTGTTTTTGTACTGTAAAAAATAATAAAGTCAAATAATTTATTTAATGTAAGCCTTTACAAACACTAATTGACATCAAAACTATTTAAGTTAAAAGAAATAAATACTAAAACTACCACCAATTCGGAGTTTGATAGAACCTTAAACTAAAAAGAGTTGGCTTTAAAAAATGTATAATAACATTAGAGGCTGCTCACACAACAAAATGGCCGACGAACTATCATTAGGTACCGTGAAACCGCTAAACGTCAAATGATTTTGACGAATAACTTCTGCACTTCCCCCGAGAGCCTCCCGGAGGTTTTCCGTCAAGATTACAGGATTAATGGTGTCCAACTGATATTTGTCTTGTCCGATAGTTCCGGCCGGTTAGCGGCAGATAGATGCTCGAAGTCGGCACGATGTGAATTTACGCACTGGCAACCCTAACTCTGACGTATTTGCAGCAAACGTTTGTGGCTGGCTCATAAACTGTGTGTGTTGCGCTGTGGCTAATAGAATACTTGTAATAGATAGATTGATATATGAACACTTTATTGCAAACACAAGAAACACTTTACATAATCTTAAAGCTACTATGGGCAAAGCCGGTCTTATCGCTAAAAGCAATGCTTTCCAGACAACCTTAGGTTTATGAACCTGGAAAAGAGGATAGAGGAAGTGCGCAAGTACTAATAAATAAATAAATATTTAATAATACTATATAATTGAGTGGACTGTAAATTGTAATTAGAAACACTGATAAGATGGGTAAATAAAATAGATATAAACACAGGAAAATTAAACGACACAATCGAGGAAAACGATAACAATACAATGAATGGTAGAAAACAACACCTCCCCCTCCTCAACTCCTTCCATCCATTTATATCATCACGTCATGCCAGTCGGTTTCATGTGCGTCCAGATCGTCACACAAAACTTTCTAGACCGACATTTTCAAATAACAATAAATAAAATTACATACAAACATATAATCACGACTATTATCCCCGAAGGGTTTTTTTTTATACTTCGCCCGGCAAATGACCCCACTCCACCTGATGTTAAGTGGAAATGAAGTCCAGGCGCGAGGACAACTGGTGCAGCGTAAGAGACGTAGCATCAGTCACCCTCACTCTGCCGGCCCACAAAGTGCTTCTTCACGCCTCGTTTGAAGGACCCTATGTCATAGGTAGGACGGAATACGTGTGCTGGTAGACTATTCCATCTTTTGGAAGTGCGACAAAGAAACGAGTCACCAAATTTCTTTGTGCGTGATGAAATGTTAGAGACTGTAAATTGGTGACTCCGGAGAGCAGCACGCGTACTCCTATGGAGGAAGGGAGAAGGAGGGATAAGGTCAAAGAGTTCTTCAAAGCACTCGCCATGGTATAAACGGTAAAAGACGCTGAGTGACGCAATATCTCTACGCAATTGCAAAGGTTCAAGAGTTTTAGTGACCTCTGCATTGCCGATAATACGCACAGCGCGGCGCTGCAATCTGTCCAAGGCATCGAGAAGGTACTTTGCGGAGCCGTCCCAAACGTGAGAGCAATACTCCATGCAAGACCGCACCTGTGTCTTGTTTATTAGACACAACTGATCAGGCGTGAAGAATCGCCGCACCTTGTTCAGGACACCGAGTTTACGTAAGGCATTTTTAATCACGGTTTTGATGTAGTCTTTTTGGTTCAGATCGCAGCGGATATTCATACCGAGCATGTTAATACTGCTCTGCAGGCCTAGAGATGTACCCTGAAGAGAGGGAAGGGGAAGGAATGGCGACTTTTTCGCTGTGAACGCGCACACCTGTGATTTCTTGGCATTGAACTCCACCAGATTATCAGAGCCCCATTTAGAAATGAGGTCCAACACATCGGGTGTTGGACTTGAGCTCAATGACAAGATTTGCTCGCTTCATTTCGGTGTCTACCCGCCTAGCCGTTGGGTGACCGTTATGTCCCCCATGCACTGTGCTATCATCTGCATAGCAATGAATCGCTTTGTCAATGACATGCTTCCAAGAGGAAGCATGTCATTGACATGCAGAAGGAACAGCGTGGGGGATAGAACGGAGCCCTGAGGAACACCAGCGTTCACTGACATGAACCGCGAAGCGCATCCATCCGAAAGGACACGGATTCTATATACGCTCATGCAGGAAGCTAGCAATCCAGGTACAGAACTGAGCGGGCAAACCGTATGCCGGGAGCTTGGAGAGAAGAGCTTTGTGCCAGACCCGATCAAAAGCCTTGGCTATGTCAAGGCTAACTGCCAGTGACTCGCCACGCTTGTCAATAGCCTCACCCCAGAGATGTGTGACGTACGCTAGAAGATCACCCGTTGACCGTTTTGGCCGAAACCCATATTGACGATCGTGAATTAGGGAGTGATCTTCTAGGTATCGAATAAGCTGTTTGTTCAATATTCGTTCTAGGATCTTACACAACACTGAAGTTACGGCTATAGGGCGGTAATTAGTCGGATCTGACTGATCTCCTTTTTTAGGGATCGGTTGCACATTAGCTTCTCTCCAAGATTCCGGCACACAACCCGAAGAGAGCGAGAGACGGTACAGACGCGTTAACACAGGGGACAACTCTGCTGCACACATTTTCAGGACTATTGCTGGGATGCCATCAGGACCGTTAGCTTTCCGGACATCGATTGACTGCAGCTCTGCACGGACATCACACTGCCTGATTTTAATATCATAGATTGTGTGGCCACAGTGAGGAATTGAGGGTGGCTGTGCATTACAGTCATCGATTCGGGAGTTAGCCGCAAAAAGTTTGGCCAGGAGATCGACCTTTTCCTGCGGCTTGTGAGCTAAACTTCCGTTAGTCAGAGACTAAGCAATGAGAACCGCAAAAGCAGTCCACTGCCATAGTCCACTTTTCACCAAATAGCGACTGCACATGTGCTTAGCGTGACAGGTGAGCCCATCGCCGCTCTACGCTGTTGGATATATGTATGCAGTATTTGGTCCGTTAGTCGCCTTTAACGACACCCAAGGGAAGAGAGGGGGTGGTAGTAATTACTACCACCCCCTAGTCATTCACCGCTACGCGACACGGTTTTAAATGAAAGTGAAGTAACTTTTTTTGTTGGTTTTTCCTATTTGTGAATGTTTGTCTAATGCAAATTCGTAAATATTACTAAAGAACTTAAATAAAAAACAAACCTCTCAAACCGTAACTTCAAGCTAGTTGCAAAATACATCGTTATAATTAATAAAGTGTCACTAATTGTTTTTCAAAGCAACGCGTCACCGTTTGAGCAATGGCAGAGTATGTTTACGCGCGCCCCGAAGTAGTCGGCTGTAGTGACTAACAAATTTCATTAGAGCCACACGAATGGCCGTCAGGTTAAGTTAATGAATTTTCGCCTTTGCTGTGTGTGTTTATATAGAAATTAAATATTAATCCAGCATATTTGTTTGCGTTTAAAGCCACTAAAGTAAACCTATACGTACATGACCCCTCCCCCGTCACCCGCAGACCACGGGCATATGAGTGAAGAAACGGAACAGAGACAAAGCTTCATACAACCGCGCCGTCGCGAGTCAACTACTACAAGCATACGGCGGTGCATGTGTGCGAAATAAAGTTGTTCATTTTCATGGTTGAAACTCACCCTTCATTTCATTTAAACGAATAAAAATTAACGGTGTATGTGTTAACGGAAATGTAATTAATCCGTCATTGTATACAACTCCTATGAAATGTATTTAATTCCTAAAATCGCCCGGAAATCTGTGAAATAAATTATATAAGACACATTTTAATGTTTTATATTTTAGCGTTTTATTAACGCTTAAAATACTTAAGTAAAATTTAAACACTGAAAAAAGACGACAACCTCAGGTGGGAATCGAACACGCACCTTCCGCATTCCGGGCGGCTGCCTTAACCACTTGGCTACCGAGGTCTGGCTCAGCGGCTAGTGTAAAGAACACTAGCCGCTGCGTCGCGTATGCGCCGCCACTGGATAAAACCGGTTTACCACAGTGTTTACGCTCGCTCGGCCAGTGGACAAACGGAGAGACTCGCGACGGCGCGTTGTATGAAGCTTTGTCTCTGTTCCGTTTCTTTACTCATGTGTCACGGGGCTGGTCTGCGGGGGTCGGGGAAGGTTGACATCTCGATGACCGCTGCACACGACTGACGTTCCTACTACGCGGCCCTGCTCTTCCACCCACGCTCTTCTTTCTCGCCCCCGACACCTTTCGCCTCCCATCTCGCAGACCTTGGGACTGTCTCGTATGGATTTTCCAGCCTTTACAATAACTTTTTGGTGTAATATTTAATAGGCTGCGTCAATGATATTTTATGTTTAGATACGTTGCCTGGCCTCCGTAGTGGCAAGGCCAAATCAAGGTAATTGCCCGAGTTTCACTCAGTCACACGTCAGTCAGTGTCACGTCAACACGATTTACACACGATCGTTACCTTTATAAGTTTTTGATTTGTTAATTGGTTAAAATGCCTTCCTGTGTATCCAGAAATTGTAAAAATTATACTGCAACCGTAAGAGACAATAAAATTGTCTTATTTCATTCGTAAACTTGTAAATATAAATTTAAAATACAAATTTTCATTAAGTGATGACATTTGCCATGTTGCCAATCCGATATGCATGAGTGAGAAGCGTATACGTTTTCTATAAGAGTGAAAGAGAAAAACAATGGCGGCCGAGATAGCGCAAAAATTCTATGAACTCATCAATCATACCAAAAGTCAAAATATTGTCCATCTCTTTTTAACAATAGGCTAATGATATGATTTTCCCTTTTGACGTGTATTACGTCATAGAAACAATTTCGCCATTTTAAAATGCAATTCATTCACGTATAACTAGTCTATTAATAAAAGGTAATTGGACTGCGTCTGGGTTTTAGTGGTTAGACCACTGACCTTGTGAATTTCATTTAATTTTATTATAATTCATGTAAACATGCATTGTGGTACTACTACAATGCATGTTTTAGTTGTTGGTGTTTTCACATTTTTATTTTTTTTTATAAAATTTAAAAATTCCTATTGTTGGTAGGTAGTATTTATTTGACAGATTTTATGTTATATAAGTATATTGTATTTTCTTTATTCTGTTTCATATAACCACCGTAGTGCTCATATATTTTATTTACTAATCTTTGTATCTCTGTATAGTTTTTATGATAAATAAATATTCTTTAAACCGACCTTAAACCCAGAATTCCCGAGTTGATTTCCAGTAGAGAGACTTGTTGGTTTTGTTGGTTAAAGTCTTCTGGTGATGAAATAAACGAAACCTGAAATATAAAACAATGCACTGGTTTCAAGCAACACACAAAAAATATACGTATCATTTATCTATATTGATTTACTATGAATTATGAAGTGCTCGCGGTTTCACGGGATAAAAAGTATCCTATGTATTAATCCAGGTTATAAACTATCTCTATGCCGAATTTCATCTAAATCCATGTAGTAGTTTTTACGTGAAAGAGTAACAACCAGACACACTCACAAACTTTCGCCTTTATAATATTAGTGTGAAGTGTGATGTGATAAATTACCATCCTCTCACGATCAACTTATAACGTAACTACACACTCCATCATAACAAATAACCACGCGATCAGTAACGCAAAGCACACAGCGTTTCCGTCGATCATTGTTTAGGCAACGTCTGATTAATGTCCGTCTTGTTGTTTCAGGCACTCGGCCGGCGTAAACACGAAGCCGAAATGAGATGAGTATGCGCGTGGCGTGGGCACGTTGGTACTGGATCGTTATATTCACGACGTGCGCTGCAAGGACCGCCAGCGATTGGCTCGACTGCGCCCACATCTCCACCTGTCGCTGCAAATGGTCCTCGGGCAAGAAGACAGCCACCTGCGCCTCTAGTGATCTACGACGCCCACCTTCTTTGTCGTCAGACATCCAAGTGCTTGATCTTCACGACAACCCGTTAAGGAGCCTTCCTCCAGAAGTATTCGCTAATATAGGCTTGCTTAACCTTCAGAGAGTCAATTTGAGAGCGACACACCTGAGATCGATACATCCCAATGCATTTTTAGAGTTAACAATTCTTATAGAAGTCGATTTAGCGGACAACGACCTTTCTAACCTACCGAGAGATATTTTTAGAGGCAACGAAAGACTACGTTTAGTAGTACTGAGCAACAATCCACTGACCACATTAGTTGCGGACCAATTCCCACCGTTGCCGCATCTGCGAATGCTGATTCTAGATGGATGCAGGCTGCGTTCTTTGCACACAAACTCCTTGCGAAATTTAAAATCGCTGGAGACAATAGATCTACGTAGGAATCAACTCACGTTCCTCCGTTTGATCACGTTCTCATTGCCGGCATTAAAGACTGTTTCTTTGTCGGGTAATCCGTGGCGATGTGATTGTAGACTACGCGAGTTTAAGGACTGGTTCTTAGATAGTAAATTAGGTACAGAAGACTTAGTGTGTGTTGAACCTTCCACTAAAGCTGGAAACAAGTGGCGTAACGTTCCAAGTGAAAGCATGGCTTGCGCGCCTGAAGTGCGTTCGAGTACTTTGGTAGTGAGAGCCGAAGTTGGTGTAGCATCGTCTTTTGGATGTTGGGTCCACGGAGTTCCAAAGCCTCAACTGACATGGTTACTAGATGGTGTAGATGTACATAATAGTACAGTAGACTGTGACATGGAAGTTTCAGAAACTATTGTAGACGATGAATCTGAAGAAAGAGTACCGGGAAGTGTTCGATGGGTTAATGTCACCCTTTTGAATGTAACATCAAGTGCTGCTGGAGAATGGACATGTATCGCTAAAAGTTCCGCCGGTGAGGCAAGAGCTGTAATAAGTTTAGTATTACCTAGATCACAAACAGCTACTGCACGTACGGCACCAGGCATTCCTCAGCTTTTAGGAGTTGTGTTTGGTGCATTAGGCATTTTAGCTTCCCTCGGTTTTATAGCAGCCGTGGCATGTTGGCATTTGAGAAGACGCACTGTACCACCAAGTCGAAGCTTTACTGACCAAGAGAAAAGATTAATCGACGCATCAGTAGTAGTCAGTTGCGACCGGTCTATTGGAGATATGGCGTCGCCCTGTGACTTTGAGCTTACTGAACATATGTCAGAGGACAATCCACCAAGAGGCTGTGGATTTGAACCGGTTCATATAACTATTGAAGGCACGCCCGGCGCATTCCCCCCACCACCGGCAGAGTTTGCGGTCCCAGTTCCGTATGGGAACATTTTTATATCCGTTCAAGTGGCTGGCAGGGGTGAACCGGGAAAGTATCCTGATCTATTGAGTGGTGGGGCGACTCTACCTAGGCGAAGTAGAACGTGCTGTAACGCACCAGCATATGACAATATGGGACCCAGAGTGACAGTAACAGGAAGCTCGACTTGGTCTTTACCAGGAGCAAGTACGGAAAATGTTGAAGTTTCAGAAACCCCGGTCTTAACTTTGCCTCCACCGCCACCGGAGTTTGTTTCGCTTTAGCCAAGGCCCCTGGTACTAGATGCCTCAGCCCTGAGGTGACCTGGTACCACCAAACTTTGAGTCAATTAGAGTATGATCCCCACTTTTATTCGATTTATAATAATATAATAAATGAACATACATTTAATTGTAAATATTAGAGTGCTAAGACAGGACGATGTGTGACATCTTGTGAGATATACGTAAGGTTGTTATCAATATTAAAAATTTAAAGATAATTAATTGCATTTAAGAAACTTGTTGTTATGTTGGGACGCTGAATGGTGAGTGAAATGTGGTGTCTCTTCATTTTTGGAGATCTATTGAAAACCCGATATTTTTTTTCAAATACGTATGTATATGGCTTTTTGTATACCATTTAAATGGTAACCAATCATACAGTACGGCTATTGTAAAGCGTTACCGTATCCTTTAAATGTTTGTAACACTTGCTTGAGGTATTACTTGCACTATCATGACCCTGTCAAAAATCATTTTACTTCTCTCTTGATGAACCTCATACCTCAGAAAAACCACTTTTATTGATCGTTAATTGAGTTCGGTAGTGACTTAAAATATATAACGATCCAATAGACATTTCCTTTGTAGTAAGCCGACGAAACGGGTACATCTCCAAAAATGAAACACAAAATTTGTAATTTTGTCATAATTATTATTAATTTGGTAGATGTTAATTTCAACTCTTTTTGCGTACGTGTCTTCCCAACTTTTGTAAATATATAATTTATTCATATTGTAAAATCTTCCCAAACATAAGACTGACCCTTTTTGTCTTTTTTGTCTCTCTTTGTAAATCGACGAGCATATTGTGTCAAGCTGTGACTCCACTTAAGTGAACCGGATGGCTTCTAACTTTTCTTTCAAAGCAAAATATCTAATGTAAAGAAAAATAAACCGATCCTTGGAAATGTACGCTGTTTCATTGTGTAACCTTATACCTGAGCAAACAAGAACTAGTTTACGATGTCAAAGCAACACTAGCGCTTTATTTGACTTTTAGTATATTTTTTGATAATGAGTAAAAATTTTCGAAGCTGTAAAAGCTTGGTCCGATGTCTGGAAGACCTAGGTTCAATTCCTGGGTTGGGCAGTGATTTTTTGGTGAATAGCACGGGTTTGTGTTCACCAAACCGCATTCGGTAAACTTGGTCATTAGCCAATACCCCAAAATCAATATGCAGCAATGACTTGGCTTCAGTGATAGAGACCTTGACCTAGCAGTGGCATAGAATACATATTACTACAAGTACAGAAGTTCCCTCCGCTAAGTCATTTAAATAAATAGCGACTCTTGCTAAGACACTATAAAGTGCAATTCTCTTATCTCTTCCGTCCGGTCGGCTACTTGTAGCTTTATACCTAAAGCGCGGAATGCGCCAGGCCTGGCAATGGGACAATTTATTGGCTGTATTTAAAAAAAAATTAATGTAGGGAAGTGCTTGACCTTGATCTTATCTGATGGTAATGACGACAATTCCAAAGTGGCAGTACACTAGGAATCCTTTATATCTAGCACGGCAGGTGATTCCACTCCACCTAATTCAAGTAATGTGGAATTGAGTTCAGACGCGAAGACCACTGATGCAGCGTTACTAAGACGAAGCATCAGTCGACCACACCTTGCAGGCCCATAAAGTGTCTCTCCACGCCTCGTTTAAAATACCAAAAGTCATAATTGTCCGGAAATACCGCCACTGAGAGCTGGTTCCACAGGACTGTAGCTTCAGTGTCGGTAACGTTTTATTGTTCCCCTGGTGTTGCTAGCGTCCTTGGGCCGCGATGGCTGCTTCCCATCAAGAAGGCCGTATACTCGTTTGCCGGCACAGTGACATAAAAAAGTTTTTATTTTCCCGCTTCCTCCAACAGCGCGTCCCCAATGTTTGGCAAATTATGTTGGACAAAATGTCACTTCACAAACAACTTTTCACAACATTCCTTTCGGCAAATCATTCTTCATTCTTTTTTGCGAAGTTGTTGTTTCATTGTTGTGCAAATCAACGTTTTGGCAGTCGAGTTTTTGTTTGGTTATTAATTTTTCTTTTAGCTACCTTTATATATTGAGGTGTTCTTGTCAAAATTTATTTAATTTAATTAAACTATTTAAAAGCAGTATTAACTTTAAAAATGCCAATGGCTGTGCCCAGTAACTGCAGACACTTTGGGATTAGGAAACTATAATAATATTTAAATTAACGAACGCTCTTTCAATAGCTGTGAGAGTCGGGAATCGATCGGTTACGCTTGCCAAATATGAGTTAGTAACCAAAAATCCAGGCTATGCATCGGAAAATCCGATATACACTTTACCCGACCTATGAATTGAACCTTGGACCTCCCGTTATCGGGCCAACCGCATAGCCACTCGACCACCGAGACACAGAGAAAACATAAAAATGATAGTTTATTGCCTAGTGCTTATTAGGGCAAACGGCAGGATTTATCAGGACAAGAATTTGTATTATTCTCGGGGGTTGTCACACTTCAAATATTTATTATGCATATTTATTGGGACACAAAACTGTTTTTATTTATTTATTTATCAACACCAAAGCTTTGATTACACCAAAGAGGCTGCGAAGAAAAGAGAGCAATCGTCTTAAGCGAAAACCGAAAGCCAACATCCACTTGGGCCGCTGTTGAGCCAGCGGAGTAAGTACCTAAGTAATATTTAAATGAACTATCAGGGTAAACATTTGCATATGCACATAAAATCACGACTATTATCTCCGGAGGGTTAGGTCAGAGACTATGCAATGAGGACCGCAAAAGCAGCCCTCTACCATAGTCTACTTTTCAGCAAATAGCTACTGCACATGTGCTCAGCGTGACAGATAGTGAGCCCATCGCCGCTCTATGCTGTTGAATGTATGTGCAGTCTTTAGTCCGTTAGTCGCCATTTACGACACCCAAGGGAAGAGTGGGGGTGGTAGTATTCTTTCACCGCTACGCGACATGGTATATTACTATATACTAATGTATGGCTATATTATACTGTATTTAAGCAAAATCATACCGGGATACGGGTTCACGCGAATGAAGACGCAGGCTTTCCACTAAATATGAAATAAAGTCTGCTTTTACTTTATGTTTATTTGCAAACGAGGCAAGCGAACATACGTGTCACCTGATGGGAAGTTATCGCCGCCGCCCAAGGACACACCCACCCGCAACCTTCTTATATTTTTGAAAATGTTAAGACATATTGTAAATAGTTTGATTGTACTATTACATTATCATGAATGCAATAATCTACCAAGTAGAGCTAGTAGAAAGTATATATTTATAAACCTCCTTAAACAAACTGGTGTTCTTTTCCTACAAGTAGCTAGCTGGTACATAGAATATAATAGTTATTTATTGTTCACTGTGTACAAATAAGGTCTTAATAGTAACTTTGGACACTGATGAAAACCAAAGCCAGTATGGATGTGGTACTTTGCCTGCCACAAAGACAGAGAAAATATATAGAAAAAAAAACTGTCAGTTGACATTGAAATTCGTATGTCATTCAGTTCATTAATGTGTCGGTTTTCGGTATAACACGTAATGGCGGAGGTCTATGATAATTCGGTGATGCTGATTTGATTTTTCCATGGTACGGGACAGCTCAGACCTCATTATATTATGGTGTAAAAGAAACCGCGATTAAGGTGCGCGGGTTGTAATTTGGTCGGCGGGATGCGCGCTCGCGTGTGATTGACTTTCTTCGATTCGGGTCGCCACGTGTTCAGTGCGGGAAAAGTTGTTCATATCGGTACATGTTTCGGGCGTGAGTTGTGAGACAAGAAATCGGCTCGTCAATCTCCTTGTAAACAGCCATCGGAGGCTGCGGTGTTTAATTAATTGGACGAACAAACGCGACGGCAGCGCGCATATTACGAACATTACCTCGCGTTTAGCAGGCACTGTTAGCCAAGCAAGCCCTGATCGGAGACCAAGGGTCCACAATAGTGTGCCCATTTCGGACATAAAACATTTAAAATTTTTGAATATTTATAATACAAAAAATTATAATTTAAAAATAAAATTAATTCAAAATAAAATTTTAGACATCAATAAAAATAACAATCGTCCCAATTTTCTATTTCATTAAATAAATAACAATGTTATCATGATAATATTTAAAATTAAATTAATGTCTCTTAGTGAAAAATTCACTTAAATTATAAACTCATTACAAAACCATGACTTTAATACTTTTTTAAACACATTTCTATTCAACATTTTTATACAATTTGGCTGGAGATTATAAATTTTAACACTCATTGCATCCCTTTGCATAAAAGAGCTCTTAACAGTGGCTTTATTGATACAAAATCATATTTATATTGTGAGCGTAGATTATTTTTTAACTTTGTTTTACATTCAAAAAGTTCCCTATGTTCATTTACTAAATTACAAACTACCAGGATATAAAGACAAGACAAAGCCAATAATTTCTTACTTTTAATCGTATTTCTTAGTGTATCAGTATTATATATACGGTATATAATTTGTATGCATTTCTTTTGTAAAATGAAACAGGACTGCGATTCTACAGTATTACCCCAAAATATAATGCCATAGGTCAGAAGGGGATATACGTAACCAAAATAAGCACTCCTTGCCACATCCTCTGACGTCACATTCCTTATTATTGAGAATATATAGCAATAGCTACAAATTTTTTTGTTGACTATTTCTTCATGATATTTCCAGTTAAGATGTAACACCTGCCCATTGTAACACCTAACAAATTCATATGGTCAACCTCAACAATTTATTCACCTCCAATAGAAATGTTCAGATTTAAAGCAGTTCGTTTATAGTTCTTAAATTGCATTATAGTTTTAGTTAAGTTAACTTTTAGGCTTAAGGAGGCCATAGTACTCGTAGTATTTTTATAGGCAGTAATGTTTTTGCTGTATGCAAATCAGATATCACGTTCACATATTTTCATTTCCTTTATTATTATGTTTATACCCACAGTGTGCACAGACTTACACAACAAAGTCAACAACAAGAGATATGCCTAACATATAATAATGTGATCGGTATATTTATGTATTCCACTTGACTGATAAAACACATAGGACGCCATCTTAATTCCGTCGTAATATCAGAGATAAATAAAGGCGAAAATAAAAAAAAACAAAGTGACACCATAAAGAGTAAGAGACTCTTAAATTGTTATACGACTTCCGTCCGTTGTTGGAGGCAATAGATAACGTTTTTCTTTGGCACAGAAGTGTGTATAATAAAATACATTCTGTAGCATTCTATTCCATGATGATTGATGTGAAGTTGTTTATTAGAGCTGAAATGGGGGTTGAGACCGATTATTGTTGATTTTAACACAATTAAGTAATAAGTAATAAAATAGACGAGAAAATGCTCTTGTTGATTTTCTTTGCGGTTCTTCTTAATACAAAGTCTCCGCTCCTGAAGGCCAACTCTCTTTTTCCGAAACGAAATTTCGGCCGAATTTCTTTTGCTATTTACAGCGGTCTCCATTCCTTCCGAAATTTCGTTCATTTGTTTTATAGATTATCAATTTTTGGGAAATTTATTGAAATTTTAAAAATATTGGAAAGCGCTTTAAATAGCGGCCGAAATTTCGTTTTAGAGAAAGAGATTTGGCCCTCTGCCCCGTAGATTTACGAACTGATAGCGTAGTGACATTCCTAATAGAAACTCTTTTCTTTTAGGCTAAACTGAATATAAACTTTAGGTACAGTCGAGGAAATTCCCGGTCGACCACTTTTCGTCGATATTCGCTTGCACACTATCTACACGCACGCTACGGGTCGTAGGCGCGGATCTACGCGAACGCTACGGGTCGTCGGTGCGGATCTACGCGCACGCTACGGTTCGTAGGCGCGGATCCACGCGCATGCTACGGTTCGTAGGCGCAGTCGAAATGGAGCTCAAGTAAAATATTATATCGCCAAAAAGTAGTCTACTTCTACCGGGAACTTCCACGAAGCGACGGTACGGTAGGTACAACGAATAATGTTTAAATAAAATTATATAAGGACCTTCTTAAATAGTACCATTTTAATGTAAAGTAAATCAGTACAACTAAAGAATCAGGCTGAAACAGTCTTTATTATGTGTAGGTATCTATGTACTTTACCACCTATTCTAAGTAGCAGTTAGCTGGCAGCTGGCCTTGGAGGTCATCTCGGGTCAACAGTTAAAGATAAAGATAAAGATATATTTATTTGCAAAATGGGTACATGATTGGTGGTACAAAAAAATTAAATTGATTCAGCCATATTTTACCACTAGGCATGCAAAAATATGTTAAACATAATTAAATTATTATAAATTCTAATTTATTATATTAATAAGATAACTAATCAATTATTAATTGTTTCTCATTCAGGAATTCACTTACACTATAATATGCTCTATCTGCTAATAAAATTCGAAGTTTATGCTTAAATTTCAATAGAGGTAATTCTTTCTAGCACTTGGGTATTTTGTTATAAATATCTGGAGCCATGCAATAGACACTTTTCCGCATAAGTGCTGTCTTAGCTAGAGGTCGACATAGTAGACTATTGTCGCGCCTATTTCGTGGGACTACGTCGGCTAAGCGTTCACAACGACTTGGGTTAGACATTACAAAGACAGCTACTTCTAGTATGTATAGACTTGGCAACGTTAATATTTTATATTGTTTAAAGTATGGAACACACCTATCAGTAGTTTTAAGTCTAAACATAGCTCTAATGCACCTTTTTTGTGCCTTGAATGCTGTTTCTTTTCCGGTCGAGTTACCCCAAAATATAATAGCGTATCGTAAGTGTGATTCCACTATGCCGTAGTAGGCAGTAAGAAGTGCATCCGTGAATATTATTGGCGATAATGTATGCAGAGCGTATGCGGACTTACTAATTTTCTTGCATAAAGTATCGATTTGTGATTCCCAATTATGCTTTTGATCTATTTCGAGTCCTAAAAATTTTGTATTTTCTACTTCTTCTACCCAAGTAACACATACGTGCTGAATAAAAATTGATCAAGAGCATAAGCTGAATACTAAGCTGAATAACGCCTGAGTACCGTCTATTCAGCTGTTATTCAAGCAAAAAGGGCCCCAATTTTGAATGCTTAACGCTGAATAACATCTGAGTAACAATTGAGTAGGAGCTTAATAATGTTTCAATTAGCTTAATAACTTTTGAATAACTGCACACATTGCTTTTATAAAGCTTTTACAACTCAGTTATTCAGCTACGCCAATTGGTTAGAGTATTCAGAATTTATTAAGCATTTAATTTATTGTTGACATTTATGTAACCAATATTCATAGAAATTAGGAAAAGAAGAAATAATTTGGGTTCAATAATTTAATGTCGATACCTTTATTTGACATGACGTGAACTTTAAGTTATTCGGTAAGTAAATTTTAATTTACAAGTTAGCGGTCTGCTACCTGTTAATTATTAGTGCGCAAGTAATTTTGTCGTGAATAGTACGTGTTTTGTTTTCATTTTTATGACGCGCCTCGCTAATAATCAAGATAATTAGTTGTAAATAGTATTTTCATACATACATACTAGGTCTGACAAAAGTACTTGTGATGAATTATCTAATTCTAGCAATTTTATCCAACAAAATAACATGCCTTGAGTTGGAAATGTTGTAGTTGTAAGATTAATAAGCATTTTGGTGATCTCGTAAATTCCTTGTTAGAATTAATTACAAAGATTTCAATGGCGATCGATGTTTTGTTTTATAATGCTGAATAAAAGTGCACACATGTTTTGTTACTAAACTATAACTTGAAAAAGAGTAGTCTCTATACACTTACTTATGAATAACATTTATATAGTTGACCACATTTCCATATTAGTTACTCACATTTTTAGGGTTCTCTAATCGAACGAACAAAAACCTTTTATAATGTGTAACTTTCCCATCGGGCTTTCACTAAATTGATTACTTACATTTAAAATCACAGCATCTTTGTTATTTTTTTTTTCGTGAAAAAGACTATTATACTAATAGTATATATTATGTTAAAAAAAAATTGCAGGTTTTGTGTGTGTGGTGTGCACTGGGCCCAAGTTTATTTAATCTTTGTTGCACAACAATAGGATGTACAAATGGCGGACTTATTATTAAAATATTATTAATTATAATTTATATTTCGTTTCAGAAAAATGACGTTTAAAATAATTTCAACACGTTGTAAGGGTCATTCAGATTTGTGTACTGTGCCGACCCAATGGGAGAACAAAGAACAACTTCGATGGCCAAGATATAATGCGGATTTATTAATTAAGTAAAGACAGCAGTGTCCAACCTCGCGCAGATTGGCTTACGATGAAACAAACAAACAACGCAAATAAAACATTTTATCGCAACGTTAATTTTATTTTCTTGTATTGCGATACCTTCTGCTAATAAAATATCCATTTCAGAAATGAAATTTTCTGTATACTTAGACTTTTAGATCTTTCGGTTTTCCAATCCCAAAATCTGTTATATTTTTTTTGGGGACGGAACCCTCATCATTAAAGGGAAAACACGCTAGCTGATTGGGACCGGGTTCAGTTTTGTTTAAACTATTTTCACAAATCCTGTCATGATCATTACTGCTAATGACACTTGGACAATTACTACTGCTGATATTTGAATATTCTTTTAACAATTTTCTTTCGATATGACCGGTTCTTTACGCTTTTGCTACGACTTTCGATCCATGATTCGAACAACACATAAAATAAATACGTACAATAATATTCCAATTGCTGGTATTAAGCTATGGGCGCTATATCAATACAAATGTGGTCTTTAATTTGAATAAGTTAGTTGAAACTCTTTATTGTACTGAAATAAGCTTATTAAAAATACAAATAATATTGTTTATTCAGCAGCTAAATAATTAGTAAAACATAGAATCTTATACAGTTTAAAGATAAAGTAAAAACAATTAATCAGAATCAAGCTGTATACCAGAATTATGTAAACAATATTATTCAGAAGGTGATACTTTATTCAGCAATTAGCTGTTTCAAACGCTACAAGCTTAGTACTGTTTTAATAATAGCAGTATAGATTATTGTTAATCAGATAAATGCTGCCGAAGGCACTGTTTTTCAGATTTAAGCCACCTGGAATGCGTAATGCTTAATAACGTTTGTCTAATAATCTTACGGAGATTGGTTATTAAGCGTAAAGAAGGAAAGGACAGAAATACAGAATTTATTAAGCGTTAAGTATTTTAAGAGTCCGTACTCAACCTTATTCAGTATATGGCTATTCCCAAAGCTCTTACTCAAACCATATTCATCTTTGAACTGTTAAAAGTTCTAAGTGTGTACTGTTATCTTGCTTATGTGTTACTTGGGCATTCTATCATTAGCGTACTGAACTTTGAGGTCTGTGCTAGGAATCCTCTGTCTAAAATGGATAACTTTTGTTTTTTTTTGGTTAATTTTTAAATTGTTTTCATTTAATCATTTCACAACTAATTTTAAACTGTTATTAATATCCGTCTCATACGTCTCCATACTATCACAAGGTGTTGTTATGATGCTATCGTCTGTAAACAATGTTATTGGTTGTTCAATGCATTTCGGTAAGTCATTTATGTACAATATAAATACAAAGGGACCCAGTACTCTTCCCTGCGATACTCCAAATAAAACTTCACGATTTGTTGATCGAAATTTGTATTCACGTTTGTTATGTGTATTAATTTTGTTAGTTGTTAGTTAGATTAAGGACATTGCCTCTAATGCCGTAGGCTTCAAGTTTCGTTAAGAGTGTCGCATAATGCACGTAGTCAAATGCCTGGGTCATATCACAAAATATGCTACATACAGGATTACGTTTATTTACATTATTAATGACATTGTACACAAAATCATATATGGCCATATTAATAGTCTTATGTGCATTGTATTGGAATTTATATATATTTATATCTATATTAATATCCTACAGTGCATTTATTCATTGCACGCGGGCGGAAAGAGATAGAGCTAGTGTTGTTTCATTTAATAAATTGTGAATGAGACAATGCAAAAATTCTCCAAAAGTTTTAATTTAGGCTTTTATAAAAGAAAATTAAATACACACGGTTTTTTCTTTACACACGTTTTCTCCATGACCTCTTGGTTGCCCCTTAAAAATAATTGTACTATTTAAGAAGAAAAAAAAACAAGATTTCCGCAAGCAGAGCTGAAATTAAAAAATAAAGAAAGTTGAAAAAATTAAATTATTTTTAATGTTTTTGAAACTACTTGTACTGTATTATATTATTTTTAAGCACTACTTACTTGTACTTAGCATAGGGCGTGGTGTTTTACAACTTACACTACCACATTATCAAGTCCAAACTTAGCCATAAAAGTTGGATAGCGCTCTTTCCAATGATACTAAAACAAAAGATGTGCTCGAAAAAATGTCCTCTAAAGGGTCTAAACTAGCAAAACACATGTAGTTCCATTCCACGGGTCCCTTATGAGCGGTATAGCGAATGCGAAATCTAACGCGGGTCAAGGTTGGGTACCCGGAAAATGAGCTCCATTCAACACCAATGTATTCCCACTAGTGCGGTGGTAGGATATGAACAGAATTCGACTGGATGACAAAACCCCATTTTTTTAAAATTACGAACAGTTAACTGAGTCTGCACTTGGTCTTCATCTCACCTGGTGTTAGTGATGATAATACCAAAGATGGAAGCGCACTACACCCGGAATCCTCTACTACCGTGAATCTAGCAATCTTCTCTCTAACTGCCGCAACACAACAAATGCTACAATTGGATACAATGTTTACTAGAAAAAAATTAACCAGTCTCAGGAAGCTCGAATGGGATCCCATCAATCCCATTCGAGCTTTTTGAGACTGGTTGATTTTTTTCTAAAAACATTTTATCTTATAGCTATATAGCATTGTGAATGCAAAATTTCAATAATAAAATGCTACAATTGTTTAAATGCTAAAGCGACATTTTAGATTAAATAATATAAATAAATAAAAAGTATTTATTTGTTCAAAATTACAAGTTTTACAACTAACTTAAAAACTAACAATATGGAACAAAAAGGTAATGTGGCTCAGCATCAAACAGCTGAAACGACAGCTGTAGCTAATATTCTGCCACAACCTAGCGTGTTTTTTTATACTTTTCTAAGAAACAACAACAGTTAAGTTTTATGAAAATAATTTTTATGAAATATTATATATATTATTTTTATGAAATATTATTATATATATAATATTAATAAAATTAACTGTGTCGCATAGCGGTGAAAGAATACTACCACCCCCCTCTTCATTGGGGTGTCGTAAAATGCGACTAACGGACTAAAGACTGTACATACATCCTCAACTGCTTAAAGCGGCGATGGGCTCTTTGGTGAAAAGTGGACTATGGCCTAGGACTGCTTTTGCGGTCCTCACTGCCTAGTCTCTGACTAACCCTTCGGGGATAATAGTCGTGATTATATGTATGTATTATACCTATAGTACCTATGTACATTTTAGAATTTATCTAAAAGGTGGTAGTTAGTGAGGCGGATTTAACTAACCTTACCACCAACTAAACCAAGTATTAACTCCTCACTGCGAATCGAACCCGTGACCTCTGGGTCTTAGACTGTTGGTCTTAACCACTAGACCACAGAGGGGGTTATCCTAAATACATATTTCTACAGCTAAACAGTACAGTTTTTTCACATTGCTGCTTATCGGTTTGAGGGGTAACATCCAGTATAATTACAAGGCACAAAGACATAAGATAATTATGAACCTTCAGGTTCAGCACACCGGTCTCAGACCCCTTCGATTCCCAGCATGTACATTGTCATGTTTGTAGAATCAAGAAGAATCAAGAATCAAGATAATTTTAAGTGTATAAAATCAAAGATGGTAAAGTCCATAAATTTTCAAAATTTTACTTTAAATGGCAACACAATCTGTTCCGTGTCTATTTTTACCCAGAAAAATATTAATTTGCCAATTCTGGCAAACTCCACTGTTATTTCACATTGAAAATTGACTTTCCAAACAACATATAATCACGACTATTATCCCCGAAGAGTAAGTCAGACACTAGGCAATAAGGACAGCAAAAGCAGTTTTTTACCATAGTCCACTTTTCACCAAATAGCGACTGCACACGTGCTTAGCGTGACAGGTGGTGAGTCCATCGCCTCACTATGCTGTTGGATGTATTTGCAGTCTGTAGTCCGTTAGTCGCCTTTTACGACACCTAAAGGAAGAGAGGGGGTGGTAGTATTCTTTCACCGCTACGCGACCCGGCTATCAACCCAAGTAACACATAAGCAAGATAACAGTACACACTTAGAACTTTTAAAAGTTCAAAGATGAATATGGTTTGTGTAAGAGCTTTGGGAATAGCCATATACTGAATAAGGTTGAGTGCGGACCCTTAAAACACTTAACGCTTAATAAATTCTGTATTTCTGTCCTTTCCTTCTTTACGCTTAATAACCAATCTCCGTAAGATTATTAGACAGACGTTATTAAGCATTACGCATTTCAGGTGGCTAAGCAAGATAACAGTACACACTTAGAACTTTTAACAGTACAAAGATGAATATGGTTTGTGTAAGAGCTTTGGAAATAGCCATATACTGAATAAGGTTGAGTACGGACCCTTAAAATACTTAACGCTTAATAAATTCTGTATTTCTGTCCTTTCCTTCTTTACGCTTAATAACCAATCTCCGTAAGATTATTAGACAGACGTTATTAAGCATTACGCATTCCAGGTGGCTTAAATCTGAAAAACAGTGCCTTCGGCAGCATTTATCTGATTAACAATAATCTATACTGCTATTATTAAAACAGTACTAAGCTTGTAGCGTTTGAAACAGCTAATTGCTGAATAAAGTATCACCTTCTGAATAATATTGTTTACATAATTCTGGTATTCAGCTCGATACTGAATAATTGTTTTTACTTTATCTTTAAACTGTTTATGATTCTATGTTTTACTAATTATTCAGCTGCTGAATAAACAATATTATTTGTGTTTTTAATAAGCTTATTTCAGTACAATAAAGAGTTTCAACTAACTTATTCAAATTAAAGACCACATTTGTATTGATATAGCGCCCATAGCTTAATACCAGCAATTAGAATATTATTGTACGTATTTATTTTATGCGTTGTTTAAATCATGGATCAAAAGTCGTGGCAAAAGCGTAAAGAACCGGTCATATCTAAAGAAAATTGTTAAAAGAATATTTAAATATCAGCAGTAGTAATTGTCCAAGTGTCATCAGCAGTAATGATCATGACAGGATTTGTGAAAATAGTTTAAACAAAACTGAACCCGGTCCCAATCAGCAAGCGTGTTTTCCCTTTAATGATAAGGATTCCGTCCTCAAAAAAAATATAACAGATTTTGGGATTGGAAAACCGAAAGATCTAAAAATCAGCAATTTTTTTTAAACATAATTGATACTATTAATATAATAGTCTTTTTCACGAAAAAAAATAACAAAGATGCTGTGATTTTAAATGTAAGTAATCAATTTAGTGAAAGCCTGATGGGAAAGTTACACATTATAAAAGGTTTTTGTTCGTTCGATTAGAGAACGCTAAAAATGTGAGTAACTAATACAGAAATGTGGTCAACTATATAAATGTTATTCTTATGTAAGTGTAAAGAGACTACTCTTTTTCAAGTTATAGTTTAGTAACAAAACATGTGTGCACTTTTATTCAGCATTATAAAACAAAACATCGATCGCCATTGAGATCTTTGTAATTAATTCTTACAAGGAATTTACGAGATCACCAAAATGCTTATTAATCTTACAACTACAACATTTCCAACTCAAGTCAGGTTATTTTGTTGGATAAAATGGCTAGAACTAGATAATTCATTACAAGTACTTTTGTCAGACCTAGTATGTATGTATGCAAATACTATTTACAACTAATTATCTTGATTATTAGCGAGGCGCGTCATAAAAATGAAAACAAAACACGTACTATTCACGACAAAATTACTTGCGCACTAATAATTAACATGTAGCAGACCGCTAACTTGTAAATTAAAATTTACTTACCGAATAACTTAAAGTTCACGTCATGTCAAATAAAGGTATCGAGGTATTAAGGTATCGACATTATTATTGAACCCAATTTATTTCTTCTTTTCCCAATTTCTATAATTATTGCTTGCATAAATGTCAACAATAAATTAAATGCTTAATAAATTCTGAATACTCTAACCAATTCGACGTAGCTGAATAACTGAGTTGTAAAAGCTTTATAAAAATGTGTGCAGTTATTCAAAAGTTATTAAGCCAATTGAAACATTATTAAGCTCCTACTCAATTGTTACTCAGATGTTATTCAGCGTTAAGCATTCAAAATTGGGGCCCTTTTTGCTTGAATAACAGCTGAATAGACGGTACTCAGGCGTTATTCAGCTTAGTATTCAGCTTATGCTCTTGATGAGTGCTCTTAATCAATCTTTATTCAGCACGTCTGTGTTACTTGGGAACTCTCCTACCCACATTAAACTTTAGATTATTGCCTCTACATTTGTACCTGTGTGTCTTTGTACTGTTCTTATTGAAAAAAATATCTCTAACAGCTGCATAGTAGTGTTTTATTATAAGAAAACTTTAACCCATCTCTCCCTTTTTTGGTGTCGTAAAAGGCAACAAACGGACTAAGGAGTGCACATAACATTCAACAGCAAAGAGCAACGCTGAGCACAATATGTGAAGTTGTTATTTGGTGAAAGTGGACTATGGCAGAGGACAGATTTTGCAGTCCTCATTGTATAGTCTCTGACGAACCCTTAGGGGATAATGGTCGTAAGTTTGTGTATGTACAATGTCTCTACACCGACATACAAGGTAACACCGCATTTCTAAACAGCCCACGCATTCAATAAAACTTCGTTGGCGTTGCGACGCTACTGCGAGCGAAGGAAGCGATGTGCGCTTCACTTTCAATTCGCCGCATAAGACATTTTACGTGCATCCTATCCCCACGTGACACTGTTTGCATAAACTTAGGAAGTGTAGGCGTTGCACAAACGTAGACACTTTCTGACGCAAGGGACACCATTTTACAGAAAAAGCGATTTGCACTGCTATCGCGTTTTTATATAAAGGTGTTCAGTGTCGGCAACACAAAGTTTTTTTTTAAAATGTGAAATGGAGAAGCAGGCGAGCAGGCAGATCACCTGACTGAAAGTTATGACCGCCACTCATGGACACTTACTTGCAAAACCAGTGAAGACGCAGATGCATTGCTAGCTTAAGAAAGTAGAAGAAGGAAGGAAGAAAGGAAGATCTTTGAGGAAGGAGTAAGAATTGTGGGGGCGAGGGGGAAGGGAGATATGGACCTCCGGTATTGCTAATCACCTGACGAAACAAAACCGCAACGTATGCTATTGTTTCACGCCTGTATTTCGTGTGAGGGCGAGCCGGCCTAATTCGTGCTGCTCAGTGTGTCACTCATTTAGCACCACCTAGGTCACGTCTAGAGTCTTAAGGGTAAACCTACGTACGCTAGGACTTTAATCCCCAAAGTGTCGATGTTTACGCAACGCCTTAGTAGTCGTAAGTATACAGGACTAGCGGCCGCTCGCGGTTTTACCCGCGTGGTTCCCGTTCCCGTAGGAATATCGGGATAAAAAGTATCCTTTGTGTAAATTCAGGTTTTAAACTATCTGTACGCCGAATTTCATCCAAATCCATTCAGTAGTTTTTACGTGAAAGAGTAACAAACATCCATCCATACTTACAATCTTTTGCGTTTATAATATTAGTAGGATAAATCGGAGAAATGATGTTCATCGATGCCTGAATGTATGTTTTCCGTGTATTAATAGAGAAGTATTTTTGTTAATTAGGTACTAAAGGTTTGGATTTTATAGACCACCATTTATGATGATAACAAACAACTAAGGCCTACTTATCTCGCCTTACGAAACTCAGAGAAGCAGTTTAAAGCAATATAGTATGTTTCATACTTTTTATATGTATAAAACATTTAATAGGTACAAGCGCATTTAATCTAAGGTTTGTGAACAGGTCGCGTAACGGTGAA
The DNA here is from genome assembly GCA_963921215.1 of Scoparia ambigualis. Classification (NCBI taxonomy): domain Eukaryota; kingdom Metazoa; phylum Arthropoda; class Insecta; order Lepidoptera; family Crambidae; genus Scoparia; species Scoparia ambigualis. Next base: position 27,404,283 of record OY992516.1, read on the forward strand.
AGAATACTACCACCCCCTCTCTTCCCTTGGGTGTCCTAAAAGGCGACTAACGGACTAAAGACTGCACATACATCCAATAGCATAGAGCGGCGATGGCCTCGTCACCTGTCACGTTGAGCACATGTCGCTATTTGGTGAAAAGTGGACTATGGCAGTGGACTGCTTTTGCGATCCTCATTGCCTAGTCTTTGACTAACCCTTCGGGGATAATAGTCGTGATTATGTATGTAGTGAACAGGATAGTGTAAAAAAAATCAGCGATATATACGTTACACTATATAGGCCCTTCCGAACACGCACTTTGTTCCACTCATCTGCGGAGTCGACTCGCACCTTGTTTTAGTGTGGCTTTGACATTCGCGTGTGCGGAGCGGCGAAAATAATTCTTTATTTCTTTTTAAAGTGTACACCTAGACGTTTACTACAATTCAATTGTCAAGTAAGTGAAATTAATTGTTTTTCAAGTCATTATTATGTAGTTATATCGTATTATTAGAATAGAAAAGATATTTTTTCAATTATTGTTATTGACAATCTATTTGAGACGCCATCTTGATACACACTACGTTGTCTTTGACCGATCTGGCGCTGCGGCGCTGCGATGTGTGTCTGTAGATTAGACGACATTTAAATGTTTAAGCGCTGCAGCGGCTGCAGCGAACTTTAGGTCTCTCATTCCAGAATTTGAACAAATGGTTTGTATGAACGTTCTTGTCTATACTTCTAGGTCAATGAAAAAAATGCATACGTTTAGTTACATGAATATGCAGAAACTCACTAACCATGATTGGGCCAGCGTGGTGCTAATGGTCCAATCTCCCATCTCCCCATTATCTCTATCAATAGTAGAACGTTTATAGACTAATCATGAAATAGACAGTAAAACGTAAAGAACCAACTTGTCAACTTAACTTCGCAGTAATAAGCCTTATCAAAAGTACACCTGTTGAAAACAAACGTTGCTCAACAATAAAAGGCTTAACAGCGTTTACTCGTTCGAAATGTTTCTACTCGAACCGAACAAATTCAATTTATAAGCCATTGAAAATAGGAAATTGGTCAAAGTGATACAAATTTGTCGTCACGAATTGTTTTGACAATTGCGCTTTAGCCATTCGGATTAGAGCGGCTTTTGAGTTGCGAGCTTTGTTTTAAACAATTATTATTGTTTGTCATTATGTTGTCATTGTAATTAATATACGTATATAGTCGCCAACAGTCTTGGTGAGGGTGACTACCGTTTTCAAAATATCGTTTGCTTGAGATGTGTAGAATAACGCACGAAATTAATAACCTTATTTGTATGAAGCTCATTTCAAATTACTAACTTTTGTTGGTTAAACAACAGTCAGACTAGGTTATTGACACCGGCTGTAAAAGGGAATCCATAGCTTATTAGAAAGATGTCTATAAGCCGAAGATTAAATAGTTTTAAATGAGATCGAAACCATTTATGTACCGTATTGGACAGAATATATATATTACGCAGTACCATAAAAAAAATTGGTTGCCTGTAAAGTCGGTATACGGGCGAAAGTTTTACGTGACAACGACTTTGAGTGGTAAAATAATTTTAATGTGAATATTCATTCGTATAGTAGGAAGAAGGATGAAATAATAGTAACAATTTAAAACATTTATTTATACAAAGAATTATATTTAAAACATTAATTTATACAAAGAATCTCGCACTGAATTTCATATTAACAAAATCTTAGGCGGGCTAACCATGCCCGAGTGGAAGGGACGCGTGCCTCTCACTCGCTGTTATTGTGAGCGCATAACGTGAGCGGAGCGTAACGCAGTTTCTTGAAGTGTCACCCGGCAAACCAATTTATAAGACGTTGTCACGTCAAAAACTTTAACGAACCATAATGCACATGAAAGTAAATACTTAAAACGGCATTTGACACCTGACTACCTCATTAAAAAAATGTAAATCAAAAGAATCAGTTTCATAACAGTAAGTTATTTATGATTTTAGGTTTTAATTGAGGAGTTGCAGAACAAAACCGGCTAACTGCACATCGACCACAAACCGTTGATTGATCATGAAAATCTTGTGGTACGCAAAAAGCTAAATCCCTTTAAAATTCGCTTTTCAAATGACGTCTATCCGTAAACGGATAAATCCAATAGGAAAATGATACAAAAATATTTGTACCATTTTGCCGCAACAAAATTGACTAAATCCTTTGAATAAATATACTTACTTAAAATATTTTTGCGGAACAAAATCGGATAAATACATGTTATTGAGATCTTTCTTTGTAAAAATGTGATTTGACCGTTATTTGCTATTCATTGACGACTTTTTATTTTTGTAGCAACTTTCAACTTGGGATCAAATGGGGACGAATCCAACTAGTCGCGGAATAAAACCGGATAAATCTAACCTCACGGATCGAAACCGGACATCTAGTTTGTTTAAAGTACTCTGTTATCGATTATATGGTTTATATGGTACGCTTTTTCAAAATTTAAGATATATTAATAACCCCCCATTACAGATATATAACCATTTCCAAAGCTGAAAGAATGTGCATATAAATAAGGTATATTAACATTTTGCGTTCTACTGTTAAATTTACAAAAATGGATTTAACTGTTTTTGTTCTACTACTCCTCAATTTAATGTTTAATTTTTGAAGTACACAAAAATATCCCTTTAACTTATCCCCCCTTTCCGTCTTCAATTTAACGACGTCTTTCCGAAAAACGTCCGGTGAATCATCAGCGTATCTGAAGTTAAACCGGCAATTACATGCCAGCGATTCGCTGCCTTTTTACATCCACCTATGAGATAATTGAAACCGTTTCTGTCAAGCTTGGAGGTAATTCCTCCAAATGGCCAGATTTATGCGAACTCTGCAGCCGGTGTGAGGGTTGGCAACGTGCGCAAATACGAAACATTAAACATTTATTTTAAAAAATGTTCCATTTTGTTAAATGTAGTAAGTTTGAGCTAGAGTCGAGCTGTGTGGTTTTGACTCATTTTTAAAATAATATGTACTACCACCGTGTCACAGCGGCTATAGAATACTACCTACCACCCCTCTCTATCCTTGGGTGTCGTAAAAAGCGACTAACGACTTAAGACTGCACATACATACAACAGCATAGAGCGGCAATGCTCACCACCTGTCACGCTGAGCACATGCGCCATCGCTATTTGTTGAAAAGTGGACTATGCCATAGTCCACTTAGAGGACCCCCTACTTTTGCGGTCCTCATTGGCTATAATCTCTGACTAACCCTTCGGGGATAATAGTCGTGATTATATATGTATATACTACAACCAACCCATTCTTCTTTTGGGTGACGTAAAAGGCGACTAAGTAGTAAAGAGAGAACCGGTATTAAAATTTTTCGAAATGTCTTTCCGGATTGCGGGATTCGGGTGTTTACACAAACACAGTATTGGGCGATAGTTTGCAAAATTATAATAATCATTATAAGCCTATAGATATCCCACTGCTGGGCCTTCCCACACGGACAACAGCCCGAAAGATATCGGGCCGTAACCCACCACGCTGGCCCAATGCGGGTTGGTCGATTTTAACGACTGCCATCTTGCGACAACAACCGTTCTCAACTGCTTCACGTGTCTTTTAAAAGCACGGATCACCTCGAGATGTTTTTAATTTACCACCCACTCAGTGAGCTGATACTGCAAACTTTGTTTAAATGGCCATCGCACTCTACACAATCACACTCAGAAAGTCACCAATGAGGAAGTTCTGCGACGGGTCGGCCAGAAACGTAAGCTTTTGCAGAGCCTCAAGCAAAGGAAAGTTGCGTTTTTGGGCCATGTGCTGAGACGCGACAGATACGAGTTCTTGCAACTGATAATGATGGGAAAGGTTGCAGGAAAAAGGAGACCTGGCCGCAGAAGAAAGTCTTGGTTGCAAAACATACGGGAGTGGACGGGAGTAGGGAATGCCGCTGAACTCTTTCGCCTTGCCAGAAACAAGTTAAAATATGCAGAACTGACTGACTACATTTATTTAAAACCTGACCTATTAAGACAATTAAATTATGATTCCATGACTTTACATTACACAAAACAACTCTCAACAACGATTCTAATCTTTCTCAGCGAAAATAAATTTTGTGAAACAACATTTCTGCTGTCCATATTCAAAACAATTCGCTGCACAGACGCAATTACTTTTAACTGCGGTACATTTAAGCAGACGTTAAATACTAAGTGTGCAACCCTATTAGGACCGTTCTATTTAGTGCTAGTGGCGGCGAAAAAAAAACCACTCCAACAACTTTATTCGGAATTCTATTCATTAACTGAAATGAAAAACTGCTTTCAGTGTACGATCACTTTTAAGCTTATATAAACTAAAAGGAATCGTTAGAAAAATGTTCCAAATGTTTGTGTTGGTTAGTTTCTCTAGTTTAGTGCCTTCGGAGACATTGGTGCAATTTCTATACTTGTGCAATTTCTATATTTGTACAAATGCATTGGAAGTACAAGTTATTACAATTTTTAATGAGTCATTTTCCATATTTGTTCGAATTATAAATGTTTCGCTAACGAATACAAAAACAGGATAAAATGTTTACTAGAAAAAAAAAACATCCAGTCTCAGGAAAGCTCGAACGGGATTCGAACCCGTGACCTTTGGATTGCCGGTCCACTGCTCTATCCGCTAAGCTACCGAGACCCCAGAAGACTCGTTGAATTTTTTCCAGTAGTTGATACGCTGCAAGCCAGCGGTATTACGTCACTGTGAAGTCTACCCTCACCTTCGAAAGAAATACTATTGTAAGTATTTAACAATCGATAAAGACGTAATTGCTTATAAATATCTTTATTAGTGAAATTTTGCATTCACAATGCTATATAGATTTAGGATAAAATGTTTACTAGAAAAAAACAACCAGTCTCAGGAAAGCTCGAACGGGATTCGAACCCGTGACCTTTGGATTGCCGGTCCACTGCTCTATGCAAAATTTCAATAATAAAGAATACAAAAACAGTTTTTATGGCAAAAAATTAGAACTTTTAATGACAACATGCTATTATTTCAGCATAACATAAACATGCGGCTTATTAAGTTGGGTCATTATAAGTTAAAACCTTCTAACTAAAAGGAAACATCCTTAGGCTTATGTCTAAAAAGAAACTTAGCAGAAAACATTATTTTTGGGTGTCCTTCGGATCGCAAAAAATTTTTAGTTCTAATTTTATACCGCCGAACTGTTGACCGTGATAGTTTAGAAATTCAAGACAATCGCTACGATGCGCTTCGGGATTGCCTTGAATTTTGAGGTTGTTTTTTTTATTAGAAAACAGAAATACTAGCTGGCCTACTCCTGTAGGTCACGTGATAGGTTAGACATTGAAGACAATCGCGAAGCGCAGCGTAGCATGCTGCATGATTGCTTGTTTTAACTTTGTGCGAATTACAATTTAGTAATTGTAAATAGTAGGGATTATGAATGGTTCCGCCTAATGTCGCATTTGGGAAGTTTAAATACGGCGATAAAGAGTTAGGTGACGTAAAAAACACATTTAGAAAAAGTAAAATTGTGCGAAAAAAAATAAGACTTATGGTTTGTATGCCATTGACAATTAGGAGTACATAAAATTCGGCGATCCAACGTAGACCCATTATTTTCATTTTCATGTTACTTAGATTTTCTAGAATGTTATTATTTAGTAAGAATTATATTCTACTAGTGGCTGTTCGCGACTGTGTCTGCGTGAACGACTATCCCGTGACATTTTCAAAAACATTGTAACTTACAAACATTTTACTGACAATATGAAAATAAATTAGAAATGCCGCAATACTTGTAAAGACTAATAATTGGTGTGGGCGTATTTATTATATTTTATCATCCTCATTACGATCTTTATTGAAGTATGGAAAAAAAAACTTGCGGTCCCATTATGCAGCTGCTTTTAACTGAACTGAGGATAGGTAGCTACAATTTTAGTTAGTACTTACATACAAAGGTATTCGACCGAGGAGATTCGACAGAGAACCAATAACCGACATAGCTCATGCCATTAGCAAGCAAAAGTGGCAAGCGTGGAGACCGCGAATGGGCAAACGCAGTGTGGACGCCCCCGACGGAGCGACGATCCGCGCAGGGCGGCTGGCAGCAGCTGGATGCGGAGAGCCGAAGACCGGGCCCAGTGGCGCGCCTTAGGAGAGGCCAATGTCCAGCAGTGGACTGCGATGGCCTGATGATGATGATTCATACGTATTATCACGACTATTATCCTCGAAGGGTTAGTCAGAGACAAGGCAATGAAGACCGCAAAAGCAGTCCTCTACCACAACCCACTTTTTGTTAGTCGCCTTTTGAGACACCCAAGGGAGGAGACGGAGTTTTAGTATTCTAACACCGCTACGCGACACGGTTGCTTTAGTTAGTTTTAAATAAAAAAGAACTAAAAAGTTACTAAAGAATTCAGCCCGGCTTTTTTCCACCCGTCACAGTTTAGGGCTGTAACTTGCCAGTCCTTATGACTCGTCCAGCTCGTCCTGCCGTCTACTTCTTGGCCTGCCGCGACGTAACGTTGCATGATCTCCACGCAATGGTGAGTTTAGTCCACAGCTCGTCTGACATGTGGCAGGCATGTCCAGCCCAGTTCTACTTCAAGCTGGCAGATTTATGACCAACTTCAGCGATTCGGATTACTTATTTAGTATTTATTATATTATTCACAAGTCAAGGCAACCCTTAGCCTTCGTTTTGCGCGACAAACGCGGAAAACCGTCGCCTAAGTGGATACACTAAGCCCCACACATTCGTACCGGAACACATTTTACGAGAGAGAGAATTTAAGAATTGCGACGTCTCAAATTAGCTTAATGCACCACTCAAACGTGAAAACCTTGTTCAATCTGCTAGGAAGACACTTTTTATATTTTTGAAGCACATAATGTAAAAGAGGAGTAAAGATATTAAGTCAAATAGCCTATACACCACAGAGCAGAAAACCTCATTCTTCTGTTCTGTGCTATATAGCAGAGCAACTGTTACTGTAGTTTTGATGTTTATATGCTTATGATAATGATGAAATGTATACCTAGAGCAGGTATACAGGCAGTAAGCCTGTAACAAATCCAGATTTATTTTCGTTTCGTTATAAAAAAGTTTCCAGATAGAATTATGGACGTTGCAAAGTTTGTTTCTAGGTATTATAATAAGCTCAATAAAGTTATTTAACTTGATCTTCTCTTTACGAAAAATAAATTGAATTAGGTAAGAATTCTGATAAAACAGACTATGAAATAAAATGCAAAGTTGCCGTTTCGGGCGGCCTACACATAGTGAATTGTGGCTGCAGTAGAGCAACTTCACCTGTAATAATTGAGCATGTGACGATAATTCGATAGGTACAAGTTGTAAAGTTTTTTTTTTCTTGGTTGATGTTTAGTTCATCTGAAGCAGTATAAATCAATCTCGTTTCGAGCTAGGGAAAGAAATATTTACAGGTAATTAAAATTTAAATATTCTCTATTCTCCTTTTTCTCTTATTTCCTCTTATTCTCCTGAAACGAGATTCACTAAACATAGTGATTCAAATTAATAGGTAGATCACTTAAATAATTTCCTTCAGGAACCAAAACTCAAAATGAGTCATAAGTAAAAATTATATTAAAGAACTTTAGTAATGTCATTGGACTTTAGCGTAAGTAAAATTTTTAACACTGAAAAAAGACGACAACCTCAGGCGGGAATCGAACCACACACCTTCCGCATTCCGGGCGACTGCCTTAACCACTTGGCTACAGAGGTCTGGTTTTCACCCGTCGAAATTTGTCAGTGCTTGATGCTTATGTTTTTTTAGTAAACATTGCTTCATCAAATGTTAAAAGGTTTTCACCTCTGAGATCCGAAAGAAATATTTTTACAAATATTTGAACATTCGGTTAAGGTGAAGCTGCGTTTAAAGATTAATGTTTTTATATATTTTAGCGTTTTATTAACGCTTAAATATACTTAGGTAAAATTTTTAATACTGACAAAAGACGACAACCTCAGGCGGGAATCGAACCACGCACCTTCCACATTCCGGGTAGTTGCCTTAACCACTTGGCTACCAAGGTCTGGTTTTCACCCGTCGAAATTTGTCAGTGCTTGATGCTTATGTTTTTTTAAGTCAACATTGCTTCATCAAATTTTAGAAGTTTTCACCTCTGAGATCCGAAAGAAATATCAATTTGTCATCAAGCACTGACAAATTTCGACGGTTGAAAACCAGACCTCGGTAGCCAAGTGGTTAAGGCAGCCGCCCGGAATGCGGAAGGTGCGTGGTTCGATTCCCGCCAGAGGTTGTCGTCTTTTTTCAGTGTTAAAAATTTTACCTAAGTATATTTAAATTAAAACGCTAAAATATATAAAAACATTAATTTAGCCTAAGTGTTAAAAAAATGACTTTGCAACATTTTTGTTTCTTATTAGTTGTCACTCATTATCATAATAGCCAATAATACACCTAATTGCTCATTAATATTCGGCAATAAACCATTTAAGATAAAAATAAACACAAACGCATCGTGTACCCTTCAAAATTTTTCTGCTTCTTATCGCACCTGTCAAAACCACTCATTATTGTAGAATTGTTCTAAACGCAATTTCATAAGCTGTCATAACAGGTAAATGACGCACATTGTACTTGTACACTTACTTCATTATCAAGATAGGTTTTTTTGTGTTACAATTTGAAAGAAAGAAAAGAAATGCCTTCTCCGATTTTCTTACAGATTCTTTTCAGTTGTCCAGTCTTGCGAATCGATGGCGTATGACTCTCTTAAGAACTCAATTGTTACCAAAAAGGAATACAACATTTTAAATTTTACTTTGATTTACAGACTTATAAGTCTTAAGACTTCTTTAAAGGAGGTGGCAGAGTACCTTAGTGTATCGAAAAGTTTAATCATCATCAGCCGAAAGACGTCTACGGTTGGAAAAAGGCATTCCTAAAGTATCTTCACCATGACCAGTCTTGTGCTACTCGCATCCAGCGGCTACGCGCAACCTATACCAGATCGTCTGTAGTGCGATTCTTTAAGTTAAAGCTTTGGTAGCAGCAGACTCTGTCTCTTTCATATTCATAGAATTGGAAAAAATCACGGCCATGCGCGCAGCGTCTATGTGTAATCGCATAGCTGTACACCTTGTTGGATGCCTGTCTACACTGCGTCGTCCAGTGCGCGGTGGTTTTTCAAGAACCGTTCTACCTCAACAGCGGTAGGTTCACGAGCGATATGCTCTGCCCATTGACACTCGAGAGACTCTTCGGGCTATGTGGGTTACCTTAGTTTTTCCATAAATCTAATTATTTCTGATTCAAACCTGCAGAAAAGCCTCGGACATTCTTCATAGAAATCAATGAGCCAAACGTCACATACACTGTGTCCTAGTAAAACCAAAGCGGCGTCAGACTGATTTTGTATTCTGCTGTTTCTACTGGCGTAGTGATATTTCATGTTTCGCTTTGTGAAGAATTTTCGGCCATTTTGTAAGGCGTCTCTCCACCATTTTCCTTGTTTGTGACGCGCCTGAAGCGGAAGAAAGTCAAACTAAGTTTGATTCAACACGCTCTCTGAGCATTTCGTCAAATGTCAATGCCTACGAAATTTCACACAAAGAAACAATAGGTAGGCAGGTAGGTTGTTGTTCTTAGGACCGGTATCATGCACTCACACTGTAGTTAGAGGATAAACCCAGGGGATTTATGTTCCAATGCCACATAATTGCGAAAATCGCTAACCTTGTAAGATAACAATTTGACTGATGAATGAATTGGCAGATTGCAGAACTTCTCTTTAGTTATATTGTTTTTAACCTCTCAGTCTTGGCAACGAAATGTCTAAAAATTTTGACAGCAGGTGCGATTTGGCGGGAATTTAAATATGCGGAAATTAATAAAAAATATATTAAAAAAAATCGAACGTAGTTCAAGTTAAATTTTGCGTTCACAATGCATAAAATAGTTTTATATTATATTTTTAAGGTTTTTTAGTTTTAGGTTCATTGTTATTATATTTTTTAGTCATATTGTTGAAAATGTACGTATATGTACGTAATGTGTATGTAATGTAAGTGGAGCCATGCATAAAATGTACCACATAACCGAAATAATCGACCTTGTTCATACTAAAGTAGTGTCTAAGGGTATCAAACACGGTACAAAGTCAAGTGGAGAGCGCGGCCAGCGCGGCTATAATGGCCGCTTGGGGTCTGACGGAATAGCGACTTTTTTAGGTGCGGCCAAATATGGCCGCTTGGGGCTTGAGGGGTAAGGTGTATGCGAGCGCTACACATTTGAGTGAAACATTTTTTACTGATCTAACTTGCGTTTATTACATTTTAGGGTTTTGTGGGTCCTTTACAGGGTCCGTGGTCACAGGAAGACTCAGACTCCTTTTAATTTCTCTTTAGTTAAATGTAGTTTTGTGTTGTTTTAAATTCTGAATAAAGTTATTTATATATTGTGATTAAGCTTCTCATGAGGTAAGTTAACTTAAATCAAAAAGGCAGGCAAGCAAAGAGTAACTGCCACATGTATAGACGTTAATTAACGGTAATGGTAACTCCTTGGCTTAGGAAAAAGACTCCTAGAATATGCCTTTCCGAAACTAGAAGACATCAGGCTCGGTAATCTATTCAGATCAGTAGGTATAGATAGATTAAGATAGAAGAGTGAAATGATGGGGTTGCTTAAAAGATCCCAATAGGTAAAAGAGCTATTATGAGGGAAAAACCTCGGCCCTACTTAAATGAGATGAGGTAGTGTAGTTTAATGTTTTTTTTATATATTTAAGCATTTAATTAACGCTTAAATATACTTAAGTAAAATTTTAAACACTGAAAAAAGACGACAACCTCAGGCGGGAATCGAACCACGCACCTTCCGCATTCCGGGCGGCTGCCTTAACCACTTTTTTTTTTTTTTTTTTTTTTCCTAACTGCTAGCGACTTTCTCCCACAGGATGGGAGGCTTGTTTTCTAATATCTCTTTCATACTTTTCTATCTTTTATTCCTCTCGCACTTTCTTTCATAATTATCTTTGTCATACTTCTCTTTTATACTATACGGCTGGGTGTTGCCGTCTATTTATTATTTATTTGGACATTTCCGTCTATCTATCTATCTAGCTATGTATCTTTATTTATTTATATATTTTAATAACTATTACAATCCCTTCTTTTACTATGCGGCTGGGTTTGCCGTCTACTATTTTGTGTTTACTAGGTCATCATGTGCCATTCCTTTTCCTGTCTAGCTACTTATACATATTCTACAGTTTAACTACCACAGACTGCCAGCAGGGGGTAAATAATGTTCACTACTCCTGAAAATCATTCTTAAGACTAGTGGCTTTTTATTTACATCATTTTTCTTACTTACTAAAATACTACTAACATTTATTTTTCCCTTATTTCTATTCTATTTGTTTGGACTCTAATTACATACTATTTATGTTAATCTAATTTTTTCTGCGTGAGCGGACTTACTGCGCATTCCACAGGAATGGGTAGAAGTCCCTCTGCCTTATGCTACTTATACATTTATTATTTACTTATTGTGTACTTCGCCCATACAATGTTGCATACTAATGGGTTATATTACGTTTTATTATGTCTATAAACTTATTTCCTATTATATATAGTCTTAATATTTAATGCCTGAGTAGACTTATTACGCATTCCCCAGGAGTGCGCATAAGTCCCTCCGCCTTAGTTACATTTATGTATTCATTGTTTACTATTTGTTGCGTTTACAGACACTTTCAACAATTTTTGTGCAGTATTTTAAAAATCTGTCCCTAGTATCCTTCGCGGCCAGAAGGTCCGGGAAGTTCTTTGGGACTATGCGGGTGCCCAATTCCGCCTCGACATTGTACCTCTCACGAGTGTGTATAGGGCACTCGGAGAGGATGTGTACTAGTGTTTCGTCGGTGTGAGGGTCACAGGCGCACGACGGGCTGTCCTTACACTTGAACCTGTGTAAGTATGCGGAAAACCCGCCGTGTCCTGTGAGTACCTGTGTGGTGTATTTGGTGTGCGTGAGTTTTCGTGTTACTCTGTATGTCTGCCTTAACCACTTGGCTACTAAGGTCTGGTTTTCAACCGTCGAAATTTGTCAGTGCTTGATGCTTATGTTATATGTATGTTTTTTTAGTCAAATGGTTAAAGCAGCCGCCCGAAATGCGGAAGGTGCATGATTCGATTCTCGCATGAGGTTGTCGTCTTTATTCAATGTTTAAAATTTTACCTAAGATAGGGTAGTGTTCATGACTACTGGGTCGGTAGTACTAAATGAATAAGCTATCATAAATTTATATTATTATGCTTTTATACAATTACCAACTCTCATGCATATAATCACGACTATTATCCCCGAAGGGTTAGTTAGTGCCTAGGCAATGAGGACCGCAAAAGCAGTCCTATGCCATAGTCCACTTTTCAGGAAATAGCGACAGCACATGTGCTCAGCGTGAAAGGTGGTGAGCCCATCGTCGCTCTATGCCGTTGGATGTATGTGCAGTCTTTAGTCCGTTAGTCGCCTTTTACGACACCCAAGGGAAGAGAGGGGGTGGTAGTATTCTTTCACCGCTACACGACACGGTTACCAATTACCAAATCTCACTTATCTTAGTTAACGTCTTTTAGTGCGGTAATGAGTCTAAGAACAGCGGTATTGCCCATGAATCACCCAGTCGATTACGTGTCGTATTTTAACCCTGCAATGCGCGCATCCGTAAGTCGGGTCAGTGTAACACGAACATTGTTTTCCTAACTCTTTTTATCAGTTTCATGCATAGTCACGATTTACCCAATGGAGTGGAAAGACAATGTTTTTCTACTTTATTAGAACTAAAGAAGAAGTATTACATTATGTCGCGAAGAAGAAGAATGTTGAAGAATCATAATGAATACACATAAACACACCTACACTGAACACGAAAATAAGTCAAGAATCGATTTATTGTTGAGGTTTTAAAAAAAAATTATGTTGACTTTACAATTTGAATATTCAAACTTTGATTGACTAGGTAGGGGTACTTCGTTTAAATAATGTTATAGTCTCTTTCTGCAGCAACCGCAACGAATATAAATTATTCATAATTTTAAATCTGTGTTTTTTTACTAATTTTTATATTACGCATTTATAGGATGTCAAAAAGGACTTACCAGTAAAATCCTAAAAATAATCCTGCGTAATGACAATATATAAAACAGGTACCTACTCAACATTCCCCGTTGGAATGCAGCCATCTTACCACTCGGCCACTGGCACCGTTCCCAAACGTATGGAGTTGGGCCGTTACAGCATGTACCGGAAGACATTACATTAGAAACATTGTGCGACAACCGCTTTTAGTGGCTGTACTTGCTGGCTTACAGGCTTGTTTGTTTTTGGAGGCAGCAAAGAATAGCTTTGTACTGTGTGTGATATTAAAGAGACGTACTAATCATTGATACAAATGTAATTGCCTTTATTTTACTTTAAAACACATAAAATATTTAAAACCGATTTATGACAATCAACACGGACAACAAAAGGTATTGATTGTCTCAAAATTATTTGTAACATGCTACCGTCATAATTGTTATAGATATTGTTTAAATAACTTTAACGCAAAATTTTGTTGCGAATAAATTACCTACTAATTTAAAAGTGCTAGAAAAAATTCCACGAACCTAATTTGAGACCGCACCCTTCTGGCAATCAGCTTGCTACCGCCACCTGTTTTTAATACGGGTACGTTTTATTCATATAAGAATGAGCTAGTACTTCTTGATCTTTTGGTTTTGCGGACTAATATACACGTAGGAAGTATATGTATTTATATATCTTTACACGTTCTAATAGTATACTATACATTGAGCAATTTCTGGGCATTTTATAAAATAAAATTCAAACTTCCAAATTAGTATTCCTTTATCTACTTTTATTACTAAATTTTAAAGTGTTTTTTTAAAGATAAATCGATGTTAAACGGCAGTTAGAAACAAAACGAAATCACTAAGTAACCCCTATGATCGGCCATTTTAAATCTTCCCAAACAACCCTTCGCTATTCGTTCGGACACACATTACTGGCAGTGTTTCCTGGTACACATGCGCTCAACACGATTTAGGGTTTGTAGTGAACAACCCCGGCGCAGGGTATTTTACATCCAGCCAGTTAAGTGTCCATGGTGAGTTACGGGTTAATATACTTACTGCGGCAGGCAGCTGATAGTTATTGCGCGCGAAAGATTCTTATTGAATCTCTTTTGTGAAAACATTAAAAGATTTAGAGATTTTTTATAGTTTTGACCTCATCTATGGTTTAGTGGTTAAGAAGATCAGAAAAAGATTCATTTGACCTATTACACAACATTACAATAACAACAAAGAGATACATATGAATTTTATTAGGACAAGTATGTAGGGGAGACCGAGGAAGGTTGTGACAAATTTTACTTAAAATAACATATCTCAATAAATAAACATAGCATGATTATGAACTCTACGCCATAAGATAGCTCAATCCTTACTCTTTTGAAAACAGTCATCAAAGTCAATGAGAGTCATACGGGGTCTGGGAAAATCTACGAAACCTGAAACTACTCCCTCTGTCACAACTCTCCTAACACCGAGGTAAGTTGTGACAGGTACCAAGGTAAATTGTGACAGCTGTGTATCTAGACTATATTTGATATATAAAAATATTTTTATATGTCTTATAAACAAAACACACCTTTTTTGCATAAAGTACTGTAATACCATTTATATTATATGTTTTTGCTAATGTAAACGCAACAATTCTTGTTTCTTTTGCTGTCAGCCCATAATTGGATGCTGCACATGTCAACAAATACTTAATCGCATAATATATTTTCATCCTCTTCTGTAAACAACGTTGGATTGGTGTAACCCATAGGTAGATGGAGATCGTTAGATCAGTTACATTATCTTGAAAAGCCTGTTTCTTCTTAATATATAACCTATGTAAAGACATGTAGTTCAGCTTGTAAGAGGATGCGGCATTTCGAAGACTTTGACTTCCTAATGTAACTTCTTTAAAGGCCAGTTCATAAATGTCGACACTAGCGATGCCTCTATCAGTCTTTCGTGTATAAATATAAGGCATTCTGAAACAAAAAATGGCAATTCAGCGTACAACACCATACCACATGCCCAAATAAGTTCCTGACAAAAATGACATTTTTAAGATACTTTTTATGTTAGTTAAGTAGTAAGAGTTGACTAAAACAAACAAACGTACATTAAACAGAGGCAAAACATAGCAAAAAGCATGTACAATAAGGTAACCAGAAAATAAACTTAAAAAGGAGAGTTGTGACAGCGTGTCACAACTCTCCTAGGTGGCAAAAATCACGACCTGGGCCAACAATAATTCGTAATTTTGAAACAACATGCAAACACAATAAGACAATGCCACGCTTTAAAATTTCAAAAGCCACACAATTTAAGAAAAAATAGCATAACCACGTTAACGTAATATGTCACGATATAAATACAATCAAAATTTTGATAAAAAACTTACTTTGCGGTATTTTTTTATGCAGGCGTCGTACTCACGTAACCGCTTGCCATACGCTTTTGGCGCGTTCTGCGTCAAGTAGCGCGTTTCTTTAGAAACAATCGTGCGTTGTTGCCAGATCGCTAACGGTCATAGGTTTCGAGAAATCGTCTTTGTCACAACTCTCCTCTGTCACAACTCTCCTCGGTCTCCTATACTATGGTGACAGTACTTTACAGAAACGTATTACATGTCTTCTAAATTTCTTACCTACTGTTTTAAGAAATGAATTACCCAAAAACAAGTTTAAAGCATTGTTGAGCGACTTCTTGCACGCCGCAATCTAGCTTAGCGATAGCAAGGCTGAATCACGAGGTGTAGGAATTAATTTGATTGTTACAACTCTGACAATACCTAGTTTGTACTTACGTATACTTATGTATAGCATAATTGAGACTCCCGATCCCGCAGATAAACCGTCTAGTATGGTTTTGTGGGACAATGTTATATGTTGTTGTACGTGTCATGATATTATTCAATAAATAAATAAATAATGCCTTCGTGGTCGAGTGGTTACTACGCCAGTTCTGACATCGCTATTTCTGAGGGGTTCAATTCCCGGCCAGGTCAATTTAGTTTTATGAATTGATTTCGGATCTGGGTGTTTTCTATGTTTATCTAGGAATGATTATCCACTAGTTTAAATAGAAGCTTAATTTGGGCTAAATGATTAGTTTAAGTTTAAAAAAATTAAAGCAATTTTCTCTACACTTGGCTACATCGGAATTTGACTGTTCTCAATAGTTTTCCCTTTTACTTTGCAGCGACATAAAATTGTCTTCGCTACGGGATCCAATCTTTACATATTGTATCGCTTGTACGCTTTCACGCGGCGATTCTAGTCTAGTCTAGTCTAGAAATCTTAGTCGTGAACGCTTGCGGCGATGTTCTTTGTTAAGGTAAACTGGTATTTTAGATAAAGTCTCATGGGAGATTAGCGACAGAAAATCAGATAAAATGAACTGTCACTAAGTAAAAATGTAAAAAGGCATTTGTACTCGAAACGTATACATTAGTTTTCGTATATTAAAGAGGTCGGTCGCGCCATCGTCACATTTTTGTAACAATTGCAAAAGTCAAGTTACTTTATGTGAGACAATTACTAAATACACAATAAGGTGACTAAAAATACAAATTAACAAAAATTGTGAGTATGGCTTGTTAAATTGCAGGCATCATAATTTGATACGTATTATGTACGGTCGGGGTCACCGTCGCTTTACAACTTTGCAGAAATTTTCGTATGAAGCGTGCCGCACGCCCGGGTACGTGCCCGTCCAAATAGGCGACGCGGTGCGCAAGGGATTTTGGCCTTTAGGCAGTTGTCCACCAATGGCGAGTAAACGACTAACTATCAGCTATTTTC
The DNA here is from genome assembly GCA_963921215.1 of Scoparia ambigualis. NCBI lineage: Eukaryota > Metazoa > Arthropoda > Insecta > Lepidoptera > Crambidae > Scoparia > Scoparia ambigualis. The sequence continues at coordinate 27,421,229 of OY992516.1, forward strand.
TAACTCAAGAAACGTACAATAGATATACATTCTGTGTAAACAAAAGAGATGCATTTATAAATAGTTGATCGCTGACTGTTCACACTGCCCGCGATGACTCGCTTCACTAGTTCGTCGCTGAGTGACAGGACTTGACAGGATGAGTAACAGGACTTGACAGGAGCTATCAAAGATAATTCTCGCTTAGCGATACTAACTCACGCCAAGAGACCAACCAGCGGCAGCGGCGCTTAGCCCAGTGACAAAACTATCGAAACTACACACTATAACTACACACTACGATTTTATAATGAATTTATTATCTTATTTAGATAAAAACGATAAATACAACTGCAAAATTACTACAAAATGCGATGCTCCGGCCGTCCGAATTCAACTTATGCTCACAGAATGGAGATTTGTAATATTATGCACAAATTTATTATCCTATTTCTATAGAAACGATAAATACAACTGCAAAATTAATACAAAATGCAAAAATGGGCATTTTACGCAAAAATCACATTCCAGATGTAATAGGTCTATTAAGGTTAAAGTTTCCTGGGACACGGAATAAGTGCTTAGAAATAAATATTTTTCTCAAAGACAACGCAACGTTAAAAATAATCAGACGTGCTTTCGGTTCCCACTTGAGGTAGACATTTTTTTTTCAACGTTTTGTTATCTTCGAGTTTACTTGAACGCTATTAATTAACGCAATCAATCAAATATCAAGAATTTTTTATTTTTTTAAATGCATGTAAAAACCAATTGCCACGAATGTGTATATCACTTCAGAACTGGAACAGCTGCACCTATTTCGCAAATTCTTTTTTAATACAGTTGCTCAAAAAGTGGCGTATTGCAGGGACGTCTAGCGTTCGGGATGTGGGCTATTACATACTCGAGCTTTTTCTTTACCTTTTCCGAACTCGTGCGTTCTCTTTCCCAACTGTCAAAATAATGTCTAAACATTATTCATGTAATGAGCAAGCAGCATGCAAGCAAGCAAGCAGCATGCAAGCCAGAATGCAGCATGCAAGCAGGCATGCAGGATGCAGGCAGTCATGCAGCATGCAGGCAGGCAAAAAGAAAAAACCAACCACGAAGTTTTTACAAAAAAAATTCATAGAAGTTTTTATGATTCATGCAAATATTGCTAAAAAGGAGCTACTAATTTGTTTCAATATCAGATTTAATTCAATGAGTTAGTAGGTTTCATTTCATTTCATCTCATTAAGTTTCATTTTCATTTCACATCAATAAAATAATTCTACTGAATTCTTGGCTGTATGGGCACAGTTCCCTTTGCCTACTCAGAATGGGTGAAGAAAAAATGATTAGTCAGTTGAGTTTATTGTGTTTTTATTATTTTATTAAATTGCTTCATTTTTTCGCAACTGTATTAAAAATAGTTGTTCAGTACACGTGCGGAACCGTCATTGCAACTTGTTCCGACTGTGAACCCTCACCTTTGGCTGCGCCTCGGCTCGAGTAGACATTTGTCTGAACTCTTTGCAATGACAGACTTTCCGCACTCGTAATGAAAAAACTATTTTATTGTGTTTATAATTCTCAGGACTAGGTTTGCATGAAAGAAAATTTTTGGTAAATCATTCGAAATACGGGGAGTTCACGCTGGTCTGTGAGGCGGACAAACATGCGGGCGGGCCACTAGTTTAAAATACTACATACATTATATAAATACATAAAATCATGACTATTATCCCCGAAGGGTTAGTCAGAGACTAGGCAGTGAGGACAGCAAAAGCAGTCCTCGACCAAAGTCAACTTTTCATCAAATAGCGACTACACATGCGCTTAGTGGCAGATAGTGAGCCCATCGCCGCTCTATGCTGTTGGAGGTACGAGGAGTCTTTTGTCCATTAGTCGCCTTAAACGACACCCAATCGAAGAGAGGGTAGTATTCTTTCACCGCTACACACTGTTAAAAATATAAACTTTACGGTTTTTGTCATATATAAATACATAGGTAAACGAGATAACAAGAAGAGTACACAAAATACAAGATAACAATCCACAAATAAATCCAAACACCCAACCTCGTGTTAAAACCTTATCTCTCCATGGATAGTACGGGAATTCATACAAAATGCAAGTGCAGTACAATTCCACAGAAAAAGGTTTTCCACTGGGATAAATGGACCGCAAGAACAAAACAAATGCATGCCACTGCACTGCCCCCTTTCTGGTGGAAAATAGTGCAGAAAACTTTTACACGGGACAAAATACTTTAGGAAGTTATACAGTGCCACAAGCGACACAGTCTCTCAATCGGTTCGGGAACCGTAAGTTTTGCAGTATAATAGTGACGCCGCCTAATCTGCCGTAATGTTTTTTACAACAGAAATACTAGCTGCCCTACTCCTGTAGGTCATGTGATAGGTAAACATTTAAGACAATCGCGAAGCGCAGCGTAGCGATTGTCTTGAATTTCGAGGTTATTTTTTTTTATTATAATATAAGGTCTGAACATTATGGCAAATAAAAAATATGTTACGGTTCCCGAAACGATTAAGATACAATGCCGCTTGTAGCACTCTAAACATTTTGTACTATGATGCCGTGATTACGGCATCGTAACCGATCGTACTATGTTGCCGCTTGTGGCACTCTATACACTGCCCTACACTTTGTACTAGGATGCCGTCATTACGGCATCGTAACCGATCGTACTATGTTGCCGCTTGTGGCACTCTATACACTGCCCTACACTTTGTATTACTAGGATGCCGTAATTACGGCATCGTAACCGATCGTAATAGAATGTCGCTTATGGCACTCTATCCACAGCCAATATTTTATTAGAAAGTGGCGGCCCGCCCGCGATTACGTCCGCGTGAACACTCTGTGTATACGTGCTCCGTGATCACCGCGTATCACGTGATGAATTTCCAAAAAAACTTTTATACCAACTTTGTCTTGACAATTACAAGCAGCAATAAAAGAATTATTAATTAGCGAACAGACATTCGTGGCTTATGATTTTTGTTTATATAAGGTGCTATTAAATCAATGGCGTATATTTAATGTACATGTAGTTTTCGCCAAAATAAAAATATTTTCCCCAATAAACAGTAATATTTTGTCATTGGTTTAGATTTTAATTTTTCAAACGAAATAATTTATTATTAATTGGCAAAAACTGCATCATACTTTTAGATGCCTCGGTGAAATCAGTCACACATGCGACTGCATTGTGGAAGTCGTCGCAGTCGTCAGTGTGAGTGCAATGGCTACCACAATGCAGTCGCATATGTGAGTGAAAGCATCTACAGTATGATGCAGTTTTTGCCCATTAAATAATAAATTATTTTGTTTGAAAAATATAAATATAAACCAATGACAAAACACTACTGTTTATTATAGAAAATATATTTATTTTGGCGTAAACTACCTGTACTTTAAATATACGCCATTGATTTAATTACACCTTATATATTCCTTTTAATATACGCCATTCATTTAATACCACCCTATAATTTTTTTTGAAATTAATTTTTAATAAATTTCTTTTAATTCACTTTGAAATTTGATCTATGGTATGGTATAATGTTATTGTAGAAATCATTTTAACGCAAATTTTTTTGCGTTATTATTACCTACTAATTGAAAAAAATTCCACGAGTAGGACTCGAACCCGCACCCTCCTAGCAATCCGGGCCAGGTGCTCTTTCCAGTTGAGCTACCGTGGAACTTATCCAGCCTGACGAAATTAATCAACACCATCTATATTTTTTAAACTTTGAAGTCAAAGGCACAGGCCGTGGTCAAAGGCGCCCATTCAATGTCAACAAGCTACGTTATCAACATCCGATCTTAACATTTTTACAAACATTGAAGATCAGTTAATACGAATGAATGGCATTCAAGTTTTGTGACGCAATAAAGCAATAACTCGCCAGAGGGAGGACGTTTAGGATAGTTTGAAGGCCATCATGACCACGGAACCTGTCCTATAAATGCAAGTAGATCCGTATAAAGTGCTGCATTGAAGGAAAGAAGGAAAGAACCCTAATACGTGTTCCCACCGTCAAGCAGCATCATTCACATTGCTGCGTTTCAGTTTGAAGGGTACCTACTAGATCCAGTGAAAATGCAGAGCATAGAGGCATAAGCACTGAAGTTTTAAGGTCTACAGCGCGCGCGTGGTACCTTCGCATGCACAGTGTATTATGAACTCTCAAAATCGGACGCCTAAATCAAGTATCCGGTAATTTTCCCAAATGGGTTTGTGACAACCCTAATACCGGATAATATGAAAATAGCTGTTACACCTACAATACTAGGAACTATCTTGTACCGATTTTTAGGTAAATACCTGGGACTATAATCTATATGTCGTTTCAATACCTTGAGCTACTACAGCGTTATTATTGAGAAAAAAAATATGACAAAACGGAAATTCAAATATCTTTAGTTCTAACCACACTATTATTTTAAGAATACCTTCAATCGATTTGTTAGATCTTTTTCACAAAAGCATATTTTTATAGTAGCAAATTTTCATATCGGTTTTTTCCATAATAGAATTTTTTTTATTCGCGAATTTTAATGTAGTAATTATTCATATGGCATTTTTTCATAATCGTGTTTTTTTTTATTTGCGAAATTTAATGTAGCGATTTTTCATAAAGCAATATTTTATGGTCGCGTTTATTTTAATCGCTTAAATTACCAGTAGCTTTTTTTTTATTATCTGCAAATATTTTCAGTAGCATTTTTTCTCAATCTTGGTTTTTTACGTTGATTCTTTTATTAGAAAACTTTCATACAATCAAAAAATGGGGAATATTATTTAAACTTGCATTGAATCTTAATTACAATTTGATTTTATACATTTTTATAAAAGAATCAACGTAAAAAAAAAACTGTAAACTTGTCAGAAAAAAACAGGAATTCACATAACTGGCTCTTCCCTTTACTACTCGTAAACTCCATAATTTATGGTCAGTTCATCCACTTATCACATGTCAATTAAAATATTTAACAAAATACCTACCGAAATAAAAAATGTTTAAAAAAAAAGCATTCTATACAATTAAAAAAAAATATTTAACAGAGAATTCTTTTTATGATTTAACAGAGTTTTTCATAGTTAATTATAGTATTCGTTATTAAGTAAAGATTTCAAATATAAAGTAATCATTAAGTTAAAATGTAGTTAACAATTAATTTCATTGTTGCAACGCCCTTGCAGAGCCATGTTTGAGACTAATATTTTGTGTACGATCTATGTACAACATGAGGCAACAAATATCTATGACTACACAATAGATGATGGTTATTTCTTCAATAATAATGTTGATGGCGCTCTTCAAGGCCCGTCCCTTGGAGAGCGCGATCTAAATTAATATTAACCACCGCGCCCCAGTGTTACGCGCGTCCATGGGTTGCGTTGACTCCTTCTATAATATTTAAGTTATGGTTATATGAATTAATTTTGTAATAGTAATATTTGATAAACTAACCCTAGTAGGTAGAGAGAGATTGTTACAAACATAATTATGGGCTCCGTGCGAAAAAAAAAATTTGAATTAAATTGGATAAGCAGAGCCAGAGAAAAAAGGCAAGAGGCCTTTTTTACTACTTTTTCCTACTTTCTTGCTTATTCTTCTCAGTCGAAGGCTCCCTCCCAAAATTCGAACTGGTAGTACATTTAGTAGTATAGATTAAACTAAATGTTAGTAATCTGTTATTTTATTACTTTTCGAGTCAATTATGTGCCTGTGAAGGCTTATATTGAATAAACTACTTAACATTATACTTTTCACTTTTTTAGCCAGCATGATCAATCGTGTGCAAGCTCAGTATCGTAAAACAAGAACGGATCATTCCATTATCTCGTAGTTCGTATTAAATTCAACGGGGACGTAAACAACGAATCATAAAACCGTAATTGGAATTTTGATTGAATATTTTCAAATAAGAGATGTTCAATGCAATTTTTGTATAGTGAAAAGACGAAACAAACAAAATCACTTTATAAATTGATAGATTCTGTAAATGGCGAGTACATTTGTAGCGCTGGATTACTGTTAACTATTTTGATAGCCCTCTTTCTGACGTCATTTTTAAGCGAAGCTTCGTTAATACTTTATGTACTACGATTTGAATATCCGACAACACAACCGTATCGCGTAGCGGTGAAATAATACTACCACCCCTTCTCTTCCCTTGGGTGTCGTAAAGGGCGACTAACGGACTAAGGACTGCACAAACATCTTTTTATATTAACTTGGATAGATCGGATTTTGCTATATTTTATAAGATACATTAAAATTGTAACATTATAATAATAGGTAGTGTGCATTCGGGTTATGTGATGTGAAATTTAAGATTGTTTGTTTGTGATAAGGGTGAATTTCCCGGGACCAAAATTTGCGTGGCATCAATTTAATCAAAAACATAGTTAAAATGTTCTATCATTTTTTTCTGGTTTGGTGAAGTAGTAATCTATGTGTAGCACTAAATATTATATTTATCGGAAAAATTAATTAAACCTCGAAATCTTTCATTGCCGTGTTTGTTCACACGTCACCTTGATGTGTATTATACCTCATTAATAAAAATGTACTGGTTTTTTATATTAAAACCTAGTTTTATTTGATACGTGAATAGTTAAAGTATTGTTATTTATTCAAATACCTAAACAATACAACGAATGGTTAAAAAAATCATTTGTCCAGAACTACCTTTCATCGCCGTGTCCTAAACATGTTTAACCCTAGAACCCTACCCTTATTTGGAGTGGACTTTTCCTACTCAGGGTGCTAGAGCACCCATAAATACTTTCATTTCATTACTGTGCCTTGTAAAACAGTTTAGTTTCATTGCCGTGGCCAGGTGTTTCAATTCCGTGACTTATGTTTTCATATTGCCTTAAACGTTTGTTTCATTGGCGTGCACGCATGTTTCATCGCCGTGGCACGAAATTTTTAATCTTGTATATCGTTAGTTTTTAAGTTATCTGCCAGATATTTAACAAGAATACATACTTTATCAAAAACTTTAAACGCGATTTTTTTTTAAACTTAAAGATAAAAAATCCACGGTTATGAAGATTTTAATGGACCTGTTGAAATTCACCCATAAGTATGTATGTGTGAAAAAACTATGCTTGCCAGCAGTTAACTGTAAGTCTAAATGTTGTTTTCTCTGTAAGTGAATTATTTATAATTCTTAAGAGAAATAAAAAAAATTAACCGTAACATCTAACAGCATGAAACGGTGATGAGCTCATGCTGAGCACATGTGCAGTTGTTATTTGGGGAAAAGTGGACTATAGTAGAGGACTGCTTTTGCTGCTCTCATTGCCTAGTCTATGACTTACCTTTCGGGGATAATATCAAAACTGCTGAAACAACTCTGAAAATTCTTTAACAAATAATAGACAACCCTTTATCCTTAAAAACATGTTATCATTCTTTTGGTACTTTTCGATATAACAAATCATATTCAGAAAATCTGCACGAGATAGTAAGTCAAACATATTTTACATTTATTTATAAGCCGCATTATAAAGGGAAATATAATTGAATTCCAATGGTTCAGTAAAACCGACCAACCACAAAATAAACCGACCCGGGCCAGTGCAATAACGATGTGTTTTATAATGCCATTTCTCATTTTATTATTACTTTGCGGAAGCACGCATTGCAGAAGTTTGTATACGAATATTCGTTTTGGTTGTGACTATTAATTTCACATTAACCTTATTATTTCTTGATAATATAATATAACGTCGGTAGCACTCTTTATCAAAATACCTACTAATTTAGTAATACAATATTCGCTATAAAGGATTACCTTTATAGCTAGCTATTACAGCTATTGTCTTTACAGCTATTTAGCCTTTACAGCTATTGTCAAACACCCATTAGGGTGTTTGACAATAGCTGAATAATCCAGCAACTGGACCATCAATATATTAATTTGAAATTGCCAATATAAAATCATCTGTGCCATACATAGATCGAAAAGTATTTTGCAGTTTTGTACGGAACAACTGATTATTTTTGCTGCCATACATATTGTTGTAATTTACACTTAAAAATATTGTACATAAATCGATACCTCCCGCGTAAGTTGTTGTAACCCACAAAATTTCCAAAAGTGGTTTTTTACACTACGATGTCTAAATTTATTATTCTACAAGATCAAACAAAATAAGGTCAAAAACACTTAATTTACGAGCACTTGCAAGACGTAAATTGTTGTATTTATCAAAACCAAGCGGCGTAAAATATTGTATCGTCATTGGCAACAGTTCATGCGGGGAGAGGTGTGAGGAGATTCACACGCTCGCGCATCGTATCGGTTACATACAACAGATTACGCTGCGGTCTCAAGCACACGGACGTTCGTAGGAAGCGTGGCGCTTTCAGATTAAGAATTTACGAAATTAGCGTGTATTCAAACATAGCTCAATTGAATTAATATGAAACGTTACATGATACAAACTAGAGGTCGAAAACTATGTGATATGGTAAACAAGATAAACTTACAAAAAAATAATCCAACTGAAATTACCGAAAATCACAATGTTTCATTAAATCAAATAGATCATGACAGTTTTCGTGGTTCAGACTTCCTAAATATCTCAGGTATGTTTACATTTTTTTATATTCCTTGTCATATTTTACTAATTTATAGTGATGCCAACCTAAAATGTGACATAGATTACTTACAACAACTTACGTCGCTGTGGGTGTCATAAATCAATATTGTTTAATGACATACAACATTTTACGTTGTTGAAATGAAACAAAATTTATGGTAAGTAATACTTACAACATTTTACGTCGGTATTCATTAGTTAAAACTATATTGTGCTATGACATACCACAGTTTAAGTTGCTAAGTAAAAAAAAAATCTTTCGTAAGTAATACATACTACATTTTACGTCGAAATTTACTAATCCAAAAGGTGTTGTATTTTTTTTTTATAAAAAGAAGGAGGCAAACGAGCAGGCGGGTCACCTGATGGAGAGTAATCACCGCCGCCCATGGACACCCGCAAAACCAGAGGAATCGAAGACGCGTTGCCGGCCTTTAAGGAAGGAATAGGCTCGTTTCTTGAAGATCCCTCGTAACGGCCCGGAAGTACCGCCGCCGAGAGCTGGTTCCACAACACTGTAGTTCAAGGCAAGAAATTTTGTGAAAAACGCACAGTAGTAGACCGCCTTCCATCAAGGTGATGTGGATGGAATGACAGTCGATTGCGTGTAGTGCGGTGAAAGAAATCAGCGACAGGGATCAAGCCGAACAATTCCTCAGAACACTCCCCATGATATATGCGGTACAATATACAGAGAAACGCAACGTCTCTCTGAAGAGCCAGTGGATCGAGCCGACCTGAAATAACCACGTCATCGACAATTCGAGCAGCTCTGCGTTGAATGCGGTCAAATGGAAGGAGTTGGTACTGGGGTGCTCCAGTCCAAAGATGGGAGCAGTATTTCATGTGCGGCCTGACCTGTGCTTTGTACAGTTGTAAGCGGTGAGCCGGCGTGAAATACTGAACCGCTCTATTAAGCACACCCAGCTTTTTCGAAGCTAATTTAGCTTTACCTTCCAAATGACCCCGAAACTGAATGCCACTCGAAAGATCGAGGCCAAGGATTCAATAGTCGGGTGGTACCAAGGAGAGCTCTCTCAAAGTACAGAGGTACGACGAAGGGATGTTTTTTCGCGGTAAATGCGCAAACTTGTATTTTGAAAGGGTTAAAGTGGACTAGGTTACGTATGTCCCAATTCGAGACATAACTTAGCATGTTCTCGGTGTCAGTCACAAAGTTTATTCCGGCTCTCGATGACACTTTCTCGAGAAATATTAGCTCGTCCGGTGTAGAGCGTATCCCCAGTATTATCGTCTGCATAGCAATAAATGCTGTTGTTATGCAACATGTTATTGATATGCATTTAGAGGATATTACTTCAGACTGTTACTATTAGTTCATAGGGTGACAAAGGAAACTCGGACTCCGAATCAGAAAAATTAATTTATTATAGTTAGCGCGTGTTTACATAATACCGGTCGATATCGGACTGTCTTCCGTTACACCGCATACATATGTACATACATGTAGTTACAATATTCCCCCCCAAAAAAATTTTTTGGTACAAAATCATCAAATGTAGTCTAATAAAATTCAAAGTAATTAATCCATCACTATACATATAAGTTACAACATTTTTATTTACTCGAATACAGTTCTCACCAGTTTGCTGAATCTACGAAATACAAACACAAAGTAAATAACATATTAATTTAAAATTACAGTATGCACTGGCATTAGATTACTGTGTCATTCAATTGCGCAATAACAGGTATGCGTCGATAAAAATAGACATTAGATAAAACATTATTTATACATTTGGAAGCAAAATCAACTTTAACATTGTAAATTTAGAAAACGATATTCGCTTTTTACAAACTTACAGAATACATAAACCTACATTATTAATACAGATTACATTTTTATATACGTAATAAAACATAGAGAAAAAAAAAAAAAAATCTAACCGGCACTATACCTCTGATAACACTACTCGTTGCACTTGAGATTTAATCAAGAGATAATAAATTAACACTTAAAAAATTTATATCTTCGCGGGTGGCTTGTTGGGCGTCTCCCGCGGTTTGCGAAAACTTTCCCGGGCAGCGTGCGCCATGCCCAATGCTTGCTCTTGGACATTTCCAACTTGCTTCAATAACCACTTTTGTATTTTTGTTACTCCGAGACGACAGCCACAATAAATTATTATAGTCACGACGAGAATAATCACGATAGCCCAACCAACGTAGGATTGTATGGTGGCTATTCTAATTTGCTCTGTAACTTGTGCAATATTGTTTGTATTATTTACTTCTTCTTTGTTAAAATTGTTACCCATTTTTTTAATAATACGTATGTACTAGACACGAGGAAAAAATGTAATGAAAATATTCGATAAAATTCTTGATTAAATCTCATTGCATCTGACCTACTATTAGCTACAAATTAAAACGTACGGGCTTTTTTACTAATCGGCTGCTACGCGTAGTGCGGCTGAGCGGATTTGCATTATCCGCTCCTCCTAAGCTATTCTGTGTTTCACTATTATTGATTTTTTTATCATAAGTTTGTATAGGTGCCTTAGTATTATTAGTACAACTAGATTTAGGGAAATTCTCATTGGTGTATGCGGGTTTTAACCTATCTATAGATATATTTACGTTACCTCGAGGCAACTGAATTAAATAAAACTTATTATTTCTATCTATGACTTTAAAAGGTCCTTCGTACGGCGGTTGTAATGATTTTCGCACAAGATCACTTCGTACGAAAACATGACTGCAGTTACTTAGGTCGGAATGAACAAACACTGTGCGCGCATCCTTACCTGACGTAGGTTTCGGCTTTAACCCGCTAATTATCTTCCGTAAATGTTCGATATATTCGCTGTCATTTAAAATAGTTTGGACTTTTCCGTCAAAAAATTCTCCTGGTAACCGTAAAGATTGACCATACGTCATTTCAGCTGCGCTGACACCAGTATCCGCCCGCGGCACCGTTCGTAGTCCTAACAAAACTATAGGTAACTCTTCCACCCACGTTTTAGAATCAAGCCTGGCCATTAAAGCGGCTTTTAAGGATCTGTGCCACCTTTCCACCAACCCATTACTTTGGGGGTGGTAGGGCGTAGTACGGGTCTTATGTATGCCTAAATACCTCATTAACTGCTGAAAAATGTTGCTCTCGAATTGTCTACCCTGATCACTCGTGAGCTGAACAGGGCAGCCAAATCGCGAAACCCATCCTTCCAGTATGACCTTCGACACAGTTTCAGCCGAAATGTCCTTCACCGGGAACGCTTCTGGCCAACCTGTTTGCCGATCTATTATAGTAACTAGGTACCTATAGTCCTGTAAGGAAATCGGGAGAGGGCCGACCAAATCGCAATGAATATGAGAAAAACGATCTGCTCCCGGGAACTTGCCTAGCGACGACTTAACGTGTCTATGGACCTTAGCACGTTGGCATGATATACAATTTTTCGCCCACCTTCCCACATCTCGGTTCATATTATTCCAAAAGAATCTATCCTGTAAAAGCTTACGCGAGGAACGGATTCCCGGGTGACTGAGATTGTGAACGTATTCGAAAGCTCTCCGCCTAAACGCTTCCGGTAGGTAAGGCCTGGCTTTATCAGTGGACATCTCGCACCAAACCGGTAACTTAGAACCGGGCAACAATATTTTTTTTAAATTCCATTTATTACTCGAATCGTTTCGCAAGTTGGTCAAAGTCTCATCGCTTGCTTGCGCATCGCTTATAGCTGAGTAATCTAATTCCGTCGAGCAGCTCACGGCCTCGATACGTGATAACGCGTCCGCTACTACATTGTTGTCCCCAACAACGTGGATAATGTTCGTAGTGAACTCGCTAATGAAAAGTAATTGTCTAATGCGCCTTGGTAATTCACTATCACTACCGATTTTCGAAAAAGCGAAAGTTAAGGGTTTGTGGTCCGTGTAAATTACGAAGTTTTGACCCTCTATCATATTGCGAAAATACTTAACGGCAAGGTAGATTGCTAATAACTCCCTGTCGTAAGTGCTATATTTCTGCTGTGCAGGTGTCATTTTCCTGGAAAAGTATCCTAGTGGCATCCAAGCATTGTCACCACGCTGTTGCAAGACTGCGCCCACGCTCGTATTCGACCCGTCCGTCATAAGAGCGAACGGAATATCGGGTTTAGGGTACGATAACGTAACCGCTCGCTGTAAACTAATTTTGCATTGAATAAATGACTCGTTCGACTTTTCTGTCCAATTAATTTTAGTTTTATCTTTTTTCTTAGAAGACTGCAAAAACTTGTTAAATTCCATTTGATGTTCTACGGCGTTGGGTAAGTGTAATCTATAAAAATTAACCATACCCAAAAATCGTCGTAGTTGGTCAACAGTTTCGGGCCTAGGGAAACTAGAAATAGCATCGACTTTGTCCTTCAGAGGACGAATACCCTCAACCGAAACTTCAAACCCTAAAAAATCTACTTTACCTTGACCGAACGAGCATTTATTCAAGTTTATAGTCAAACCAAATTTGTTCAACCGCTCGAAAATTAAGTTTAAATGTTTTTTATGCGAAACCCTATCAGAACTTGCAATCAATAGGTCATCAATATAACAATAAACAAAATCTTACCCCTCTAAAACCGTGTGATTCATAAACCGCTGAAAAGTTTGCGCAGCGTTGCGCAAACCGAACGTCATACGCGGAAATTCGTACAAGCCGAAGGGTGTTATTATGGCAGTCTTCTCTACATCGTCAGGTGCGACCATTATAAAATGATACGCGCGATTAATATCTAACCGAGTGAATACACTTTTACCCTCTAATAAGTATGTAAAGTCGTGCAGTCTCGGTATCGGATACCTATCCGGCTTGGTGATAGCATTAAGCGCTCTATAATCGCCACATGGTCGCAACTGCCCGTCTTTCTTGGGCACAACGTGTAGAGGACTTGCCCAGGCACTTTTCGACGGTCTACAAATCCCTAACTGCTGCATAACCCTAAACTCTTCTTTAACTTTAGCGTATCGGTGAGGTGGGAGCGGTCTTGCTTTCGCGTGCACGGGCGCGCCACTAGTTTCAATATAGTGAAAAACAGAATGCTTAGGCGGTTCCTTAAAAGATACGGGTTTAGTGATATCAGGGTATTTAGCCAAAATGTCATAAAATGGATGACACTCGTCTATCGTATTAACTGATTGTTCCTTACTGCAAACAATAGAGGCCGACACATTTATCTTAGTTAAGTCGTCAATTAATCTGCATGCATAAACATCAACTAATAACTTATAATATGAAAGAAAATCTGCGCACAGGATGGGCTGCTGAACTTCCGCGATAATGAAAGTCCATTGAAAATCTCTCCTTAAGCCTAAATTTAAATTTAAAGTCTTAACACCGTATGTTTTAATTGGCGTACCGTTTGCCGCATATAAACTATAATCCGAGCACTGTTTATTGATAGATTTTATGTGCACTTTATTTCGCGACAAAACAGACACATTGGCACCGGTGTCAACTAAAAATCTTAAACCACTAAACTTATCTGTAACACACAAGCGATGACTGGCGATACCTATGCAGCTTTCCACCGCTACATGCTGCATGGCGCTTAGTTTTCCGGATGATGGGCCGTCGATCCTGAAGGGGGTGCGCCTTTCCAGGCACATGGCTGAATGCACCTGCGTGCGTTGTCCTTGAACCTAAAATGGTAAAAACACAACCAATTCTCACGCGGTGCGGCACGCTGCGGGGCGCCGCCGCCGCGCTGACTATGCGAACGGAAACGTGCTTGACTTTTCCCACGGGCTGGCGTCCTGGATCTTCTTTGGAATGACATCTTATCGAGCCGCTTGTTAATCTTCGCTATTTCCGCGATTATTGAGGCGTTGCCTGAAGAAGTTTCCACCTCGGTCACTGTGATCGGCCGAACTGACTCCATCACCTTATCCGCGACGGTCGCCAAGGTCTTGAGGTCCTTGGTATCCGTGACCACTAGGACAGCACGTACTGATGCAGGCAAATGATTTTGCCAAAGAATATTCAAGGTGTCGTTGTTGATCTTGTCCCTCGCTAGCTCTCTCATACGCCGGAGGAGTTGAGATGGCTTCTGGTCACCCAAATCCATTTCACCTAACAGTTTTTTTATTTGGCGTGACTCCGACTCCTCATAGATGGCCAGCAGGGTTAACTTGAGGGTCTCATACTTTCCTTGCTCAGGTGGCTTTTCCAGGAGATCTGTGATTTGCTGAATCACCTGTTTTCCTAACTTGGAGACCACCAGATGAAATTTGGCAACATCAGCTAATTTTTGGTTAAAGAGCACGGATTCTATTTGGATGAACCACGTGCGCGGCTGGTCCTCCCAAAAATCTGGAATGCGGGACGAGACAGTCACTTGACCCAACTCGGAGAATTGCGCAGTCCCTGTAGCCGACGAGTTTGTTGCTGACTCCATATCTTCACTTCTTTAAAAAAAATGTTTATACACCGGAACTTGAGACCGAATACAGAAATCTTCGACACGGCACTAAAAACGTTGGAAGGTCATCACTTTAGAGGATATTACTTCAGACTGTTACTATTAGTTCATAGGGTGACAAAGGAAACTCGGACTCCGAATCAGAAAAATTAATTTATTATAGTTAGCGCGTGTTTACATAATACCGGTCGATATCGGACTGTCTTCCGTTACACCGCATACATATGTACATACATGTAGTTACATGCAGAAGAAACAGAGTAGGAAATAACACCCCTACGGGACTCCAGCATTCACGGGCTTCATGTCAAAGCACGAACCGTCGACTACGACTCTGATGCTACGCCCAGAAAGAGAGCTGGCGATCCACGAACACATTTTCTCAGGAAGCCCGTGTATATGATGGAAGTTTAAAGAGAAGAGCCCTGTGCCATACCCTGTCAAAGGCTTTCGCTACGTCCAAGCTAACTGCCAGTGCCTCCCCTTTACTCATGACTGCCTCCGCCCATCGATGAGTAAGGTACACTAAAAGATCACCAGCCGAACGACCGCGACGAAAACCAAAGTAGCTGATTTTCTTCTAGGTATCTCAAAAGCTGTTGGTTTGTAATGTACTTCATTACTTTGGGGAGCAAAAGAGGTGATGGCTATTGGCCTGTAGTTGGACGGATCTGAGCGATCGCCTTTTTTGAGAATCAGGTTTACAAGGGCTGTCTTTCAAGAACTCTTACTTGTAAATGACCTTGTTTTTATGCAGATCTCATAGTAGAAAGTTAATTAAGTTTGTATTTCATATTACTTACTGACTTAATTATTATGTTGGTTCGTTACAGAGTTTAATTATTAATAAATTTCGGTGTTTTAGTTTTAAGATTAGGTGAGTCACTGTTATACTTAGAGACGTCAATTAGGTTTTAATGACAATTTATATCAGTCTTTCCTCTTTATATAGCACTATACGTAAGAAAGTGACAGCAAAGACTTAATTGTCATTAAAACTTAATTGACGTCTCTGAGTACGGCAGTTAAATACAATACAGTAAGAGCAATATTTTATTTTTATTAGTAGTAAGGCATGACGATTACATAATTTTTATTAAAAATAATTTTGAATTAACTGTGTTTTTATTTTTTTCTTAGATTATTTTTGTAATGAAAGATATTGTTTTTCTTTTTATAATTGTTATGTTTTGTAAGATCTATTTTACGTTTAATCTCACTTTTATTATTATTTCCATAGAAAAACGTATAAAAATTGTAAGGATCATGTTGCCAAACTATTAGCACATTTTGTTCGTACGAGAAATAAAAGTAATTTGTCCTATACAGCGCTTTGTCCTTTTTATTTTTTAGACTCAATCACGCCACACATACCACTTTATTTTTCAATCATAATCGACGTATACGGTTGTAAGTAGTACATACATTAAAATATAAATCTTATTTTCCTGTGTAATTTGTTGTAATTATCATATACAACAAATTTCAATACAAATACCCCATGTAAAATATTGTAACAACAAAATCTCAGAAATTACACATATTATCAAAATGATTCTATTACTAGAGTTGAAAGTTATATTAATTATATTTTAAACCAAGTTTCACAAAAATACGATAACAAAAATTTTTATTCCAATTTATATCTTTGAAACGCTCTACTGTAAAATTGCAGTTTAACAGATACAACAACTTACGTGGGAGGTATCGAAATCATCATCATCATTAGCCAAAGGATGTTCACTGCTGGACAAAGGCTTCCCCCAAGAATCTCCACCACGACCGGTCTTGTGCTGCTTGTATCCAGCGGCTACCTGCGACCCACACCAGATCGTCGGACCACCTTGTTGGATGCCTGCCCACACTGCGTGTTCCGGTGCGCGGTCGCCACTCGAGAACCGTTCGGCCCCAACGGCCATCGGTTCTACGGGCGATGTGCCCTGCCCATTGCCACTTGAGTTTGGCGACTCTTTGGGCTATGTCGGCTAGGTACTTTAGTTTTTCTACGAATCTCCTCATTTCTGATTCGAACACGTAGAGAAACTCCAAGCATAGCCCTCTCCATTGCTTTTTGCGTGCCTTTGAGCCTGCCTATTAGGCCCTTAATGAGCAACCACGTTTCGGTACCGTATGTCATCACTGGCAACACACACTGGTCGAAGACTTTCGTCTTGAGACACTGCGGTATTATGGATAAGAAGATATTTCGTAGCTTCCCAAACGCTGCCCAGCCGAGATGGTACTGGGTGTTTGATAATAGCCTAAATAATCCAGCAACTGGACCATCTATATTTCAATTTGAAATTTCGAATATAAAATCATCTGTTCCATACATAGGTCGAATAGTATTTTGCAGTTTTATAAAACTAAAACAATTACTATTCGACCATTCCATATAAGGCAACAGCTGATTATCTTTGCTTGTATACAATTAGTTGTTCTTTACACTTATAATATTTATTGTATATTGATACAAATTAATGACGATAAATTCTCATATATACCTAGTTAACTTTATGTCATTGGTAACAAAATATATTAACCACCATAAAAATAAAATATCCGAGTTTTGGCACAAAAGCCGTATATTTCAAAATATAAAACAATTAGACATGTATTTTTAATTATCATATTTTCATTCCCCATTTCTGCTTCTTCGACTGAAAAATCCAGCCGCAAGTGTAAAAAGGTAAGACCTGAACAAAAAGTGTCAGAACCTTAATGTTTTATAGGTCTCAAGTTTTACATTAGCGGTAACAAATGAAAGTAGCTTTTGCTGCTAGGATTTAAAGACTTAATTCGAACGAATCAACTCGTCGAGATGTCGGTGTCACCTTTTGGGGAGCACTCTGTACGATAGGTAGAAACCATGTTAACTTTGTCGCTTGATAATGGCAATTTGGACTCTTTACTCATCACGTTAAGGTCCACACAATGATATCCGTATATTTGTATGATGTGCTGAAGAAAATTGAGATTAGAAAGTTTGGGGACGTTTTTATATGGATGCGTACAAGCAATTTGTAGTTTCTTACGTTCAGGCCATAAGTCATTTTCTTCGCCTAACAAAAACCACAAATCGCTGTGACGTTGCGTTAAATAAACGAGAGTGGCCTGGATCTAAAAAGGATAGACTTTGAAATAGACGATGAAATCAAAAAACTCAAAGTGGTCACCAATATCACGTCTCTCTCAGTCGTCTTGCAGGAAGGATAAGGTAAATTATTTCTTCATTGAATATTATGTGCTTCCACATTCGACCTTGTCATCCATCAGGTGAGACGAGCTCTAAGGACTACTTCGTAGTAAAAAAATCCTCGAACCGAACGTGACCACGGACCAATCACATGTTCAAACATCCAAAACAAATCTTCGGTTATAGAAATAAAATTCCGACGGGCCGTTGAAAGTTCTGCGAATCGCATGGCAATCCCTTTTTTTCAATCAGCAGCGAACCGACCAAAATCCATTCCAGTTACACGAGAGGAGTTCAAAAAAGATTTTTATTCCGATTTCACTTGGTCGTGCGTAATTGTTCACGAAGAACTCAGTGGCGTAGCGGCTAAGAACTTCAGTTTGCGATCTTGTCAGTTGATCAACATTCGCATTTTGACCAATGAATGGTAACCAAAGCTTCGCGCGGAAATTTCGTTGTGAGCAGACGTATCGTAGTTGGTCACGTAATAATTCAATATTAATTTTTAACTATTCTGGAGCCCCGGGTTTCGCCCCTGCAGAGCTCAGGAATCCGCCACGCCGTTTCTGAAGACTACAACATTCACGAATATAGAATTCAAATAACGAAAAGTTGCTGCGCACCGTGGGTTCGATCTCCGGACCTTTCACGTGAGTAGCGAACCTTTACTCGCTCGGATACGGTGGCTTGACGCGGCGCGGCCGAAAGTATCGTTTGTATCGCCCGCCCGTCGTGAATCACCACCGCTACCACTGTACGCTGCGATTAACGAGCGACTTGTTGTTAATTTGACTGTTAGCGATGGCAAGCGAAACGATTGTATGTGCCGGCTGCATTGAAACTATCAGCTTCATGCAATATCTGGTATGCTGTAAATGTGCGTGCACTTATGACTTAAAGTTTGCTAATGTGTCGGAGGAGCGCTTCTTAAATACCCTGACGGGTAAAAAAAGAACCTTATGGAAATGCCAAGAGTGTGTGTGTAGGGAACCCAAGTGTGGCAATGTGAATACCCCGTTGGGGCAGCACACAGCTCAGCAGCGCGAGGTCCCATACCGCCGCGCACCCGAATGAGCCCCCTACAGATTGCGGATGACTCTTTGGTGTCTGAAGGTGCCAATCCGAGTGAGGCTTCTTTTATATTAACATCCAAACTTGGTCAAACGCCTATAGGAGGAGACTACGTAAACACCAAGTGTAGGCAACAGTTGTCAAGTCAGGATTACACAATTGTGAAAGAGATTTCCTGTATTGAAGATAGCATTTGTCTTGCTAACATAAGAGCAGTTATGCGTGAGGAGCTTCAGCATGCTATTGATGAACGCCTTACAGATCTAATTAGCAAAATAGTGGAAGAGCGTGTTGCTGTTGTTGCTGAATCGGCAGTAGCTGCTCGTCTAGCGTTAATTGAAAAGCAAATTGCGGGTCTGCAACATAGTCAAAATCTAGAGGCATGCGCTGGACCTAATCCAGTAGCTGTTAAGGTTCCAGATGTAAGCGGTGTCAAGATGCCAAGAAAGTCCACTTTAAACAGCCTGCGTACTTAAAACAGGTTTCATTGCATGGGAGCTCTGCTGGAACGTCTAGTTCGACCAAAGACCAACAGCTTGTATCCTTGCCTGAGCATGAACATCCTATGGATCCTATAGATTCGTCCAATGGTGGTTGGATTGAAAATAATAAAAAACGTCGATCACCTGTGGGAGTGATACGTGGCACTGCTGCCCCCGGAGTTTCGCAGCTTGAAGCATCCGGGCATAAGAAGTTCTTGCATTTATACTATGTCAAATTAGGCTCTACTGAAGATCAAGTACATAACCATCTGACATCTTTGTGCGGCTCTGATGCATGTACAACCGAAGCATTGAAGGCCCGCGGTCATTATGCATCATTCAAGCTCGGGGTCCCACCGAAGTCGGCTAACAAAATTTTGTCACCAGAAAACTGCCTGAAGGTATTTGCATAAAACCTTGGAGGCAGAAGTTTCGTTCAAGCACCCAGAATTTTCCCAAAAGTAGCCACAAGGAATAAGCATAGAGGATTTATACTATCAAAACGTTCGAGGTTTAAAAAGCAAAACTACAGCATTTTTTAATAATGTGTCCAGCTCTTGTCCATCTGACTTTATTGCCTTGACTGAAACGTTTTTAAACAGCTCAGTAAGTAACTCTGAACTTTTTCCTTCAGGTTTTGTGGTGGTCTGTAAAGACCTCAAGGGGGATGTTGGTTGGGGAGGGGTTCTCTTAGCAGTGCGAGACCACTATTTTTTACAATTGGTTAATGATATAGACGGCTTGAGCGATGACAAGGAGCTACTGTTTGCTATAGTTACCTGGAAACATGTTAAACTACTTATAGGAGTGGTTTATTTACGACCTAGTTCTACAGAAAGACAGTATCTTGATATCTTAGCTTGCCTTGAGAACGCTGTTTGTCAATATTCGTCTCTAGATATTGTTATTATTGGAGATTTTAATCTCAATTCTTGCAATATAAGTGTTAAAAATGAATTTGATTGTTTTATTGAATTTTGTAACTTGATTCAATGCAATGGGGTCAGTAATGGGCGTGGAGGTCTTTTGGATTTAGTGTTAACAAATATCAAAGATGATACAGTATGCGTAAGTGAAAGTTTTGAGCCGCTCGTGCCGATCGATGCTTACCATCCTGCGTTGGCAGTAGCTTTATCCAGGCCTTGTGGATCTTTTCCTAATCACCAACGACTATCTCAATTCGACATTAACGCCCTTGACAGGTTGGATATCCCTAGTTGGAATTTTAAAAAAGCTGATTTTTATGGTTTATATTCAGCGATTTCTAATGTAGATTGGACTGACGTATTCAATGAAGGTTGTGTAGATGTAGCTGTAGCTTTATTTTATTCTAAATTAAATTCAATTATTAGTGAATATGTTCCTTTAAACGATTAAACTTTAATATTATAGTTATCCTATTTGGTTTACTTCGGAAATCATTCGTTGTATTGAAACAAAATATTTTCATCTTAAACGCTATAAGGCAAATAGGTTCGAATGTAATCGTGAAATGTTTAAATACTATAGGACCAAGGTTAAAGATTTAATAGACGTTGCTTATAACCAGTATCTGCAATCTATTGAACGTGATATTCACCATAATCCTTCCAAATTCTGGGCCCATATCAAGAATAAGCGTAAGAGCACAATGCAACCACGTGAATACACATATAACGGTACAAGTGTAGCAGCTCAAGAAGCCGCTTTTGCTTTCGCGAACTATTTCAGTTCTGTATTTTTAAGCGATGTCCCTCAACTAGAAGTTCAAGCTGCTGAGTGTGCGACTCATTCTCATCCTTTAACTGCAACATGTGTAAAACTTGACCGAGTCACTGTTTCTGATATACGCAAAGCTGTTAAAAGACTCAAACCTTTTTCAGCCGTCGGTCCTGATGGCATACCAGGATTTTTAGTCAAAGACTGCCTTAGTGCAATAGAATCTCCCCTTCTATATATCTACAATTTGTGCTTGCAAAGTTGCGTATATTCCACTAAATGGAAAGTAACAAGTGTAACTCCGGTCCCTAAGAGTGGCTCTTCAGCAGACGTAACTTGTCAGAGGCCTATTGCCGTGCTATGTACCTTTGCAAAAGTTTTCGAAACCATCATTACTATAAGCATTACGAACCAAACTAGCCATCTTATTGATGACTCGCAACATGGATTTCGTAAGGCCCGCTCCACTATTACGAATCAGATTGTGTTTGTGGACTACGTCACGACTCAGATGGACATGGGCTACCAAGTTGACGCTGCCTATTTCGACCTAAGGAAAGCGTTCGACGTGGTTGATAACGATGTTCTTCTCACTAAGCTTTCTTGTCTTGGTTTCTCTCCCAGGCTCCTTAAATTTCTCGCGGACTATTTACGAAACCGTAGGCAATATGTCAAATTGGGCAGTTACGTTTCGGATGACTACTACACGAGGTCTGGTGTTAGTCAAGGGTCGATTTTGGGGCCTACTCTGTTCCAATAATGATTAACGATCTTCCGACCGTGCTAAGCACTGTTAAATGTTTAATGTTTGCTGATGACATGAAGTTATTTCACAGACAGTTTTGCAATGGGTGATGACGAACAATTTGAACTTTAATGTCTCAAAATGTAAAACGGTCACCTATTCTAGGTCTCCGACACCTATTACTTATGAGTATACTTTGGATAAAAATGTCTTAGGGAAAGTTGACACAATTCGAGATCTTGGTGTTATAATGGACAGTTAGCTTAGCTTCCGAGAGCATATCGAGACCATTTGTAAGAAAGCAAACAAGATCCTTGTGTTTATTTGTAGGTCCGCTGCTCAGTTTTGTAATTTGGGCGTCGCTGTTATGCTTTATAATGCATACGTTCGCAGTGTGGTGGAATTTGGTGCAATTATCTGGGATCCTAGAACCAAGAAGTATACTCTCATGGTTGAAAGAGTACAGAGAAAGTTTGCCAGGTACCTTTATAAAAGATCCTTTGGTTACTA
Organism: Scoparia ambigualis; assembly: GCA_963921215.1. Classification (NCBI taxonomy): domain Eukaryota; kingdom Metazoa; phylum Arthropoda; class Insecta; order Lepidoptera; family Crambidae; genus Scoparia; species Scoparia ambigualis. The sequence goes on from OY992516.1 coordinate 27,443,976, forward strand.
CCCCTTCCTTTTCCCGTCATTATTTGTAACAGGCATGGTAGGCCTTGTAACTTTAGAAGTCAGGCGTAAACTCTTGCTAGCAATGCATTATTGTTTTTTGCTGCGAAATAAGGTGGACAGCCCCACAGTGCTAAATTCTATTGGCTACTACGTTCCGCAGAATTATGTGCATGTTGGTCTACGTCGTCAGCACGACCTGTTAGCACTACCTTTTGCTTTGCGCACGCGGCATGCTCGTAATGCGCCCACTCCTAGGGCTATAGCTCTTATTAACCGTTTCTTGCAATGTGTCCAAGACGCCGACATCCATGCTGACCCTATTAGTTGCATTTATTGGAAATTGTTTTTTTGTATAGGTAAATTGCCCAATGTGAATGTTTTGGTTTAGCTGTAAGTTCACATTGTATGCTGAATAAATAAATAAATAAATAAATAAATAAATAAATAAACCAAGTTAAAAAAAAATGGTGAGCTCCTCCATGCTTTAGAAGGTACGTAAAGCTGTTTGGCCCCGGTTGCTGTGGTAGGATGGAAGTCGTTCAAACCCATCAACCCTCATTGGGCCCCATGTGCTGTTCTCCATGGCCATGTCCATGTCCAGGCTAACGATGAGGATGATTTTAATTATGAGATGTGGTGTAACTGGTAACATTACAAACATGAAGGGTTAGTCAGAGATTAGGCAATGAGGACAGCAAAAACGTTCCCCTACTATAGTCCATTTCACCAAATAGCGACTGCATATGTGGTCAGCGTGACAGGTGGTAAGTCCATCACCGCTAAAAGCTGTTGGATGTATGTGCAGTGTTTAGTCCGTTAGTCGCCTTTTACGACGCCCAAGGGAAGACAGGGGGTGATAATATTCTTTCACCGGTACGCGATACGGTAACTGGTAGCATTTCTAATTCAAAAGCAGAATGTACTACTGTTTGCGATGTTTTTTATCAGCCTACGATCATAAAAACACGTATCAGCTGTATAAAATGAATATGACTGTTAATTAGAAATAAAACCACAACGAGTTTTATAAAAATATTATTTGAAGAGACTCATTTGTTTTTTTTTTCTTATTTTTAAGCTTTGAAATGTAACTCAGGTGCGTATTTGAATATACACGTCGTCACTTCGTTGCCGAGCTGGCACGGAGTCACATCGTGATGGTTAATCTGCAATCAAAGAAGTATTTCATTAGTCCCTTGTCTGTCCAGTGACGATCTTCAGGCCCATAACAATCGATTAAGGGGCCACGCTTTTTGAAAATAATTAAAAATATGAGTAAATCACGTTTAATATAAATAAAACATTGAAAATTTATAGCGCTGTTGTATTTAGAAAGATAGCAATTGTAGCAATGTAGATTATTTATGTATTTATAATCTCTCTTGTTTAGACTGGAGGGATTGCTTATAAAATTATCACTTATTCATTATCGAAAATCGCCTTAAAAATTCACCTAATGTTAAAAATTTAATAATGTTTTCTGAGGTTTAAGCGAGCACTACACATTGAAATGAAACACTTTTTTACGGATTAACTCGCGTTTAATTTACTATTTACATAGTTTTTATATTATCCTGACGTTTCGAACCCTTTACAGGGTCTGCGGTCACAGGAAGACTGAGGTGTTAGTCATCTCATTGTTAGAAGTTATTTGCCTACCGTCAAAAATTTTTATATTTAACCGGGTGCGTTCAAGTTTACACAATACGAGCTAACAATATTTTTAGGTCTGGCAATGTGTTGCTGTTGGGGCTGGGATTTGATGACCTGTATGATGGGGTCCCAGGCAGGTGGTAAATAGTAAATTAAACGCGAGTTAATCCGTAAAAAAGTGTTTCATTTCAATGTTAAAAATTTCGTTTTGATATCTTCACGACAACTTTGGCTCATATTAGAAAAGTTATTTTTAGTACACAGGCCTAACATCATCATAATCAGCCTATAAACGTTCCACTGCTGGGTACAGACCTCCCATGTGGACAATAGCACGTGGGGATATTGGGCCATAACCCACCACGATGGCCCATTGCGGGTCGGTGGGTTTTAACGACTGCCATCTTACGACAACAACCGGGACCAACGGCTTAACGTGCCTTCCGAAGCACGGAACGGAGCTTACATCTACGCCCACATAAATAAGCTTTTTGTGTAACCGAAGGGTAATAAGACCTTGCACGATCGCTGAAGTATTACAACATTGTCTCGGTTTATTTCAATACTATTGTTGTGGTGTGTATTTTACGCTAACACACAACTGAAAGTCATTTTGTTCCATATTAAATCTAACATTAATTAGGACGATAGAACAATGATGATAGAATATTCTTCCCCAGAATATTCCCATGTCAAAAGTTTAGTTACCTGCTCATTTTAGGTTTATTAGTGAAAACAGACCTTTGTTAAGTTTAGCTATAAATGTCGACTGAGAATGAAGGTAGGTGATTGAAAAGGGTTCCAGACGGTATTACGTGCAGACCAATTAGCACACTTAATTTTTTTTATGTTTGAGATTTTTTTATTAGCTTTACAGATTTTCTGTGATATCTTGGTAATTGGACGTGTCTTTTCTTTCTTTTATTGAGTTTGAATATTGGAAAATGCTCTCACTGTCATAGAAGGACACTTTTTAGGTTTACGAGGTATATTTTAAATTGAGATATCGTACTGAAATTATACAATGTCTTACAGTACTGATGAAAACCAAAAAAACTTGGGTAACATGAAGTAAAAAAAAATACAAACAAGTGTTAAACCCTCTGAAAAATTGAATCATCACTATTACAAAATGGTAATTTGTTCACAATAAAAATAACACCTAATCATAAAAATAAAGTTTTACTTAATCATTATATTTCTTTAAACGTCTCACTGCTAGGCAAAGGCACGACACAGGCTTCCGACACGACAATTTGGAAAATGGGCCCAAACGTGGATAATTTATGTTTTTGTCACAAGAATATGATAAAAACAGAGATTTGGTCAATTCCCTAAGTGATTTGATCAAATCACGGAGAATGTTAAAATAATTTTATAATTTCCCTAAACAAATCTAGGGATAAAATTTTAAACACTGAAAAAAGACGACAAACTCATGCGGGAATCGAACCACACACCTTCCGCATTCCGGGCAGCTGCCTTAACCACTTGGCTACCAAGGCTTTCGTCTTTTTTCAGTGTTTAAAATTTTACTTAAGTGTATATTAAGCGTTAATTAAACGCTAAAATATATAAAAAAAACAAATCTAGGGATTTGAACAAATATCAGATCTGGTTCCGTAAAATCACAAAAAAAATGTGACCTACAAGAATAGGGCAGCTAGTATTACGCTAGCTACGCTGCGCTTAGCGATTGTCTTAAATGTCTATCCTATCACGAGACCTACAAGAGTAGGGCAAACCCTAGATTTGTTAAGGGGAAATTGATTTGATCAAATCACTTAAGAAATTAACCAAATCTCTGTGTTTATCATATCACTGCGACATTTATACTTATAACTTGTTCTAATCCTAGTTGATTACAAATATTCAATAAGCTATTTAATTGGTTATCTGCGCCACCCAATCTGTTAGAGGCTTTTACAGTCCACGTTTCACAATAACTGCGCACATGTGCAGTCAGTGATGTGACAAGACTAGGTGGTGAAACCATCGCCGCTCTATGCTGTTGGATGTATGTGCAAGTCATTAGTGCGTTAGTCGCCTTTTATGACACCCAAGGGTAGAGATGGGTTGATAGTATTCTACTAATGAGCTGACATCACACAGCTCCCAAATTAACATTTTTTACAAACATAATTTACCCACCCCCTCTCTTTCCTCCTATAAGGCGATTATCTTTATAATTATTATCTTAACTTATCTTAGTGGGGCCTGCAGAGGTCTCCCTCTCGCAGCAGCACGTCGACCCATTGTGATCTTATGTGCAAGCGACGGCGACAAAAAGGCGACTAACGGACTAAAGACTGCACATACATCCAATAGCATAGAGCGGCGATGGGCTCACCACCTGTCACGCTGAGCATATGTGCAGTCGTTATTTGGTGAAAAGTACTACTACTTTTTCTGTCCTCATTACCTAGTCTCTGACAAACTCTTCGGGGATAATGGTCGTGATTATTTTTTCCAAGAACTATTCAATTATAAAGCAAATGCGGAAATTGTAAAATAAAATGTTCAAATAAAAATCAAATGCGGAAATGACAAACGAACCACGAACGTTTATTGTACTTACACCCAACTGATGCAAACAAAAAGTGCACTTGCCTCTTTCTCGCAATTTTCCGACACTGCCTTCATATGTGCCAGCTTTTTTTTATTCCTCAGCACTAGAGGTGTCACAGCGTCCATGAAGCCGGCCTTGGAATATTTATTGTGCTTAACGATGCCAACCTAAAAAAGAAACAGAGCCTTCAGAATAACACTGTTTATTTATTCAGATGGGGAAAAATTACTTTTAGCTTTTGGTACGAACGTGCAGCTTTGTTGTACTTATAGAATTTCGTTTAGGGAAATAGAAATAGAGAAATGTTTATTTTGTACCAAGCTATTAAAATAGAAGGGATATTTGCTTGGGTTGAATACAGGAAACTGTGGTTGAATGTTTATCAACAAATTATTTTTATTTTTATTTTTTTACATTTATTTAAACAATTATTTAATTAGGACTTTTACTGTTTCTTAAAAGAGATTCACGAGAAAAGCACTAACAGCGGTAGCTCATCTCAAAAAATAGTAAACACAGAATTATGAATTATACTCGTATATATACTAACTAGTGGTCACTCGCAGTTTCAACGATAAGGGATAAAAAGTAGTAAGTTCTATGTGTTAATTCAGGCTATAAACTATCTGTATGCCGAATTTCATCAGAGTAACAAACATCCATCCATACTCACAAACTTTCGCGTTTATAATATTAGTAAGATGTGTATGTGTATAATTGTAAATATAATAATCATTTGTGAATAAACATTCTTCTTAAATTTTGCTAACTATATAGCACAAGCGTATTAATAGCTTTTTGCTGGATTTACAAGCAGGCTGTTCTGTGGGTTAACATGACTTCTAATAACGTTAGTAGCACATCCAATTTTTTTGTAAAAGTGTAAAATAAAATAACCGTGTCCAGTAGCGGTGAAAGAATCCTACCACCCCCTCTCTTCCCTTGGGTGTCGTAAAAGGCGACTAACGGACTAAAGGCTGCACATACATCCAACAGCATAGAGCAGCGATGGGTTCACCACCCGTCACGTTGAGCACATGTGCAGACGATGTTTGGTGAAAAGTAGACAATGGTAGAAGACTGCTTTTGCTGTCCTCATTACCTAGTCTCTGACCAACCCTTCGGGGATAATAGTCGTGATTATATGTATGTATATAAAACAAAATGGTGTGATGGATTTTCATCAGAGCAGCCCACAAAACGTCCAACTGCTGGGATGTCCCATTCGCCTTCTTACATGTACATGGGGATATTGGGCCTTAGCACACAATGCGGGTACTCTGACGGCGTACAGTACATATCTTGCCATTTACCTTTTCCAGCAAACATTTGATGATACACGAAGCCTTCTCAGGGTAGGGTGGGTCGGACCGAAGGTGTTCCAGGTCAGAGTCGGTCGCGTTGATCTTCTTCATGCAGGAGTGTGCTGTGGCGATCAGGGTCTTCTTCACGACTGCTGTTAAAGTGCTTTCTGGAAGCAATGCATATTACATAAAGTGTTTTAACATATATACATAAATAACGTCCTCTACCATAGTCCACTTTTTCACCAAATAGCGACTGCAAATGTGCTCAGCGTGACTGGTGGTGAGCCCATCGCCGCTCTATGCTGTTGGTAGTATGTGCAGTATTTAGTCCGTTAGTCCCCTTTACGACACCCAAGGGAAGTGGGGGTGTTAGTATTCTTCAACCGCTATGCGATTTTAATGAATAATAAAGTGCCCTTCGAAACACGGCAATGCATAAAATGTTTTTAATTTGATCACCAATCCGGAGACTAAAGTTGCATAACTTAAAAAACAGCAAAACGTGTAAGCTATTACACAATCGAGCTCCTTTGGGATTAAATCAAGACAGTGCTTTCAATTTCAACGTCTTTGACTTTTGTTGTAAAAGGAGGCTTGAATTGGTTGCCTAGGTAACTACCTAATACAACCTTTAGTGTCGGGTAGGTGTCCCTGTTACTTGTGTCTAAAACAGGAGCGCCTATTCACTCGATTCGTCCCAATGGTATTATGATTCTGAACACACAGCTCGTCCCGGTGAAATCTCAAAGGATGGTTAGGGATAAATGCTTGTAATGGCCTCTTTAAATTCAATGGTTTCACGACTATGTCTTACTAAAAGTGTTGTCCTTATTTTTATATACCTATGAAACACTCTTTACGGATGAAACTCGCGTTTTTTTACTTCATTTTTGAGTTTATTGAGTCCTGACGTTTCGATCGCTTGACAGGGTCCGTGGTGACAGGGAGACTGAGGCTAATAAGCCTATGTTATTTAACCACACTCGCTCGCATACACCTTACCCCTCAAGCCCCAAGCGGCCAAATATGGTCGCACCTAAAAAACTCGCTATTCCGTCAGACCCCAAGCGGCCATATATGACCGCGCTCTCCACTTGACTTTGTACCGTGTTCTGATACGCTTAGAGACTACTTTAGTATAAACAAAGTCGATAATTTTGGTTCTGTGGTATTTTATGCATCGTGAATGCAAAATTTAACATGAACTGCGTTCGATTTTTTTTTATTTTTTTTACATTTCCGAAAATTATTTTTTCCGTCAAATCGCACCTGCTGTCAAACTTTTTAGACATTTCGCTTCCAAAACTGAGAGGTTAATACCTAAATCACGCCTCGGTGGACGAGTGGCAAAGTCGTAGGTTCGATACCCGGAGGCCCCGGGTTCAACTTCCAGGACGGGCAAAATGTGTTTCGGATTTTTCCATGAATAGCCCGGTTTTGTGATTACCGACCTGTATTGGGCAAGCGTGGTATTTAATCAAATACATAAACATTTTAGCGATAAATTGATTTCAATGAAAGGGACATTTGCTCAGTTGGGGGCCAGTATTAAATTTATGCTCTTGACTTAAGAGGTTACTAATTTTGCAGTTGTATTTATCGTTTTATCGAAATAGGATAATAAATTCATGCATAATATTACAAATCTCCACTCTGCGAGAATAAGCTGAATTCGGACGGCCGACGCATTGCATTTTATAGTAATTTTGCAGTTGTATTTATCGTTTTTATCGAAAAAGGATAATAAATTCAATATAAAATCTTTATTCCTCATGAAGTAACAATTAATCTGGTGTAAATTTTGTTCAATAATATTATCGTAGATAGGAGAAATTCACAATAAACATAAAGCGATTTTCGAAGTTTTTTCGTTTAGAATAAGGTTTTTTCTATAAAAAATCAATGAAATCTAAAAATTCCGTGGCCGCTATGCACTATACGACTACTTATATGAAAGATAACATTCTATTTTTTTTATTTCATTATCTGTTTAGAACAGTACTTCAATCTAGGAGCTAAAAAAAGTGCCTTCGCTTTATGAAAATCTTTCTTTGCAATTTTGGGTTTAATTAAAAAGTTAAGCAAAATTTACAAAAAGCAAGGCCGCTATGCCAATAGCTATTCTACACTTTTCATTATGTCAAAACTGTTAATGTATTTTTGTTTCTGATATTCGCCAAAATTGGCCATTTTTAGCAAAAATTTAGATGGATTAGATGGATCGTCATAATAATTCGACGTAGCTTTCACATTTTAATAGTTCCACACAGAAAAGTTACTAAAAACTATATTGAAACTATCACATTTTATTGTAAAACGATTACTCTAAACGTTGCCATGCTATCTACCAGCAGTTTCCCCCGTCTGTCGCGGCAGAGTTCCATTACTCTCATTTATATTCTCGAGCGCGAACAATCTGGTACTCTCAAAACAAGAGTGAAAGGGCATTTTTCAACTGCCACTTCATTTAGTAGCGTATGAGAATTGTTTTTTTTTCTCGACTGAGTGGGTAAGCATGAAATTCTACTGATGCGTTTATTAGTCACAGCTGCTTAGGTCATCCTGTTAGATGTATTTGATATGAGGTGGATTGACGTTGATGGTAATGATGATAATTCTAGTGAGAGTAAATTTTTTTTTTTTTTTTTTTTTTTTTTTACTAGGTATGGGTTTGCTCTTGATCCCAATCAAGCCCAGGGGCTAAGACAGGATCTATGATGGTGCGAGTTTACCCAGAAGGTGCCTATTTACTCTTACTTTGAAGATGGACGGGTTATATGTACTCGGAAACACAGACGCAGGGAGGGAGTTCCACTCCTTTGCTGTACGCAGTATAAAAGATGTTGAGTAACGCTTTGTGCGACATTTAGGAATATCCACCAAGAAAGGGTGGTAGCCCGCAGTGCGCCTGGATGTCCGATGGAAGAAGGGGGATGGCGGTATGAGCTCATGCAGCTCCAGAGCACACTCTCCGAAGTACAGTCTGTAAAAGACCGACAGACAGGCAACTTTGCGGCGGTGAGCTAGGGTGTGAAATTTGCTCTTCACTAGTTCTTTGTCGCCAATTAGCCTCTCAGCTCTGCGTTGAATCGTGTCCAGTGCAGCTAGTTGGTATTTAGCTGAGCCGTCCCACAGGTGACTGCAATATTCCATGCAAGATCGGACTTGAGCTTTATAGAGAGTTAAAAGCTGTCCCGGCATGAAATATCGCTTGACTCTATTTAAGACGCCCAGCTTTTTAGCTGCAGTTTGTGCCTTGGACTCGATGCTGGTGCCGAAGTTGAGGTCTGAAGACAACTCCATGCCCAGAAGGACGAGACTATCGGTAACAGGCACAGATGCACCCCGAAAAGTAGGAGTCAGGTTAAAGGGACTCCTTTTAGCGGTGAATAAACACGCTTGCGTTTTGGTGGCGTTGAAATTTACCAGGTTACTGTCACCCCACTGGCAAACGTGAATTAATGTCTGGTTCGTTCGCTCAACCATGGCCTCTCTCATCAACATCACGTCATCACCACTAGCTTTTGCATCCGAAAGGAATCTCTCTACGACAGTACTGTCATCTGCATACCCAACAACTCCCGGTATCAACAGGTCATTGATGTGCAACAGGAAAAGCGTCGCAGAGAGAACAGACCCCTGAGGAACTCCGGCATCAATAGCCACTGAGTCAGAGGAGCAGCCATCGATGACTACTCTGATCGACCGTTCCGTCAGGAAATCAGCTATCCAACTACAAAAGTCAGCGGGGATACCATACGCTGGAAGCTTGTGCAGTAGACTTGCGTGCCAGACCCTGTCAAAAGCCTTTGAGATGTCAAGTGATACGGCGAGTGCTTCGCCGTGCATCTCGAGGGCCTCACCCCAGTAGTGCGTCAGATAAACTAGAAGATCCCCAGTCGATCGTCTTCGGCGAAACCCATATTGACGGTCACTGAGGAGGTCATTAACTTCTAGGTATGAGAGCAACTTACAGTTTAGAACTCTTTCCATGACCTTACAGAGTATGGAAGTGATGGCGATCGGTCGGTAGTTGCATGGGTCGGCACGACTTCCTTTTTTGGGTACTGGCTGCACATTAGCAAGCTTCCAGCATTTAGGTACGGTTTTTGCCTCGAGAGAAAGGCGATACAAGCGCGTTAGCACTGGTGACAACTCAGGCGCACAACACCTCAGTACCCTTGCTGGTATGCCATCAGGACCACTGGCCTTGTTCACGTCCAGACTAAGCAGGGCTCTACGGACCTCTTTATTGTGGATTGTGATCTCCGGCATCGAAAAATCACAGCGAGGTAAATTTGGTGGTTGTTGAGAGCCGGTGTCTAGACGCGAGTTGCTCGCAAACAGAGAGGCAAATAATCGAATTATTATTTTTGTTAATTGTTATTTATAAACTCGAATACTAGAATTAAAGTGCATATTACTAAATATTACTATTAAAAGGGTGCCGCGCGGAGCCGCGCGATCGCAAAAACTGACATAAGTCTCATAATGAACTTTAAGGCAAAATCAATCATATTGATATATAAAATTAGAACAATTCGGCTTTGAAGTTTCAGACCTAATAATTTGTATGGATCCATGTTTTTATTCTGCGAAATGTACAAAACCATCACGCGCTTGAGTTCAAAATTAAAATTTACTTTTTTAATATGCGGGTGACCTGCGGAATATCAATACAAATATTTTCATGTAAGAATTATTGTTTCATGCATAATATTAAAAAAGTTGTCGAAGAAAAATGTTTTTAGGAGTCATTAGATTTATGTATTGTTTGTTATTGTTTAAAGAAATTGTTTCAAATTCAACAAGGCCACGACCTTATGCAATGATCAGGCTAACATACGTAAGTTCTTTTTATGTATTTAACTAATTTAGCGCATAGTACAAGTAACTTAAAAATACGTAAATTTTCACAACTTCGTGCAGAATCCCCTTAAAATTAAAAAGATAAGTTGCTACCAACTTATATATGACTACTCATGTTCCTACTTCTTAATGTAATTAAAGAAATGTAGCTTTTAATTTTTCTTCACTTAGATATTTATTGCAATAAGCATTGGATTAAGTAAAATGTGTTCTATGTTTACTTAGTTTTATGAATTATAAAGCATTTTTTTTTATTGAATGTGTCATTGTCATTCCATACTAATATAAATTAGTTAGTCACGTCCATTCTAGTAAAAAAAAACTCGCATTAGATACACACTCTATATAAGCCCAAGATTGACAAAGTACAAATATATATATACATACATATAATCACGACTATTATCCCCCAAGTGTTAGTCAGAGACCTAGCAATGAAAGGACCGCAAAAGCAGTCCTCTGCCATAGTCCATTTTTCACCAAATAGCTACTGCACATGTGCTCAGCGTGACTGGTGGTGATCCCATCGCCGCTCTATGCTGTTGGATGTATACTTACTCCTTTAGTCGCCTTTTACGACGCCTAAGGGAAGAGAGGGAGTGGTAGTATTCTTTCACCGCTACGCGACAAGGTACAAAGAGTAGCAATAAAACGTTTCGTAGCTTTCTTGTGTAGCAATAAGACGTTACGAAACGCTACGCCGTAGCTGAGATAACTTGAAGCTATTAAGCAAGACGTAGCTTGCTCCATTAGAGAAACATTTATTGTAAAACTCTCAATAATAGGCTAGTTGACTAAATTTCAAAGTCATATTAAAACGATACCTGTTTACCTATTTTATCATAAGAATACATTATTTTTCAAAAAATCGATCATTTACAATATTTATTTTGCGTTTTTATATTCCAATTTAAATTTACCGCATAAACGCTTAAGACCGCCATGTTGAGTAAATGACGTCACGCCGTGCAAAACATCCGTTTCGTTCGAGGCTTGTTCTATAGAAATGTCACAACAATAAAATGACATTTGGCATGGCGTGACGTCACGGCGTCTGATTTCCGTTTAATGTCATATGACTGAATGCGTATTATTGTCGATTTTTTTCTTTAAAAATATTAATAATCCCAATTTTTTTTAATGAATATTTTAGATATTTTGTTTCTATAAAACATAATTAATCATTAGAAACGCCAAAGCATCCGATTTATTCTTAGTGGACACAAGCCTATTGTCACTGGGTTTCAGTTGTTGCATTAGTCAGTTGCACACGCAGCAAGCACGCGCACAGCTATGCGATTCTCTAAGCGACACATAGACGCTGCGCGCATGGCTGTGATCTGCTGTCTCTTTCCAATTCTATGAATATAAAAGAGACGGAGCGATTTCTCAGCGCTGCGGCAGCCGCAGCTATCAAGGCTTTAGCTTAGAGAATCGCACGGCAGCCGACGGCGATCCTGATGGCCGACCAACACGCACGGGTGGCGGCGGCGTAGTAGCAGCTGTAGGTAAGTAGGCAGTGTAAGGCTGTACTTAGGCGCGCTCTCCCCTGATCCTGCGCGCCAGCTGAATGTCCTTGGGCATGATGGTGACGCGCTTCGCGTAAATGGCGCACAGGTTGGTGTCTTCGAACATACCGACCAAATACGCCTCGCTGGCCTCTTGGAGGGCCATCACGGCTGAACTCTGGAAGCGTAGGTCGGTCTTGAAGTCTTGCGCTATCTCACGGACGAGACGCTGAAAAGGCAGCTTGCGGATAAGCAGCTCAGTGCTCTTGGTGTTGGTGGGTACCAACCCGTATTGGTCATATAGTGTTACAGCTTGATCTCCTCATAAAGTATAGAATACGTATAAAAGACTAAGTCAAACAGTGAGACGTTTGTAAGGGGATTCATACATAGATTCCTGAATTTTATCCCCACTTTAATTAACTTACCGTGTCGTGTATCGGTGAAAGAATACTACCACCCCCTCTCTTCCCTTGGGTGTCGTAAAAGAAGACTAACAGACTAAAGACTGCACATACTTTGGCTGTCTTCATTGCCTAGTGTCCGTCTAACCCTTCAAAATAAATAACTCACTAAACGCGAGTTAATCCGTAAAAAAGTGTTCCATTCCACTAAATGTGATTTAAAAAAATAAAAACTATTTTAGTGATATCTTAATTTTTTCGATGATTGAGCTCGATGGCGCAGCGGCTTACGGCGTTCGGTTTACGACGTAGCCAGTTAAGCAACTTTCGCAATGTCGGGTCACTGGATGGGTGGCCAAATTAAAAACACCTCGAATTACGTGCCTCGAAAGACTCGTAAAACCGGTCCCGGTTGTTGTCGTTGGTAAGATGGCAGTCGTTACATCAAACCGCATGGGGTCAGGATGGTGGGTTATGTCCCAATATCCCCACGTGCCCAGCTGTGGGACATTTATAAGCTGATGATGATGATATAATTTGAAGTCACTTACCATTTTCGTGATCGGCCAAAATGTGATAGACCATCAAATCCACACAAAATAAAAGGAAATACCATTTTACCATGTTGCGGCGCGTTCGTTCCAATAAACTTTGGTACAATAACAGTATCGAAACGTACCGAGCAGTCTCCCTCTGGTCGTCAGATAAAATCTTTCCGGTCATCATTGTGACGAGATACCATCGCTGGCTGTTTTGGTAGTTACTAGAGCGGATGACAAGTCGATTATATGAAGCCTTGTTGTAATAGTCTCCTAATGTGAGGTGAATTTTGCTTTCCATTTTTATATCACACTAATATTATAAAGACGAAAGTTTGTGAGTATGGATGGATGTTTGTTACTCTTTCACGTAAAAACTACTGAATGGATTTGGATGAAATTCGGCATACAGATAGTTTATAACCTGGATTAACGCATAGGATACTTTTTATCCCGATATTCTCACGGGAACGGGAATCAGGGTGAAACCGCGAGCAGCCGCTAGTAATAAAATAAATGCCTGACGATATCACTGCATTGACAGACAGGGTCCGGCCGTCATGGTCCCAGTCCGGTTAGCCCCCGGCCGCGTTGCCCCCATAGTTTCTGTTTTTGTCATGATCATCGAATCAGTACCAGATAAGTAGACAATAATTGTTAATTTATTATTTATTTATTTATTTATAATTACTTACAACGTACATTACAGGTTTTCTTTTTATTGTTACCCAATGTGTTAGTGCAGCTACTTATAACATGATTATTATTATTATGAACAACTTATCTAGTTACTATACCATAAATATTATTATTTCAAATTGTTTTAATTTAAACTATAACACAACAATAAATCATTTCACACAATAATACAGACATTAACTTTCATAACAAATCACAAACAAGGCAACCCTCGTGAATTCGGTCAGAGCACAAGAGAAAAGATCAACCTCCTCAGCTATAAGGTTGAGAATGCGGAGCGCGCGCGTCAGCGGCGCGTCGTTCAGCCGCGTTGGTGCGGCCGCGCGGCACCGCCACACGGACACACACAGCGCCCCTCTACACAATATATCCTCATTATGAATTTTACCTCTAATAATTTTGAAGATATATCCGACCATAGCGAGATTTCTCCTAACTCTTAATTCATTGTACCCAACCATCCCTAACACAAATAATGTTGGATACATTAGGGGATACATATAAAATGGGTGTACACACCGTACAGTCTTAAATACAAATATCTAACAAATTTGTTTTGATTTTGTTCCACCATTTTCACATATTTTTTTTCATAAGGAGCCCAAATTATTGCGTTGCACTCCAAATTACTCTTAACCAATGCGTTATATAATGTAATAATAGCCTTTATGTTAGTGAAACTATTAACCATGCGGAGCACAAATCCTAGATTTCTGTAGGCCTTTTTACAGCAAGTGACTATTGATAACGAAATGCTTGGTTTTGGGTTAGTTTGACTCCTAGATCCTTGACCTCTGACACTCTCACAATCGAGGTCCCGTCGATGTTGTAGTCATGAAGTACTGGCGTGTGTGCTCGAGTGAAGGTTATAGTGACACACTTCTGAGTGTTAAACTGTAACAAGTTTTCTTTGCTCCAGGTTACACCCTGTCTATGTCTCGTTGTAGCCTTTGACAGTCACTTTGGTTTATAATGGCTAGCGACAGCTTCAGGTCATCAGCGAACAATAAACATTTAGCATCCTGTACCACCCTAGGCAAATCCTTCACAAGTAAAATAAACTGTAAAGGCCCGAGATTACTCCCCTGACTTACGCCAGAACGAGTAAAGTATGGTTGAGATCTTTCTGCTGCATATTCAACGTACTATTGCCTGTTTCTCATGTAACTTGCAAAAAAATTAAGCAAGTGAGGAGTGCAACCGATTGCCGCCAACTTGTTCAGCAGTACGTCATTATCGACCAGGTCGAATGTTTTTTTATAGTCGAAGTATGCGGCATCGGCTTGCCCACCCCCGTCCACCACAGGTACAATGTCCGCCATGTAACTAAAGAGATTACTAATGGTACTCCTCCCAGGGCGAAAACCGTGCTGTGCGTTAGAAAGCTGCGCGCTCACCTGCATGAGTAGGCTTGATTGTATTGCAGATTCAAAGACCTTTGCTGGTGTTGAGAGTACAACAACAGGTCTATACCCTTCTACCTTCGTTCCCAACCTTCCCTTTGGTACTGGCACTACTCGAGTGGTTTTCCACCTTTCCGGAAATACTGCAGTTTTCAAGCATTGGTTGTAGATGTACAGCAACGGTTCAGCCAATACCGAACGACAGTCCCTAAAGATATAAGGCGGGATGCCATCCGGTCCAACTGACCTTTTCGGCTTAAGCTGTTGAAGCGCCCACTGCACGTCCACAAGTGTTAAATGTGATGTGATGTCCAGGTGAACCCGAGCCGCCCCATTCTCGCCGCCCGCATGCGCCATTGCAGCACTGACGTTCAATTCCGCCCGCTTTGTACTGTAAACGGAGCTGAAATATTCGGAAAACTCTTTGGTACATTGTAGACCGTTTAAAATCATCCCGTCCTTTAAAATACGATGTGGACTTCTACTACTACCTCTTTTCGAATTCACAAAGTTCGCCGTTCGGTTGCCCCGGGTACCGCGCTCAGTGTTCACATAAGTGCCGGGAGTGAATGTTTTGTTCATTAAAACATTATTTCCTCGGACCGGAGTATCAGTGTTATCCCTTTTTGGGATAGTCCTCGTGCACTCTGGACATACCCAGTTGCTTTTGTAGTCCTGAGTAAAGCTTTCAAATTTTTCCGTTGTTAAGGTAACACTTTAGATGGTAAATTTTTTTACATATTTCTTGCGAGCACTTCATGAAGAAGATGTCACATATCACGGCACTACAGCCATTACACTTTGTCCCCATTTTTATACCTTTTTACAGGATATAACTTATTAAAATCAGCGCACAACAAATTACACGTCTATACTCGAGCAGGGTTTTTAAAAAATAAAAGTTAAATATCTGGTTGTTAAAAAATAAAAGTGAAATATCTGGAGACTGTTTTGTTGACAACAGAGACAGAATGATATAAAAACTTCTCTCTCAAAATCCGAACTGGTGGTAGATTCAGTATCATCATCATTATCAGCCTAAAAACGTCCCACTGCTGGGCACAGGCCTCCCACATGCTAGCACATAGGGTAACTGAGCCATAACCCACCACGCTGGCCCAATGCGGGTTGGTGGGTTTTAACGACTGCCATCTTACGACAACAACCGAGACCATCGCTTAACGTGCCTCCCTAAGCACGGAGGAACTCGAGATGTTTTTTTTATTTGGTCACCCATCCAGCGGCTCGGCTTTCCAAAACTGCTTACCGCTTACGTTCTAGCCGCTGCGCCATCGTGCTCCTCAGATTCAGATTAAGTAGTTAAGATTTAACTAAGTGTAAGTTAAGAAATAAACTTTTACATTGTAAACAGTATGGTTTTACTAGGGGTCGCTCAACAACTGACGCCGGTGTTGAGCTTTTAATCCAAATATTTGATACCTGGGAGGAATCACAGGATGCCCTAGGGGTATTTTGTGATTTATCCAAGGCTTTCGATTGTGTTTTACATGAAACTTTGGTCAGGAAGCTTAACCACTATGGAATTAGGGATGCTTCTTTGAGCCTTCTAATCTCATACTTGAGTAACAGGATTCAGAAGGTCGACATTAACGGTAAAAGATCTAAGGGATCAGTGGTTACAATGGGAGTTCCGCAGGGTTCAATACTAGGTCCATTCTTGTTTTTGGTTTATATTAATGACTTACCTTATTTTGTAAAAGACAGTCATGAGATAGTATTGTTTGCTGATGATACTTCACTTTTATTCAAAGTGAAACGACGACACCCAAATTATGACGATGTGAATAATGCGATCTCAAAGATTGTTCACTGGTTTAGTGTAAATAACTTGCTATTAAACGAGGGAAAAACCAAATGTTTAAGATTTGTATTGCCTAATGTTAAGCAAGTAACAACTAGTGTACAAATTAAAGATAAGAATGTGAATTCTGTGGACACCACTGTGTTTCTAGGCATCACGTTAGATGCCAAGCTTCAGTGGGGCCCACATATACCTAAATTGTCGAATAGACTTAGCTCTGCGGCTTATGCAGTAACGAAGATCCGTCAGTTAACTGATGTTGATACATCCAGATTAGTTTATTTCAGTTACTTTCATAGTGTAATGTCGTACGGCATTTTACTGTGGGGAAATGCTGCCGACATTCAAACTATCTTTGTGCTTCAGAAGAGGGCTATTCGAGCAATCTATAACCTAAAGGCTGGCGACTCTCTCAGAGAGAGATTTAAGAATATAAATATAATGACAGTTGCATCACAATACATTAATGAAAATTTGATTTATGTTCATAAAAATACTGGAATGTTTTCAAAAAACAGTGATATTCACAATGTAAACACTAGAAGTAAGAACAAATTAGCAGTACCTTATACTAGGCTCCATAAAATAAATAATTCTTTTAGAGGTCGGTGTGTAAGATTTTACAACAAAGTACCAAATGATATTCAGAAATTAGATCTTAATAAATTTAAAATCAAAATCAAAGAAAAGCTTTGTAAAAAAGCTTATTATAAAGTGTCAGATTACACAGAAGACAAAACAGCTTGGATCTGAAATGCTCCAAGCACTCCAACAGCTATTTCTAATTGTCTTTATTTAATTGATACTACATTGTATTGTAATTTTGTATTGCATCATTTTTTTATATTTTTAAATTCATATTTTGTATTGACCTGGTAACGACATACTCTTTTTTTTGTTTGTAAATGTCGTTGCTTTTGTGCGCTGTGGTTTCTTGCGCCCATTCTTTGCCACAGTTAAAAAATTATGTCCTGAATGGGTGGTAGGTTAAAAAAGATTTGGACGATTCTAAGTACTTATTAATTGAGTTTATTGAATAAATATATTTTGACTTGACTTGACTTGACTTGAGTAACTGTTATTTTATTACTGTCGACTTCAATTAGTGCCTGTGAAGGCTTTATTTTATATTGAATAATTTTTGAGTCCGCTTAGTCTATGTTATATTTCAAAATATATGAAATTTCAGTCTTTTGAAATCTAGATAGTTCGCCCGTAAATAAAAACACTGTTAAACGTAATATCTACCGCAGTGTGCAACAAAAAATCCAATGCGGCGTATGTTAATAGATACTTTCGTGATGCATACACATAATTTGATATTGGTAGGTAAGTAAATTTAATGACTTCACGGCTATGTAACACAAGATAGTTTAAACGCAGAGCTAGTTAGAAAGGCGATATATTATGAACTATAACAGTTAACTATCGTTATTGTTTATATAAGTACTTTTGTTTGTAGTAACGTTGCAATAATTTACCATTTTTCATTGACTTGAATAAAGTCCTTTGATGCAGCGCCTTGTGCGTTCTACTTCTCTTCACAATCTGCTACTTTCACAGTTCCGTGTAACTAGATGGGTGACCATATGCAAATATCTTGAGCTCCTCCTTGATTTAGAATTCACGTGAAACCATTGGGTGAAGTCGCAAGATAGCAATCATTAAAAGCAACCCTCATTGAGTCACCCAGTGGGTAGCCCTCTTCTATTTCACATTGTTCATGTCACCCATGAGCTGAGCTTTAGGACGTTTGTAGAGTGATGGTAACGATAGGTTCCGAGCTAATATCCAGCTAGCCTACAACCCGGCTATTACAGCTAGACTTTGACGGATATCACTATTGGGCGAAGCAGTCGTTACCAATTTGTCAGCGGTCGGATACGCAGCCCGACTACGTAAAACGCAACTGGTCGCAAGGCCCGGACAACGTTATCGACAATATTGGAAGACAAGTGTACAAATACTTGGCGAATGTAAACTTAACAGTTTATTTTCTTCATTATTGAATGTGATTACACCACGAACCCGCTTATTAAAAAAGTGTAGTGAGTTAACCCGTGCCTAAAGCATTAAATGCTTTACGTGTCAGGCGTTTTGCGATACATCACTTTGTTATTGTTTGATTAAGGAAAAATATTAACTGCGTAATAACTATACGAGATTTTCGTATGAATGAGGTGTCATTCTTTTCTGTATGAGTTTTTGTACGTAGTTAACTACTTAGAATGAACAATAAAGACTTACTTGTAGTGGCACTGGAACGATTTTATTTTGTTTTCAATATTTCATAAAGGTAACCTTTGTAAAATCTTTTAAAGTTGTTTTCATTACCAGAAAAACGGTATATCGAACTTACATTTCTTAAAAGTATTAAGTTATCGATGAAACTATTCGTAAAAACATATTACAATATGTATCGGAACCCATAATACTTTTTCACATAACAACATGTTATCGCAGTAACGTTTCATCGAACGATGCATTCGCCCATTGACGATAAATTGTGTTGCGGTCAGTTCTATATTAATATTTTTTCACTACCTACTACAGCTTCAACTATGCAACATGCACGCAAGCATGCAGCATGCAAGCAAGCATGCAGCATGCAAGCAAGCATGCAGCATGCAAGCAAGCATGCAGCCAAACATGCAGCATGCAGGCAAGCATGCAGCATGCAGGCAAGCATGCAGCATGCAGGCAAGCATGCAGCATGCAGGCAAGCATGTAGCATGCAGGCAAGCTTGCAGCAGGCATGTAGTCTGTCACGGCTCTGGCACTGCGAGGCTCTGGCGGTCCCACGCGAGTTTATCGTCGCAGATTGGTTTCGCTCACCACCTGCTCCTCAGCTCGCGGGCCGCATCGTCCCTCCGCGCCTACGGGGGCTTGAATTACACTCTAGCGTAGGGCAGACAAGACTACGTGGAGTCGGTTTTGCCGCGATTCGTTTCTATCACTGACTTTTTAAGCACAAACTTAGTGCTTACCGTACGTAAGTTTACATCATAATAATAATAGAAAACAAATTTATGGACATTTACAATTATGCTTTATAAAACTATGACTTTTATGAATTATGCTTTGTAAGAGTATGACAAACAATAATATAGATTTTAATGATTATGGTTTTTATTAATATGTCTTTCAACGATTCTGCGCTATTATGTTTATGCGTAATTAAAAATTTGCTACAAGCTATTAGCTTTTTGAATTGTATGCCTTATGATGTATGTCTACTAAAATTATGGCAATAAACATTCTGCGTTTCAATGTGTCACCAATTTAAATACCTTTATTTTACATTTATCCTAATTTTTGTTTTAAATAATACTTTAAAAAGACATTACGCTCAGAACTAATTAATTGCATGACATCGTATTTCTGATGTACGTTGATTTATTGAAGTAAAAATTGACGTTTCAATTATTTTGCAAACTGAATCTTACGATGAAACAAAAATATGGGTAACAAAACTTCGATGTAACATTATTTCGAGAAAATGTATAAAACATGAAAAGAAATAACGATGAACAGTGTTTGTAGATAATGAATATTTGAGGAAATGAAATTGCGATGTAACCTAATTCTAGAATATGTTAAATATTCTACAAAAAATTCTACAAATAGTGACCTAAAAGTATATACCTATATACTTTTAGGTCACTATTTACGGGGGCCGGCCACAATAAGGCCGCGGTTATTTATTTTGGTTCCTAAGTTAAAAAAAGTTTTGTGAGTAAAGTTTAGTGCTTATGATGGGAATCCATCATTTTATCGCAATTCCTTTCAACGATTTCCATTACCCATAAAACGATTCGCAGAACTTTTTGTAGAATATTTAACATATTCTAGAATTAGGTTACATCGCAATTTCATTTCCTCAAATATGTCTAACTGTAAATAAAAAAAGGTTACTGATGAAATAATCTATAAATTGATCAATGTTTATAATCACTTTTATCAAAAAAATCAAAATATGAAGAAAATTACAGCACTTTATAACACACACTGTTAGCTGTAGTTGTTAGCAAAATCAAAATATCATATTTATACTTCTAGCTCTTCGTTTAATCTAAATTGCCACTATATCACACAACTATTGCATTGTACAAAAACTGTATTAAGTTTCCAGAAAATATAGATAAGAATCATACGAAAACTTATATTTTACGTCGAGAAAACATCATGTAAACAAATCACAACAACACAACTTTGTACTAATATGGCTGACGTCCGTCCATAACTTCAGACACACTTTTTAAATTTTTTTTCGATAATGTTTTGTTCGGTCCGAATCCTACTAACTATGTTAATTTCTTCTATACGGACCATAGAAAATTCACAGACAGCTAAAACTTGTATACTACGACTCCGACCGGCTAAAATATAACAACCAATCTGAGCCAAGTCTGTTGTACACCGGTAAGTACAAGAGACACGCATGCCTCTCAACTATTTTGTACACCGTTAAGTACATATGACGCTCGAGGGGTTAAGGCCTGATGAGTTAAGCCTAGCGGTAGGACAATTAAAGGCAGCGATGAATATTCATAATCATAACAGTTAAGATAAGGAATGATGAAAGGAAATAGACACCGAATCATCCAACTAGCAATGCAAATGAAAACCCAGAAAAAGCGTAGTCGTGGCAGAAGAAAAACTTTTTGGCCTAAGAATCTAAGAGAATGGTATAATCTAAACACACTCTCAACACAGTTGGTGCAACCGGTTGCACTATGTTGAACTAGACTATGAAAGCGAGTGTTTTCAAGACAACCGGTCGCTACGTTACGTTCTTAGTACGCCGTAATACATTGTTTGTGAAATAAATGGTGCAGCTCTGCTCAACACCGGACCTGGGTTTGATACCTGTGATTTATGATGATAGAGTTATTGAAAATAAATCATTGTTATAGTTATACCAGATATTGGTTGGTTTCAAATCACAATGCGGATTATCTAGTCCGGAGATTTATTATTGGGATATTATATTGTGTTGAACTTTAGAATAGAATGGATGATACTATTTTGATAGATATGGGTAAGAAAATTGTACACTTAAATGTAGTAGAAACAGTCATAGAAAAATGTAGTCGAATAGTATGAGCTAGGCAATATACGACCTCTGTTATATCGCTGTAATAATTTCAGAGATCACAGCATCGTTTTCTGGTATGTATAAAGAAATATTTTAAAATTCTTAGTATACCTTATACTTCAACTACTACAATCATCATTCGTCACTATCAGAAAGAGTACATATTTTCCGATAGATGGCGTTGCGAAGACTGATCTCACTCGCGCTAACGAAGTGTTAAAGGGCGCTCAGTATATATTTATTAATTATCCCCTCATAACTTATTGGGCAGATTCTGAGTTAGTCGGATTCCTGCTTCGTACGGATGCCGTGTTTTTTATAAGAGATTCGGTAATTTACCAAAAATGTACGATTGACATACACTCATAAATATAATCACGACTCTTGCGACGCCACGCCGCGCGCCGCGCAAGGAACACAGAGACGCCGGACAGCTGCGTGACGTCACAGCCGCGAGCCGTATAAAAAGCGGCCGCGCACGCAGCTCGCAGTCAGTCGCTGCCTCGGCGCCGTCGCCGAAGCATCGTCTGACCCGACCTAGGCTGCGCGGTACGGGCTTTCACCGTATGTGCGCGTCTGGGCCGATAGGGAACTCGGGTTGTAGCGGTACGGGCTTTCACCGTATCTCAGCTCACCTGGCCTCCGTCCTCAGGGACGTTTGAGTCTACTCGCGAGCAGTCGTTGCCTCGACGCCGTCGTCGACGCATCGCCTGACCCGACCTCGGCTGCGCGGTACGGGCTTTCACCGTCTGGGCCGATAGGGACCTCGGGTTGTAGCGGTACGGGCTTTCACCGTATCTCAGCTCACCTGGCCTCTGTCCTTAGGGACGTTTGAGTCGATCCGCGATAGTTATAGATCCCGTAGACGGGCGTGAGTTAGTGGTTGTGGGTACGTTGTATCGGTGTAGACAGGTATCCTCAGGTTGGAGCAGTGCGGGTACCACCGAAGGCTGCTCGCCTGGATTTCCCTGTCTGTAGATTAGTGGAGTGTTCTCTTACCGTAGCTGTGACCGTGCGGGCACGCCCCGCACTCGCTCGTCTGAGACCTCCGTTCCCCTGGAACTGTTCATGTAGGGCCGTATGCCGTTTCAGTAGAAACCCCACGATCACTATCATCACGCCTCCCGTAGACGTAGATTAAGACTTAAGTTAAATAAAGGGGCGTAAAAGACCCGCCCGTCCGATAAATATATACCTGTGTTTGTTTGTCGCACACCCGTGGCTAACCCTTCTAACGCTGAGCTAGCTAGGAAACCTTCCAAGCCCCTCCGGCGGAAGGAAATGTCTCTGTCTGAAGGATTCACTCTCGGCGCGCTCCCACCGCGAGAGTCCGGGGTTCGACTCCCCGCCAGTAATCCATTACATTTGGCGCCCAACTATAAAACTCACATAAGAGTTCATTAGCTCAGAGGGGAGCCACGGAAAGAAATACAAGCTCGCCACGTGTAGTGAACGCGACGCTTCCCGCCCACCCAATTTAGGGTGGAGTAGGTAATATAACCGTAATAATCACTTCTTCCCATTTAGCCCGCCGTTCAACCCGCCCGCCAGGATAGATTGGCCCCTGGCCGCCCGCCGTATGCACCAGCAACTGGGTGAGTTTAGAATTAACCCGTCGAGCGTCAAATGTACTCAGGTTTGATACATGTTTTTTTTCTTGCACGTGCGCAAAGTGTTCTTAAGGTAGAACAGATTTACAGCGCGCCACTGGCGTTCAAATTTTAGCTTTTCGATTGGTACTAGCGGTGTTTCCGTTTAGCTTGAATTATTATTTGGTTTGTATGGAGTAACTTTTATTTAGGAACCATTTGACTACAATTTGGAACGGAAGTCAGAAAAATTATATAAAAAAGTCGAACGTTTTTTTTGTCAGTTGTTGCGTCACTCACTTTGTAGTTGGTAGGTAAAAATGAATTCTCGACGAAAACGGCGAGTAATCTTATATAAAGTATATATTTAATTACTTGGAAAAGAGTGTAGATTGTGGTAAAATAATGGTTATTATGGAATCAGTGTTTATCTTTGTAAAAAAAAGTCATGAACTTTTGAAGTGTGATTTTTTCGTAAGCGTGTATGGCGAGTAGGTTTTTTCCTCAGTAAGAAATATAAATAATAGTTTGTAAGTTTGTCGATTACATAAACAGTTATTGATAAAATAACATTTCATTACCAAATAACTAATGTAACTAATAACAATGAAAACAACGAAAAAACGATATTTCGCGGACTCAGTTCGGTTATGGCCGCTGTTAGGTATTTGCCTATGCGGTGCATATTATTGTGAATAACTAAGTTAATATGTGACTTCAAAGCCTGAAATTTTAAATGTTAATACTTGAATAAGTGAACTTTGTGGTGTTAGTGTTGTTTTGAGTGAAAGTGTATGGGAAATATGTGTATTGAGGTGTGAAAGTGTAGGTACGCTGCGATGATAACATTCATCATAATTCAATCATCACCTCAGACCCTCATGTAAGTTTATTTTTTTACTAAGCTTATAATATTTCGATAGGAAATTTCATGCAGATTACATTGATATATAACACTTATGGATACATTATACAGGAATTACGTAATTAGGTTATTTCTGAAGATAAACCAAAAAAAAAAAAACATTGTTATATAGCGAAGCGCTTGAGGCGCTTTTTTTTTCCTAGGCGTCGAGCGCTCCACGGGTTAAGAGTGAAAATTAGTGCGCCCCGTAAAAACCCAACGCGTCGCTCCGACACACCGACCGACCGACCGACCGACACCGAAATAAGCTATTTAGAGCACCCCGAAGGAATGCAGACAGCGTGGATATATCAATTACGGAAGCCAGAATTAAAATTGAAGAAGCCGAGAAAAGAGACCTACCTACAGAGGGGCTAACAGTGGACGAATTAAGGAAATTACTCGTAGACGTAGTAAAAGAAGGCGAAGAATTTAAAACACCAAACAAGGGACACACGGAGAGAATGTCCGACATAAACTAAAGCGAAAACAGAGACATAAGCAAAATGATTAACAAACTCATAAAAGAGTGGAATCTGACCTTCAAACCATGGGATAACGCGGTGGAATTCATCGAAAGACTCGAGGAGCTCGTAACGGCCAGCGACATACAAAAGGAAGACGTACTACCGGCACTACCACGAATATTACAAGGAAAAGCTTTAATGTGGTACAGGAACAACGCGGAGTCATGTGACACGTGGAAAAATTTCTTAGAGCTGTTCAAACTTTATTATTACCCACCAAACTACCAGGAGGACCTCATTGTAAGGATTGTCGCCCGAAAACAAAGGTACAGAGAGAGCTTCACAAACTACCTAACCGACCTACAAACACTAATGCGAAGGTACGGCAAACTCTCGAAGGACGAACAAATCCACCGGATACACGAGAATATGGCTAAGGAGTATAAGCTATATATCAAGAAGCAGGACTACAAAGACCTCCCAGGACTTCTGAATCTAGCCGCAGAGTAAGAGAACATATCCACAACACCGTACAAAAACCAGGATATAGGATACCGGGAGCCACGCAACACCGACACCGGCACGTACCCACAGGGATATAGGGAGACCAATCGCGCAACTACACGAGCAGGGCCAAGCAGAGACAGGTACGATAACCGAGAACAAAATACATACCAGTCTAGAAGCAGTAAAGGGAAACAGAAAAAAATACATCCCCAGTACGACGCGAAATCCTGCTGCTGGTCATGCGGGAAACCAGGTCATGACGCGAGGAACTGCCGGTCAAGGCGCCAGATATTCTGCAGCAGTTGTGGAAACATGGGAGTCCTCAGTAAAAATTGCTGCAGGAAAGACACCGTGGGAGCCGCCAACGACCAAAACAAAGAAGACAACAGAGTCTACGTAGAAGCAGAATTCATGGGAACCAAGCACCGATGCCTAGTAGACACGGGAGCCACAAACACATACATACCAGACAGTATATAAAGACTGCATAGCACGGGGAGCAATAGAAATGCCGGCCCGAAAAGAGATCATACTCGCGGATGGAACAAAAACACAGGTGGGAAAGACAGTCGTGGCGGAACTCCAAATGAAAAACGTGCGAATAAAACATTGTGTGGGGGTACTACCGACAGCAGCATGCACGATAATAGGCATGGACGTGTTGAAGAGGATAGGCATGGAAATAACCTGGGCAGGCGAAAGAGTGACACCGGAAAAGAAAAAAATCCCCGAACAAAACCCCGAGACGTCGCCAGTGGCGGCCAAGAGTGAGCCAGCCATACCCGCCACGCAAAAGAACACACAACCACACCGGACGTTAACGGCCGAACAACAAAAACGCCTTGAAGAAATAATCCGACAAGAATTCGATCTCTGCGAGAAGAGCCCAAAGGGAAACACGTGGGTTGAGCACAAGATCAAGATGATACACAACGAACCGGTAAAACAAAAGTATTATCCAAGGAATCCAAAACAACAACAAATAATAGACGCACACGTCAAGGAAATGCTAGGGCAAGGCGTAATAGAAAAATCAAACAGCCCATACAGTTCACCGGTTGTGCTAGTAAAAAAAAGGAGATGGCCAGTACAGATTCTGCATAGACTTCCGGAAAATCAATGAAATATCAGAGAAGGACGCGTACCCGCTCCCGCAAATAGACGACACACTAGAAAAGCTCAGGAACGCACAATTTTTCTCAAAATTTGACTTAAAAAACGGATATTGGAATGTAAAGCTAGCAGAGACTAGCAAACCGGTCACAGCGTTCACAGCAGGCCGAGGACTGTACCATTTCAAGGTCATGCCCTTCGGGTTGCACTCAAGCGGGGCCACGTTCCAAAGACTACTGGATAGGGTGATAGGACCAGAACTAGAACCACACGCATACGTGTACCAAGATGACATAATCGTCTGCAGCGCCACGTACGAGGAACATATACAACACCTCCAGGACATATTTAAAAGAATAAGACAAGCAGGACTACAGATTAATCAAAAGAAATGCGAATTCGCAAAAGCCGAAATAGAATACTTAGGGCACACAGTCAATAGAGAAGGGATCAAGATGAACGGGGGCAAGATAAAAGCAATACACGAGTTACAAGCGCCTAAAAATGTAAAACAAGTAAGAAGACTAATCGGGATGACATCCTGGTATAGGAAATTTATACCAAATTATGCGGAACTAACCGCTCCACTAACGAAACTGCTAAAGAAAAACGAACCTTTCCGGTGGCAACCAGAACAAGAAGAAGCGGTCAACAAGATCAAGCAACTCATCACAACAGACCCAATTTTAACAAGAGCGGATTTTACAAAACCATTCTACCTAGAAACAGACGCAAGTGACGTCGGGATAGGAGCAGTGCTTCTGCAGCCGGTTGACGGCAACCTAAAAGTCATCATGTATGCAAGCAGGTCACTGACACCACCAGAAACAAGGTACTCGGTAACGGAAAGGGAATGCCTGGCGATTGTGTGGGGAATACGCAAAATGAGACCGTTCCTAGAAGGATACTACTTCACGGTAAGAACCGATCACCAAGCCTTGAAATGGTTGAACACCATGAAAAGCCCCGCAGGGAGACTAGCGCGCTGGGCATTAGAACTCCAACAGTACCAGTTTGACGTGATATACAGAAGCGGAAAACAGAACGTCATAGCAGACGAACTATCACGGAACCCAGCTTGCACCGTAACAGAACAAACTTGGTACAGTAAGAAACGAGAACAAGTCGAAAAAGGGCTGGAGTCACCACAAGAATATTGCATAAGAGAAGACAGGCTGTACAAGAAAATACAGCACCACGCATACAATAAACTTACAGATCCCGAATCCGAATGGAAGATTTGTGTGCCGGAGGCAGACAAGACACAAATCATACAACAAAACCACGACGTACCCAGCGCCGGACATCAGGGCAGAGCCAAAACAACAAAGAGGATAATGCAAAGGTACTATTGGCCAAAGATGAGACAAGACATACTCAAATACGTGAAAAAGTGCGACACCTGCCAAAAACATAAAACGCTACAACAAAAGACATACGGACTGATGCACATAAAAAATGCGGAAGACCCATGGCAGATAGTAACCGCCGACCTCATAGGGCCATTACCAAGGTCATCAAGAGGATATCACTGGATCATAGTATTCCACGACAAATTCACAAAATGGAACGAAATTATACCATTAAGAAATGCCACGGCGAACGGGGTAACAAGAGCATTCGTGGAAAACATAGCCCTACGCCACGGAACCCCGCAAATACTAGTGACCGATAATGGGAGACAATTTACCAGCAAAATATTCACAGAAAAATTAAAGTCATATGGCACAGAACATAGACTGACCCCGCCGTACTCACCACAGTGTAACCCCACCGAGAGAACCAACAAAACACTAGAAACAATGATATCAACATTTATCAAGGAAAACCATAAACAATGGGACAGGTACCTACCGGAATTCAATTTCGCCATCAATACATCCGAACAAGCCACGACAAAATACACACCGGCATTTCTATTATACGGAAGGGAGCTCAGGAGTCCGAACGATAAAAACAGATTCCCAACACCGCAACTAAAAGAAAAAGCAAAAATACAACAAATAGACACCCTAGTCCGCGAACACCAGAGGAAAGCATCCGAAAATCAAAAAAATTACTACGACAGACATCGAAAACACTGGGAACCACAGCTCGGAGACCTAGTCCTCAAGAAAAATCATGTCCTATCCAACGCTAGTAAGAACTTCTGCGCAAAGTTAGCCCCAAAGTTTGTAGGACCATACAAGATACGCGAAAGAAAATCCCCAGTGATATACGGATTACAAAGCATGGAGGGAGCCAGACGGACGATAACGGCACATATAAAGGATTTGAAAGCGTATATACAATAACAACGAACTACCAACAAACTATACATACCTACCGGGTTGAGAGAAAAAAAAAAAAAGGGGTAATATAATAAGCAAAAACAAAAAGAATGTCCCGGAGGGATTTGAACCCGCCCGCGCTGGGGAAGGGCCGCCGGACCCGATGAGTGATCCGCCAGACCACCGACAAGCGTTACGCCACGTTTAAAATAAAGGATCAGTAGCAACAAACGTACCAACGCGATAGCATGCTTCGCGCGGACCATAGGCTACAAGCACACAACGTACCAACGCGATAGCATGCTTTGCGCGGGCCATATGCTACAAGCACAACAGTAAGCGCAATACGCAAACGAGAAAAAGTACAACGGGCGGCCGCAAGAGGGCAGTTACCGGCCGTAAAATATAAATCCCAGGGAAACAATAATAGATAAACTATCAGGTGTTGTTCAAGAAAAAGAAAAGAGAAAAAAAAAAGGGTAGAAATGCCCACAGGAAGAAAAACAATGTAGGGAGAAAGTCTGGCCCACACCAGCGAAAACAAGCATTAAATCAAAGGGGGTAGAAAGAAATAGCCCAGATACAAACTTACCCGCGACAAAATAATTAATTAAGAATTCAACCTATATAAGGCACGGACGAAGAGGGACGCCCAAAGCCAAACACAATGAACGCGAACGCTAATCAGCCACCCAGAAGGAAGACAGGAGGAGCGCGGGTCGTAAGGGGGACACCGGCGAATCTGCGGCTGCACAACACGGGGGAAGTGACATGCACCCACGACTCCAACAAGCCGCAAACGACGGCGACACGCGACCCGGAAATGCCGGAACTAAACTCGGAGGCGGTGTCCACCTACCTCGCTTCCATCCAGGGGGACGAAGACGGACTAATCGGCTCCATACAGGAGTACATGGCCGATTACAGGGAGTTCATCTGCAGGGAACTGGGCGAGGACGAAGGGAGTGAGGGAGCGCCACCGGAGCCCAAAGAGAGAGGGGGACCGGCCATAGACAGGCGGCCCAACCAAGTGGGAGATAGACGTACCCACAGGGAAGCGAACCAGGGCAAAGAGGCGGCGCAGGAGGACCCACATCCGCCAGGACCGGTCCAAAAGAAAAAGACGCGCAGGGCGGGCCGGAAGCGGAACGGCGGGCAAAGGAGGGGACTCGGCCGCCTCCCGAAAACCAGGCGAGCACCGTAGTAGGCGAAGCAGCCGTGTTTGAGTTTTTTTTTCGTTTTTTTTATTAATATTAATATTGTTTGTTATTTTTATTATACGTTATATCGGTATGACGCATGTTGTTGAACCATTATTTTCCACAAACCAACTCCGCACCGTTTCTCGTTCAATCGATCTAAACTGTTAATGGTCGTTAAATTGTTTACATACAAAGTACATATTCATTTGTTCGGTATCAGTACCGGGAAGCAAAATCCAGGCTTCAACAAATTACATTAAGAATAATATGTAGGAAGTACAAAGGTATAAGAATGGAAGCCGTAATAATTAGGCTTCAAGACAGATTTATCGCATTTGTTTACGGTGATTTTTCCCGTAGGTAAAAATCTCCAGAGAGGGGGAGGCAGTGCGACGCCACGCCGCGCGCCGCGCAAGGAACACAGAGACGCCGGACAGCTGCGTGACGTCACAGCCGCGAGCCGTATAAAAAGCGGCCGCGCACGCAGCTCGCAGTCAGTCGCTGCCTCGGCGCCGTCGCCGAAGCATCGTCTGACCCGACCTAGGCTGCGCGGTACGGGCTTTCACCGTATGTGCGCGTCTGGGCCGATAGGGAACTCGGGTTGTAGCGGTACGGGCTTTCACCGTATCTCAGCTCACCTGGCCTCCGTCCTCAGGGACGTTTGAGTCTACTCGCGAGCAGTCGTTGCCTCGACGCCGTCGTCGACGCATCGCCTGACCCGACCTCGGCTGCGCGGTACGGGCTTTCACCGTATGTGCGCGTCTGGGCCGATAGGGACCTCGGGTTGTAGCGGTACGGGCTTTCACCGTATCTCAGCTCACTTGGCCTCTGTCCTTAGGGACGTTTGAGTCGATCCGCGATAGTTATAGATCCCGTAGACGGGCGTGAGTTAGTGGTTGTGGGTACGTAGTATCGGTGTAGATAGGTATCCTCAGGTTGGAGCAGTGCGGGTACCACCGAAGGCTGCTCGCCTGGATTTCCCTGTCTGTAGATTAGTGGAGTGTTCTCTTACCGTAGCTGTGACCGTGCGGGCACGCCCCGCACTCGCTCGTCTGAGACCTCCGTTCCCCTGGAACTGTTCATGTAGGGCCGTATGCCGTTTCAGTAGAAACCCCACGATCACTATCATCACGCCTCCCGTAGACGTAGATTAAGACTTAAGTTAAATAAAGGGGCGTAAAAGACCCGCCCGTCCGATAAATATATACCTGTGTTTGTTTGTCGCACACCCGTGGCTAACCCTTCTAACGCTGAGCTAGCTAGGAAACCTTCCAAGCCCCTCCGGCGGAAGGAAATGTAGGATTCACTCTCGGCGCGCTCCCACCGCGAGAGTCCGGGGTTCGACTCCCCGCCAGTAATCCATTACACTCTTATCCCAGAAGGATAAGTCGGAAAATAGGCAATGAGGACAGCAAAAGCAGTCGTGAACCATAGTCCACTTTCCACCAAATAGAGACTGCACATGTGCTCAGCGTGACAGGCGAAGAGCCTATCGCCGCTCTACGCTGTTGGATGTATGTGCAGTGTTTATTCCGTTAGTTGCCTTTTACGACACCTTGTACAATTAATTAACCTCTTTATGTAACTCGTATATTAAACACTTTAGTCTACAAATAACTTTTATGCTTTTAGAGAAATAATAGGTATACACCATTTAGTTCATTATTCTCGAAGCCAAACCCACCAACCCACATTGGGCCAGCGTGGTGGGTAATGGCCCAATATCCCCACGTGCTATTGTCCACGTGGGAGGCTTGTGCCCAGCAGTGGAACGTTTATAGGCTGATGATGATGATGATGATTATTATCGTAGACGGAAGTCGTTAAAACCCGTATTTGGCCAAGGTATACCCGTATACTACCGTGTCGCGTAGCGGTGAAAGCATACTACTACCCCTATCTTTTCCCTTGGGTGTCGTAAAAGGCGACTAATGGACTAAAGGCTGAACCAACCTACATCTAACAGCATAGAGCAGCGATGGGCTCACACATGTGCAGTCGATATTTGGAGAAAAGTGGGCTATGGCAGAGGACTGCCTTTGATGTCTTCATTGCCTAGTCTCTGACTAACCCTTCGGGGATAATAGTCGTGATTATATGTATGTATGTTATGCTATGTTATGTTATGTATGGATCATCATTGGCTCCTGCGTCTGCTTCAGACATTTTGTTTATGCAGTGTACTGGGACTGGGAGCACTTCTTTGCATGGCTGAGTAGGCCGATGCGCGAACGACAGAGTCTTCCATATGTTTGGCACCTGTGGGTTGGACTGGTTAGGGTTGTAGTTTCTTAGGAGACTCTTGATACGCTTGCAAACATTCATACATACATAAAATCACGACTTTTATCCCCGAAGGGTTATTCAGAGATTAGGCAATGAGGACCACAAAAGCAGTTCTCTACAATAGTCAACTTTTCACCAAATAGCGACTGTACATTTGCTCAACGTGGGATGTATGTGCAGTGGACGCGCTTGCTATGTAAAGTTATGACCTAATCCCCCACCTTTTCATGCTATTCATCATAATTATCATTTAATTTTATGTTATTGTATTGTGGGATAGCAAGAGAACTGCAGTGGGTCGTTCGAAAACTAACGACAATTATGATTTCAGCCATTATCGTGGTGAAAATCCAACATACCTACTAAATACAAGGCCGTATTTATACGTCTCTAGCGATATGTACATATCATTACAAGCAATGTTAGTGGTCAGACAATGTACAGGGAATATTAACGCCGTAATTATCTAGAGTCGTGCACTATGTAAATTACGTTTGCCTGAAGCGCCTTGATTGCATAAATAACCAATCTAATAAACCACATTTTATGAATTGACTGATTGATTATAGTAGTTTTTTTAGACAAAGTCAATGATATTACATTAAAAGGAAATAGATATGTTACTACTCGCCTTGAGTTGAAGACTCATTTATAGGCCAATTGTCTCATATCGCAATCAGTATGCGTCAAACAAGCCGTTGAACGAGTCATCCGTGACAGTTGAACAAAAGTATGCGATATGCCGCCGTTTGTGTTTCGAAACTGCACAAATTACGGTGCTAAAGTGAATAAAGCTAATGGATCATTGTCGATACATTTTAAACGTACATGTATACACATAATCACGACTATTATCCCCGGAGGGTTAGTCAGAGACTTGGTTTTTTTATATAAAACAAGGAGGCAAACGAGCAGGCGAGTCACCTGATGGAGAGTAATCACCGCCGCCCAAGCACACTTGCAAAACCAGAGGAATCGCAGGCGCGTTGCCATTCTTTACGGAAGGAATAGGGTTAAAGAAGAAAAAGGAATTGTGAGAAGGGGTCGGGGGGGGGGGGGATAGGCCATGAGATAGCTAGGTAATGAGGACCGCAAAAGCAGTCCTCTGCCATAGTTCACGTTTCACCAAATAGCAACTGCTCAGCGTGACAGGTAGTGAGCCCATCGCCGCTCTATGCTGTTGGATGCATGTGCAGTCTTTAGTCCGTTAGTCGTCTTTTACGACACTCAAAGACTCAAAGAAAGTGAGGAGGTGGTAGTATTCTTTTAGTGAGCGGCTACGAGACGCGGCCAACAGAACTTTTTAGTCATTTTATAAAATGACAAAAATTGTAACAGAACACTTTAGTCATTTTATAAAATGACTAAAATTTTAATAGAGCATATCAGTCATTTTATAAAATGACAAAAAAATCTCTTATCAACTAAAACGCAGCATTATCTCGCTATGTTGGTCTGTGTGTGCATCACGATGTGTACACATCATTACTGGTGTCGGTTGACAGTGACACAATGCGCGGGGAATATTAAACACCGTAATTATATGCACGACCTAATTTATGGGGCTGAATGTCAGCCGCATTGGGGACCACAGTTAATTATACTATGGCGGCAATGGCGCTTATTCTTTACGATGCTTCTGATTGATTTACATTTTGGAAACTGTCAGAATAGAAACATACATATTATACAAGTATGTAAATGAACGAAAGGCAAACCTTAAAATCGGTGGATGTTAAAAACGGGTATAATACAATGGACCACTTTTTGTTTTAATCCAATCTCTTTTTTATTTATAATTTTACTAAATGTAATAGCTTAACCTATTTTTCATCAGTTCTGTTAACGAGTTAAATAACATCCTGTGATGCAACTGCAACTGATAACTGATGTCAAACTTGCATTTTGTTCATTTACATAGGTACCTACTGTATACAATAATTACGACTATGGTCTATATAAGGTGCCTGCTAGAAACCGCAAGAAACTTCAAGGGCTGGTCAGGTCAAGTGTTTTAAACATGAGAAAGGAGAATGTCCAAACCAGCCTATATATATCCATTGCGTCTTAATCATTCACATATCAAAAGTGTTCTCTTAAGTTATAATGATTACTGTTAAAAAAGGTTTTCTATAGAACGCCGCGTTAAGAGTCAAGTGATAAATAAATGCTGAACTGAACTGATAGTCATACGATAACAGTTGTCATAACCTCAAAATACCTAAAAAGTCGTAAGCTAAAAATGAAGATAGCTTCAAATTCCCGCATGATATTTAAATGTAATTTTTTCTTCATAATTCAGAGCATTGCTGCTATTGATTACTATTTATTTCATTAAAGCGCTGTTACGCTAGCTAGCTAAAAAACTAGCCTAACCCCCTAGTAAAATGGTCATTCTCCATTGACATAAAAGGAATTTTGTGAATTTTAATTGTACAGTATTTGAGCACTTATCTAATTTATTTTAAAGCAATAACATAAACGATTATTTACAACGCGCGGGCAGCGGCCGGCCGTTGACCCGTCCGCGTCAGCTGGGCGATAAGTACCTACGTTAGTCTGCAATGAGACCATTTTTGTTTAAAACACTTGACCTGTCCAGCCCTTGAAGTTATTTGCAGTTTCTAGCAGTAACTTTATATGCTAGTAACATATTAATTATAACATTACCTAAATGTAATCTCTTCTATGAAACACGGCATCCTTACAAATTAGGTACATACATACATATAATCACGACTATATCCCCAAAGGGTTAGTCAGAGACTAGGCAATGAGGACAAAAAAGCAGTTCTCTACCAAAGTCCACTTTTCACCAAATAGCGACTACACATGTGCTCATCGTGATAGGTGGGTGAGCCCATCGCCGCTCTATGCTGTTGGATGTATGTGCAGTCTTTAGTCCGTTAGTCGCCTTTTACGACACCCAAGGGAAGAGAGGGGGCGGTATTCTTTCACCGCTACGCGACACGGTTAAGGTTAGGTTAGGTTAGGTTAGGTTACACCCCGAAAGGGGTGTACCAGGGGCCTCACGCCAGCCCCTGAGCATCGTAGTCCCCGAACTGGCAGCGATGAGCCCACTCGAGGCGTCTGTGGGGGAGCTGTTCAGGGAGGGGGGCGAGGGCCTGCCTTAACCGGCCGGCCGCGACAAGGAAAAGTCTGTAACACCCGGGAGAAAAGCCGTTAAAACCTTCGGATACCACCCGACCTCCGTCGTATATAGGGTAGCCCGCGTACAGGGGCCTCTGCGCGGGTGGTCCAAATATGCCCCACACTCGTGGGAACAAATATGGACTCGAAAAAACTCACTCTTTTATTTGACGCCCCGGCAGGGCCTTGTACTAGGCCTGCCGGGGATGGTGGGCCTGACGACGGGCGGAAGGGTCGGAGGAGTGGATCGGCCAGTTCTGGCGGGTCGAGCAGGAGAGGGGCTGCAAAGCCGAAACTGCCCAAAGGAGACGGGTCCGAGAAGGACGGAGTACATGCCGGGGACGCGACCGGTGAAGCGAAGGAGAGGGCTAATGGCTCTCCCTTCGTGGAACCGGCGGTGCCCGGTTCTGATGTCGATAGGAGGCTACCGGTGAGGGTAGGGTCCGTGAAGGACGTGGAACATGCCGGGGACGCGACCGGGGAAACGTCCGCGGGGGCTAATGGCTCCCGCGGCGCGGAACCGGCGGTGCCCGGTTCGGGTGTTGGTAGGAGGCTACCGGTGAGGGTAGGGTCCGTGAAGGACGTGGAACATGCCGGGGACGCGACCGGGGAAACGTCCGCGGGGGCTAATGGCTCCCGCGGCGCGAAACCGGCGGTGCCCGGTTCGAAGGTGGGCAAGGGGAAGCCGAAGCCCAAGCCAAAGACTGGACCCAAGGGGGGGCCCAAGTCTAAGGCTAAGCCCAAGATTGGGTCCAAGGGGGGGCCCAAGGGCCGAGACGAATTTATGGTGTCCCATTGGGTGGACATAAAAGAGGCGCTGGGCCCATTCGTGGACGACGCGCACATGCTGCGACAGCTGCAGCGCCGAAGGTACGGCGAGCACGACGACGGCCACACAACGTGCTCCGACAGCCTGGACTTGGACCTGGAGGAGGACGCCAGGTCCGGCTGGTCCGGCAAATCGGTGGAGATGGCGTCGTACGAGAGGGCGAAGGCTGCCGCCCGCGAGAAGGAGGCTGCCGCCCGCGAGAAGGAGGCTGCCACTGCCGGGGCTGCCACTCAGGTCAGGAGAGGCCGGTCGGGGACTGTCAAGCCCGTCATCGACATCCCCAACCCCTTCGAGACGTTCTCCACGCTGGCAAGCGACCTGGCGAGTAGGAAGCGGGTGCGGGAGTGCACCGACTCCGACCCTTCGGGAGGCGAGGAGCCGTTGGCCGGGCCTTCCAAGGTCTCGACCGCAAGCCGTGGGCGTCCCCGCTCCCGCTCCCGCGTGGGGGCCTACGTGGGGCTCTCGAAGGCGCGCGGCGAGCTAAAGCGCAGAGGAGAGGAGGCGGAGGTCGAGGAGGCGCAGATGGTGGTGGACAGGGTCCAGGAGACCGTCGGCCTGTCCCCGCCCCCGGTCACGAGGTCGCAGACCGAGCAGTTCCCGCCGAGGGCCGCTGACCAGGTGCCTGCAGAGGCTGTGGAGGCGCCTCACCCTGACGATCACCTCGCGCAGGTCAACTTCGCCGTGGATGGGCTCACCGACCTGGTCAGGAAGAGTCGGAACCTGAAGGGGACCATCATGAAGGAGGCCCACGGTCACATCCGCAAGATCTCCATTGCGGCGGAGGCGCTGGCGGCGACGACACTCAACGAGGAGACCAGGCGTCTCCGCGCCGAGAATGAGCGGCTCCAAAGCAGGATGGCGGTCATGGAGAGTGAGATCGCGGCCATGCGGCGCACTTCCATCGACCGGACGCCGCGAAGTACCCGGAAGAGGTCCCCAATTCTGGGCCGTCCGGCGCCATCGCAGGACAGGGAGACGGCGCTCCTCGAGGCCTTCCAGGCCCGCATCGTGGCGCAAATCAGCGGCATGCTGAATGCCCGGATCGAGGGGCTGGAGAGCAGGCTGCTCCCGGCCGTGCCCCTGCGCCCACCCCTTGCGGCGGACGATAGGAGGGAGGAGGCCCCGCCGGCCCGACCGGCCCCGCCGCCTGCGGCAAAGCCGGGCAAGAAGGCCCCGCCGGCGAAGAAGCCGCCCGCGAAGAAGCCGCCCAGCAAGGTGGCAGAGAGGGTCCCCCCCGTGGAGAACCCCTATGATGACCCCAGACCGGGACCCAGCAGCGCCCCGGACCCCCCGGCGCAGCCAGCCTGGACAACGGTGGCCAAACGTGGCCAGAAGAAGGCCCCGCCCGCCGCCCCGCCGGCGAAGACGGCCAAGGCAGCGGCCCAGCCGGCAACTAAGAGGAGGCGCCCTCTCCGCCCGCCGAGGACGGCAGCGGTCACGGTGACCCTGCTTCCCGAGGCCGCGGACCAGGGAACGACCTATGCCCAGGTCATCGCCAGGGCAAAGGCGGCGATCAGCCTGCCCGAGCTGGGCATAGAGGGAGGTATGCGCATCGCCGCCGCTATGACGGGCGCGAGAATGTTCGAGGTCTCGGGGGAGGAGAGACGGGAGAAGGCGGATGCGGTCGCGGCCAAACTGCGGGTGGAGCTGCAGGGGATCGCCAGGGTGGCACGCCCCTGCAAAATGGTGGGCCTAAGGGCGGTGGGTCTGGACGAGTCCGTCCAGCCCACGGAGTTGGCAGAGGCTCTGGCCGCAGCGGGGGGCTGCCCGGTAGATGATGTTCGCGCGGGGGCTGTGGCGAGGAGGCCGGGAGGGAGCGGCTCCTGCATCGCTAGGGTCCCGATTGAGGCGGCCAAGAAAGTCCTGGAGGCAGGGAAGGTGCTCGTTGGATGGAGCTCAGCCAGGGTGGAGGCCCTCGATCCAAGGCCCATGCACTGCTACAAGTGCATGTGCCTTGGCCATGCAAGATCGCGGTGCCCGCTGGAGGTGGACCGCTCGGAGTCCTGCTTAGACATGGGCGCCGCCGTGGCTCGCCGCCGCCGTTTAGGTATGGCGCGCCGCCGCCGCCGCCGACTGTTCAAAATTTCGCGCCGACTAGACTGTTCCAATGTGTAGGCTCTTGTAACAATAATCTCAGTTTATTCTTTACTCATGTGGGCCGTGCGGGCGCCGCGCGAGGCGTCAGCTCAGGTGCTCGATGAGGACGAAAACGACCCTATTTCCGATCAAGAGGGAGAAGAATCAGAAGAACGCCCTTTGTTTGGGGACTTCGCGAACGTGCCTAGCATTAAGACGTCCACACCAACGCGTTGGCATAGTATCTTAGAAATGTTGGGGCGTATGGCACACTGCTGTAACTGTAACCGGAACCCCGTCAGCTTTCTTAGCCTGAGCTAATGCTCGAGCGCGCAAATCTCGGGTACTCAGACCCTGAGAAAGCCCCAGTTAAAGAACATTACGTAGGGTAACACGATTCAATCACATCGGCCCCATCGGTGTTAAACATGCTTCGCACCCACTTGGAAATACCTTTATTTCCACGGAGAGCTTTGAGTACCTCCCCGCCGCGGACATGAAGCTCCCCCCTAGAGGGGTCGGCTATAGGTAATACAAATGGCCGCGAAACATTTGGAAATACCTTTATTTCCACGAAGAGCTTTAAGTACCTCCCCGCCGCGGACATGAAGCTCCCCCCTAGAGGGATCGGCTATAGGTAATACAAATGGGTGCGAAACATTTGGAAATACCTTTATTTCCACCGCTGATAAAGCCTGACGGCTCACTTGCCCACACTGCAGCTGAAAAGGTAATTCCACTCTTTTTGCAAAGAACTCACGTCTGGAAGACACTAGCAAGGTTCCACCTAAGTTGCCTATAGCCGACCTCTTCATGGGAGAACCTCACATCAGCAACAAAGAGGTACTCAAAGCTCTCCGTACTCTAACGTGAATAAGGCTAGTGGTCCTGATAGAATTCCGGCCATAGTCCCACGTAAGTGTGCACCTAACTTGTCTACTGTTCTAACACACCTGTATCGCCTCTCACTTGAGACTGGTCTAGTTCCTCAGTCGGGAAAGCTGGCTAATGTGCAGCCTGTGCCCAAAAAAGGTAGCCGTGCCGATCCATCTTACTGTAAGACGATTTTAGTCAAGTCCATACTTTGCATGAATACGGAACGTGTACT
This sequence comes from Scoparia ambigualis, assembly GCA_963921215.1. Classification (NCBI taxonomy): domain Eukaryota; kingdom Metazoa; phylum Arthropoda; class Insecta; order Lepidoptera; family Crambidae; genus Scoparia; species Scoparia ambigualis. The sequence continues at coordinate 27,483,348 of OY992516.1, forward strand.
GAACTCTCGATTGCTGGCATACCTTGAGACCAATGATCTCCTCAGTGACTGCCAGTTCGGATTTAGCCTATTATAGATCTGAGAAGTTGGAACTCACTGGCGCATTGGACCTAGAAATAGTGCACAACTTTATATACCTGGGTTCCAACATCAGTAACGATGGTTCGTGCAAGAAGGAAGTGCGCAGGAGAATTGGCATGGCTAAGAGCGCCATGTCGCAGCTTGCAAAAATCTGGAGAGATCGCAATATTTCCGTAAAAACCAAAACCAGACTGGTACCGACTCTTGTCTTCTCGATCTTTTATACGGCGCTGAGACTTGGACACTAAAAGCTGCAGACCGCAAACGCATTGACGCTTTTGAGATGTGGTGCTGGAGAAAGATGCTCCGTATTCCTTGGACAGCATTTCGGACTAACGTGTCTATATTGCGAGAACTCAAAATCTCCTCGCGGCTGTCATCCTCGGATGTCTTCGCAAAATTTTAGAATACTTCGGTCACATTGCAAGGAAAGACGGTGACAAACTCGAGAAGCTCATAGCGACCGGCAAAGTAGACGGGAAACGACCTCGAGGACGCAGCCCAATACGTTAGTCTGACCAGATCCGCACCACTCTTAACTCTTCAGTTCACAGCGCCCTCCAGACCGCCAAATACAGAAACAGATGGAGGAAAACCATAAGAGAGAAAGTAATGCAGAAGGGACGTCACGACTCTCAGCATTGACGAACACGACGCAAGGAGGAACTCCATTATCAATTTTAATTACTTAGTGACTTTTTGCTCTACGGCGACGATATAATGTTTTGTTGTTGAAATCTTTGTGAAGTGTTGGTTTTATTTATCACTCTTATTTCTACCTTTAACTACATAACCAAAAACGACTTCAGAAATCCCACGCCGCCGGCTTCACGCCGCCGCCGAGCATATTTTTAAGGCGCGCCGCCGCTGGATTTTTTTTACTCGGCGCCCATGTCTAGTCCTGCTATAGATGCGGGGCCAGCGGGCACAAGGCGGCAGACTGCACTGCCAGGGAGATGCGGTGCGCGGTGTGCGAGGCGGCGGGCCGGCCGCACGGGCACTACATGGGGGGCAGCAATTGTCGCCCCCCCAGTGTCAGGCCCAAGCCAGACCTACCGGGGATAGCCCGGCAGGCAGAGGGCGCCACCCCTGCTGGGGGTATGGATGTGGTGGAGGAGGGAGAGGTTGCGCGAGGACATCCTGGCGCTTCCTCTCCAGCGCAGGCGGAGGGGGGGTCGAGGGCCGCGACATAGCGCCGCCCTCTTCCCCCCCCCACGGGAGGGCCGCGGCCTAGTGTAGAGGAGCACTAGGCTGCATTGCACAAGCCCTCCACCCGCTTGGGAGCAGTCGGACTTACCGGACTGCTCCCCCTGGCGCAGGGGACCCAGGTATAACTGGGTCCGTAGCGTGTGGCGCCCAGCGGGGCGTATTAACACGGAACCGCGGCGCCACTATACGCTCCAGACGGTAGGTGTCGGTTCTTTTACCGGGTCGGGCCCGTATGTCCTTACTCACCCGTTTCCCCCACGGGGGGGCGGGTGGGGACATATGGGTTCCAGCCCCGGACAGTGCATGGGGTGTCTCACGTTCCTCTCGAGGCCCCATGCCAGTGCAGAGAAGCATTTTCTCCGACTAAAACAAAGAAAAAGGTTAGGTTGGGGTGTGCGTTGGGTGACCTCCTCGTGGTACACCCTGGAAACGGGCAGCTTCAACATCCTCCTCTCGATAGGAGGTTGCTTTGAGACTGGCCGGCTAACAACCCAGCACAGGCAGGAGCCCCCTCTGGGTCCTGCACCTCCATGTGCGTGTCCATTCTGGGCCGTACGCTCGCCGCTCCTTCCGAGCGGCTTTGAGAGGAGTTTTGGCGGCGCCCCTTCTGGGCGTCGTTATAAGGGGGGGATATTGGATAGGCCGGCGCCCCTTCTGGGCGCCTTTAAAGCGTTTCATGCGCAAGCTGTGACAGCGAGGGCTTCATGCCAATCCTCATCGTCGTCTCTGCTGTGTCGCGGGTTCTGTTCCCACTACCACAACGACCCCAGTCCTGGCATAAGCTGGGTACGTGGTGGTCTGGTTCAGGCCTAGTTGAGTTTAAAGTTTGCCACGAATTGACATGGAAAAGTCGGTAAAACCCCGCAGATACCTCCCGCCCTCTGCGGCGTATATAGGGCATGCTTGGCGTAGGGGCTTCGACCCGGCATGCTTCAGAAGAGCTCCAGACGGGAAAGGTCTTTAAAGCCCGGGAGGCCACCCGTACAACCAGCTCAGCAGAGAGTCTAAAAGCCGGGGATTGTAACCCGTAAATTACTAAAATCGTAATGGACATGGCAAATAATGATAATGCGATGTCCTGCTCTCTGGCTGACGCCCAGCGCATGGAGGTACCCGGGCCTCCATGTGTCAAATCTGTTACCGATGGTCCCCTTGGGGTAGGCAACCAGGCCCCAAGGTGTGACGATGCTCCTGGAAGGAAGGAGGATGGAGAGGGAAGATCGGGGGATGAGCCCGCGGAGGTTCGTGTCTTGTGCGCCAGCGACTACGATGACCGTGAATTGATGGGCGAAGGAAATGGTGGATCGCTGCGGGGAGAGAGAAGTGGAAGTGGGTCGGATAACGCGTACGACTCGTGCGTATCGAAGCGGGCCGTGCAGAACAACCTGCCGCACGCGGTGCCGGATCCGGAGTCGGAGGTCGAGGAGGTGCCCATGAACACCACTGCTGCTGCTCCTGCTCCAATGAGCAATAAGAGGCCCCGAGGGGACTTGAGCAGTGATGAAAGTGGGGAAAAGGGAGGTGCGAACCCCGCCAAGGTTGGTTCTGCCCAACGAGGCGGCGGTAAGCGAGGCGTGGGTCCTTCTCGCAAGGGATACCCTGGAACATCCGTTGGCGTCGCTGCTGCCAGAAGGGCAGCGAGGAGTGACAGTAACGAGGACTGGGCTCTATCCCAGGGTCGGATCGGGCACGCGCCTGACCATGGCGAGTCAGGTCGGGCCGATGTCGGACCTCATCAGCAGAGGGGCGGTGGCGGGCGAAAGAGGAGAGCCAAGACGCAGGTAGCCGCATGTGGAGGGGGAAGTAGCTCCGAGGAGGACTTCAGGAAGAATCCTGCCGGCCGGCGAGACGCTGAGTTTGGGAGCGTTGCGGCCATGATAATGCAAAGGAGCAGGAATGTTGAAGCCCTGTTAGACAAGGCGCAGTCCAAACAGGCCTTGCTTGATCAGTCCAAACAGGTCTTGCTGGATCAGGCTGACGAGGCCATTATGACCATATATAATTCCGCTGGGAAATCGGGCAACCTCAAGGGCCCATTACACGGCAAAATTAACACGGCGTCTTTGTTCTTGGCCAAGGTGGTCCACACCCTCAAGACCATGAATGAGGAGGAAGAGGTCCGTCGGCTTAATGCACAGCTGGAAGTCCAGTCCAGGCAGATCACCCAAATGAAAGCGGAGATTGCGGCCCTCAGAACGGGGTATGAGGAGTCCAACAGAGCCAACAACAGCCTTAGGACTCCGCCCCCCCCCATTGTGGTGCAGAGCCCGAGCCCGAGTGCTGAGCAACTGCTGTCGGCTGTGCAGAAAGAGATGGACAGGAGGCAGAGAGAGTCAATGGAGAGCATCCGTAACATGTTGGATGCCTTCAAAGCCGGAATCGACCAGAGACTGGGCCCGGAGCCTAGGCTCAGGCCGCCTCTAGCCGGGGAAAAAAGGGCCGCTGCCGCCGCCGCCGCCGCTGGTACTAATACTAATACTTACGCTGCTGCCGCCGCCGCCACCGCTGCCCCCGCCTCTGCCGCCGCCGCCGCCGCCGCCGCCGCTGCCGCCGCCGCCGCCGCCGCCGCCGCCGCCGCCGCTGCCGCCGCCGCCGCCGCCGCCGCCGCCGCCGCCGCCCCTGCTGCTCCCGTAGACGATGGTGCTGTTGCTGGTCCCTCCTGGGCCCCGCACTCGGTACCTGCAACAAAAAGAAAACTGGATGAGACTCACCGGACGTACCCAGCTGTTCCGACGAAGAGAGTACCTGCTCCTTCTGCTCCGCCGGCCCCTGGAATCCCTGCTCCTGCCGCCCACGAACCGTCGCTCGACGCAGCCGCCGGTACCCCTGCGAATGAGTGGAGGGAGGTCAGAAAGAGGAAAAAGAAGAGTGCCAATCAGAGAAGGAGAGAAAAGGCAGCCCAAAGAAGGAAGGAAGGGGCGGCCCTGCCTGGCGCTGCGCCTCCTAAGCTGGAGGTTCCGCGCTCCTCGGTGGTCACCATGACTCTCAACAACGACGCTCTGACCAAAGGCGTAACCTATGCCTCGGTCATGAGCAAAGTCATTGGGGCCATCAACCTGGAGGATATGGGTCTTCAGTCCCTAAAGATCCGGAACACGGCCGCGGGCGGCCGGAAGCTGGAAATTGCTGGCACAACTAGCGGCCCTAAAGCGGACACCCTAGCGGCCAAAATTAAGGAAGTGGTGGGCGATGATGTTCACGTGGGCCGGCCGGTCAAGCGGGCGGATGTAAAGCTGGTGGGGCTTCATGATGGGGTGACCCGCGAAATCATCGCGGAGGCTGTAGCCCGTAAGGGAGGTTGTCCGGCGTCCGAGGTCTCGGTGGGCCCGATCCGCGATGCGGTGGGATGGGCTCCTTCCACTGCCATCGCGCGATGCTCCATCCCAGTGGCCAAGAAACTCGTTGCGGGGGGCAGTATCCCCATTGGGTGGGCCGCAGTGCAAGTGATCGCCATAGGACCATCCCCCACCAGATGTTTCAAGTGCCTCGGTACAGGGCACACTAAGTTCACGTGCCCCTCGAAAGCGGATCGAAGCACCCTTTGCTTCAAGTGTGGAAAGGAGGGGCACAGGGTGGAGCAGTGTGAGGCTGCAGAGCCTTACTGCTTAGTATGTACAGAGGGCAAGGTGCCGCACAGGCACGTCATGGGCAGCAGAGCCTGCCGCCCTCCTCCTGCTAAAAGCACGACTCCGCTGTGGAAGCCGGTGGTGCAGGTGCCTCGTACAGAGCCCATGGACGTCGCAGCAACGGGACCCGATGTCAGTGCGGCCCAATAAGATCTTACAAGCCAACCTCAACCACTCCGTCGCTGCACAAAATCTGCTTGTCCAGCAGATGACGGAGTGGGGGGCTGATGTGGCGCTAGTGGCGGAGCCGCACTCTGTGCCCACCGGGTCCAATTGGATCGGCGACACGAAGGGATTGGCGCTCATCACTGCCCCTACCAACAGCAGTGCAACCCCCATCGCCTTGAGGGAAAGGGGCGCAGGCTACGTCGCTGTGACTTGGGGCGACGTAGCCCTAGTAGCGGTTTACTTCTCCCCGAATCGCCCGTTGCGGGAGTTTAGGGGGTTTATGTCGCAACTCCTGGGTGTGGTGAGGCGTCTGTCCCCGCTACAGGTTGTGCTAGCGGGCGACTTAAACGCGAAGTCCACCACGTGGGGATGCCCCAGAACCGACCACAGGGGTGCAGAGGTGGAGGAATTTGCCGTTGAGAGTGGCCTCGTCCTCCTAAATAGAGGGAACACCAGCACTTGCACCCGATGGCAAGGGGAGTCGATTGTCGACGTGTCCTTTGCGACCCCCGCCATCGCTTCTCGGTTCACGGAGTGGAGAGTCATGGAGGAAGGGGAGTCCCTCTCCGACCACCTTTACGTGTGGATGAGGATCTCCCCCATCCCCCTGACCGGCCTTCAACCTGGGGCAGGAGTTCGTACGGCCCGGTTTAGGAAGTGGGCAGTCACGCGCCTGAATCGCGAGGCGGCTGACGAAGCGGCCCTGCTTGAGATGTGGTTTCGGGATCCCCCAGCGTCCATGTGTGTGGACCTACAAGCCGTCCAATTCCAGAGTGCCCTGACCCGCATATGTGACGCCAGTATGCCCAGGGTGGGAGATCGCCCACACCAGAGGGCGGTGTACTGGTGGTCTGCCGAAATCGCAGGTCTACGCGCCACTAGCATCTCGGCAAGGTTAGATCTTCAGCATTGCCGAAGGAGACGTCACTCGGCTGACGAGGAGGCCCAGTTTCACGTCCTTTTCAGAGCAGCTAGGAAGAGGCTACAGGTCGCCATCCTGAAGGCCAAGACGTCGGCTTGGAACGAGTTTCTGGCCGAACTAGACAGAGACCCGTGGGGAAGGCCATACCGTACGGTGCGGAACAAATATCGAAATCCCGCCCCCCCCACGGAGTCATTCGAGCCAGGACTCCTGGCGAGAATAGTTGACGGCCTGTTCCCGGCCCGGGAGTTTGAGGCGGTGCCCTTTGAGCCCCCAGAGCTGGACGAGTCTCATGACGTTGAGGGGATCCCCCGCATTTCCGAAGAAGAGATGGCGTATGCCGTTGGTCGCCTCCGCCTAAAAAGAAAGGCGCCTGGGCCGGACGGCGTCCACGGCAAGGTGCTGAACATCGCCCTGGGCCGCATGGGGGGAAGGCTAACCGGCCTCCTTGATTGCTGCCTCCGGCAGGGGAAGTTTCCCAAGGCATGGAAAGAAGGCCGACTGTGCTTGCTGAAAAAGGACGATCGTCCACCGGACACGCCATCGGCCTACAGACCGATCGTCCTGCTGGATGAGGCGGGCAAGCTCTTCGAGCGAGTGCTCGCTGCCCGCATCATCGAGCACTTGGACGCCGGCGGACCCAACATTGAGGCTTCTCAGTACGGGTTTCGTCGGGGCGTGTCCACGGTGGACGCGATACTGGCCCTCAAGAATACTACCGAAGCAGCAGCTGCCAGAGGGGAAAGGGTGGTAGCGGTCTCGCTTGACATAGCGAACGCTTTTAACACCCTTCCCTTCAGCTGTATTAACCAGGCACTCATCTACCACCGAGTGCCCTGGTACATCAGACGGGTCCTGAGGGACTACCTCCAGGATCGTAAGATCCTCTTCCTGGAGAAGGGCGCGGAGAGCATCAGTGCTCGCCGTATGGTGTGCGGTGTTCCACAGGGGTCGGTCCTTGGACCTCTCCTGTGGAACATCGGATACAACTGGGTCCTGAGGGGGGAACTCCTCCAGGGGACGGGTGTCTTCTGCTATGCAGACGACACCCTAGTCACCGCACGTGGCGGTGACTACTGGCGTACGGTTCGGCTCGCGTCGGCCATAGCCACTTTGACCATATCGCGAATACGCAGGCTGGGAATGGAGGTGGCTCTTCCGAAGACGGAGGCGATCGTCTTCCACGGTCCTCGGGGAAGACCAGCGGGCAGCTGGAGTGTTGAGGTGGGTGGCGTACTGGTCGAGATAAAGTCCCGGATGAAATATCTGGGACTAATCCTCGACAGTCGCTGGTCGTTCGAGCCTCACTTTGCCGAGATGGCGCCTCGGGTGGTAAAGGCGGCAATGGCGCTCACGCGCGTACTCCCGAATATCGGAGGCCCAGGCGGAAGCTGTCGTAGGCTATACGCCGGAGTGCTGCGCAGCATGGCGCTTTACGGCGCGCCGGTCTGGTCCGACTCACTCTCCCGCAAGAACATCATGTTGCTACACAGGCCACAGAGGGTAGCTGCGGTGAGAACCGTGAGAGGATACCGGACGGTGTCGTTTACAGCAGCGACAGCCCTAGCGGGCATGATACCGTGGGAACTCGAAGCACAGGTCCTAACCGAAGTCTTCGAGTTCCGCTCGGAGGGAAGGGCTAGCGGCGAGCGCCCCACACTGGAGGAAGTCCAGGGCGCCAGGCGCATTGCGCGCGACATGGCAGTGTGGAACTGGGAGCTCCAGTTGGAGTCCCCGAGGGCTGGTGTCCGCACTGTCGAGGCCATTAGGCCGGTCCTGGTGAGGTGGCTCAACAGGCCCTTTGGGCCTATGACGTACCATTTGACACAGATACTTACCGGCCACGGTTGCTTTGGTAAGTATCTGTGTCAAATTGGAAAAGAGGAGAGCACCATCTGCCACCAGTGCGGAGCTGATGAGGATACGGAACTGCACACCCTCCAGGTGTGTAGTGCCTTTGCCTCGCAGCGACGCACTATGGAGATGGAGCTCGGAGGTAGGGGGTCCCTCGCGCTTCCCGACGTTGTGGCAGCAATGCTGGAGAGCGAGAGGAGCTGGAGTGCGGTGGCTCGGTTCAGCGCCGAATGTATGGGCCTCAAGGAGGAGGCGGAGCGAGCGCGCGAAGGCGCGATCGACGCCGCGCCGGCCAGGAGACGGAGGCGTAGAAGGAGGCGGCGAGACGCGGATCTCCATCCACCGTAGGCTGGAGTCTGGAGCGCGGCGTCCGATGCTGGGTCCTGCCCCTGGCGCCGGTCGAACCTGCCAAAAAGCTGTAAATGTGAGTGTGAATGTGTGATCGTGGATGTGTCTGTTGTCGTATACTTGCCGTCGCTGCGGCAGCGCATCTGATAAGGATGGGTTGCCGCAGCGACGGCAAGCTCTTGTGTGTAAAGGCTACATGGTCCCCTCTGAGGACTATGTAGCCACAAGTCGTAGCCTCCTTGAGGTTAAGCCACAACGCGCCCCCACGGGGGAGCGGTGTGGCAAAAGTCGTCGCGTACGCGTTCCGCCCGGGTGATCGCACGTGCCGGCCCCCAACGCACTAACGTGCGGGGGGGCCGGCGCGGGTGATCACACGGGCGCTAGGGTGAATCCCGCGGTTCAATTCCCCAGGATAGGTCCCGTGGCCTTCACCTGTTATCGGAGTTTGGTCCTCCAGAGGTTTAGTGAGTATTCCCCTCCGTCTCACCCTTCCCAGCCGGGGCTTCTCCCTGGCAGCTGACTGGGGACAATGTCGTCCCCATACAGTCGGCGGGAGGTGGAAAGACGGACGGGCGAGCCTCACATAACCCGGGGCCTCTTCAAGGCCCTGGGTATGCGTAATGCATTCCTCTGGAAAAAAAAAAAAAAAAAAAAAAAAAAAAAAAAAAAAAAAAGGTTAGGTTAGGTTAGGTTAGGTATGGGGTGCGTGTTGGGTGGCCTCCTCGTGTGGCTGACTATCATCTGTCGTTCCTGATCCGTTGGGGGCGAACGATGGAGTCGGTCCTGGCGCTCCCCGGTTCCTATAGGGTTCTAATGCTTCGAATATGTGGCATTGGAACTCTATAGCCAACAACCCAGCGCACAGGCGGAGCCCCTTCTGGGCCCGCAGCCCCCCTAGGCGTGTCCCTTCTGGACCGCACCATAGGCAGGCCCCTTCTGGGCCTGCGGGGGGTTGGGAGGGAAAATTGGGGTTTTCAGGCGCCCCTTCTGGGCGTCATCAAAATTGGGGTGGGAAATCTGGCAACTGGGGTGTGTGATGCGTTCTGTCGCAAGTTGTTAAGAAGGAAAACTTGTACAAACCCCGCGGACACCTTCCGTCCTCCGTGAGTATATAGGGCCTTCCGGGCATGGGGGCTTTGACCCGGAAGGTTCTTGAAGAGCTCCACAGAAGGAGAACTGTAAAAAACCCGGGAGCCCACCCGTAATAGCGCCAAGCCTGTTGGGTAATACAGGCCGACAGCCTGTCGTTAACTGCAACCTTCGTATGAGTATGTCCAATTCCCGAGCGAGTTTGTCATGTGCTGCGGCTGACGCCCGCCGCCAACCGGTATCCGGGCCGGTTGGTGTGAAATTGGTTACCGAAGGCCACGCAGGGGTAGGCGACCAGGCCCTTGCTGCTGGCAATGTTCCTGGAAGGAAGGAGGGAAGTGTGCCCTTGATGGGCAAAGGCACGTCTGCGGGCTCCGGTCCAAAGACGGTTCCAAGGGTGGGCCTATCGTGGGCCGATAGGCAAATTTGTCAGGCGGCCAGTACATCCGGCGTAGTTCTGTCCAGTGGTTTGGACAAGGGGGTGACAGGCACAGGGGGTGCAGTCAGTGGAACCACGCAGAGGCTCACTAGAGGAGCCTTGCGTCGCGAGATGGACATGGGGGGCTGCTCCAACTATGCCCCATCCGTCTCTACTAACCCTCGCGGTACCAGAGCACTACCACCATCAGCACCTGAGTCGGTAGTGGACTCTGATGATGACTCGGTGCAGTACTCGGACGCGGAGGGTTTTCCCGCGCCTAGTAAGGCACCGAGGGGAAAGCAGTTCAACGTGTTGGCTGCGGCTCGCAGAACGCTGGAGCTCGCTCGCCTGGCGCGGAGAGAGGAGCTGCAGCTCGATGCTGAGCAAGAAGTGGAGATGATGTGCCGTGAGGCCGCAGAGCGGCGTGCCGCAAGAGGAGAAGAGAGGGCTGCTTGCCAGGATCAGGCGCAAGCCGACGCTTTGGCAGCGGCTGATTGTTCCAAGAGCGTCTTGGATGCCGGCGACATTGTGTCCTTCGTCGCCAGCAAGTCGAGAAATTTGAAAGGGACCTTTCAACGGTCTCTTAACGAGGCCGTTGAAATATACAAAATGGCCTCAGAAGAGTTTCGGAAACTCCCCAACGCGGAAGAATGCTTGGCGTTGCAAGAGGAGAATGGCGGCTTGCGCTATGACAACCGCACGCTGAGAGAGCTAGTTGACGACCTGCAGGCTGACAACAACCACCTGCACGCTCAGCTAGCAGAGTTGAGAAGGGAGTTGGCGGATCTTCGAGTCTCATTTGAGACCGCCCCCCCTGTGCCTCCAGCTCTACGTTCTACCACACCATCTCGGCGGAGCGTAGACGCTGGTTCACCTATTCGCGCAGAGGTCGGAATCCGGCATTCTTACACACCGCCGCCGCCGTCTCCGCTCTCAACCGGTGAGTCCATGCTGACTACCATCCTGCAGCAAGTGACTAAGGTGCTGGACGATCGCCTGGGTCCAGCGTTTGAGCGTCTCTCGGAACCGGAGCGCGAGGTACCTACTGCCAGTGAGATTCTACATCCTTCTCCTGGCGGCCAGGTTTACACAGAGTCCGTTACTTCGGCGAAAGGCCCCAAACGGGGCAAGGAGAAGAAGAAGGGTCCGACGAAGGGGAAAAAGACAGCTGGCGCACGTCATCCTGCCGCTGCACTCAAAACCCCTGCTTCAGATTCATCCGAAGCGCCGCGACAGCCACCGCCCAAGGCCGGGTGGACGAAAGTTGCAAAGAAGCGCAAGCCGGCAAAGAAAGGGGTAGCGTCCAAAGCTCCCCCGCCTAACCCGAAGCCAGGGTCGGCAGCACGAACACCCGCTGCCACCCCGGCTAGGAGAAAGAAGAGGGAGCGACTTAAAAACCAGCTCCGCCCGCCTCGCACGGCGGCAGTTGTGCTCACACTTTGCCCTGAGGCAGAAAAGAAAGGCATGACCTATGCGGCGGCCCTAAGCAGGGCGATGGAGTGTGTGAAACCTCACGAGCATAACCTCCCAACGCCATCACTTAGGAGGACTGCGACGGGGGCGCGTATGCTGGAGATGTCGGGAGCGCTAGGTTCCCAGCACGCCGACACTCTTGCTGGCCTGATCCGGGAGGCCATGCCAACTGTATTCAAAGTGGCACGGCCCGTAAAATCTGCCGACCTCCGGGTCACAGGTCTAGACGATTTCGTCACCAAGACGGACGTCGCCTCTGCATTTGCAGAGCAGGGTGATTCCTCCCCGGAGACCATTCTAGTCGGGGAGATCAGGCGTGGAGCTGGCGGAATGGGCACTGTATGGGTGAGGTGCCCAGCGACATCGGCGAAAAAAGCCTTGAGTGCAAGCGGCGGAAAGCTTCGGATAGGATGGAGTCTGGCACGCATACATCTGCTAGACTCAAAGCCCCGGAAGTGTTTCCGCTGCCTAGAAGGAGGCCACATACAGGCGTTCTGTACGGCGACAGTGGACCGCAGCAAATTATGTTACCGCTGCGGTATCGCTGGCCACAAAGCCGCCGCCTGTTCAGCAAAGCCGAACTGTCCTATTTGCGCCGAGAAGGGAAAACCCGCGGGGCACAGCATGGGCAGTCGGCTTTGTGCTCCTCCAAGGAGAAAGAAGGGGAAGGCCGGCATACCATCTAAGCCGGCCGCACCTTCACATGCTCCCCAAGAACATCCGGGGACGCAGTGATCCTGGCAGGATCACGGGAGAATAGAGGGGATTCGGAGGCGTGGTTCTGGCCCAGCTCCGGTCCCCTCTGCAGCGAACTTGCGGGCGTACGGGCAGGGAGAGTCCTACGTCCGCACTTAGGGTTCGCAAGATGGATTGAGGGGGGTCGCAGTCCTGGGCCGCTCTCAACACGTCCGTGGAGACGTGTAGGTGTGCACCGTCACGGTGGCCGCCACATCGAGGCGCGGCTGCGGTTGAGTCCCTGGAGGAATGCCCGGGGTCGCGCCGTGAGCGGAAGAGGGACGTCGTAGTGTTTTAGTGGGTAGTGGCTAACTCCATCCAGCTGAGTCCCACATACCCCCTGTGGTCGCTCCAGGCCTAGGGGGATGCGTAAAGGCATTTCACTACGTTAAAAAAAAAAAAAAAAAAAAAGGTTAGGTTAGGTATGGGGTGCAAATTTGGGAACCTCCTCGTGGTGCACCCTGGGGTAAGGCCTCTCGGCCCACGTTCAGCGTGGGACAAGGGGCCTTATGCAAATCCCTGGCGCCCCTTCTGGGCGTCGAATAAAGTAGGTGGTGCCCCTTCTGGGCATCGCACCCCCTTCAACGCGCGTCCCTTCTGGACCGCACAGCGGGTCACTTTGACCTGCGGGGGGGATCTCCACGTGCGGCCCACTCTGGGTCGCACGCTCGCCGCTCATTCTCGAGCGGCTTTGAGGGGAGTTTTGACGGCGCCCCTTCTGGGCGTCGTTACACGGGGTGGGTTCGGGGTAGTTCGGCGCCCCTTCTGGGCGCCGCTTCAGGCAAAGGTGCCGTCGTTGCGGGGCGCGGCGACGGGCGCCCGTTCTCGGACGGGTTGGTGGGCGGCTAACAGCCCACCCCCTAGCGACCAAAACAGGGGATGGAAACCCTCATTTCCGAATAATCATGAAAAGTTCGGATAATGAGGATAATATGCGATGCGATCCGGCTAGCGCCCGGCGCATGGGGGTATCCGGGCCCCCATGTGTGAAGTTGATTACCGACGACTGCCCTGAGGTACCCGACCAGGCCTCAGGTGTCAGTAATGTTACTGGGAGCTCGTCATGTGACGCGGCTGACGCCCGCCGCCAACCGATACCCGGGTCGGTTGGTGCGAAATGTACTACCGAAGGCGGCTCAGGGGTAGGCGACCAGGCCCCTGAGTCTGCAGATGCTCCTGGAAGGAAAGGAGATGTGCCCTTGAAGGGCAGAGGAAAGTCTGCGAGCTCCGGCACTAAGAGTGTCCCAAAAGTGGGCTTGTCGTGGGCCGACAGGCAAATTTGTGAGGCGGCCGGTGCATCCGGCGTGATTCTGTCCGCTAGTGACAAGGGATTGGCTGGCCTAGCGGAGGCAGCTGATGGAACGCAAAGGCTCACTCGAGGAGCTCTGCGTCGCGAGGCTGATAGCAAAGGCTATGACACCTATGCCCCAACTGTCTCTACCTTACCTCGCGACAGTACAGGAGAAAGACCAAAACAAACACCATCGGTTGTCGACTCCGACGATGATTCGATATATTTCTCAGACGCGGAGGGTCAACCCTGGTCGAAAAAGGTACCGAAGGTGGGCAGCCAGTACAACAGTCTGGCTGCAGCTCGCAATGAGCTGGAGCTCGCTCGTGCGGCGCGGAGGGAGGAGATGCAGCTTGATGCCGAGCAGGAGGCAGAACTTATGTGCCGAGAAGCCAGGGAGCGACGTGCGACTAGGGCTAAAGAAAGGGACGCCTGCCCGAGCAAAGAGGAAGGCGACGCTCTGACTGCAGAAGACTGCTCCAAGTCAGTCATGGATGCGGGTGACATTGTGTCCTATGTTGCCAGCAGGTCCGGAAATCTCAAGGGAACTTTCCAGCGTTCCCTTAACGAGGCCGTCGAGATCTATAAGATGGCCTCTGAGGAGTTCCGCAAGCTCCCCAACGCAAATGAGAACTTGGCATTGAGGGAAATAAATAACGGCCTACACTACGACAACCGCGCGTTAAGAGAACTGACTGCAAGCTTGCAGGCAGATAACACCCGCCTGCACGCGCGGTTGGCCGCATTGGAAAAAGAGATGGCGGGTTTACGAGCCTCTTATGAGACCGGCCCCACTGCACTTCCTGCTCCACGCTCTGCTACACCATCTCGGCAGAGCGTTGGTGCGGGTTCTCCTACTTCGCTGCAGTGTTCTGCGGTAGAACTACCTACCCGTAGCAGAAAGGATACGCCACAGGTGGAACGGCATGACCAACCAATGCCGCCACCAGAGACAGAGTCCATGCTGAATATAGTCCTACAAAAGGTGGGCCAGATGCTGGACGCTCGGATGGGTCCCCCTGCATCGGTTCCTGATAATTTATTTCAGGGGCTACCCACGGCCAGCAAAGAGGCTGCCCGCAATCCGAAGGCGCCTAGGTTGCGTCCGCCGCCTGCGGCCGACGCTAAAAAGAGCAAGCCGACATTTGCTTCGGTTGTGGGAGGATCACAACCTGCTCCCAAAAACCAGGGCAAGAAGACCAAATCTGCCTCTGATGCAGGTTTGCCTAAAGAGGCTAACAAACCTCCCCTTAAAAAGGGTAGTAAGGCGGCAAATGTCGCTCCGGCTAATACCGTCCGGGCGCCTAAGGCTAATGCGGCACCAGCTCCCTCCACCTCACATCCATCTGAGGGAGAGTGGACCACATACACTGGTGGCCGTAAAAAGCAGAAGAAGGCTAAAATAGCGAAAGAGCAGGCCAAGCCGAGGGCTCGAAAGAGGAAGCCGAGGCTGCGTGAACCGCGTTCTGCCGCGGTGGTGGTCACGCTGCAGCCTGAGGCCCTAGAGAGGGGTTTGTCTTACGCCAACATACTCTTGAAGGCCAGAGAGGGTATCGATCTGTCTGAGGTTGGCATAGAGGGAGTACGATTTAGAAAGGCCGCTACGGGGGCTCGAATCATGCATCTGCCGGCCTCTGCTTCAGCAGAACAGGCGGATCTTCTGGCGTCTAAGCTCAAGAACGCTCTGGGAGACGCGGTCAATGTCACTCGCCCAATGAAGCGAGTAGACCTGCGTCTCACGGGATTTGACGACTCTGTCAGCCCTGAGATTGTCCTTGCTTCATTAACCAAGAAATACAATTGTGCCCCTGATCATTTTAGAATGGGGGAAATTCGTCGAGGTGCTGGAGGCATGGGCACGGTCTACGTTCAGTGCCCGGTGGCGGCGGCCAAAATCCTGATTGATGCCGGCCATATTTATGTGGGGTGGGGTATTGCACAAGTGCAAACTCTAGAGGCGCGGCCACTTAAGTGCTACCGCTGCCTCGAAAAAGGGCACACCCGAGCACAGTGCACGGGCCTGATAGACCGCAGCGAGCTCTGCTATCGCTGCGGTAAGGCCGGCCATATTGCATCATCGTGCTCGGCAAAACATCATTGCCCTATCTGCGCAGAGGCCAAGCGGCCCGCAGATCATATCGCGGGGAGCAGGAAATGCTCACCCCCAAGGCGGAGAAAGACGGCAGGCAAAAAGGCTGCCGTAACTACATCTCAGGGTGCTCAGCAGGCGCCTGAAGGAGACGCTATGGAGACCAACAATGCCTAACACGCCCAAACAGCATGTTCTCCAGGCGAACTTGAACCACTCTGCCGGTGCACAGGACCTTTTCGTGCAGTCGATGGCAGAGTGGTCCATCGACGTGGCGGTTGTGTCTGAGCCGTATTATGTCCCGGCCAACCATTCCAACTGGGTTGGCGATCTGGACGGCTCAGTCGTTGTTGTGAGGGGCACATCCTTGGCCCTTTCCCCGCTCTTAACACCTTGCGAGAGAGGTTCCGGTTATGTTGTGGTCAAATGGGGGGAGGCAGTGCTTATCGGGCTTTACTTTTCCCCCAACAAGACTCTGGCGGAGTTTGAGGCATTTTTGAGCCTCATTGGCGCAGCGGTCAACCGCGCCTCGCCAGCACACGTCATCGTGCTAGGCGATTTTAACGCCAAATCCGTGGCTTGGGGCTGCCCTGCCACTGATCTGAAAGGCGAAGCTGTGGAGAATTGGGCACTTGCTACTGGCCTATGTCTGCTCAATCAGGGAACCACGAACACCTGTGTCCGGCTGCAGGGCGGGTCTATCATAGACCTGTCCTTCGCGTCGCCTAACATCTCCAGACGCGTCAACAGCTGGAGGGTCCTGGAGGATATTGAAAATCTGTCTGATCATCACTATATCAGATTCGATATCTCTCCAGTGCACCAATCCGCTCAGCAACAGCACCCTAGAGTGTCCCCCTTTTCGAGATGGGTGATCGGAATGATGGACAGGGAGCTCCTAATTGAAGCGGCAATTGTGCAGTCGATGTTTGCACGCCCCGTCGAACAACTAGGCGGGGTTGAAGAGGGTGCGAAGTGGTGTGCAGATGCCATGACCGCTGTCTGCGATTCGGCTATGCCACGGTCCAAACGTCGTCCGTCTAGGCGGGCAGTTTACTGGTGGTCACAACATCTGGTTGAACTAAGGGAGGAATGCTTAATTGCCCGTCGCGCCTACACTCGTCAACGTAGAAGACGTATCCGAGACCGCAATCTCGAAGACATCCGGCGCGAGGAGTATAAAGTAGCCAAGACGGCGCTTAAAGTCGCTATTTGCCAGGCGAAAGATCAGTCTTGGCAGGAGCTGCTTGATGGGCTTAACCAAGACCCGTGGGGGCGCCCCTATCGCTCGGTACGCGGGAAATTGCGAAACCTGGGCCCCCCACTAACTGAGTCCCTCGAGCCTCCCCTACTGGAAAGCATCGTGCGCTCGCTGTTTCCTGAGCGCGATGCATTTGTGCCTCCGAGCATGTCAGTGCCCCGTCATATGGAAGTCGCTGTACAAGTGCCACCGGTTACCACCGGTGAGTTGGGTGCGGCTTTTCTGCGGTTGCGGGCCAAAAATACGGCTCCAGGGCCAGATGGAATTCCCGGTCGTGCGTGGGTTCTCGCGGAGGAGATGTTTGAAGAGAGGCTTAGGAAACTATTTGACTCTTGCCTGTCTTCTGGACGGTTTCCTGAAAGATGGAAAACAGGCCGTTTGGTCCTTTTGAAGAAAGAAGGGCGACCAGTCGACTCGCCATCAGCCTACCGGCCCATCGTTCTCTTGGACGAGGCCGGTAAGCTTTTTGAACGCATTTTGGCTTCCCGAATCATCCAACACCTTAAGATGGTGGGCCCGGATTTGGCTGAGTGCCAATTCGGGTTCAGAGAAAATAGGTCGACCATCGATGCAATCCTGAGCGTCAAACATCTTGCTCAGGACGCGGTTGCTCAGGGCGACGTGGTTTTGGCGGTGTCCTTGGACATCGCCAATGCCTTTAACAGCCTCCCCTTTGAGTGTATCAGTGAGGCACTTCGTTTTCACGGGGTGCCCCAATACTTACAGCAGGTCATCTACAACTACCTGAGGGGGAGGCTGGTGGTGTACCAGGGTCGCGATGGAAGGGTACATAGAAGGGCTGTGTCATGCGGTGTTCCACAGGGATCGGTCTTGGGGCCGTTACTGTGGAACATCGGCTATGACTGGGTCTTGAGGGGTGCGCAGCTGCGCGGACTAGGCGTTGTGTGCTACGCCGACGACACATTAGTCACAGCCCGTGCCAATAGCTTCCCCGATGCTACGACACTAGCCACTGTTGGTGTATCACACATGGTCAGTCGGATTGGTCTGCTTGGTCTGAGCGTATCCTTGGACAAGACTGAGGCCCTTTTCTTTTATGGGGCAAGGAGAAAACCACCAGAGGGCTCACACCTCGTTATCAGTGGTGTCCGCATCGATATCAGCCCGACCATGAAATACCTTGGGCTGATTCTCGATTCGAAATGGAGTTTTCGGCAGCACTTTCGCGTGCAGTCCCCCAAGCTGGTCAAAACAGCTACGGCCCTTGGGAGGATGCTGCCAAATCTCGGCGGGCCGAGCATCACTGCTCGCCGTTTGTACACTGGAGTTGTCAAATCAATGGCTTTATATGGCGCTCCGGTATGGGTGGATGCTCTAAACGCCCATAACAAGGCCTTGTTGCGAAGGCCTCAAAGGGCAATGGCTATTAGAGCGATACGAGGATACCAAACGGTATCTTTCGAGGCGGCGTGTATTCTCGCGGGGACTCCCCCTTGGGAACTGGAGGCTGTGGTTCTGTCCACGGTCTATCAAAGGGTCGCAGCAATGCGCGGCAGAGGGGACAGGCCTGCACCTGAAGAGATCGAGCGTTGGAGGAGAGACGCTCAAGTGGTGGCAATCGTCCATTGGCGTGAGAGGCTCGAAAGACCGAGCCATGGCCACTGGACCATCGGAGCGGTCCGACCTGTCTTAGAGCGATGGGTCAGCCGCAAGGAGGGAGTCCTCTCGTTCCACATGACACAAGTCCTCACAGAACACGGGTGCTTCGGCAAGTTTCTGTGCAGGATAGGACGAGAGGAGACTCCAGCATGCCACCAGTGTGGTGCCGCTGAAGATTCGGCCATGCACAATCTGGTGGCGTGCCCGACCTTCGACCAGCCGCGACAAATCCTGCGCGCTGTTGTCGGAGACGACCTTGGCCTCAGCGCCATAGTAGATGCCATGTTGGGCGGCATCAGGTCGTGGAGCGCAGTCGCCTCTTTCTGTGCGGAGGTCATCACCCGGAAAGAGGCTGACGAGAGAACGCGCGAGGATGACCCGCTGTCTGGCGTAGCTAGACGTCGTAGGCCGGGTCGAAGAAGACGGGTGCACGGACAACTGCACCCGTCCTAGTCTACACGCGGGGGGGGGACGGGAGAATCCCCATAGACCCCCGCTAGACGATCTCCGAGGGGTGGTGGCGGCCTCACACTGAGGTCGCCACTGGAGCAGTTAATCTGCAAGGCGTGTCCTTCGGGACCCCGCGCAGGCGTGTGGGCCACTGCCACATAGTAACCAGGCGCCTGCCGAGCGGCTGACGGAGAATCCCGGGAGTTTTAGTGGGTAAACCCTCCTCACTTACCATCTTCGAGGAGGGGAGTCCCACATAACCACTGCACTTCCCCGGTGCGGTGGTATGCGTAACGCATTTCTCCCGGAAAAAAAAAAAAAAAAAAAAAAAAAAAAAAAAAAAAAAAAAAAAAAAAAAAAAAAAGGTTAGGTTAGGTATGGGGTGCAAATTTGGGAACCTCCTCGTGGTGCACCCTGGGGTAAGACCTCTCGGCCCACGTTCAGCGTGGGACAAGGGGCCTTATGCTAATCCCTGGCGCCCCTTCTGGGCGTCGAATAAAGTAGGCAGTGCCCCTTCTGGGCATCGCACCCCCTTTAACGCGCGTCCCTTCTGGACCGCACAGCGGGTCACTCTGACCTGCGGGGGGGATCTCCACGTGCGGCCCACTCTGGGTCGCACGCTCGCCGCTCACTCTCGAGCGGCTTTGAGTGGAGTTTTGACGGCGCCCCTTCTGGGCGTCGTTACACGGGGTGGGATCGGGGTAGTTCGGCGTCCCTTCTGGGCGCCGTTTCGGGCAAAGGTGCCTTCGTTGCGGGGCGCGGCGACGGGCGCCCGTTTTCGGACGGGTTGGTGGGCGGCTAACAGCCCACCCCCTAGCGACCAGGGGGATTGCAACCCCTAAATTGCTAACCCCCCCCTTTAAATGAACATGACAACTAAAGGGAATGGTATGTCTTGCGCTCCGGCTGACGCCCGGCGCTCGCAGGTATCCGGGCCTGCGGGTGTTAAATTGACTACCGATGACTGCCCTGAGGTACGCGACCAGGCCTCAGGTGTCAGTAATGTTACTGGGAGCACGTCATGTGACGCGGCTGACGCCCGCCGCCAACCGGTATCCGGGCCGGTTGGTGCGAAATTTGCTACCGATGGCAGCACAGTGGTAGGCGACCAGGCTCCTGTATCTGCAGATGTTTCTGGAAGGGAAGGAGGTGTGCCCTTGAAGGGCATAGGAATGTCTGAGAGCTCCGGCTCTAAGAGTGTCCCAAAGGTTGGCTTGTCGTGGGCCGACAGGCAAATTTGTAAGGCGGCCGGTTCATCCGGCGTAGTTCTGTCCAGTGGTGTGGACAAGGGAGCGACTGGCACAGGAGGTGCAGTCAGTGGGACCACGCAGAGGCTTACCAGAGGAGCCTTGCGTCGCGAGGCGGACAAGGGGGGCTGCTCCAACTATGCCCCTTCCGTCCCTACAAACCTTCGCAGTACCAGAGAACTACCACCATCAGCACCTGAGTCGGTAGTGGACTCTGACGATGACTTTGTGCAATGCTCGGATGCGGAGGGTCTTCCCGCACCAAGTAATACACCGAGGGCAAAGCAGTTTAACGTATTGGCTGCGTCTCGCAGAAAGCTGGAGCTAGCTCGCCTGGCGCGGAGGGAGGAGCTGCAGCTTGATGCTGAGGAGGAGGTGCAATTGATGTGCCAGGAGGCCGCGCAGCGACGTGCCGCTAGAGGAGCAGAAAGGGCCGCTTGCGAGGATCAGGAGCAAGCCGACGCGTTGGCGGCGGCTGATTGCTCCAAGAGTATATTGGACGCTGGTGACATTGTGTCGTTCGTTGCCAGCAAGTCCGGAAACCTAAAAGGTACTTTTCAACGGTCCCTTAATGAGGCCGTTGAAATTTACAAAATGGCCTCGGAGGAGTTCCGCAAGCTTCCTAACGCTGAAGAAGTCCTAGCGTTGCAGGAAGAGAATGGCGGCTTGCGGTATGATAACCGCACGTTGAGAGAGTTAGTTGATGACTTGCAGGCAGACAACAACAACCTGCACAGTCAGCTAGCAGACTTGAGAAAAGAGATGGCGGATCTTCGAGCCTCAATCGAGACTGCCCCCCCTGCGTCTCCAGCTTCACCCTCTGCCACACCATCTAAGCGGAGTGTTAACGCTGGATCAACCAATCGTGCAGAGGTCGAAATTCGGCGTTCCTACACACCGCCACCGCCGTCTCCGCTCTTAACTAATGAGGTCATGCTGACTAATATCCTTCAGCATGTGACGAAGGTGCTGGATGATCGCCTGGGTCCAGCGTCCGAGCGTCCCTTGGAACTAGAGCACAGGTTACCTGCTGCCAATGAGACTACACATCCTTCTCCTGGCAGCCAGGTTTACACGGAGTCTAGGTTGCGTCCACCGCTTGCGGCTGACGGAAAAAACAAAGCGAAGACTACCTTCGCGTCCGTGGTGAGTGCTTTTGTGCCTCCCGTCAAGGCGCGTAATGGTACACCCGTAAAAGAGAAGCCTGCTCCTACAACATCCTCGACGGGGCCTCTTAACGTGGAAGGAAAGACCAAAAAGGGCAAAAAAGGAGCTAAGACCGCTCCTGCGTCTGCCTCTTTAGCACCTGGTGCCAAGACAACACTAGCGCCAAAGACATCTATCTCGCAAACATCTGAGGAGGAGGGGTGGACAAAGGTGACTGGCGGCCGAAAGGCAAAGAAAAAGGCAGCTTCCCAGCCTAAGCAACAGGCCAAGCCTAAGGCGAAGGCTAAAAAGAAGCTTAAATTGCAAGCTCCACGCACTGAGGCGGTAGTTATTACCGTACTACCCGAGGCAAAAGATAGGGGCGTTACGTACGCGAATATAATGCTCAAGGCCCGGGAGTGCGTGAACCCGGAGGACGTCGGACTAGAAAATATCCGTTTCCGGCAGGCGGTGACAGGTGCTCGCATCCTGCACCTCCCGAGTACGGCTACCGTTGAGCAGGCGGACCAGTTCGCTAGTATGCTCAAAAACGCTTTAGGCGATGCCGTCAAAATTTCTCGGCCCACCAAGCTCATTGATATGCGCATTTCGGGCCTTGAAGACTCCATGCTTCCCTCAAATGTTCAGGAGGCTGTCGCCATGGTCGGAAACTGTTCTGTAGAATCAGTTAGGGTTGGCGAAATCAGGCGCGGTCCAGGTGGTTTGGGCACAATCTTTGTGCAGTGCCCTGTGGCCGCTGCCAAGGTTATATTAGATGCCGGTAAAGTAAAGGTTGGCTGGGGGTTCGTGCAGGTGCGGGCTCTGGACAGGCGACCACTTCGCTGTTACCGGTGTCTAGAAAAGGGGCACACCCGTGCGCGGTGCACGGGTCAGATTGACCGCAGCGGGCTATGCTACCGCTGTGGTAAGGCTGGCCACATAGCCGCATCATGCTCGGCCAAGCACTACTGCCCAGTCTGCGCAGAGGCCAAACGGCCCGCAGACCACATCGTGGGGAGCAAGTCCTGCACCCCACCAAGGAGTAGAAGAGCGAGAGCGACCGCCAAAAAAGCGGCAGCCCCGTCTTCTTCTGCGAGCGCCCAGCATGCGCCACTAGAGGTCCCAATAAAGACTAGTAATGCCTTACATGCCCACGAAGATTCTCCAGGTAAATCTTAACCATGCAGCTGGTGCGCAAGACCTTTTTATCCAGGCGCTGGCTGAAATGAGAATTGAGATAGCGGTGGCTTCCGAACCTTATTATATTCCCTCGCGGAATAATTGGGCGGCGGATATGGATGGTGTGGTAGCGGTGGTCGGTGGTTCTGGACCGACATCGCTATTTTCACCTTTTGAGAGGGGATCGGGCTTCGTTGGAGTGAAATGGGGGGAGGTAATCCTGTTCGGGGTGTACTTCTCCCCCAATAGAACTTTGGCGGAGTTCGAATCGTTTTTGGGTTGCCTTGGTGCTGCTGTCGGGCGAGCCTCACCCTCAAAGGTTATGGTTTTAGGCGACTTTAACGCTAAATCCACGATGTGGGGTTGTCTTTCTTCCAACCCAAGGGGCGATGCTGTAGAGGAGTGGGCCGTATCATCTGGCCTTTGCCTCCTTAACCGGGGCAATGCGAATACCTGTGTCCGCCTGCAAGGCGGATCCATAGTGGACCTGTCTTTCGCCTCCCCTGCCATCGCCTCAAGAGTGTCCGGGTGGACGGTCCTGGAGGGGGTTGAGACTTTGTCAGATCATCTTTACATCCGATTTGACATCTCGCCCCCCCAGTCAGCTGCTAGAGTGGGCCGTTTTTCTTCCCTAAATATGCCTTTTCCACGCTGGGCTATAGGGAAAATGGACCGCGAACTTTTGGTTGAAGCGGCCATAGTTCAGTCGTGGTTTATGCCAGCACGGCAACTGGCTCACGCAGATGATGGAGCACAATGTCTTTCAGAAGCAATGACCGAGGTATGCGATGCCGCAATGCCGAGGGTCAAGCGACGATCGGCCAAACGTCAAGTTTACTGGTGGTCGCAAGAAGTAGCGGACTTACGCGAGGACTGCATTGTGGCGCGGTACGCATACTTGCGGCAGCGAAGGAAACGCAGGCGTAACGAGGCTCTTGAGCTTGAGCTCCATGCGGCCTACAAAGAGGCGAAGAAGGCAATTGGAATTGCAATTTGCGAGGCCAAAGATCGAGCCAGAGAGGAAATGCTTGATGAGCTAAACCGTGACCCATGGGGGCGCCCGTATCGCTCGATACGTGGCAAACTGCGAAGTTTTGGGCCCCCCCTGACTGAATCACTCGAGCCAGCATTGCTGGAGTCAATCGTCGCTTCCCTCTTTCCGGAGCGTGCCGAGTTTGTGCCTCCTAGGATGGACCCCCCTCAGACTGTCTCTCAAGCTGACATCAATATACCATCTGTGACGTCTGGTGAGGTGGGAGCGGCATTTCTGCGGCTAAAGGCCAAAAAGACTGCACCTGGGCCCGATGGCATCCCGGGTCGTGCATGGGTTGTAGCAGAGGAGGCTATGGAGGAGCATTTCCGACATCTGCTCGATGTATGCCTCTCGTCCGGACAGTTCCCCGCTAAGTGGAAGACCGGGCGATTGGTTCTACTGAAAAAGGAGGGACGTCCCATTGACTCTCCGTCAGCGTACCGGCCGATAGTTCTATTAGATGAGGCCGGAAAGTTATTTGAGCGTGTTCTCTCAAACCGTATCGTTCGCCATCTTAATGTGGTTGGCCCTGACTTGGCTCCGTGCCAATATGGGTTTAGGGAGGGGCGTTCTACGGTAGACGCAATCTTAAATGTAAAGGCGCTCTCGAAACAGGCTACAGCCCAAGGAGACGTAGTGTTGGCGGTGTCTTTGGACATCGCCAATGCATTCAACACACTCCCCTTTGAGTGCATTGGGCAAGCGCTCCGATATCACGGAGTGCCACCCTATATCTTGCGCATAATCAACAACTACCTCAGGGGGAGGCGTGTTGTGTATCAGAGTCGCGATGGTTCTGTCCATTGCAGATTGGTATCGTGCGGTGTCCCACAGGGGTCGGTTCTCGGGCCGCTCCTGTGGAACATCGGTTACGACTATGCACTGAGAGGAGCTCTGCTGAGAGGTTTGAGCGTAATCTGTTACGCAGACGATACGCTCGTGACGGCCCGTGCCGAGGATTTCCACGAGGCAACCAGGTTGGCCACTGCGGGGGTCTCTCACATGGTCCGCAGGATTAGTTCTCTGGGAGTGAGCGTTGCCCTTGAAAAGACAGAGGCTCTGTTTTTCTACGGAGCTCGGAGAAGGCCTCCCCCGGACGCCCATTTGGTCATCAGCGGCGTCCGGATCGAAATTAGCCAGTGTATGCGCTACCTCGGCCTTACACTTGATAGCAAGTGGGACTTTGGCGAACACTTTACACGACAGTCGCCAAAATTAGTAAAAGCCGCTGCTGCTCTTGGTAGTTTGCTACCTAACTTAGGTGGTCCAAGCGGTAGTGCGAGAAGGTTGTACACGTCGGTGGTACGCTCGATGGCCCTTTACGGAGCCCCAGTCTGGAGGGATGCCCTGAAAGGCAAGAACAAGGACCTGCTCAAAAGACCTCAGCGGGTCATGGCCATCAGGGCCATTCGAGGTTACCGCACAATATCTTATGAGGCGGCCTGTGTATTAGCGGGGACCCCTCCGTGGGACCTAGAGGCGGATGTGCTAACTGCAGTGTATGAGCGGGTGGTAGAAGCCAGGTGCTTGGGTGATAGTCCCATGCCTGAACAGGTGACGAGGTGGAGAACGCGTGCGCAAATATCCGGCACGCGTCTCTGGCAAGAGAGACTACAGTCTCCGAAAGCCGGTCTGATGACCATCGAAGCGATTCGACCCATTTTCCAAGAATGGGTGTGTCGCAGGGAGGGGTCGCTCACGTTTAGGATTACACAGGTATTAACTGGTCACGGCTGCTTCGGCAACTACCTGTGTAGGATCGGACGTGAGCCAACCACAAATTGCCATCAGTGTGGTGCAGCTAACGACACCGTGCAGCACACGCTGATGATATGTAGGGAGAATGAGCAGCCGCGCCAAGACCTGCAGGCTGTAATTGGCAATGACCTATCTCTTGAGGCCATAGTTAAGTCTATGGTTTCCAACAAAAGGTCCTGGGATGCCGTCGCCTCCTTTTGTGAAAACACCATCATTCGCAAGGAGGTCGACGAACGTGTGCGGGAAGATGATCCCTTGTCCGGCGCTTCACGCCGCCGGCGCACTGGCAGAAGACGACGCGTGCACGGCCAACTGCACCCGTCCTAGCCCTGACGCGGGGGAGGGAATCGGAGCTTCCCAATAGCCCCCGCCAGGCCTCTCCGTGGGGATAACGGCAACACCCACAAAATTCATCTTGAGGTGTGGGAGTTGCCGTCCGAGCAAGTCCAATGACTTGCAAGGTGTGTCCGAAAGGACCTCGCCGCCGATTCGTGGACTACTACAACCGTGAGTAACCGGGTTTCGGCAATAGCGGAAGACGGAGAGTGCCCGGGAGTTTTAGTGGGTAAACCCTCCTCATTTACCATCTTTTGAGGAGGGGAGTCCCACATAACCACCGTGTTGCCCCGACGCGGTGGTATGCGTAATGCATTTCTCCCGGGGAAACAAAAAAAAAAAAAAAAAAAAAGGTTAGGTTAGGTATGGGGTGCAAATTTGGGAACCTCCTCGTGGTGCACCCTGGGGTAAGGCCTCTCGGCCCACGTTCAGCGTGGGACAAGGGGCCTTATGCTAATCCCTGGCGCCCCTTCTGGGCGTCGAATAAAGTAGGCAGTGCCCCTTCTGGGCCTGCACCTCCAAGTGCGTGCCCACTCTGGGCCGCACGCTCGCCGCTCATTCTTCCGAGCGGCTTTGAGGGGAGTTTTGACGGCGCCCCTTCTGGGCGTCGTTACATGGGGAGGGAATGGGGTAGTTGGCGCCCCTTCTGGGCGCCTTTCAGGCAAAGGTGCCGTCGTTGCGGGGCGCGGCGACGGGCGCCCGTTCTCGGACGGGTTGGTGGGCGGCTAACAGCCCACCCCCTAGCGACCAAAGGGATGGGAAACCTCTATTTCCGAACCACCATGGAAAGTTCAGAAATAGAGGATATTGTGCGTTGCGATCCGGCTAGCGCCCGGCGCATGGGGGTACCCGGGCCCCCATGTGTGAAATTGACTACCGAAGACTGCCCTGAGGTAGGCGACCAGGCCTCAGGTGCCAGTAATGCCCCTGGAAGAGGAGGACGAGGGCCCTTGAAGGGCGGTGTGAGGACGAGGAGCGCCTCTCGGACGAAAGTTCCGAGGGTTGACCTAACGAGCTCCGATAGGAAGGTGTGCGAAGCGGCCCTTGCTCCATCTAAAAGGGCCGTCTTCGAGTCTGTTGCTGGCAGGCGACTATCGTCTGGGTTCGATGCGGAAGAGAGAGAGAAGGGGGCTGATGGCGAAGACCGTGCCACGCCTGCTTCTGATGTTCCCGCTAAAACCGTAGGGCTGTCCTGGGCGGACAAACAAATCTGCCAGGCGGCCGCTGCCGGGTCGGTGGCAATTCTGTCCACTAAGGACAAGGGTGTGGCTGGCGATTCATCGCCTAGAGTCACCAGGAGCGCCATCAGGCGCGACAAGGAGACTGCAAGTTCCGTCGGAGCTCTGCCGCCTACATTCTTGGCGGACTCCGACGATGATGACTCACTGTACTCCGAAGCATCGGAGACAGTGGCAGCAGGGGACTGGCTTGAGAAAAGGCATTCTCCAAAGGGCCGGCACTATAACCCGCTGGCCGCTGCTCGTAACGACCTTGAGCTCGCTCGCCGAAAGCGACGGGAGGAGCTCCAGCTCGATGCCGAGCAGGAGGTGGCGCTTCTGTTGCGCGAGTCCCGAGAACGGACATCAGCTCGGGACAAGGAGAGGGCCGCTTGTCAGGACAAGGCACAATCCGACGCTTTGACAGCGGCCGACTGCTCTAAGCGGTGTGCCGACGCTGGTGACATCGTCGCGTTTGTCTCCCAACACTCCAGCAATTTGAAAGGGACCTTCCAGCGGTCCCTAAACGAGGCAGTGGAGATGTTTCGCGGTGCTTCGGAGGTGTTTCGGGCACTCCCCGGGGCCGAGGAGAATGTCGCTTTACGCGAAATCAATGTCGGCCTTCATGCCGATAACCGCGCACTGCGGGAATTAGCCGGCGGTCTAGAGGCCGATAACGCACGCTTGCATGCGCGAATGGAGGGATTGCAGAAAGAGGTTGAGGAACTGAAGGCTTCTCTCTGTAACATCCAGCGGGAAAGGACATCATCACCTGTCTCCCGCGTTGAGGAAGCCTCCTCTATGCCCCTGCCACCCCGCACTGCGTCGTCTTCTTTACAGCAGTGTGCCGAGACAGATCTGTCTAATGGTAGCGCAGAAGCTTCACCTATGGCGGTTCAGCATGAACATCCAATGCTGCCGCCAGCTAACAACGAGTTTTTGATGCAGATGGTCCTGGAGAAGGTGGGCCAGATGCTGGACGATCGGTTGGGTCCCCCTGCTTCAGCATCTGAAGACCTAACTCAGGGAATTCCCAAGGACAGTGAAGGTGGCGCTAAGCCTAAGAAGCCAAAAAACGTCCCTGGACGTCCGAAGACGAAGACTGCTCCGGCAGATCGCCCTGCCAAGGGCAAGACGAGGGAGAAGGCACCTTCCAAAGAGGTGGCTAGTACGGGGAAGAAGGGGAAAGGTGCAGGCCAACAGCATCCGGCCTCCCGCCCCGGAATCTCTACTACAACACCATCGGCGTCGACATTAGCGCTACCTCAACCACAGTCCACTGAGGAAGCCTGGACAACTGTAGTCAAGCGCGGGGCGAAGAAGAAAGGCGCAGCATCTGTCGCTCCTCTAACTGACAAGCGCGGGTCTACTGTAAAAACACCTGCAGCCGCCCCCGCAGCGGCCAAAAAGAAAAGGCAGCGAAATACCCTTAGACCACCAAGATCTGCGGCGGTGGTCCTTACCCTTCGGCCAGAAGCCGCGGAAAAAGGCACCACCTATGCCTCCGCCATCTTAAAGGCTAGGGAACAAGTGAAACTGAGGGAACTGAATATTCCACCTCCCAAAATCCGACAAACGGCCACAGGGTCGCGGATCTTAGAGCTAGCGGGGGCCTCTGGAGCCCAGCACGCCGATATTTTGGCGGAGAAAATAAGGGGCATGATGGATGATATTTTTATCGTTGCTCGGCCAGTCAAGACAGCTGACTTGAGGCTGTCGGGACTTGATGACTCAGTTTCCAAAGCTGATGTCATAGCGGCTGTGGCTGAGGAAACCGGATGTTCCCCGGACGTTGTAAAAACAGGAGAGATCCGGCGTGGTGCCGGTGGCAATGGCACCATCTGGTTGCAATGCCCAGTCGGTCCCGCAAAAATCATTGCAGACAAGGGCTACCTTTACGTTGGCTTCTGTTCAGCACAGGTTCGTGTGCTGGACTCGAAGCCGAAGAGGTGCTACAGGTGCCTTGAGGGTGGACATACTAGGCACAATTGCCAGTCCAAGATCGATCGCAGCGGGCTATGCTACCGCTGCGGTAACGCTGGACATTTCGCCGCTGGTTGCTCGGCGAAACCAAACTGTGCCGTCTGTGCCGAGGCGAAGCGCCCAGCAGGGCACAGCATGGGCAGCCGCCTTTGCACGCTTCCCTCAAAAAAGAGGACGAGGACCGGTCGAAGATCCAAACCGAGCTCGTCCAGCGCCCAGCAGGCGCAAGGTGGAACAACTGCAAGCCCAGTCAATGGTTAATACGCCCGTTACGAAATTTATCCAGGCGAACTTGAACCACTCCAGCGGCGCACAGGATTTACTTTTGCAATCCGTCGCGGAGTGGTCAATAGATGTGGTAGTGGCCTCCGAGCCGTACTTTATACCACCAGCTAGGCGTGACTGGGCATCCGACACAGAGGGCACTGTTGCCGTTTACTCGGCCCTTAGGCCACATGCTCCATCCTTAGTGGTTAAGGAGTCGGGTCCGGGTTTTGTTGTCGTCCAGCGAGGTGATCTCGCAATCATAGGCGTATATTTCTCGCCTAATAAGCCTCTCTCGACCTTTGAGGCATTTATGGCAGAGCTGGGCGCCGTCGTCAGGCGCGCTTCGCCGCTTCCTGTGGTGGTAATGGGGGATCTTAATGCTAAGGCCGTGGCGTGGGGCTCCCCGTCTACTAATTCTCGCGGCGATGCTGTTGTTGACTGGGCGGTCGAGGTCGGCCTCTCGCTATTAAATCGGGGGTCTGTTGACACTTGCGTGCGGCACAATGGAGGCTCCATCGTGGACATCTCGTTCGCCACGCCGTCAGTCGCCGCGCGGATCCCCGATTGGAGAGTAGTAGTTGACGTCGAAACATTATCAGACCACCGGTACATACGTTTTGAGGTTCAGCATTCAAGCGCGGCTAACCGCGATGCCCGAGTTAATCGCACATCGCCCTTCCCTCGCTGGTCCCTAAAGAGGCTGGACAGGGAACTTCTAATGGAGGCTGCTTTAGTGCAGGCCTGGTTCTCGCAACCAGTTATGGAGAACGCAGAGCAAGAAGCCGAGTGGTTCAAGGCCGCGTACACGAACATCTGCGACGCGGCCATGCCTCGGACACGACAACCAAAACCACGTAAGGCTGTCTACTGGTGGTCCCAGGAGGTGTCTGATCTTCGCGTAGACTGTATAGCGGCGCAGAGGGCATATACTCGCTCAAGAAGGAGGCGACGCCGCAACCTCATCGAGGAAGATCTGTTAAAGATGGCCTACAAAGCCGCAAAAAGGGACTTACAGCTTGCCATATTAAAAGCCAAGGCAGAAGGCAGGCAGGAAATGTTAGAGGGACTCAATTCAGATCCTTGGGGGCGTCCGTATCGTACGGCGGTAAGCAAACTCCGCTGTCTTGGCCCCCCCATTACAGAGTCCCTCGAGCCACAGGCGTTGAACGAAATCGTCGCTGGCCTATTCCCGGTCCGCTCGGAGCATGTGCCGCCCTCTATGGCCCCGCCCAGGCAACCGAGCCAGGTCGACGAGCTGATTCCGCCCAT
The DNA here is from genome assembly GCA_963921215.1 of Scoparia ambigualis. Classification (NCBI taxonomy): domain Eukaryota; kingdom Metazoa; phylum Arthropoda; class Insecta; order Lepidoptera; family Crambidae; genus Scoparia; species Scoparia ambigualis. The sequence continues at coordinate 27,513,420 of OY992516.1, forward strand.
TACCACCGGCGAGCTGGGAGCCGCATACCTTAGGTTGCGGCAAAAGAACACCGCTCCTGGCCCGGACGGTATCCCCGGACGGGCTTGGGTCCTTACATCCGAGGTACTAGAGGATCGCCTAAGAGAGCTGTTAGACGTGTGCTTGCGCTCTGGACATTTCCCGTCTTTATGGAAAACCGGCCGCCTCGTTCTCCTTAAGAAGGAAGGCCGGCCTGCGGATGAGCCCTCGGCGTACAGGCCGATAGTGCTGCTGGACGAGGCGGGGAAACTCTTTGAGAGGGTCCTCGCCTCCCGCATAACATCGCACCTGTCCACAGTGGGGCCTGACCTCTCCGACTGCCAGTATGGATTTAGAGAGGGACGGTCCACCATCGATGCCATTAGGTGCGTCAGGGCTACGTCCATGGCGGCGACAGACAAGGGGGATGTGGTGTTGGCGGTGTCTTTAGACATCGCGAATGCCTTCAACACCCTCCCCTTTGCATGTATAGAGTCGGCGTTGCGATACCACGGGATGCCGCACTACGTCCTAAGCATCATACGCAGTTACCTGCGAGGTCGAAATGTCGTATATCTTGACAGAAGGGGTTCAGTTCAACGAAGGGAAGTAAGTTGTGGTGTTCCGCAGGGGTCGGTCCTTGGACCGCTCCTGTGGAACTTGGGATATGACTTCGTCTTGCGTGGTGCACTATTGCGCGGCCTTAGTGTTGTCTGCTATGCGGACGACACTCTGGTCACTGCACGCGCGGACTCCTACCAGAAAGCAGCAAGGCTAGGAACAGTGGGCGTCACACAGGTTGTGCGACGGATCGAAAGTCTTGGTCTCAAGGTGGCCTTAAACAAAACTGAGGCACTATACTTTCACGGGGCTAGAAACAACCCGCCGGCGGACGCCCATATCACCATCTCGGGTGTTCGCATCGAAGTCGGAGCCTCGATGAAGTACCTTGGACTTGTTTTGGATGAGAGATGGCGCTTCACCGAGCACTTTAAGCGTCAGGCTCTCAAGTTGGTAAACGCTGCTGCAGCATTAGGCAGGCTATTGCCCAACCTGGGCGGTCCTTCGGCTGGAGTGCGGAAGTTATACCTCGGGGTGGTGCGGTCCATGGCCCTGTATGGCGCGCCCGTGTGGGTCGACGCCCTGAACGCGACGAACGTGGCCCTACTGCGGAAACCGCAGCGGGTCATCGCGATCAGGGCAGCTCGAGCATACCGCACGGTGTCCTACGAGGCGGCATGCGCGCTTGCAGGTACCCCACCCTGGGATCTAGAGGCGGAGGTGTTGGCCGACGTGTATGAGCGGTCTGCTAATGCACGGAGGCAAGGAGGTCGGGCGATGCCTGAGGAGGTTCGCCGATGGCGGAAGCGTGCGCAGCGGGCGACGCTTCTAAAGTGGAAGGAGCGGCTGGAGCAGCCGACCGCTGGCCACTGGACCATCGGAGCGATTCGGCCCGTCTTGGAGCGATGGGTCGATCGCAAGGGGGGCTCACTCTCCTTTCGCTTGGTACAGGTCCTCTCGGGGCATGGCTGCTTCGGGAGGTATCTGTGCCAAATAGCGGGGAGAGAGCCGACGACGGCGTGCCACCAATGCGGCGTGTCTAACGACACAGCGCTGCACACGCTGGAGGCATGCCCAGCCTGGTCGGCTGAGCGCGCGCAGCTCTGTGCGGTGGTGGGTCCCGACCTGTCCCTGCCAGCCGTAGTTAAGGCTATGGTGACGAGCAGGCAGGCCTGGGACGTGGTTCTCTCCTTCTGCGAGACCATCATGACGCAGAAGGAGGCGGCGGAGAGAGCACGGGAGGATGATCCTCTTTCCGGGGTAATCCGCCGAAGGCGCGCAGGGAGAAGGAGGCGTGGTTTTGCCCAGCTCCTACCCCCCCCTTAGCGAACCGCGGGTGTACGGGCAGGGGGAGCCCTACACCCGCGCGTGGGGTTCGCAGATGAATCGGAGGGCAACCTGATATGCTCCAGGTTGCCCTCTGGTGAGGCTCGGCCTCAAGGTGTCCGTCCGCTGCGACGGCCCGCCGACCCGGCTACGGAAGAACCGCCACGCGAATTCCCGTGGCGTCAGGGTCTCTTTGGCGGAAGTTCGGAGCATCCCTAGGTTTTAGTGGGTAGGGCCCTTCAGGCGAGTCCCACATAACCCACCGGGCGCCCCAGTCCGGTGGGTATGCCTAAATGCATTTCCTAGGGTAAAAAAAAAAAAAAAAAAAAAAAAAAAAAAAAAAAAAGGTTAGGTTAGGTATCGCCCTAAAGAGGGCAAGAAGGGACGAAAGGCTCCGAAGAAGGGGAGGAAAACAGTTGGCCAACAACAGCATCCGGCCGCTGCACCCATACCCCCCACATTGGAACCAACCGCAACGCCCGCTAAACCGCCGCCCGAGGCCGGGTGGAAGAAGGTCGAGCGCCGCAAGAAGAAGGCTGAAAAGAAGGGGACTAAGCCTAAGGCGTCCCCGCCTAAAAAGCCGGCAGCAGAACGAGCATCAGCTGTACCGCCGGCCAGAAGGAAGAAACGCCAACGGCTAAAGAAGCAGCTCCGCCCGCCACGTACGGCGGCGGTTGTGCTGACACTGCTTCCGAGTGCCGTTGAGAAGGGTATGACATACTCCGCAGCCATACAAAAGGCGATGCAGTGCGTGAGACCTGCAGACCATGGTCTGCCTTGTCCCACTTCCATCCGAAGGACCGCGACGGACTCACGCATATTAGAGATGTCAGGCGAGAAGGGGTCGCAGCATGCCGACACTCTGGCCGAGTTGATTCGGGGGGCCATGCCTACCATCTTTAGTGTGGCCCGCCCAACGAAAACCGCCGATCTTCGAGTTATGGGTTTAGTGGAAACCGTCTCGAAGGCAGATGTCGCCCTTGCAATTGCCAAGGCAGGTGGATGCTCTTCGGAGGCGGTGAAGACCGGAGAGATAAGACGAGGGGCCGGCGGGAGGGGTACAGTATGGGTGCGCTGTCCTTCCGCGTCAGCCAAAAACGTCCTGGTTGCAGGCGGCGGGAAGCTGCAAATCGGCTGGGGTCTGGCTCGCATATACATGCTGGACTCCAAACCCCGGAAATGCTTCCGCTGCCTGGAGGGAGGTCACGTGCAGGCATTTTGTACGGCGCCGACGGACCGCAGCAAACTTTGCTTCCGTTGCGGTACGGCCGGCCACTTAGCCGCATCCTGCACGTCGAAGCCGAACTGTCCCATCTGTGCAGAGGCGGGGAAGCCCGCGGGGCACAGTATGGGCAGTCGGCTCTGCAGCCCTCCCAAGAAGGGAAAAAAGGGGAAAACTGCCGGCACACCATCTAGGCCGGCATTACCCATCGCTCCCCAACAACATCCGGGGACGAAGTGATCCTGGCAGGATCACAGGAGAGTAGAGGGGATTCGGCAGGCTGCTTCTGGCCCAGCTCCGCTCCCCTCTGCAGCGAACTCGCGGGCGTACGGGCAGGGAGAGTCCTACGTCCGCACTTCGGGTTCGCAAGATGGATTGAGGGGGGGTTTCTATGTTTCGGGCCCCCCTTAGCACGTCCGTGGAGACGTACAGGTGAAGCACCTGCAAAGGTGTCCGCCACTCCAAGACGCGGCTGCGGAAGAGTCCCTAGTGGAATGCCCGGGGTCGCGCCGTGCGCGGAAGACGGAACATCGACGGGTTTTAGTGGGTAGTGGCAAACTCCTTGCTGAGCCCCACATACCCCCCGTAGTCGCTCCAGGCCCGGGGGGATGCGTAAATGCATTTCCCGTCGAAAAAAAAAAAAAAAAAAAAAAAAAAAAAAAGGTTAGGTTAGGTAGTTCGAGTCCGGGGTGCAAATTTGGGAACCTCCTCGTGGTGCACCCTGGGGTAAGGCCTCTCAGCCCACGTTCAGCGTGGGACAAGAGGCCTTATGCAAATCCCTGGCGCCCCTTCTGGGCGTCGAATAAAGTAGGCAGTGCCCCTTCTGGGCCTGCACCTCCAAGTGCGTGCCCACTCTGGGCCACACGCTCGCCGCTCACTCTAGAGCGGCTTTGAGTGGAGTTTTGACGGCGCCCCTTCTGGGCGTCGTTACACGGGGTGGGAACGGGGTAGTCGGCGCCCCTTCTGGGCGCCCTTCACGCAAAGGTGCCGTCGTTGCGGGGCGCGGCGACGGGCGCCCGTCTTCGGACGGGTTGGTGGGCGGCTTACAGCCCACCCCCTAGCGACCATGGGGATCGCAACCCAAAAATTGCTAACCCCCAAATCGTAAATGAAATGTCCGACAAGAGCGATTTGGTTTTGTCATGTGCTGCGGCTGACGCCCGCCGTCTACGGGTACCCGGGTCCGTAGATGTGAAATTGGATACCGAAGGCCCCTCTAGGGTAGGCGACCAGGCCCTAGAGTGTGGCAATGCCTCTGGAAGTGGAGGAAGCGTGCCCTTGAAGGGCAGTGGAACGAAGAAGGTCCCGAGTGTGGGTCTGTCCTGGGCGGACAGGCAGATATGCGAGGCGGCCACAACATCTGGCGTAGTGTTGACCAGAGCGGACAAGGGAGCGACTGGCCTTGGAGCGGCAGTCGAGGGCAATTCGCCTAGGTTCACGCGTGGAGCTAGGCGACGCGAGGAAGACAGAAGAGGCTACACCAGCGATGCCTCTTCCGTCTCGAATATTCCTCGTGAGAGTGAGCGAGTGCAACGACCACCTGAGTCAGTCATCGACTCCGACGACGACTCAGAAATTTACTCCGACGTGGAGGTTACGAGAAACGCACCGAAGAAGGGCAGCAAGTATAATGTCCTTGCTGCAGCCCGCAGAGAGTTGGAGCTTGCACGCCTTGCACGCAGCGAGGCACTCCAGCTCGATGCCGAGCAAGAAGCGGAGCTCATGTGCCGTGAGGCCCAAGAACGGCGTGCAGCACGAGGGGAGAAAAGGGCTGCTTGCAAAAACCAGGCGCAAGCAGATGCCATGGCGGCAGAAGACTGCTCCAAAGCAGTTCTGGATGCAGGCGACATAGTGTCGTATGTCGCCCGTAACTCGGGGAATCTCAAAGGGACATTCCAACGGTCCCTTAACGAGGCCGTCGAAATTTACAAGATGGCCTCGGAGGAGTTTCGCAAGCTCCCCAACGCCGCGGAGAACCTGGCGTTGCGTGAGATCAACGGCGGCCTTCACTATGACAACCGCGCGCTGAGGGAGCTGACGGCCAGCCTGCAGGCAGACAACACCCGCCTGCACGCGCGGTTGGCCGCGTTGGAAAAGGAGATGGTGGTACTAAGAGCCTCTTATGAGACCACCCCCACTGCGCTTCCGGCTCCACGCTCTGCTACACCATCTCAGCAGGGCGCTAGCACCGTTTCACCTACTCACGCAGAGGTCGGATTTCGGCGTTCTTTCACACCGCCGCCGCCGTCTCCGCTTGCAACAGAGTCCATGCTGACTACCGTCCTCCAGCATGTGACGAAGGTGCTGGACGATCGCCTTGGTCCAGCATCCGAGCATAACTCGGAACCGATGCAAAGGGCTCCTACTGTCAGTGAGACACAACATCCTTCTCCTGGCAGCCAGGACCACACTAAGCCCAACGCACCGGGTAAGGGCCCCAAAGGGGGCAAGGGAAAAAAGAAGGCACAGAAAAAGGGGTCAAAAACAGCTGGCGTACAACATCTAGCCCCTTCACCTAAAATCCCTACTACAGTGCCATCTGTAGCGCCGCAACAGGCTCCACCTGAGACCGAGTGGACAAAGGTTGCGAAGAAGAAGCGCAAGTCGGCTAAGAAGGGGGCAGCGTCTAAGGCGCCCCCACCTTCTTCGAAACCACCGGTTGCGGCAGCACGAACACCCGCTGCCAACCTGGCTAGCAGGAAGAAGAGGGAGCGGCTAAAAAAGCAGCTCCGCCCGCCCCGCACGGCGGCAGTAGTACTCACCATTTGCCCTGAGGCAGAAAAGAAAGGCATGACCTATGCGGCGGCCTTAAAAAGGGCGATGGAGTGCATTAAGCCCCATGAGCATAATCTCCCAACACCGTCACTCAGGAGGACTGCGACAGGGGCTCGTATGTTGGAGATGTCAGGCGCGCTGGGTTCCCAGCACGCCGATACTTTAGCTGGCCTGATCCGGGGAGCCATGCCCAATATCTTTGAAGTGGCACGGCCCGTAAAATCTGCCGACCTCCGGATCACAGGCCTCGACGATTTCGTCACCAAGACGGACGTCGCCTCTGCGGTTGCAGAGCAGGGTGATTGCTCCCCGGAGACCATTCTGGTTGGGGAGATCAGGCGTGGAGCTGGCATGGGCACTGTATGGGTGAGGTGCCCAGTGACGTTGGCGAAAAAAGCCTTGAACGCAGGCGGCGGAAAGCTTCGGATAGGATGGAGTCTGGCACGCATACATCTGCTAGACTCAAAGCCCCGGAAGTGCTTCCGCTGCCTAGAAGGAGGCCACATACAGGCGTTTTGTACGGCGACGGTGGACCGCAGTAAATTATGCTACCGCTGCGGTATCGCCGGCCACAAAGCCGCCGCCTGTTCAGCAAAACCGAACTGTCCCATTTGCGCCGAGAAGGGGAAACCCGCGGGGCACAGCATGGGCAGTCGGCTTTGTGCTCCTCCAAGGAGAAAGAAGGGGAAGGCCGGCAGACCATCTAAGCCGGCCGCACCTTCACATGCTCCCCAAGAACATCCGGGGACGCAGTGATCCTGGCAGGATCACAGGAGAATAGAGGGGATTTGGAGGCGTGGTTCTGGCCCAGCTCCGGTCCCCTCTGCAGCGAACCCGCGGGCGTACGGGCAGGGAGAGTCCTACGTCCGCACTTCGGGTTCGCAAGCTGAATTGAGGGGGGGTTTCTATGTTTCGGGCCCCCCTTAGCACGTCCGTGGAGACGTACAGGTGAAGCACCTGCAAAGGTGTCCGCCACTCCAAGACGCGGCTGCGGTAGAGTCCCTAGTGGAATGCCCGGGGTCGCGCCGTGCGCGGAAGATGGAACATCGACGGGTTTTAGTGGGTAGTGGCAAACTCCTTGCTGAGCCCCACATACCCCCCGTAGTCGCTCCAGGCCCGGGGAGATGCGTAAATGCATTTCCCGTCGTAAAAAAAAAAAAAAAAAAAAAAAAAAAAAAAAAAAAAAAAAAAAAAAAAAAAAAAGGTAGTTCGAGTCCCGAGAGCGGACATCAGCTCGGGACAAGGAGAAGGCCGCTTGTAAGGACAAGGGTCAAGTCAATGTTTTGACAGCGGCCGACTGCTCCAAGCGGTGTGCCGATGCCGGTGACATTGTCGAATTTGTGGCCAAAAACTCGGGCAACTTGAAAGGGACCTTCCAACGGTCCCTAAATGAGGCAGTAGAGATGTTCCGCGGGGCCTCAGAGGTGTTCCGCGCTCTACCCGGCGCCGAAGAGAATGTTGCCCTGAGGGAAATAAATGTCGGCCTTCATGCCGACAACCGTGCGTTGCGGGAGTTAGCAGCCAGCCTGCAGACTGACAATACCCGCCTTCACGCGCAAATGAAAGAACTTCATAAGGAAATGGCGGAACTTCGCGAATCTCTCGCTAACATCCAACGAGAGCACACATTACCTTTTATTTCTCGCGATGAGGTTCCCGTCTCTTCTGCGCCACTGCCACCACAAATAGTTCCTTTACCTTCTCAACGGAACGTGGTAGCAGACCAAGCTATTCGTAGCGCGGAGATAGAAAACAACCAGTCGTTGGTGCAGTTGATCCTCCATCAGGTGGGCCAGATGCTGGATGCCCGAATCGGGCCGTCGGTTAGCAAGGCAGCTAATCCCAAACCTGATGCGCCTATAGTGCAGAACGCACCGCAGAAGGATCTGCCAAAAGCTCCGACGAAAACTCCGCCGGAGGAACGCCCAGGACGTGCTAAGAAGAAAACGGCTCCCAAAAACCGCCCTAAAAAGGGCGCGGCTAGGGAAACAGCGCCTCCTCCGAAAGAGACGGCACAGAAGGCGAAAAAGGGAAAGAGCGGTCAACAACACCCGACTGCCTCTTCCCTGCCCTCGACTGTTCCGCCGCCTACATCTGCTTCCCAACAAGCTCCAACCGAAGAAGGGTGGACTAAGGTCGGCAAACGCAAGACGAGAAGCAAGAAGGGTGCAGCGACTAAGGCTCCCCCCACTGCTAAACAGGGTGCGGCTGCTACAACATCTGCAGCTGCCTCTAAAAAGAGGCGACTAAAAAATGCTCTCCGCCCGCCAAGATCTGCGGCGGTCATTTTAACTCTTCTGCCCGAGGCTGCACAAAGAGGCGTCACCTACGCTGATGCCCTTTTAAAGACCAGAGAGAATGTCAGGCTGGCTGAGCTCAAAATCCCAGCCCCTAGAATGAGAGAAACAGCGACAGGGGGCCGCATCCTTGAGCTGGTAGGCGCTGCAGGGGCCCAAAATGCTGATATCTTGGCAGACCGGATTAAGGCGACGATGGCTGATGTTTTCTCCGTCGCTCGGCCGATTAAGACAGCTGACCTGAGGTTGTCTGGGCTTGACGACTCTGTGATGAAGACTGACATCACGTCCGCAATCACGGAAATGACGGGGTGTTCCCCTGAATGTATTAGGGTTGGCCAGATCCGTCGAGGTGCTGGCGGCATGGGCACTGCTTGGGTACAGTGCCCGGTTGGCGCCGCTAAGACTATCCTTGAGGCGGGACATATTTATGTAGGATTCGTCTCGGCGCAGGTTTGCGCGTTAGACCCCAAGCCTCGTAGATGTTATCGGTGTCTCGAAGGGGGGCATACCAGAGGCAACTGCAAATCTAAGATTGACCGCAGCGGGCTATGCTACCGCTGCGGTAACGCTGGTCATTTTGCTGCCGCCTGTTCGGCGAGGCCGCACTGTCCCATTTGTGCCGAAGCGGGAGCTCCCGCCGGTCATAGTATGGGGACTCGGCTCTGCGTGCCAACGCAGAAAAAGAAGTGGACACGATCTGGGCGAAAGTCTAGGCCAGATCCGTCAAGCGCTCAGCAAGCGCCAGGTGTTGATGTCTCCGGTCCAGTTAATGTCTAGTACGCCCAACACTAGCATACTGCAGGCGAATCTGAACCACTCCGCTGGTGCGCAGGATTTGCTCATGCAATCTATAGCGGAGTGGTCCATTGACGTGTGCGTGGCTGCAGAGCCGTACTACGTTCCATCCCGACCTAACTGGGCTGTGGACACGGAGACCACTGTCGCCATCTACTCGGCTCCCAAACCGGCATCTCCATCCATTGTCGTACGGGAGTCTGGGCCTGGATTTGTAGCAGTCAAGAGGGGAGACTTTGTCTTCGTAGGGGTTTATTTCTCTCCGAACAAAACTTTTGCGGAGTTCGAGGTCTTTCTCGCCGAGTTGGGGGCGGTCGTTAGGCGCGCTTCACCGTTGCCCGTACTGGTTATGGGCGACTTTAATGCTAAAGCTGCTGCTTGGGGTTCCGTAGTCAGCGACCAGCGTGGCAGCGCTTTGGTTGACTGGTCGGTGGAGGTTGGCGTGTCTGTGCTCAACCGGGGATCAGCTGACACTTGCGTGAGGCACAACGGGGGCTCAATCATCGATGTCTCATTCGCCACGCCCTCTGTTGCGTCGCGAGTCACCGGGTGGAGAGTAGAGGTCGGAGTTGAGACTCTCTCCGACCACCGATACATACGTTTTCTAGTCCAGTCTTCGAGTGACGCTAACAGGCCACATAACACCAGTGGTTTTCCGTTCCCCCGCTGATCGGTGAAGAAGCTGGATAAAGACAAGATGTTGGAGGCTGCTATAGTCCAGGTATGGTTTGCCCAACCTGTGCTGGAAAACGTTGAGGCAGAGGCTGAGTGGTTTAGAAACGCGCTCACTAGCATTTGTGACACAGCGATGCCTCGCGTTAAACAACCACCACCCCGGAAGGCGGTTTATTGGTGGTGTGAAGAGGTGGCAGACCTCCGCGCCGATTCTATTGCGGCACTGAGAGCTTATACTCGGCAAAGAAGGAAGCGTATTCGCGACCGTCAGCGCGAAGATCTGCTGAGAGCCGAGTATAAGGAAGCCAAGAAGGCCTTGCAAATTGCCATTAGCAATGCTAAAATAAGATCGCGGCAAGAGATGCTCGAGGGCCTGAATCAAGATCCTTGGGGGCGTCCGTACAGAGCAGCTCGGAGTAAACTTCGCAGCGTCGGCCCCCCTATTACAGAGTCCCTCGAGCCTCAGGTTTTGACTAGCGTTGTCGAGAGTCTGTTTCCGGACAGACCCGAATACGTTCCGCCCCCAATGGCTTCATCTGGGCAAGCTAGTCAAGTTGGCGTCGACATCCCGCCCATCACCAACGGAGAGTTGGGAGCAGCCTTCCTGAGACTCAGGAAAAAGAATACTGCACCAGGCCCAGACGGCATTCCTGGCCGGGCCTGGATAATCACCTCCGAACATCTGGAGGACCGCTTCAAGCGGCTTCTTGACATCTGTCTTCGCACGGGCAGCTTCCCTTCAATCTGGAAGATCGGGCGTTTGGTCCTGCTGAGGAAAGAGGGCCGGCCGGTCGATTCACCCTCAGCGTATCGGCCAATCGTTTTATTGGACGAAGGAGGAAAGCTCTTCGAGAGAATTTTGGCTTCTCGCATTGTCTGCCACATAACATCTGTGGGGCCGGACCTCGCTGAAAGTCAGTTTGGCTTCAGGGAGGGACGGTCAACAATTGACGCCATAAAGCGAGTCAGGGCCATTTCTGAGGAGGCCACTGAGAATAGGGATGTGGTGCTGGCGGTGTCTCTCGACATCGCCAATGCCTTCAACACCCTCCCATTTTCCTGCATTGAAGAGGCACTGCGTTACCATAATGTGCCTAGGTATATACTGCATACCATCCGCAGCTACCTCAGGGGCAGGTCGGTGGTGTTCACGGGAAGGGACGGAACCGTCAAGCAGAGGAGAGTCACGTGCGGTGTTCCACAGGGGTCGGTTTTAGGGCCACTCCTGTGGAACATCGGATATGATTGGGTGTTGCGCGGTGCACTATTGCGGGGCTTAAGTGTCATTTGCTATGCTGATGACACTTTAGTCATTGCCCGCGCAGGCACATACCAAGATGCCACTCAGCTGGGTACTGCGGGAGTAACGCAGGTGGTTGGGCGGATTGAGGGTCTGGGGCTAATGGTCGCCCTTGAGAAAACCGAAGCTCTTTTCTTTCACGGGCCTCGGAACAAGCCGCCTAACGATGCGCATCTCATCATTTCGGGTATCCGAATAGAGATTGGGGCCCATATGAAGTACCTGGGGCTAGTGCTAGATGGGAGATGGCGCTTCCACTAGCACTTCAAGCGCCAGGCTCCGAAGTTGGTTGGTGCAGCTGCTGCCCTAGGGAATCTTCTTCCCAATCTAGGGGGTCCTGCTGCTAGTATACGCAAGCTATACACGATGGTGGTGCGGTCTATGGCCCTGTATGGCGCTCCTGTGTGGGTCGACGCTCTGGACGCTACGAACAAGGCTCTGCTGCGAAGGCCGCAGCGAGTCATAGCGACCAGAGCAGTGCGAGGATACCGCACAGTGTCCTTTGAGGCGTCATGCGTGCTGGCAGGCACCCCACCATGGGACCTTGAGGCCGAGGTCTTGGCGGAAATTTATGAGCGTACGGCTCATGTGCGCGGGCAAGGAGGTCGGGCGATGCCCGAAGAGGTTCGCCGATGGAGGAAGCGTGCGCAGCGGGCGACGCTTCAGAAGTGGAAGGAGCGGCTGGAGCAGCCGACTGCCGGCCACTGGACCATCGGAGCGATTCGGCCCGTCCTGGAACGATGGGTCGATCGCAAGGCGGGCTCGCTTTCTTTCCGGTTGGTGCAGGTCCTCTCGGGGCATGGCTGCTTCGGGAGGTATCTGTGCCGAATCGCCGGAAGAGAGCCGACGATGGCGTGCCACCAGTGCGGCGTGTCGGAAGACACAGCCCTGCACACGCTGGCGGCATGCCCAGCCTGGTCGGCTGAGCGCGCGCAGCTCTGCGCGGTGGTGGGTCCCGACCTGTCGTTGCCGGCCGTCGTCGAGGCCATGGTGGCGACCCGACAGGCGTGGGACGCCATGCTTGCCTTCTGCGAGGCCGTAATGGCCCAAAAGGAGGCGGCGGAAAGGAGCAGAGAGGACGATCCTCTGTCTGCTCCAAACCGCAAGAGGCGCACAGGGCGAAGAAGGAGGGGCTACGCCCAGCTTCTTCCCCCTTAGACGAACCGCGGGTGTACGGGCATGGGGAGCCCTACACCCGCATGTGTGGTTCACTGATGTATCGGAGGGTAGCCTGTAATGCTCCAGGTTGCCCTCCGGTGAGGCTAGGCCTCAAGGTGTCCGTCTGTAGTGACGGCCCGCGGGCCGGCTGCGGTTGAGTCGCAACGCGATTACCCGGAGCCCTGGTCCCTTTGGCGGAAGTTCTGAGCATCCCACGGTTTTAGTCGGTAGTGCCCTTCAGGCGAGCCCGACATAACCCACCGAGCGCCCCAGTTCGGTGGGTATGCGTAAAGGCATTTCCGTGGGTCAAAAAAAAAAAAAAAAAAAAAAAAAGGTTAGGTTAGGTACCAGGGGCCGCTGCGCCTGCTCCACCGCCACCCGAAGGGTGGACGCGTGTCGAGCGCAAGGGGCGCAAGAAGGACAAGAAGAGTGCGCCTAAAACGCGTAACCCACCTCCGCCTAAGCCAGTGGCAGCGCGATCACCTGCTGCCACTCCTGCAAGGAGAAGGAAGCGGCAAAGGTTGAAAAAGCAGCTCCGCCCACCAAAAACCGCGGCGGTGGTGCTGACCCTTCGCCCCGAAGCTGAAAAGCAAGGAGTGACGTACGCGGCGGCGATCCGGAAAGCCAGGGAGAGGGTAGTGCCTTCCCAACATGGCATCCCTACCCCTTCAATGCTAAGGAAGACCGCTACGGGTGCAAGAATGCTGGAGATGTCAGGTGCCTCCAAATCTAAAGACGCCGATATTTTAGCAGAGCTAATCCGAAATGCGATGCCAGACATCTTCGTCGTGGCTAGGCCGACCAAGACCGCAGACCTACGCATTTCCGGACTTGAAGACTCGGTGAAGAAGACCGACGTTGCCTCCGCCATTGCGGAGAAGGGTGAATGCTCCCCGGAGAACATTCTTGTCGGGGAGATTAGACGAGGGGCCGGTGGGATGGGCACTGTTTGGGTGCAATGTCCAGTCGCGTCGGCCAAAATCGTCTCAGAAGCGGGCCGATTACAAGTCGGATGGAGGACAGCGCGCGTGACCGTGCTGGACTCGAAACCGAGAAAATGTTATCGGTGCCTTGAGGGTGGGCATGTGCAGGCCGACTGCAAGTCTCTGACGGACCGCAGCAAACTCTGCTACCGCTGCGGGACCGCCGGACACATAGCCGCTAATTGCTCCGCAAAACCCAACTGCCCAATTTGTGTGGAGGCGGGAAAACCCGCAAATCACAGTATGGGCAGCAGGCTTTGCTCGCCGCCCAAGAAGCGGAAAGGTAAAGCTGCCGGCAGAAGAACTACGTCGGCAGCGCCTATCGTCCCCCAAAAACATCCGGGGACGTAGTGATTCTGGCAGGATCACAGGAGAGTAGAGGGGATTCGGAGGCTAGCTGGTTCTGGCCCAGCTCCGTTCCCCTCTGCAGCGAACCCGCGGGCGGACGGGCAGGGAGAGTCCTACGTCCGCACTTCGGGTTCGCAAGATGGATTGAGGGGGGTCTCAATGTCCTGGGCCGCCCTCAACACGTCCGTGGAGACGTGTGGGTGTGCACCGTCACGGTGGCCGCCACATCGAGGCGCGGCTGCGGTTGAGTCCTTCGAGGAATGCCCGGGGCCACGCCGTGAGCGGAAGAGGGACATCGTAGTGTTTTAGTGGGTAGTAGCTAACTCCATCCAGCTGAGTCCCACATACCCCCCGTGGTCGCTCCAGGCCTGGGGGGATGCGTAAAGGCATTTCACTACGTAAAAAAAAAAAAAAAAAAAAAAAAAAAAAAAAAAAAAAAAAAAAAAAAAAAAAAAAAAAAGGTACCAGGGGCCTAGGGGTGCAAATTTGGGAACCTCCTCGTGGTGCACCCTGGGGTAAGGCCTCTCGGCCCACGTTCAGCGTGGGACAAGGGGCCTTATGCTAATCCCTGGCGTCCCTTCTGGGCGCCGAATAAAGTAGGTGGTGCCCCTTCTGGGCATCGCATCCCCTTCAACGCGCGTCCCTTCGGGACCGCACAGCGGGTCGCTCTGACCTGCGGGGGGGATCTCCACGTGCGGCCCACTCTGGGTCGCACGCTCGCCGCTCACTCCTGAGCGGCTTTGAGGGGAGTTTTTGACGGCGCCCCTTCTGGGCGTCGTCACACGGGGGGGGTTTGGGGTAGTCGGCGCCCCTTCTGGGCGTCGTTACACGGGGGGGAATGGGGTAGTCCGGCGCCCCTTCTGGGCGCCGTTTTAGCGCAAAGGTTCCGTCGTTGCGGGGCGCGGCGACGGGCGCCCGTTCGCTCTCGGACGGGTTGGTGGGCGGCGAACAGCCCACCCATTAGCGACCAAAGGGGATGGCAAACCTTTCTATTTCCAACCATTATGAAAGGTCTGCCTAAGAGTGTTGTTTTGCCATGTGATCCGGCTGGCGCCCGGCGCGTGGAGGTACCCGGGCCTCCACGTGAGAAATTGGTTACCGAAGACTGCCCTGAGGTAGGCGACCAGGCCTCAGGTGCCAGTAATGCCCCTGGAAGGCGTGGGGAGGGAGAGCCCGCGGAAGGCGGAGGAACGGGTGGAAACCCAAACGGCGGCGGCAGCCGGAAAAGGCCGCACAACGAGAATGTCGACTCCGACGACGGCTCCGGTCGTGAGTCGACGATCCCCAAGCCGAAGATCGGCACGGCGCGGAGAGGTCGAGCAGGCACGTCTGGGGCGAACACCTCCCCCAGACCCGGAACCTCATGGTCCTACGTGGAGAAGGAGGTCCGGATGCAGGAGCTCCGGGAGTTAGACGCCCAGCTGGACGCAGAGCGGGGTGACGAGGTGCTGGATGACGACCTCGCCGAAGAGCTGCACGAGTACGAGGAGGCGCGGGACGAGGTCGACATCTACGATACGATGGGCTATCGCATAGCTGTGGAGCAGCTCCGCACCAAAACGCGGGAGATGCGCGAAGTGCAGGCCCAGCGCAACGCCGTTCGCGTCACAGTGGCGCCGCCGGAGGCCCCCCCACCGGCCCCTAAACCAAAACAGAGGGAGATCCCCTGGACCGCGGCCCCTAATGGCCCGTCAGCCGAAGAGGTCCAGGAGATGGGCCTGACGTGTGCGCGGGCGATCCGAGAGGTTTCTAGAAAGTCTAGAAACCTCAAGGGAACCTGCCAGCGCACCCTCAACACCGCCGCGGACGCCCTGCAGCGCGCGCTGTCTAACTTAGCGTCGCGCTGCCAATCAGACGAGGCAGAGAGGTTGTCCCTCGCTAACGCCAGGCTCCAGAAGGAGGTGGAGCTTCTGAGGGCAGAGCTCGCAGCCCTGAAGAGCGAGGTAAGGGCTTCTCCTCGTCCGGAGACTGCCCCCGCTCCTCAACCCCGGGCCCCCGCTCCTCAACCTCGGGCGACCGGGACGGACGCTGTAGCGGGCGCCGTGACTGAGCTGAGGATTCTGTTCCTCAGCTCAATCAGTGAGCTCCATTCCCGCCTTGACGGGATGGAGGCGAGGACGACGGCCGGCATGCCGCCCCAAAGGGTGCGCCCGCCTCCAGCGATGCGGGGATCGAGGGCGGAGGTGTTCCCGCCTCTCCCGACGCCAGCGACGAGGCCGACATTGCCGGCAAACCCTGCCTTGCCACCCCAGCACGTAAGCTGGGCCCCTGTGCCCCCGGTAGGGGAGACGCCGACGCCTGGCTCCCGCCGCCGGCGAAGGAGAGGTCCGCGAAGGACCACGGGAACGGACGCAAATCGCCCACAGACCGCCCGAGGAGGACCCCCCGCCCAGTCTGCTCCTGCAGCTCCGGGCAGGACACAGAGGAGGAGGCGGCTTAAGCGGCCCCGCTCGACAGCAGTTGTTGTCCAGTTGACAGCGGAGGCTGTCGAGCGCGGCGAGACTTACGCCGCGGTTATAAAGCGGGCAAAGGACGCCATTTCGTTGGCCGACTGTGGAGTCGTGTCCGGGCTCAGGACGAGGGTGGCCATGACTGGCGCCCGTCTGTTCCAAGTCCCGGGCGCAGACAGTGGGGAGGCCGCGGACCGCTTGGCGACGCGGCTGAGGGAAGTAGTAGGCGATGTGGCGACAGTCGTCAGGCCCGAAAAGTGTGCGGCCATTCGCATTTCGGGCCTCGACGACTCGATCAGTGCGGAGGATGTGGCGGTGGCCGTTTCCGCGAAGGGAGGCTGCTCGCTGGAGCAGGCGAGGGTAGGAGCGCTGCGACTTGGCCCCGGCGGCTCCTCCTCGGCGTTGGTGCGCTGCCCCATAAAGGCGGCACAGAAGCTGGTGGCGGCTGGGAAGCTGCTGGTGGGCTGGGTGGCAGCCCCCATCACACTCCTCGACTCGCGCCCATTACGCTGCTTCAAGTGTATGGGCGTGGGTCACACCCGAGCGCGGTGCGGTTCGGAGGTTGACCGCGGTGGGATTTGCTTCCGCTGCGGCCTCCCGGGCCACAAAATGGCGGAATGCGTGCAGACGGCGCCACACTGCGCGGTATGCGCGGACAGAGGTCGGCCCCCGGGCCATATCATGGGAGGCAGATCATGCGCCCCCCCTTCTTTCAGAAGAGAGAGGGCCAATGAGCCCGCAGCGCTAGCTGCAGCGCAGACGGTGGCGGAAAATCCGCCAATCGAGGAGGCCGAGATGCTGGAGGCAGACGCCCCGCTCTCGGCGCAACCTTCCCCGACCTCTAACCCCAATGCCTCTCCGGCGAGAGGTACAGGGAGAGGCTTGGTGGATGAGCAGGTGGAGGTTGAGGATGTGGAGGCTGACGACTCGTCGGACTCGATGATCCGGCCGTCCCAAACGCAGCGGAGGCAGTCCTCGGAGTCGGTAGTGTACTCGGACTAGCCTGGCCACGTAAAAGCCCGAGAGGGAAAGCCTGAGGGGTAGTGGCGGCCACGTAAAAGCCCGAGAGGTGTAAGCCTGAGGGGTAGTGGCAGCACTCGGTGGAGTCCCTGGTTGGGGGCGCCACCGACTGCGGAGGGAAAAGGGGTTTCTATGTGTAGCGCATAGATTCCCCTTTTAGGGAGTTACCTCCTTTGGGGTGCAAATTTGGGAACCTCCTCGTGGTGCACCCTGGGGTAAGGCCTCTCGGCCCACGTTCAGCGTGGGACAAGGGGCCTTATGCTAATCCCTGGCGTCCCTTCTGGGCGCCGAATAAAGTAGGTGGTGCCCCTTCTGGGCATCGCACCCCCTTCAACGCGCGTCCCTTCTGGACCGCACAGCGGGTCACTCGGACCTGCGGGGGGGATCTCCACGTGCGGCCCACTCTGGGTCGCACGCTCGCCGCTCACTCCAGAGCGGCTTTGAGGGGAGTTTTGACGGCGCCCCTTCTGGGCGTCGTCACACGGGGGGGGGTTTTTGGGGTAGTCGGCGCCCCTTCTGGGCGTCGATACACGGGGGGGTTTGGGGTAGTCCGGCGCCCCTTCTGGGCGCCGTTTCAGCGCAAAGGTTCCGTCGTTGCGGGGCGCGGCGACGGGCGCCCGTTCGCTCTCGAACGGGTTGGTGGGCGGCGAACAGCCCACCCCCTAGCGACCAAAGGGGGATGGTAAACCTGGATTTCCACAACAAAATGAAAGGTTTACCAAAGAAGTCAAGTTTGCCATGTGATCCGGCTGGCGCCCGGCGCGTGGAGGTACCCGGGCCTCCACGTGAGAAATTGACTACCGAAGGCCCTGCAGGAGTTCGAGACCAGGCTCCTGCAGTGGCAAATGTTACTGGTGCTCCGCGTGGGGAGTTGCCCAGGAGGGGCGGGGTTTTTGGTGGGCCCGGGAAGGGCGGAGATGCCGGGGACGCGTCCGGTGAAGCGTCCGCTCGGGCTAATGGCTCGGGCGGCGTGGAACCGGCGGTGCCCGGTGGTAGTGGCGCCGGTCGTTCCGACCGGGTGGCCGAGGTGAGTCGGAGGAGTGGCTCCGAAATGGGTGGATCTGCGCCCTTGGACGACCCGGATGTCTCGAGGATGGTGGTGGACCTCGTTGAGGAGACACGCAAGCGCACGCTGGCGCAGGCCCGGGCCGACACGAGCAGCAGCAACGGCTCCAGCAAGGGCGCTCCTGCCAAAAAGAGGGAAGCCCGCACTAGTGTGGTGGACCCGGAGGACTCGGCGAACCTGCGGGAGCACCAACTGGAGGTCGTGGGGCTGGACGTCGATGAGCTGGAGGCGAAGGCGTTCGACTGCGCCTGCTATGTTGAGAGGGTGCTCATGAGGTCGGACGGGGACGAATTCGCCAAAGAGGAGAGCTGCAGGCAGGTGTGGCTCCTGGTGGCCATTATGGAGCAACAAGCGAAGCTGCAGCAGCAGAAAATCGCGGAGAAGCGCGAATGGGGCCGGCGCAAGCGGGATATGGTGGTGGAGCTGCAGCAGGAGGTTGAGGTGCTGAAGGCGGCCGCACAGGCCGCACAGGCGGCCTCCTTCTCTCGGACGGGCATGGAGGAAATGCTGGAGGCCCTAAAGAGGGAGCTCCTCGAGTCCCTAGGAGGGCGCCTCGACAATATCGAGAGGCGCCTCCCAGCTGAGCCCCCTGGGGGGCAGCCGCCGGCGAACAACGTTGCAGGGACAGGAGGGAGTTACGCCGGGGTGGCCGCTGGAGCCCCCAGTGCTCCCCGGAGGGACCAGGATGCGGGGCCGGTGCCCGCCCGGGACGAATGGCGGACTGTCGCCTCGAAGGCGGCCAGGCGAAGGGCTGGGAAGGCCGAGTCCGCGGCCGACCGGGCCACGCGAGTAGGCGGCAACGCGATGAAGAGGGTGGAGCGCGTGAGGCCCCCCCCCAGGCTGGAGGTGCCTCGGTCCTCGGCAGTTACCGTGACTTTAAAACCGGAGGCGGTGGCGAGGGGCGTGACATACGCCTCGGCCCTGGGAGAGGCCATGAGGAAGGTCGACCTGCCGAGCATCGGGCTGGCGGGAGGCGTGCGGGTGCTACACACTGCGGCGGGAGGCAGGAAATTGGAGGTGGCGGGCGACTCCAGCGGGCCCCTGGCCGACGTCCTGGCGGAGAAGCTTCGTGGGGTGGTCCCGGACGATGTGGTGATCGGTAGGCCGTGCCGGATGGCCGCGATCCGGCTTGTAGGCCTGAACCCGGACGCGGACTACGAGGGGGACGAGATCCGCGATGCGGTCGCTGAGGGGGCGAAATGCGGTCCCGACCGGATAATTGTGGGGCCGGTCCGGACCGGACCGTCGGGGAGGTGCTCGGTTGTTGTCCGGCTGCCGATCGCAGCGGCAAAGTTCTTGGCGGGGCAGACCAGTGTCGTGTTGGACTGGGCGACGGCACGGGTGGAGGTCCTGGATGGGGGCCCCCAGAGGTGCTTCAGGTGCTACGGCGTTGGCCACCTGAGTTACTCCTGTAGCTCAGAGGCCAGCCGTGGCACCCTGTGCTTTCGGTGTGGTGCCCCCGGGCACAAGGCGGCCGCATGTGGCGCAGCGAAGGCGTCTTGTGATGTGTGCAGGGAGGCAGGGCTCCCGCACGAGCATCACATGGGTGGGAGAACCTGCCGTCCTCCCAGGACAAGGTTAAAGTGGGCCCCTTGGCCGCGGGCTCCGCCTGCGGTGAGGGAGGGCGAATCGCCCATGGAGGCGACAGACTCGCCGGTGAGGGCGGAGACGGACGGGGCCGGGCAACCGGCGACAGAAGTGGAGTCGAGGGTGGCACAAATGCCGCCTTCCTCCGCTGAACATAGGGCCGGGCAACCGGCGGTTGAAGTGGAGTCAAGGGCGGCATGAAAGCCGCCCTTCTCCGCCGGACGTAGGGCCGGGTAACCGGCGGTGGTAGGGTCGAGGGCGGCGTGATGCCGCCCTCCTCCCGCAAGACGGGGGCCGGCTTGTGCCCCTTGCGCCTCAGCAAGGCTGCACAAGCTGGTGCCATCTTCGATCGAAAGGTCTGCCCCTTAAGGGCCCCTTCTTTTTGCCGTGCCTCGTGGCAGTCGCCGTGTGATGGCGCGTGACAGCTGCTTGCAGTTGTCATAGGCCAACACACGGCGACGGGGTGGTTCGCGGTTCAATGCCTTTGGTCGGTACCGTGTTCCACCTCCAGCCTTATGCTGTCGGATTGTTGTCCCCCAGGGGTTTAGTGGGTATCCCCCTCCGTCTCCCCCTTGCGAGGGCGGAGGCGGACGGGCGAGTCCCACATAACCGGGTGCCTCTTCAAGGCCCCGGTATGCGTAACGCATTCCCCTGGGAAAAAAAAAAAAAAAAAAAAAAAAAAAAAAAAAAGGTACCAGGGGCCTCACGCCAGCCCCTGAGCATCGTAATCCCCGAACCGACAGCGATGAGCCCACTCGAGGCGTCTGTGGGGGAGCTGTTGGGGAGGGGACCGAGGGCTTGCCTTCGCCGGCCGGCCGCGTCAAGGAAAAGACTCTAACACCCGGGAGAAATCCCAGTAAAAACCTCTTGATACCTCCCGACCTCAAGTAGTACATAGGGTAGCCCGCGTACAGGGGCCTCTGCGCGGGTGGTCTTCTTTTGCCCCACACTCGTGGGATCAGCTATGGATACACCTAAACAAAAATCTTTTGACGAATCGGTGAAGTCGGCAGGGCCTTGTACTAGGCCTGCCGTGGAGCCACCTTTGCAAGGCGGCGTAAGAACGAGGAGCGCCTCTCGGACGCAAGTCCCGAGAGTGGAACTTAAAAGCTCCGATAGGAAGGAGTGCGAAGCGGCCCTTGCTCCATCTAAAAGGGCCGTCTTCGAGTCTGTAGCTGACAGAAGACTATCGTCTGCGTTTGAAGCTGCAGACATAGAGAAAAGGGCTGATGGCGGAAACTGTGCCTCGCCTGCTTCGGTTGTTTCCGCTGAAACTGTTGGGCTGTCCTGGGCGGACAAACAAATCTGCCAGGCGGCCGCTACTGGATCGGTCGCAATTTTGTCCATCAAGGACAAGGGCGTGACTGGCGACAATTCGTCGCCGAGGGTCACCAGGAGCGCTATAAAACGCGATAAGGAGATTTTAAGTGCCGTCGGAGCTCCGCCGCCAACGTTCTTGGCGGACTCCGATGATGATGACACAATGTTCTCCGAAGCATCGGAGACACTAACAGCTGGGGACTGGCCTGAGAAAGGTCGTTCTCCAAAGGGCCAACACTACAACCCGTTGGCCGCTGCTCGCAATGAGCTTGAGCTCGCTCGCCAGAAGCGACGGGAGGAGCTCCAGCTCGATGCGGAGCAGGAGGTGGCGCTACTGTTGCGCGAGTCCCGAGAACGGACATCTGCTCGGGACAAGGAGAGGGCCGCCTGTCAGGACAAGGGACAAGTCAATGTTTTGACAGCGGCCGACTGCTCAAAGCGGTGTGCTGATGCCGGCGACATTGTGGCATTTGTGGCCAAAAATTCCGGCAACCTGAAAGGGACCTTCCAGCGGTCCCTAAACGAGGCAGTGGAGATGTTCCGCGGGGCTTCAGAGGTGTTCCGCAATCTCCCTGGTGCCAACGAGAACGTCGCTCTCCGCGAGATTAATGTCGGCCTGCATGCTGATAACCGCGCGCTGCGGGAGTTGGCTGCCGACATGCAGGCGGAAAATACCCGCCTTCACGCCCAAATGATGGAGCTTCAGAAGGAAGTCGCCGAACTTAAAGAGTCGCTCACTAATATCCAACGGGAACCAAAACCGTCTTCTGTTTCCCGTGTTGAGACTCCCGTCTTCCTTTCTGCGTCTCCGCCTATGCGCACTGCTTCTCCTTCTCCACAGCAGTGCGATATAGTGGATCTTGGACCTGTAGAGGCAACTCAATGTGCGGTTCGGCAAGACCAACAGATGCCGACACAAGAGACTAACGAGTCGATTGTGCAAATGGTCCTCCTACAGGTCGGCCAGATGCTCGATGCCCGCCTAGGACCATCGATAAACAAGGCAAGTGATCCCAAGCCGAAAGCGCCTAAAGCGCAGAAGGCTCCAACGAAGGTACCACCAAAAGCTCAGCCAAAGGCTCTGCCTAAGGCTTTGCCAAAGGAAGGCCCAGGTCGTCCCAAAACGAGAACGGCTTCCGCAGACCGCCCTAAAAAGGGCGCTGCCAGAGAAAAGGCACCTCCTCCTAAGGAAGCAGCTCAGAAAGGAAAGAACTCAAAAGGCGCTGGTCATCAACATCCGACCGCCCTACCTGGAACTTCGACTGGTCCGTCGGTAGCATCTGTGTCCCAGCAACCTCAACAGGAGGAAGGTTGGACCACGGTTGCTAAGAAAAACAAGGGGAAGAAAGGTAAGGGTGCTACAGTCGTTGCTCCCCTGCCTGTAAAACAGGGTGCGGCCGCGAGAACACCTGCGGCTGCCTCTAAGCTGAAGAGGAAAAAGAACTCACTCCGACTACCAAAATCAGCGGCAGTGATTCTTACACTACGGCCTGAGGCTGTTCAGAAAGGCATTACTTATGCTGAAGCCATTTTGAAGGCCCGGGAAAACGTTCGGCTTTCGGAGCTGAAGATCCCAGCCCCAAGAATGAGGCAAACGGCCACAGGGGCGCGCATCCTAGAATTAGTGGGAGCCGCCGGGACCGAAAATGCTGACATTCTGGCCGAAAGGATTAAAGGGACAATGGCCGACATTTTTACCGTTGCTCGGCCCACCAAGACGGCCGACCTGAGGTTGTCCGGTTTAGACGATTCCACTACTAAAACGGACATCGCCTCAGCTGTCATAGAAAGAACTGGCTGTTCCCACGAGGGAATCAAAGTAGGTAACATCCGGCGGGGTGCCGGAGGCATGGGCACTGCATGGGTTCAGTGTCCGGTCGGTGCTGCAAAGACAATTCTCGAAGCTGGCCGACTTCCTGTGTGTTTTGTGATGGCGCAAGTTCGGGCGCTGGATACGAAGCCTAGGAGATGCTTCCGATGTCTCTTAGGAGGGCATACGAGGGCTAATTGCAAAGCCGAGATCGACCGCAGCGGGCTCTGCTACCGCTGCGGTAACGCTGGCCACTTTGCTGCAGCCTGTTCAGCGAAGCCGCACTGCCCCATCTGCGCCGAAGCGGGAGCTCCCGCTGGGCATAGCATGGGGAGTCGGCTCTGCGAGCCCAATCAAAATAAGAAAAGGAGGACTCGTGCCGGTAAAAAACCGAAACCGGTCTCTTCAAGCGCTGAGCTAGCGCCAGGTGGTTGTGTCTCCGATCCGGTTAATGGATAATACGCCTAAAATCAGTTACCTACAGGCGAATTTGAACCACTCCGCGGGGGCGCAGGATTTGTTCATGCAATCTTTAGCGGAGTGGTCCATTGACGTGGGTGTGGCTGCAGAGCCATATTTTATTCCATCTCGTCCAAACTGGGCTGTGGACACTGAGGTCACGGTCGCTATATTCTCGGCTCTCAAACCGGCGTCACCATCCATCGTCGTAAGGGAGTCGGGTCCAGGCTACGTAGCGGTCAAGCGAGGAGACTTCGTTGTCGTAGGGGTGTATTTTTCACCGAACAAAACCCTTACAGAGTTCGAAGTCTTCCTCGCAGAGTTGGGAGCTGTAATCAGGCGTGCGGCCCCATTACCTGTTTTGGTAATGGGTGACCTGAACGCCAAGGCAACGGCTTGGGGCTCACCGACAAACGATGCACGCGGCAACGCTCTCGTCGATTGGACGGTGGAGGTTGGTGTCTCGGTGCTCAACCGGGGATCCGTCGACACTTGTGTGCGATATAACGGAGGCTCTATCGTAGACGTCTCCTTCGCCACGCCTTCTATCGCGTCACGGGTCACTGGTTGGAGAGTGGAGGTCGGTGTTGAAACTCTCTCCGACCACCGATACATAAGGTTTGAAGATCACTCTACTACGAACTTCAGTAGGTCACCTAACACCTGTGGCTCTCCCTTTCCTCGTTGGTCGCTGAAGAAGCTAGATCGGGAGATGATGTTGGAGGCGGCAATAGTGCAGGCTTGGTTTGCCCAACCCGTGCTGGAGGACGTGGAAGCAGAGGTGGCATGGTTCAAGGACGCACTTACCAGCATATGCGACACGGCCATGCCTCGCGTCAAGCAGCCCCCTCACCGGAAAGCTGTATATTGGTGGTGCCAAGAGGTGGCGACACTTCGCGCTAATTCCATCGCAGCGCTAAGGGCCTACACCCGCCAACGTAGGAAACGTATTCGGGACCTTCAACGCGAAGATCTTTTGAGGGCCGAATACAAGCTGGCGAAGAAGGAACTGCAGATTGCTATCTGCAAAGCCAAGGCAAGCGCTCGGCAAGAGATGCTCGAGGGTCTCAACCAAGACCCGTGGGGGCGACCGTATAGATCAGCTCGGGGGAAACTTCGCAGCGTCGGTCCCCCGATCACAGAGTCCCTCGAGCCTCAGGTTCTGACGGAGGTTGTAACGAGCCTGTTCCCGGACAGACCGGAATACACACCGCCTCCTATGGCTCCGCATAGGCAGGCGTCTCAAGATGACAGCGAAGTTCCACCAGTTACCAACGGAGAATTGGGGGCGGCATTGCTTAGATTGCGGTCAAAAAACACCGCTCCAGGCCCGGACGGCATCCCTGGAAGGGCTTGGGTACTAACCTCCGAACACCTGGAGGAACGTTTCAGGCAGCTTTTAGATCTGTGCCTGCAATCGGGCCGTTTCCCTTCCCTGTGGAAGATAGGACGTTTGGTCCTCTTAAAGAAGGAAGGCCGGCCAGCCGACTCGCCCTCTGCGTATCGGCCAATAGTCTTGCTGGACGAAGGAGGAAAACTCTTCGAGAGAGTTCTGGCCTCTCGCATCGTGTCCCACCTTACATCTGTGGGGCCTGACCTCGCTGATAGTCAGTTTGGCTTTAGGGAGGGACGGTCAACGATAGACGCCATCAAAAGCGTTAAGGCCATGACGGAGAAGGCAGCTGAAAAGGGGGATGTGGTGTTGGCAGTGTCGCTAGATATAGCAAACGCATTCAACACCCTCCCCTTTGCCTGTATTGAAGAGGCGTTACGCCACCACGAGATGCCAACATACATTCTGCGCATCATCAGCAGCTATCTGAGAGATAGAACCGTGGTATACCTCGGAAGAGATGGGACTGTCCAACGAAGGGGCGTCACATGCGGTGTTCCACAGGGGTCTGTCTTAGGCCCGCTGCTGTGGAATATCGGGTATGATTGGGTGTTGCGCGGAGCCCTATGGAGTGGCCTTCAAGTCATCTGTTACGCAGACGACACACTGGTCACTGCCCGCGCAAACACGTACCAAACGGCCATCCAGCTGGGTACGATCGGAGTTACACAGGTCGTGCGGCGCATAGAGAGCCTGGGGTTGAAGGTGGCTCTCGTTAAAACTGAGGCCCTATTTTTCCACGGGCCGCGAAAGAAGCCGCCTAATGATGCGCACCTTCTGATTTCCGGTGTTCGGGTCGACATTGGGGCGCACATGAGGTACCTGGGGCTAGTGCTAGACGGAAGATGGCGCTTCCACGAACATTTTAAGTGTCAGGCTCAGAAGCTTGTTGGTGCTGCGGCAGCCCTGGGGAATCTTCTTCCCAATCTTGGCGGTCCTGCGGCTGGCGTTCGCAAATTGTACACCATGGTGGTGCGGTCGATGGCCCTATATGGCGCGCCTGTGTGGGTCGATGCTCTGGACGCTACGAACAAGGCTCTGTTGCGGAGAGCGCAGCGAGTCATAGCGACCAGAGCAGTTCGAGGATACCGCACGGTGTCCTATGAGGCGTCTTGCGTGCTCGCAGGTACCCCACCATGGGACCTCGAAGCAGAGGTACTGGCCGATGTTTATGAGCAGTCGGCTCAAACACGACGGCAAGGAGGTCGGGCAATGCCCGAAGAGGTACGCCGATGGCGGAAGCGTGCGCAGCGGGCGGCGCTTCAGAAGTGGAAGGAGCGGCTGGGGCAGCCGACTGCCGGCCACTGGACCATCGGAGCGATTCGGCCCGTCCTGGAACGATGGGTCGATCGCAAGGCGGGCTCGCTTTCTTTCCGGTTGGTGCAGATCCTCTCGGGGCATGGCTGCTTCGGGAGGTATCTGTGCCGAATCGCCGGGAGAGAGCCGACGATGGCGTGCCACCAGTGCGGCGTGTCGGAAGACACAGCCCTGCACACGCTGGCGGTATGCCCAGCCTGGTCGGCTGAGCGCGCGCAGCTCTGCGCGGTGGTGGGTCCCGACCTGTCGTTGCCGGCCGTCGTTGAGGCCATGGTGGCGACCCGACAGGCGTGGGACGCCGTGCTAGTCTTCTGCGAGACAGTCATGTCTCAGAAGGAGACGGCGGAAAGGAGCAGGGAGGACAACCCTCTAGCTGCACTCAACCGCAAGAGGCGCACTGGGCGAAGAAGGAGGGGCTACGCCCAGCTTCTTCCCCCTTAGATGAACCGCGGGTGTACGGGCATGGGGAGCCCTACACCCGCATGTGTGGTTCACTGAAGTATCGGAGGGTAGCCTGTAATGCTCCAGGTTGCCCTCCGGTGAGGCTAGGCCTCAAGGTGTCCGTCTGTAGTGACGGCCCGCGGGCCGGCTGCGGTTGAGTCGCAACGCGATTACCCGGAGCCCTGGTCCCTTTGGCGGAAGTTCTGAGCATCCCACGGTTTTAGTCGGTAGTGCCCTTCAGGCGAGCCCGACATAACCCACCGAGCGCCCCAGTTCGGTGGGTATGCGTAAAGGCATTTCCGTGGGTCAAAAAAAAAAAAAAAAAAAAAGGTTAGGTTAGGTAGGGGTGCAAATTTGGGAACCTCCTCGTGGTGCACCCTGGGGTAAGGCCTCTCGGCCCACGTTCAGCGTGGGACAAGGGGCCTTATGCAAATCCCTGGCGTCCCTTCTGGGCGCCGAATAACGTAGGTGGTGCCCCATCCGGGCATCGCACCCCCTTCAACGCGCGTCCCTTCTGGACCGCACAGCGGGTCATTCGGACCTGCGGGGGGGGTCTCCACGTGCGGCCCACTCTGGGTCGCACGCTCGCCGCTCACTCCAGAGCGGCTTTGAGGGGAGTTTTGACGGCGCCCCTTCTGGGCGTCGTCACACGGGGGGGGTTTGGGGTAGTCGGCGCCCCTTCTGGGCGTCGTTACACGGGGGGGGAATGGGGTAGTCCGGCGCCCCTTCTGGGCGCCGTTTCAGCGCAAAGGTTCCGTCGTTGCGGGGCGCGGCGACGGGCGCCCGTTTTCGAACGGGTTGGTGGGCGGCGAACAGCCCACCCCCTAGCGACCAAGGGGTAGGCAAGCCTTTCAACTTCCAAACAAAATGAAAGGTTTGCATGAGGAAAAGAGTTTGTCATGTTCTGCGGCTGACGCCCGCCGCTTGGAGGTACCCGGGCCTCCAAGTGTGAAATTGGTTACCGAAGACTGCCCTGAGGTAGGCGACCAGGCCTCAGGTGCCAGTAATGCCCCTGGAAGAGGAGGACGAGGGCCCTTGAAGGGCGGTGTGAGGACGAGGAGCGCCTCTCGGACGAAAGTCCCGAGGGTTGACCTATCGAGCTCCGATAGGAAGGTGTGCGAAGCGGCCCTTGCTCCATCTAAAAGGGCCGTCTTCGAGTCTGTTGCTGGCAGGCGACTATCGTCTGGGTTCGATGCGGAAGAGAGAGAGAAGGGGGCTGATGGCGAAGACCGTGCCTCGCCTGCTTCTGATGTTCCCGCTAAAACCGTAGGGCTGTCCTGGGCGGACAAACAAATTTGCCAGGCGGCCAGTTTATCTGGCGTAGTAATGTCCAGTGGTGTGGACAAGGGAGCGACTGGCACAGGAGGTGCAGTCAGTGGGACCACGCAGAGGCTTACCAGAGGAGCCTTGCGTCGCGAGGCGGACAAGGGGGGCTGCTCCAACTATGCCCCATCCACAAATCCTACCAGAGAACTACCACCATCAGCACCTGAGTCGGTAGTGGACTCTGACGATGTCTTTGTGCAATGCTCGGATGCGGAGGGTCTTCCCGCACCAAGTAATACACCGAGGGCAAAGCAGTTCAACGTATTGGCTGCGTCTCGCAGAAAGCTGGAGCTAGCTCGCCTGGCGCGGAGGGAGGAGCTGCAGCTTGATGCTGAGGAGGAGGTGCAATTAATGTGCCAGGAGTCCGCGCAGCGGCGCGCCGCTAGAGGAGCAGAAAGGGACGCTTGCGAGGATCAGGAGCAAGCCGACGCGCTGGCGGCGGCTGATTGCTCCAAGAGTATATTGGACGCTGGTGACATTGTGGCGTTCGTTGCCAGCAAGTCCGGAAACCTAAAAGGTACTTTTCAACGGTCCCTTAATGAGGCCGTTGAAATTTACAAAATGGCCTCGGAGGAGTTCCGCAAGCTTCCTAACGCTGAAGAAGTCCTAGCGTTGCAGGAAGAGAATGGCGGCTTGCGGTATGATAACCGCACGTTAAGAGAGTTAGTTGATGACTTGCAGGCAGACAACAACAACCTGCACAGTCAGCTAGCAGACTTGAGAAAAGAGATGGCGGATCTTCGAGCCTCAATCGAGACTGCTCCCCCTGCGTTTCCAGCTTCACCCTCTGCCACACCATCTAAGCGGAGTGTTGGTGCTGGATCAACCAATCGCGCAGAGGTCGAAATTCGGCGTTCCTACACACTGCCGCCGTCGTCTCCGCTCTTAACTAATGAGGCCTTGCTGACTAATATCCTTCAGCATGTGACGAAGGTGCTGGATGATCGCCTGGGTCCAACGTCCGAGCGTCCCTTGGAACTAGAGCACAGGTTACCTGCTGCCAGTGAGACTACACATCCTTCTCCTGGCAGCCAGGTTTACACGGAGTCTAGGTTGCGTCTACCGCTTGCGGCTGACGGAAAAAACAAAGCGAAGACTACCTTCGCGTCCGTGGTGAGTGCTTTTGTGCCTCCCGTCAAGGCGCGTAATGATAAACCCGTAAAAGAGAAGCCTGCTCCTACAACATCCTCGACGGGGCCTCTTAACGTGGAAGGAAAGACCAAAAAGGGCAAAAAAGGAGCTAAGACCGCTCCTGCGTCTGCCTCTTTAGCACCTGGTGCCAAGGCAAAACCAGCGCCAAAGACATCTACCTCGCAAACATCTGAGGAGGAGGGGTGGACAAAGGTGACTGGCAGCCGAAAAGGAAAGAAAAAGGCAGCTCCCCAGCCTAAGACACAGGCCAAGCCTAAGGCGAAGGCTAAAAAGAAGCTTAAATTGCAAGCTCCACGCACTGAGGCGGTAGTTATTACCGTCCTACCCGAGGCAAAGGATAGGGGCGTTACGTACGCGAATATAATGCTCAAGGCCCGGGAGTGCGTGAACCCGGAGGACGTCGGACTAGAAAATATCCGTTTCCGGCAGGCGGTGACAGGTGCTCGCATCCTGCACCTCCCGAGTACGGCTACCGTTGAGCAGGCGGACCAGTTCGCTAGTATGCTCAAAAACGCTTTAGGGGATGCCGTCAAAATTTCTCGGCCCACCAAGCTCATTGATATGCGCATATCGGGCCTTGAAGACTCCATGCTTCCCTCAAATGTTCAGGAGGCTGTCGCCATGGTCGGAAACTGTTCTGTAGAATCGGTTAGGGTTGGCGAAATCAGGCGCGGTCCAGGTGGTTTGGGCACAATCTTTGTGCAGTGCCCTGTGGCCGCTGCCAAGGTTATATTAGATGCCGGTAGGGTAAAGGTTGGCTGGGGGTTCGTGCAGGTGCGGGCTCTGGACAGGCGACCACTCCGTTGTTACCGGTGTCTTGAAAAGGGGCACACCCGTGCGCGGTGCACGGGCCAGATCGACCGCAGCGGGCTATGCTACCGCTGCGGTAAGGCTGGCCACATTGCTGCATCATGCTCGGCCAAGCACCACTGCCCCGTCTGCGCAGAGGCCAAACGGCCGGCAGACCACATCGTGGGGAGCAAGTCCTGCACCCCACCAAGGAGTAGAAAAACGAGAGCGACCGTCCAAAAGGCGGCAGCCCCCGCTTCTTCTGCGAGCGCCCAGCATGCGCCACTAGAGGTCCCAGTGGAGACAAGTAATGCCTAACACGGCTAATTCTAGGATACTCCAAACCAATCTCAACCACGCAGCCGGTGCGCAGGACCTCTTTTTGCAGACGCTGGCAGAGTGGGGCATTGAGATTGCGGTGGCCTCCGAGCCTTATTTTATACCTGCGCGAAATAATTGGGCTGCGGATTTGGACGGTGTGGTGGCGGTGGTCGGT
This sequence comes from Scoparia ambigualis, assembly GCA_963921215.1. Taxonomy (NCBI): domain Eukaryota; kingdom Metazoa; phylum Arthropoda; class Insecta; order Lepidoptera; family Crambidae; genus Scoparia; species Scoparia ambigualis. Next base: position 27,543,487 of record OY992516.1, read on the forward strand.
GGCTCTGCACCTACATCACTTTTCTCTCCTGTAGAGAGGGGCTCGGGCTTCGTCGGGGTAAAATGGGGAGAGGTAATTCTGTTCGGGGTGTACTTCTCTCCCAACAAAACCCTGGCAGAATTCGAAACGTTCTTGGGATGTCTTGGCGCTGCTGTGGGACGTTCTTCACCTTCCAAAGTGATCGTCCTAGGTGACTTTAACGCAAAGTCCACGATGTGGGGCTGTTCTGCCTCCGACCGCAAAGGTGATGCCGTAGAGGAGTGGGCCGTGTCATCTGGCCTTTGCCTCCTGAATAGGGGCAATGCGAATACTTGCGTCCGCCTCCAAGGCGGATCTATAGTAGATCTCTCTTTCGCCTCCCCTACCATCGCCTCGAGGGTGTCTGATTGGACTGTCCTGGAAGGGGTAGAGACGCTGTCGGATCACCTTTACATCAGGTTCGACATCTCCCCTTCCCAGTCAAATGCTAGAGTCGGTCGTCCATCTTCTTCCCTGAATATGCCATTCCCACGTTGGGCTTTAGGGAAAATGGATCGCGAGCTGTTGGTCGAAGCGGCCATTGTTCAGTCGTGGTTTCGGTCGGCTTCCCAAATGACACATCCTGACGATGGTGCAGAATGGTTCGCTGGAGCCATGACAGAGGCATGTGACGCTGCAATGCCCCGAGTAAAACGCCGACCGTCTAGACGCCAGGTCTATTGGTGGTCCCAGGATATAGCGGACTTACGGGAGGACTGCATGCTGGCGCGGCGTGCCTACTTGCGACAACGTAGGAGACGCATGCGCGATGAAACTGCAGAGCGCGAACTTCATGCCGCGTACAAAGAGGCCAAAAAAGCTATCAAGATAGCCATTTGCGAAGCCAAAGATCGGGCTTGGGAAGAGTGGCTCGAGTTGCTTAACCGTGACCCATGGGGGCGTCCGTATCATTCGATACGTGGCAAATTGCGAAATGTCGGGCCCCCCCTTACTGAGTCACTCGAGCCGGCTCTGCTGGAGTCCATCGTCACCTCCCTTTTTCCGGAGCGTGCAGAATTCGTGCCTCCCAGAATGGCCCCCCCATCACATGTCTCTCATGCTGATGAGCACATACCACCCGTGACATCTGGAGAGCTGGGGGCAGCGTTTCTGCGGTTAAAGGCTAAGAAGACAGCACCTGGGCCTGATGGCATACCGGGTCGTGCTTGGGTTGTTGCAGAAGAAGTTTTGGAGGAGCAATTTCGCCAGCTGCTCGACATCTGCCTTTCGTCCGGTCAATTCCCCGCCAAGTGGAAGACTGGACGACTGGTTCTGCTAAAGAAAGAAGGGCGTTCTCTTGACTCTCCCTCAGCTTACCGGCCTATTGTCCTTCTGGATGAGGCCGGAAAGCTCTTTGAGCGCGTTTTAGCGACCCGCATCGTTAGCCATCTTGGTGCGGTAGGCCCGGATTTGTCTCCGTGTCAGTACGGGTTTAGAGAGGGGCGTTCGACAATCGACGCTATCTTAAACGTCAAGGCGCTCTCGCAGGAGGCCACAGCGCAAGGCGATGTAGTACTGGCGGTGTCCCTGGACATCGCCAACGCATTTAACTCCCTCCCCTTTGAGTGTATAGGGCAGGCGCTCCAATTCCACGGAGTGCCTCATTACATCCATCGTATCATCAACAACTACCTCAGGGGGAGGCGAGTCGTGTACCAGGTCCGGGATGGTTCTGTCCACAGCAAATTAGTGTCGTGCGGTGTTCCACAGGGGTCGGTTCTTGGGCCGCTCCTGTGGAATATAGGCTATGACTTCGCATTGAGAGGAGCCCTTCTTAGAGGATTAAGCATAGTCTGCTATGCAGACGATACGCTTGTGACGGCTCGAGCAGAAGACTTTAGGGAGGCCAATAGGCTGGCCACTGCAGGGGTCTCTCACGTTGTGCAAAGGATAGGCTCACTAGGGTTACGGGTTGCCCTGGAAAAAACAGAGGCTCTGTATTTTTATGGAGCTCGGAGAAGGCCACCTCCGGACGCTCATTTGGTCATCAGCGGCGTCCGGATAGAAATAAGTCGGTGTATGCGCTATCTCGGCCTTACACTTGACAGTAAGTGGGATTTCGGCGAGCATTTCGTTCAGCAATCGCCAAAATTGGTAAAGGCCGCGTCTGCTCTCAGCAGTTTACTACCAAACTTAGGTGGTCCAAGTGGCAGTGTAAGAAGATTGTACACATCCATCGTACGCTCGATGGCCCTTTACGGAGCCCCGGTCTGGATAGACGCCCTGAAGGGGAAAAACATGGACCTGCTAAAAAGACCTCAGCGGGTCATGGCAATAAGGGTCATTCGAGGGTACCGTACAATCTCGTACGAGGCGGCCTGTCTTCTGGCGGGAACCCCTCCTTGGGATTTGGAGGCGGAGGTATTAGCTACCGTTTACAACCGGGTAGCGGAGGTCAGGAGCTCGGGGGAAAGACCCACACTTGAGCAGGTGGAAAGATGGCGGGCGCGTGCACAAACATCTGCCACGCGTCTCTGGCAAGAACGACTTCAGTCACCAAAAGCTGGAGTAATGACCATCTCTGCGATTCGGCCCAAATTTGCGGAGTGGGTTTGTCGCATGGAGGGGTCGCTCACGTTCCGGCTTACACAGGTTCTTACTGGTCACGGTTGCTTCGGCAACTACCTGTGTAAGATTGGGCGTGAGCCGACCACTACGTGTCACCAGTGCGGTGCGGCGGATGATACGGTGCTGCATACTCTGGTGACTTGTCCAGAGTTTGAGCAGCCGCGCGAAGACCTGCGGGCTGTTATCGGCAGAGACCTCACACTTGAGACCATCGTTAACGCGATGGTCTCCAACAGCAGGTCTTGGACTGCGGTCGCCTCCTTTTGCGAATCTACCATCTCTCGCAAGGAGGCCGACGAGCGTGCGAGGGAGGACGACCCTTTATCCGGCGCTTCACGCCGCCGGCGCACAGGCAGAAGACGACGCGTGCATGGTCAGCTGCACCCGTCCTAGCCCTGACGCGGGGGAGGGAATCGGAGCTTCCCATTAGCCCCCCCGCCAGGCCTCTCCGTGGGGAAAACGGCAACACCCACCTCATGCATTTGAGGTGTGGGAGTTGCCGTCCGAGCAAGTACCAACACTGGTACTTGCAAGTATGTGTCCGAAGGGACCCCGCGCTGATTCGCGGAAAACTACAACCAGTAGTAGCCGCGCTTCGGCAGTAGCGGAAGACGGAGAGTGCCCGGGAGTTTTAGTGGGTAAACCCTCCTCATTTACCATCTTAGAGGAGGGGAGTCCCACATAACCACCGTGTTGCCCCGACGCGGTGGTATGCGTAACGCATTTCTCCCGGGGAAACAAAAAAAAAAAAAAAAAGGTTAGGTTAGGTAGGGGTGCAAATTTGGGAACCTCCTCGTGGTGCACCCTGGGGTAAGGCCTCTCAGCCCACGTTCAGCGTGGGACAAGGGGCCTTATGCAAATCCCTGGCGCCCCTTCTGGGCGTCGAATAAAGTAGGCAGTGCCCCTTCTGGGCTTGCACCTCCAAGTGCGTGCCCACTCTGGGCCGCACGCTCGCCGCTCACTCTAGAGCGGCTTTGAGGGGAGTTTTGACGGCGCCCCTTCTGGGCGTCGTTACACGGGGTGGGAACGGGGTAGTCGGCGCCCCTTCTGGGCGCCCTTCACGCAAAGGTGCCGTCGTTGCGGGGCGCGGCGACGGGCGCCCGTCTTCGGATGGGTTGGTGGGCGGCTTACAGCCCACCCCCTAGCGACCATGGGGATCGCAACCCAAAAATTGCTAACCCCCAAATCGTAAATGAAATGTCCGACAAGAGCGATTTGGTTTTGTCATGTGCTGCGGCTGACGCCCGCCGTCTACGGGTACCCGGGTCCGTAGATGTGAAATTGGATACCGAAGGCCCCTCTAGGGTAGGCGACCAGGCCCTAGAGTGTGGCAATGCCTCTGGAAGTGGAGGAAGCGTGCCCTTGAAGGGCAGTGGAACGAAGAAGGTTCCGAGTGTGGGTCTGTCCTGGGCGGACAGGCAGATATGCGAGGCGGCCACAACATCTGGCGTAGTTTTGTCCAGAGCGGACAAGGGAGCGACTGGCCTTGGAGCGGCAGTCGAGGGCAATTCGCCTAGGTTCACGCGTGGAGCTAGGCGACGCGAAGAAGACCGAAGGGGCTACAACAGCGATGCCTCTTCCGTCTCGACTAAACCTCGTGCACATGCACGTGGAGTTCCACCACCACCACCACCTGAGTCGGTGGACTCGGACGATGATTCGGTGCTTTACTCGGACGCGGAGGTTTTACCTGCGTCGAGTAAAGCACCGAGAGGCAGCAAGTTTAACGTTTTGGCTGCGGCTCGCAGAGAGTTGGAGCTCGCTCGCCTTGCGCGGAGCGAGGATCTGCAGCTCGATGCTGAGCAAGAGGCGGAGCTGATGTGTCGGGAGGCTCAAGAGCGGCGTGCCGCCAGAGGGAAAAAGAGGGCTGCTTGCCAGAACCAGGAGCAGGCTAACGCCATGGTGGCGGAGGACTGCTCTAAGGCAGTCCTGGATGCGGGCGACATCGTAGCGTACGTCGCCCATAACTCGGGAAATCTTAAAGGGACATTCCAACGGTCCCTAAACGAGGCCGTCGAGATTTATAAGATGGCCTCGGAGGAGTTCCGCAGGCTCCCGAACGCCGAGGAAAACTTGGCGTTGCGGGAAATCAACGGTGGCCTGCACTACGACAACCGCGCGCTGAGGGAACTAACTGCCAGCTTACAGGCAGACAACACTCGCCTGCACGCACGGTTGGCCGAGCTGGAAAGGGAGATGGCGGAACTTCGCGCCTCTCTTGAAACTGACCCGCCTGCGCTTCCCGCTCAACGCCCTGCCACACCATCTCGGCAGAGCGCTGGCGTTGGCTCACCCATTCGCGCAGGGATCGAATTTCGGCGTTCATTACACACACCGCCGCCGCCGTCTCCACTTTCAACTGGAGAGTCCACGCTGACTACCATCCTTCAGCATGTGACGAAGGTGCTGGACGATCGCCTAGGTCCAGCGTCCGAGCGCATCTCGGAACCGGTGCAAACGGCTCCAACTGTCAGTGAGACACAACATCTTTCTCCTGGCAGTCAGGACCACACTAAGCCCAGCGCACCGGGTAAGGGCCCTAAAGAGGGCAAGGGAAAAAAGAAGGCACAGAAAAAGGGGACAAAAACAGTTGGCGCACATCATCTTGCCGCTGTACCCAAAATCCCGGCTTCTGTGCCAACCGTTGCGCCGCAACAGCCACCGCCGGAGGGAGAGTGGACAAAGGTAGGGAAAAAGCGCAAGTCGGCCAAGAAGGGGGTGGCTTCTAAGGCATCCAATCAAAAGCCTTCAAAACAGCCTGCGGCGGCAGCACGAACACCCGCTGCCACCCCGGCTAAAAAGAAGAAGAGAGAGAGGCTGAAACAGCAGCTCCGGCCGCCTAAGACGGCGGCAGTTGTGTTGACGCTTCGCCCTGAGGCCGCCAAGCAAGGAATGACCTACGCAGCGGCCTTATTCAAAGCGAGGGAGTGCCTTGTGCTCCATGAGCACAATCTCCCACCTCCTACCGCAATGAGGAGGACGGCGACAGATTCGAGGATGTTGGAGATGTCGGGCCCTCAGGGTTCCCAAAACGCCGACACTCTGGCAGGCCTGATCCGGAGGACCATGCCAACCATATTTGAAGTGGCACGGCCCATAAAATCTGCCAACCTTCGGATAACAGGCCTCGACGAAATCGTCGTAAAGACGGACGTCGCCTCTGCCGTGGCAGAGAAGGGAGGCTGCTCCCCAGAAAACATTAAGGTTGGGGAGATCAGACGTGGAGCCGGCGGAATGGGCACTGTATGGGTGCGGTGCCCAGCCACATCGGCTAAGACCATTTTGAAGGCAAGTGGCGGAAAGCTCCAGATTGGGTGGAATACAGCACGCATCCACGTGCTAGATTCCAAACCAAGAAAATGCTTCCGCTGCCTGGAGGGAGGCCATGTGCAGGCCTTTTGCACGGCGCCGACGGACCGAAGTAACTTATGTTACCGCTGCGGTATCGCTGGCCACAAAGCCGCCGCCTGTTCAGCAAAGCCGAACTGTCCCATTTGCGCCGAGAAGGGAAAACCCGCGGGGCATAGCATGGGCAGTCGGCTTTGTGCTCCTCCAAGGAGAAAGAAGGGGAAGGCCGGCAGACCATCTAAGCCGGCCGCACCTTCACATGCTCCCCAAGAACATCCGGGGACGCAGTGATCCTGGCAGGATCACGGGAGAGTAGAGGGAGATTCGGAGGCGTGGTACTGGCCCAGCTCCGGTCCCCTCTGCAGCGAACTCGCGGGCGTACGGGCAGGGAGAGTCCTACGTCCGCACTTCGGGTTCGCAAGATGGATTGAGGGGGGTTTCTATGTTTCGGGCCCCCCTTAGCACGTCCGTGGAGACGTACAGGTGAAGCACCTGCAAAGGTGTCCGCCACTCCAAGACGCGGCTGCGGTAGAGTCCCTAGTGGAATGCCCGGGGTCGCGCCGTGCGCGGAAGACGGAATATCGACGGGTTTTAGTGGGTAGTGGCAAACTCCTTGCTGAGCCCCACATATCCCCCGTAGTCGCTCCAGGCCCGGGGGGATGCGTAAATGCATTTCCCGTCGAAAAAAAAAAAAAAAAAAAAAAGGTTGGGGTGCAAATTTGGGAACCTCCTCGTGGTGCACCCTGGGGTAAGGCCTCTCAGCCCACGTTCAGCGTGGGACAAGAGGCCTTATGCAAATCCCTGGCGCCCCTTCTGGGCGTCGAATAAAGTAGGCAGTGCCCCTTCTGGGCCTGCACCTCCAAGTGCGTGCCCACTCTGGGCCGCACGCTCGCCGCTCACTCTAGAGCGGCTTTGAGTGGAGTTTTGACGGCGCCCCTTCTGGGCGTCGTTACACGGGGTGGGAACGGGGTAGTCGGCGCCCCTTCTGGGCGCCCTTCACGCAAAGGTGCCGTCGTTGCGGGGCGCGGCGACGGGCGCCCGTCTTCGGACGGGTTGGTGGGCGGCTTACAGCCCACCCCCTAGCGACCATGGGGATCGCAACCCAAAAATTGCTAACCCCCAAATCGTAAATGAAATGTCCGACAAGAGCGATTTGGTTTTGTCATGTGCTGCGGCTGACGCCCGCCGTCTACGGGTACCCGGGTCCGTAGATGTGAAATTGGATACCGAAGGCCCCTCTAGGGTAGGCGACCAGGCCCTAGAGTGTGGCAATGCCTCTGGAAGTGGAGGAAGCGTGCCCTTGAAGGGCAGTGGAACGAAGAAGGTCCCGAGTGTGGGTCTGTCCTGGGCGGACAGGCAGATATGCGAGGCGGCCACAACATCTGGCGTAGTGTTGACCAGAGCGGACAAGGGAGCGACTGGCCTTGGAGCGGCAGTCGAGGGCAATTCGCCTAGGTTCACGCGTGGAGCTAGGCGACGCGAGGAAGACAGAAGAGGCTACACCAGCGATGCCTCTTCCGTCTCGAATATTCCTCGTGAGAGTGAGCGAGTGCAACGACCACCTGAGTCAGTCATCGACTCCGACGACGACTCAGAAATTTACTCCGACGTGGAGGTTACGAGAAACGCACCGAAGAAGGGCAGCAAGTATAATGTCCTTGCTGCAGCCCGCAGAGAGTTGGAGCTTGCACGCCTTGCACGCAGCGAGGCACTCCAGCTCGATGCCGAGCAAGAAGCGGAGCTCATGTGCCGTGAGGCCCAAGAACGGCGTGCAGCACGAGGGGAGAAAAGGGCTGCTTGCAAAAACCAGGCGCAAGCAGATGCCATGGCGGCAGAAGACTGCTCCAAAGCAGTTCTGGATGCAGGCGACATAGTGTCGTATGTCGCCCGTAACTCGGGGAATCTCAAAGGGACATTCCAACGGTCCCTTAACGAGGCCGTCGAAATTTACAAGATGGCCTCGGAGGAGTTTCGCAAGCTCCCCAACGCCGCGGAGAACCTGGCGTTGCGTGAGATCAACGGCGGCCTTCACTATGACAACCGCGCGCTGAGGGAGCTGACGGCCAGCCTGCAGGCAGACAACACCCGCCTGCACGCGCGGTTGGCCGCGTTGGAAAAGGAGATGGTGGTACTAAGAGCCTCTTATGAGACCACCCCCACTGCGCTTCCGGCTCCACGCTCTGCTACACCATCTCAGCAGGGCGCTAGCACCGTTTCACCTACTCACGCAGAGGTCGGATTTCGGCGTTCTTTCACACCGCCGCCGCCGTCTCCGCTTGCAACAGAGTCCATGCTGACTACCGTCCTCCAGCATGTGACGAAGGTGCTGGACGATCGCCTTGGTCCAGCATCCGAGCATAACTCGGAACCGATGCAAAGGGCTCCTACTGTCAGTGAGACACAACATCCTTCTCCTGGCAGCCAGGACCACACTAAGCCCAACGCACCGGGTAAGGGCCCCAAAGGGGGCAAGGGAAAAAAGAAGGCACAGAAAAAGGGGTCAAAAACAGCTGGCGTACAACATCTAGCCCCTTCACCTAAAATCCCTACTACAGTGCCATCTGTAGCGCCGCAACAGGCTCCACCTGAGACCGAGTGGACAAAGGTTGCGAAGAAGAAGCGCAAGTCGGCTAAGAAGGGGGCAGCGTCTAAGGCGCCCCCACCTTCTTCGAAACCACCGGTTGCGGCAGCACGAACACCCGCTGCCAACCTGGCTAGCAGGAAGAAGAGGGAGCGGCTAAAAAAGCAGCTCCGCCCGCCCCGCACGGCGGCAGTAGTACTCACCATTTGCCCTGAGGCAGAAAAGAAAGGCATGACCTATGCGGCGGCCTTAAAAAGGGCGATGGAGTGCATTAAGCCCCATGAGCATAATCTCCCAACACCGTCACTCAGGAGGACTGCGACAGGGGCTCGTATGTTGGAGATGTCAGGCGCGCTGGGTTCCCAGCACGCCGATACTTTAGCTGGCCTGATCCGGGGAGCCATGCCCAATATCTTTGAAGTGGCACGGCCCGTAAAATCTGCCGACCTCCGGATCACAGGCCTCGACGATTTCGTCACCAAGACGGACGTCGCCTCTGCGGTTGCAGAGCAGGGTGATTGCTCCCCGGAGACCATTCTGGTTGGGGAGATCAGGCGTGGAGCTGGCATGGGCACTGTATGGGTGAGGTGCCCAGTGACGTTGGCGAAAAAAGCCTTGAACGCAGGCGGCGGAAAGCTTCGGATAGGATGGAGTCTGGCACGCATACATCTGCTAGACTCAAAGCCCCGGAAGTGCTTCCGCTGCCTAGAAGGAGGCCACATACAGGCGTTTTGTACGGCGACGGTGGACCGCAGTAAATTATGCTACCGCTGCGGTATCGCCGGCCACAAAGCCGCCGCCTGTTCAGCAAAACCGAACTGTCCCATTTGCGCCGAGAAGGGGAAACCCGCGGGGCACAGCATGGGCAGTCGGCTTTGTGCTCCTCCAAGGAGAAAGAAGGGGAAGGCCGGCAGACCATCTAAGCCGGCCGCACCTTCACATGCTCCCCAAGAACATCCGGGGACGCAGTGATCCTGGCAGGATCACAGGAGAATAGAGGGGATTTGGAGGCGTGGTTCTGGCCCAGCTCCGGTCCCCTCTGCAGCGAACCCGCGGGCGTACGGGCAGGGAGAGTCCTACGTCCGCACTTCGGGTTCGCAAGCTGAATTGAGGGGGGGTTTCTATGTTTCGGGCCCCCCTTAGCACGTCCGTGGAGACGTACAGGTGAAGCACCTGCAAAGGTGTCCGCCACTCCAAGACGCGGCTGCGGTAGAGTCCCTAGTGGAATGCCCGGGGTCGCGCCGTGCGCGGAAGATGGAACATCGACGGGTTTTAGTGGGTAGTGGCAAACTCCTTGCTGAGCCCCACATACCCCCCGTAGTCGCTCCAGGCCCGGGGAGATGCGTAAATGCATTTCCCGTCGTAAAAAAAAAAAAAAAAAAAAAAAAGGTTAGGTTAGGTTGGGGTGCAAATTTGGGAACCTCCTCGTGGTGCACCCTGGGGTAAGGCCTCTCGGCCCACGTTCAGCGTGGGACAAGGGGCTTTATGCTAATCCCTGGCGTCCCTTCTGGGCGCCGAATAAAGTAGGTGGTGCCCCTTCTGGGCATCGCACCCCCTTCAACGCGCGTCCCTTCTGGACCGCACAGCGGGTCACTCTGACCTGCGGGGGGGATCTCCACGTGCGGCCCACTCTGGGTCGCACGCTCGCCGCTCACTCTCGAGCGGTTTTGAGGGGAGTTTGACGGCGCCCCTTCTGGGCGTTGTTACACTGGGTGGGAACGGGGTAGTCGGCGCCCCTTCTGGAGAGCTGTTAGGGAGGGGACCGAGGGCTTGCCTTCGCCGGCCGGCCGCGTCAAGGAAAAGACTCTAACACCCGGGAGAAATCCCAGTAAAAACCTCTTGATACCTCCCGACCTCAAGTAGTACATAGGGTAGCCCGCGTACAGGGGCCTCTGCGCGGGTGGTCTTCTTTTGCCCCACACTCGTGGGATCAGCTATGGATACACCTAAACAAAAATCTTTTGACGAATCGGTGAAGTCGGCAGGGCCTTGTACTAGGCCTGCCGTGGAGCCACCTTTGCAAGGCGGCGTAAGAACGAGGAGCGCCTCTCGGACGCAAGTCCCGAGAGTGGAACTCAAAAGCTCCGATAGGAAGGAGTGCGAAGCGGCCCTTGCTCCATCTAAAAGGGCCGTCTTCGAGTCTGTAGCTGACAGAAGACTATCGTCTGCGTTTGAAGCTGCAGACATAGAGAAGAGGGCTGATGGCGGAAACTGTGCCTCGCCTGCTTCAGTTGTTTCCGCTGAAACTATTGGGCTGTCCTGGGCGGACAAACAAATCTGCCAGGCGGCCGCTACTGGATCGGTCGCAATTTTGTCCATCAAGGACAAGGACGTGACTGGCGACAATTCGTCGCCGAGGGTCACCAGGAGCGCTATAAAACGCGATAAGGAGGTTTTAAGTGCCGTCGGAGCTCCGCCGCCAACATTCTTGGCGGACTCCGATGATGATGACACAATGTTCTCCGAAGCATCGGAGACACTAACAGCTGGGGACTGGCCTGAGAAAGGTCGTTCTCCAAAGGGCCAACACTACAACCCGTTGGCCGCTGCTCGCAATGAGCTTGAGCTCGCTCGCCAGAAGCGACGGGAGGAGCTCCAGCTCGATGCGGAGCAGGAGGTGGCGCTACTGTTGCGCGAGTCCCGAGAACGGACATCTGCTCGGGACAAGGAGAGGGCCGCTTGTCAGGACAAGGGACAAGTCAATGCTTTGACAGCGGCCGACTGCTCAAAGCGGTGTGCTGATGCCGGCGACATTGTGGCATTTGTGGCCAAAAATTCCGGCAACCTGAAAGGGACCTTCCAGCGGTCCCTAAACGAGGCAGTGGAGATGTTCCGCGGGGCTTCAGAGGTGTTCCGCAATCTCCCTGGTGCCAACGAGAACGTCGCTCTCCGCGAGATTAATGTTGGCCTGCATGCTGATAACCGCGCGCTGCGGGAGTTGGCTGCCGACATGCAGGCGGAAAATACCCGCCTTCACGCCCAAATGAAGGAACTTCGGAAGGAAGTCACCGAACTTAAAGAGTCGCTCACTACCATCCAACGGGAACAAAAACCATCTTCTATTTCCCGTGTAGAGGCTCCCGTCTTCCTTCCTGCGTCTCCGCCTATGCGCACTGCTTCTCCTTCTCCACAGCAGTGCGATATAGTGGATCTCGGACCTATAGATATAACTCGATGTGCGGTTCGGCAAGACCAAGAGACGCCGATACCAGAGACCAATGAGTCCGTCGTTCAAATGGTTCTCAAACAGGTGGGCCAGATGCTGGATGCCCGTCTCGGGCCGTCGGGTAGCAAGGCAACCGATCCCAAGCCTGATGCGCCCAAAGCTAAGAAAGCAAAGCAGAAGGCTTTGCCGAAGGCGCCGCTGAAGGAAAGCCCTGGACGCCCTAAGACGAGAACGGCTCCCGCAGACCGCCCTAACAAGGGCGCCGCTAGGGAGAAGGCGCCTCCTCCGAAAGGACCGGCACAAAAAGGGAAAAAGGGGAAGGGCGGTCAGCAGCATCCGACCTCCTTACCCGGACCCTCGACTGACTCGACTGACTCGCCGCCTGCAGGCACATCCTCACAATCTCCGGCTGAATCTCCGGCTGAGGATGGCTGGACGAAGGTTGGCAAGCACAAGCGCAAGGACAGGAGCAAGAAGGGTGCAGGGACTAACGCTCTCCCCAATGCTAAGCAGGGTGTAGCTGCAACAACATCTGCGGCTGCCTCTAAAAATAAGAGGAAGAAGAATTCTCTCCGCCCACCTAAGTCTGCGGCGGTAATTTTGAATCTTCTGCCCGAGGCCGCAGAAAGAGGCATCACCTACGCCGATGCTCTCATGAAGACCAGGGAGAACGTCCGGCTGGCTGATCTTAAAATCCCAGCCCCTAGAATGAGAGAATCAGCAACGGGGGGCCGCATTCTTGAGCTGGTGGGCGCCGCAGGCTCTGCGAACGCTGACATTCTGGCGGAAAGAATTAGGGCCACGATGGCGGACGTTTTCTCCGTCGCTCGGCCGATTAAGACAGCGAATCTGAGACTGTCTGGGCTTGACGATTCGGTCAAGAAGACGGATATCGCCTCCGCCATCATAGATGTGACAGGTTGCTCCCCAGAGAGCATAAGGACTGGACAGATCCGACGAGGCGCTGGCGGCATGGGCACGGCATGGGTGCAGTGTCCGGTTGGTGCTGCCAAGACGATCCTAAAGGCGGGCTACATTTATGTAGGTTTTGTCTCAGCGCGAGTTTACGCACTAGACCCCAAGCCTCGACGATGCTACCGGTGCCTGGAAAGAGGGCACACCAGGGGCAATTGTAAGTCCCAGATTGACCGCAGCGAGCTGTGCTACCGCTGCGGTAACGCTGGCCACTTTGCTGCCGCCTGTTCAGCAAGGCCGCACTGCCCAATCTGTGCCGAAGCGGGTGTTCCTGCGGGGCATAGTATGGGGAGCCAGCTCTGCGTGCCCACGCAGAAGAAGATTAGGACGCGACCTGGACCAAAGTCCAAATTAGGCTCGTCAAGCGCTCAGCAAGCGCCAGGTGGTTTAGTCTCCGGCCCAGTTAATGTATAGTACGCCCAACATCAAAGTACTGCAGGCGAATTTGAACCACTCTGCTGGTGCACAGGACCTTTTTGTGCAGTCAATGGCAGAGTGGTCCATCGATGTGGCGGTGGTTTCTGAGCCATACTATATCCCGGCCAACCATTGCAACTGGGTTGGTGATTCTGAGGGCTCAGTGGTAGTTGTAAGAGGTACCTCTTCTGCTCTTTCCCCGTTAATATCTCCACGGGAAAGGGGCCCTGGATTTGTCGCTGTGGATTGGGGGGATGTAGTTCTCATTGGGATCTACTTCTCCCCCAATAAAACGTTGGCTGAGTTTGAGGCATTTCTCAATCACATTGGCGCACTTTCTAACCGCGCATCGCCAGCACAGGTCATCGTGCTCGGCGATTTTAATGCCAAGTCTGTGGCTTGGGGCTCCCCTGCTACCGACCCGAAGGGTGAAACCGTAGAGGACTGGGCTGTTTCGACCGGTCTGTGCCTGCTTAACCAGGGCTCAACCAACACCTGCATCCGGCTTCAGGGCGGGTCTATCATTGATCTGTCCTTCGCGTCGCCTTCCATCTCTAGACGCGTCGAAGGCTGGAGAGTCCTGGTAGATGTCGAGAACCTGTCCGATCATCGGTACATTAGGTTTAACATCTCTCCGCTGCATCGGTCGGCTCCACCTCGTGACTCAAGGTCGTCTCCCTTCCCACGTTGGGTGTTGGGAAGGATAAACCGGGAGTTACTTGTAGAAGCGGCAATAGTGCAGTCGTGGTTTGCACACCCCGCCGATCATCAGGTCGGGGTCGAGGAAGGAGCACTATGGTTCGCTGACGCAATGTCCGCAGTATGCGATGCGGCTATGCCCCGCTCCAAACGCCGACCATCCAGGCGAGCTGTTTATTGGTGGTCCCAGGAAGTGGCCGATTTGAGGGAGGACTGCATTGTTGCGCGTCGTGCCTACACTAGGCATCGTAGGCTACGTTTACGAAATTCGGACCATGAAGGCACCGAACGCACCCTGCACGTAGCATATAAGGAAGCTAAGGAAGCGCTTAAGGCGGGTATCTGTCGGGCAAAAGATCTGGCTCGAGAGGAAATGCCTGAGAGTCTCGATCGGGATCCGTGGGGACGCCCCTACCACCGTGTGCGTGGGAAGATGCGTAATGTGGGCCCCCCGCTGACCGAGTCTCTCGAGCAGAATTTGTTAGACGGCATCGTCAGGTCGTTATTTCCTGACCGTGATGCGTTTGTGCCCCCGTCAATGGCTCCGCGCCGCGAGACAGTCGCTGTACAGATTCCACCGGTCACGACCGGTGAGTTGGGTGCGGCTTTCTTGCGGCTTCGGGCAAAAAACACGGCTCCAGGGCCAGATGGCATTCCGGGCAAGGCCTGGGTTCTCGCTGAGGAGGTCTTTGAGGAGAGGTTTCGGTGTCTTTTGGATTCGTGCCTCTCCTCTGGACAATTTCCAACAAAATGGAAGACGGGGCGGCTAGTCCTCCTCAAAAAGGAAGGGCGACCTGTTGACTCGCCATCTGCCTACCGGCCAATCGTTCTTTTGGACGAGGCCGGGAAGCTTTTCGAAAGGGTATTGGCAGCGCGCATCGTCGATCATCTTAGGACGGTGGGCCCGGATCTGGCCGAGTGCCAGTATGGGTTTCGGGCGAATAGGTCTACCATCGACGCCATACTGAGCGTGAAAGAGCAAGCTCAGGAAGCAGTTGCGCAAGGCGACGTGGTGTTGGCGGTGTCCCTGGACATCGCCAATGCCTTTAACAGTCTTCCGTTCGAGAGTATCAGTGAGGCACTTCGATATCACGAAGTGCCCCAATACATTTGTAACGTCATCTACAATTACTTGAGGGGGAGACTGGTGGTGTACCAGGGACGAGACGGAGTGGTACAGCGGAGAGCAGTGTCATGCGGTGTTCCACAGGGGTCAGTTCTGGGTCCGTTGCTGTGGAACATCGGCTATGATTGGGTCCTGCGAGGCGCGCTGCTACGCGGGCTAAACGTTGTCTGTTACGCCGACGACACGTTGGTGACAGCCCGCGCTGACGACTTTTCTGATGCCGTTCATCTGGCCAACATCGGAGTAACGCTCATAGTTCAGCGGATCGGTAGGGTCGGTCTGAGCGTTGCGCTCGAGAAGACTGAAGCCCTGTTCTTTTACGGGGCAAGGAGGAGACCACCAGCTGATACACGCCTGAACATCAATGGTGTCCGCGTCGAGGTCAGCTCGAGTATGAAATATTTGGGATTGATTCTCGACGCGAAGTGGAACTTCCGGGAGCACTTCCGATTGCAGTCCCCCAAGCTGGTCAGAACAGCTACGGCTCTTGGGGGTATGCTTCCCAACTTGAACGGTCCAAGTATCGCTGCTCGTCGACTATACACCGGGGTCGTCCGATCCATGGCTCTCTACGGCGCCCCGGTATGGGTGGATGCCCTTAATGCCCACAATAAGGCCTTACTACGAAGGCCGCAACGGGCCATGGCCATAAGGGCAGTAAGAGGCTATCGGACGATTTCCTTCGAGGCGGCATGTGTCTTGGCGGGAACCCCGCCTTGGGAACTCGAAGCTGAAGTCTTGGCTTCAGTGTACAGGCGGGTGGCTGCAGTGCGCAGCAGAGGCGAACGGGCTGCGCCTGAAGAAATTGCGCGCTGGCGTAGGCGCGCTCAGGAAGAGTCCATAAGGCAATGGCGGGAACGTCTCGAGAGACCGTCCTATGGCCACTGGACGATCGAAGCGATCCGGCCCGTTCTGGATGAATGGATCGGTCGCAAGGAGGGTGTGCTCACCTACTACCAGACACAGATGCTTACCGATCACGGCTGTTTCGGCCGCTTTCTGTGCAGGATAGGTAGGGAGCCGACACCAGCATGTCACCAGTGTGGGGCCACGACCGATTCGGCCTTACACACGCTGGAATCGTGCACGGCGTTCGACCAGCCTCGCCAACATCTAAGAGCTGTGGTCGGAAACGATCTCGGTATCAATGCCGTGGTAGATGCCATGTTAGGCGGCATCAGATCGTGGGGCGCAGTCGCCTCTTTCTGCGAGAAGGTACTTACTCGCAAAGAGGCAGACGAACGTCTGCGCGAAGACGACCCGTTGTCAGGGGTCGCCAGGCGCCGAAGACCAGGTCGCCGGAGACGGTTGCACGGGTTACTGCATCCGTCCTAGTCTATAGGCGGGGGGGGGAGGGGAGAATCCCCATAGACCCCCGCTAGACAATCTCCGAGGGGTGGTGGCGGCCTCACAGAGGTCGCCACTGTTGCAGTTTTACTGCAAGGTGTGTCCTTCGGGACCCCGCGCAGGCGTGTGGACCAGTGGTAAACAGTTACCAGGCGCCTGCCGAGCGGATGTCGGAGAATCCCGGGAGTTTTAGTGGGTAAACCCTCCTCACTTACCATCTTCGAGGAGGGGAGTCCCACATAACCATCGCACTTCCCCGGTGCGGTGGCATGCGTAATGCATTTCTCCCGGGAAAAAAAAAAAAAAAAAAAAAAAAAAAAAAAAAAAAGGTTAGGTTAGGTTACACAGATTGATGTCAGACAATGAGAGCACGTTGTCATGCGATGCGGCTGACGCCCGCCGCCAACCGATGCCCGGGTCGGTTGGTGCGAAATTAGCTACCGAAGGCGGCTCAGGGGTAGGCGACCAGGCCCCTGTGTCTGCGGATGCGTCTGGAAGGGAAGGAGGTGCACCCTTGAAGGGTAATGGAAGGCCGGAGAGTTCTGCCTCTCGGCTTCCTAGAGTTGGTCTGTCGTGGGCCGACAGACAGATATGTGAGGCGGCCACAACATCTGGAGTGGTTTTGTCCAGAATGGACAAGGGAGCGACTGGCCTCGGAGCGGCAGTCGACGGCACTTCACCTAGGTTCACACGTGGAGCTAGGCGACGCGAGGAAGACCGAAGGGGATATAACAGCGACGCCTCTTCCGTCTTAACTGAACCTCGCTCACGTGCACAAAGAGTACCACCACCACCACCTGAGTCGGTGGACTCTGACGATGACTCGATGATTTATTCGGAGGCGGAGTCTTTACCCGCGTCGAATCAAGAATCGAAAAGAAGCAGCAAGTTTAATGTCTTAGCTGCGGCTCGCAGAGAGCTGGAGCTTGCTCGCCTCGCGAGGAGCGAGGAACTTCAGCTCGATGCTGAGCAGGAGGCGGAGCTGATGTGTCGAGAGGCTCGGGAGCGGCGTGCCGCTAGAGGTGAAAAGAGGGCTGCTTGCCAAAACCAGGCGAAAGCTGATGCTATGGCGGCAGAAGATTGCTCTAAGGCAGTTTCAGATGCGGGCGACATCGTTTCGTACGTCGCTCGTAACTCAAAGAATCTGAAAGGGACGTTTCAACGGTCCCTAAACGAGGCCGTCGAAATATATAAGATGGCTTCTGAGGAGTTCCGCAGGCTCCCCAATGCCGAGGAGAACTTGGCGTTGCGAGAAATCAACGGTGGCCTGCATTACGACAACCGCGCGCTGAGGGAATTGACCGCCAGTTTACAAACAGACAACACTCGCTTGCACACGCGGTTGGCCGATTTGCAGAGAGAGATGGCTGAACTCAGAGCCACACTCGAGACCGTTCAGCAGGCCCAGACAAGATCTCCTGGAGCCTGCCTCGAGGTTGAGGAGTTACCAGCGCGTCCTGCATCACGCCTAGCTTCACCACCTTTACGAAGCATCGATGTAGGGACACCAACTTGCGCTGAGGTCGTACGCCATGGGTCTCAGCGGACGACTCCGCCACCATCACCACTCGCGACAGAGAGCTTGCTGCAGACGTTCATGCAGGAAGTGACCCGTATGCTGGACGATCGCCTAGGTCCAGCAAGACCCGAGCTCCCCCCAGTTGAGCAGCAGAGCACTCCCGCTACCACCAGTGCGGCACAACATCCGCCGCCTGGCAGCCTGGACTGCGCGGAGTCGGAGATGGCTCCGGAAGCCCGTAAGGGCAAGGGTAAAAAGAAGGCGCCTTCTAAGGCTAAGGGAAAAGGGGGGAATGCAGCCGGCAAACAAGATCAAGCCGCTGCACCCAGTCAGGCTGGCAAAGCCGCCGCCTCCCGAAGTACCAAACCAAAACCAAAGGCACCGACTTCTGCGCATCAGTCTGGACCACCTGAGACTGAGAAGTGGACAAAGGTCCAAAAGCGCAAGAAGAGCAAGAAGGGGGAAGCGCCGAAGGCACCTCCGCCTAAAAGGAAGGCAGCCACGCAAACACCTGTGGCTGCGCCTGCGAAGGCAAAGAAGAAGCGGTTGAGGAAAAAACTACGCCCCCCAAGATCTGCGGCCGTAGTCCTCACGCTCCGCCCCGAAGCCATCACAAGGGGCGTTACGTTCGAGTCGGCCATGATGAGGGCTCGAACAAGGGTTGATCCGAGCAGTTTAAATATCCCGCCCTTCTCCGGTCTCCGGAGGTCAGCTACAGGAGGGCGCGTGTTCGAGTTTGCAGGCCCTGCCGGGTCAGCACACGCAGATGTTTTAGCTGCATGCTTTTCGCGAACTATGGCGGAAACTTTTATCGTGGCCAGGCCTACAAAGTCCGCCGATCTGCGGATCTCAGGGCTCGCAGATGGCACACCGAAGAGTGAGGTGATCAGCGCAATCGCTGAGAAAGGAGGATGTTCCCCAGATACCATCTCTGCTGGGGAGATAAGACGAGGAGCGGGAGGAATGGGCACTATCTGGGTGCGCTGTCCCGTTCTGGCCGCAAGAGTCGTCTTGAAGCTGGGCCGGATCCAGATCGGCTTTGGGATGGCGCGAATCCACGCGCTAGACTCAAAGCCGAGACGGTGTTTTCGGTGCCTCGAGGGAGGCCACACCAGGGCTACATGCGTGTCGCCCATAGACCGCAGCGGTCTCTGCTACCGCTGTGGGGTCGAAGGGCACATTGCCTCATCGTGCCACGCAAAGCCCTGCTGCCCCATCTGCACTGCAACCGGCAAACCAGCCGGCCACAGTATGGGGTCCAGACTGTGCAAACCTCCTAAGAGGAAGAGGAAGCGGAGAGCCGGTCTAACACCTGAACCGGCTGCTCCGGGCGCTAGCAGCAGCACAGCGCAGTGATCCTGGCAGGATCCCAGGAGAGTAGAGGGGACATGGAAGCGTGGGTTTTGCCTCAGTTCCGTTCCCCTCTGCAGCGAACTCGCGGGCGTACGGGCATGGGGAGCCCTACGTCCGTAGGCATGGGTTCGCAAGTTGGATTGGGGGTGGACTTAAATGTTCCGAGTCACCCCCAGCCCGATGGCAGAATCGGGCAGAGCTCATCGTTCATCGATGCCCGTTGTGCGGCTGTGGAATAGTTCCCCGAGGACCACCAGGGCTGCACCTCGAACGGAAGTAGGAACATCCGGGTGTTTTAGTGGGTAGTGCCGTTTAAGACCGTAGGCGAGTCCCACATATCCCGCGGGTCGCCCCAGTTCCGCGGGAATGCATAAAAGCATTTCACCCGGTCAAAAAAAAAAAAAAAAAAAAAAAAAAAAAAAAAAAAAAAAAAAAAAAAAAAAAAAAAAAAAAAAAGGTTACACAGATTGGGGTGCGTGTTGGGTGGCCTCCTCGTGTGGCTGACTCTCATTTGTCGTTCCTGATACGTTGGGGGCGAACGATGGAGTCGGTCCTGGCGCTCCCTGGTTCCTATAGGGTTCTAATGTTTCGAAAGAGGCATTGGAACTCTATAGCCAACAACCCAGCGCACAGGCGGAGCCCCTTCTGGGTCCGCAGCCTCCCTAGGCGTGTCCCTTCTGGACCGCACCATAGGCAGGTCCCTTCTGGGCCTGCGGGGGGTGGGAGGGAAAATGGGGATGGCGGTTCCCACTCTGGGGCCGTCAGGGGGGGGTAGTTCGGGGGCGCTTCATGCGCAAGATGTGTTGCGTAGGTGTCTCGTCAACCTATTGCTCGCTGTTCCCACAGAATTGTTGCCGTTCTGTCCGGCTTTTGCAACGACCCGCGGGCTCGGCGTCCCCGCGGCAGTGTCTGCCTGGTCAGTCCAGCAAGCCCATCGGGGCAAGGACAAGGAAAAGTCGATAAAACCCCGCGGACACCTTCCGACCTCCGTGGGTATGTAGGATATCCTGGGCATGGGGGCTTTGACCCAGGGTACTTTAGAAGAGCTCCAGGGAAGGTCACCCTTGAAACCCGGGAGCCCACCCGAAATAGCGCTCAGCATGAGGTAAACTGCCGACAGCTTGTCGTGAACTGCAACCGTATGAAAAGTATGTCCAGTTCTGATAAGCGTTTGTCATGCGATGCGGCTGACGCCCGCCGTCTACGGGCACCCGGGTCCGTAGATGAGAAATGTGCTACCGAAGGCCCCTCTAGGGTAGGCGACCAGGCCCTAGAGTGCGGCAATGCCTCTGGAAGTGGAGGACGAGGGCCCTTGAAAGGGAAAGGACCAAGTGGGAGTTCTGGCTCCCAGATGGTACCGAAGGTGGGTCTGTCGTGGGCCGACAGACAGATATGTGAAGCGGCCACAACATCTGGCGTGATTTTGTCTAGAGTGGACAAGTTAGCGACTGGCCTCGGAGCGGCAGTCGAGGGCACTTCGCCGAGGTTCACGCGTGGAGCTAGGCGACGCGAGGGGGAACGAAGGGGCTACAACAGCGATGCTTCTTCAGTCTCCACTGAGCCTCGCGCAGGTGCACGGGGAGTTCTACCACCACCACCACCTGAGACGTTGGACTCCGACGATGACTCCGTGCTTTATTCGGACATGGAGGTTTTGCCCGCGTCGAGTGAAACACGGAAAGGCAGCAAATACAATGTTTTAGCTGCGGCCCGCCGAGGGCTGGAGCTTGCTCGCCTCGCCCGGAGCGAAGATTTGCAGCTCGATGCAGAGCAAGAGGCGGAGCTCATGTGCCGGGAGGCTCAAGAGCGGCGTGCCGCCAGGAGAGAACAGAGGGCCGCTTGCAAGAACAAGGCGCAAGCGGATGCCATGGCGGCGGAGGACTGCTCCAAGGCAGTCCTGGACGCGGGCGACATCGTATCGTATGTTGCCCGTAACTCAGGCAACCTCAAGGGAACTTTTCAGCGGTCTCTAAACGAGGCCGTCGAAATTTATAAGATGGCCTCGGAAGAGTTCCGTAGGCTCCCCAACGCAGAGGAAAACTTGGCTTTGCGGGAGATCAACGGCGGTCTCCATTATGATAACCGCGCGTTGAGGGAACTGACTGCTAGCTTGCAGGCAGATAACGAGCGCTTGCACGCGCAGTTAGCTGAGTTGAGGAGGGAGATGGCAGAGATGAGAGCCTCTCTTGAGACTGCGCTACCGGCTTCACGTCTCGCCACACCATCTCGGCAGAGCGTTGGCGAATCACCCATCCGCGATGATGCAATTCCACGCTCATTGCGCACGCCACCACCGCCGTCTCCGCTCTCGACTAATGACCACACGCTGGAGACCATCTTGCAGCATGTGACAAGAGTTCTGGACGATCGTCTCGGTGTTGCATTTCCCGAGCGTCCTGCGTCTCAGCCGAGCCTGGTTCCGGCTTCCAGCGTGGCGGAACATCCGCCGCCTAGTAGTCAGGACTGTGCAGATCCGGAGGTTGCTCCGGAAGCCCAAAAGGGCAAGAGTAAAAAGAAGGCGCCTTCTAAGGCAAAGGGAAAAGGGGGGAATGCAGCTGGCAAACAAGATCAAGCCGCTGCACCCAGTCAGGCCGGTAAGAAGACCGGTGCCTCCCGAAGTACCAAGCCTAAATCAAAGGCACCGTCTTCTGCTCCCCAGTCTCAACCACCTGAAAATGAGAAGTGGACAAAGGTCCAGAAGCGCAAGAGGAGCAAAAAGGGGGAGGCGCCAAAGGCACCCCAGCCTAAAAGGAATGCAGCCGCGCGAACTTCTGCGGCTGCGCCTGCGAAGGCGAAACAGAAGCGAATGAGGAAGAAACTACGGCCCCCACGATCTGCGGCCGTAGTCCTCACGCTTCGCCCCGAAGCAATCAATCGGGGCGTTACGTTCGAGTCGGCCATGATGAGGGCTCGAACAAGGGTCAATCCCGGCAGCCTGGGTATCCCGCCCTTCTCCGCTCTTCGGAGGTCAGCGACGGGGGGGCGTGTTTTCGAGTTTGCTGGCCCGGCCGGTTCAGCGCACGCCGATATTCTGGCTCGCTGCTTTTCGCAAACTATGGCGGACACTTTCATCGTGGCCAGGCCCACAAAGTCCGCCGATCTGCGGGTCTCAAGGCTCGCAGATGCCACGTCGAAAAGCGAGGTGATCGCAGCAATCGCTGAGAAAGGAGGATGCTCCCCAGATAACATCTCTGCTGGGGAGATTAGACGAGGAGCGGGCGGAATGGGCACCATCTGGGTACGCTGTCCTGTTTCAGCCGCAAAAGCCGTCTTAAAGTTGGGCCGGACCCAGATCGGCTTTGGGATGGCGCGAATCCACGCGCTAGATTCAAAGCCGAGAAGGTGTTTTCGGTGCCTCGAGGGAGGCCACACCAGGGCTACTTGCGTGTCGCCCATAGACCGCAGCGGTCTCTGCTACCGCTGTGGGGTCGAAGGGCACATTGCCTCATCGTGCCACGCAAAGCCCTGCTGCCCCATCTGCACTGCAGCCGGCAAACCAGCCGGTCACAGTATGGGGTCAAGGCTATGTAAGCCTCCCAAGAGGAAGAGGAAGCGGAGCGGAACCGGTCAAACACCTGAACCGGCAGCTCCGAGCGCTAACAGCAGACCAGCGCAGTGATCCTGGCAGGATCCCAGGTGAGTAGAGGGGACACGGAAGCGTGGGTTTTGCCTCAGTTCCGTTCCCTTCTGCAGCGAACTCGCAGGCGTACGGGCATGGGGAGCCCTACGTCCGCAGGTATGGGTTCGCAAGTTGGATTGGGGGTGGACTTAAATGTTCCGAGTCACCCCCAGCCCGATGGTACAATCGGGCAGTGTCATCGTACATCGATGCTGCCGTCGTATGGCCGTGGAATAGTTCCCCGAGGACCACCGGGGCCGTACCAAGAACGGAAGGAGGAACATCCGGGTGTTTTAGTGGGTAGTGCCGTTTAAGACCGTAGGCGAGTCCCACATATCCCGCGGGTCGCCCCAGTTCCGCGGGAATGCATAAACGCATTTCACCCGGTCAAAAAAAAAAAAAAAAAAAAAAAAAAAAAAAAAAAAAAAAGGTTACACAGATTGGTGGGGTGCGTGTTGGGTGGCCTCCTCGTGTGGCTGACTATCATCTGTCGTTCCTGATCCGTTGGGGGCGAACGATGGAGTCGGTCCTGGCGCTCCCCGGTTCCTATAGGGTTCTAATGCTTCGAATATGTGGCATTGGAACTCTATAGCCAACAACCCAGCGCACAGGCGGAGCCCCTTCTGGGCCCGCAGCCCCCCTAGGCGTGTCCCTTCTGGACC
Source organism: Scoparia ambigualis (assembly GCA_963921215.1). Lineage (NCBI taxonomy): Eukaryota > Metazoa > Arthropoda > Insecta > Lepidoptera > Crambidae > Scoparia > Scoparia ambigualis. Next base: position 27,566,885 of record OY992516.1, read on the forward strand.
GCACCATAGGCAGGCCCCTTCTGGGCCTGCGGGGGGTTGGGAGGGAAAATTGGGGTTTTCAGGCGCCCTTTCTGGGCGTCATCAAAATTGGGGTGGGAAATCTGGCAACTGGGGTGTGTGATGCGTTCTGTCGCAAGTTGTTAAGAAGGAAAACTTGTACAAACCCCGCGGACACCTTCCGTCCTCCGTGAGTATATAGGGCCTTCCGGGCATGGGGGCTTTGACCCGGAAGGTTCTTGAAGAGCTCCACAGAAGGAGAACTGTAAAAAACCCGGGAGCCCACCCGTAATAGCGCCAAGCCTGTTGGGTAATACAGGCCGACAGCCTGTCGTTAACTGCAGCCTTCGTATGAGTATGTCCAATTCCCGAGCGAGTTTGTCATGTGCTGCGGCTGACGCCCGCCGCCAACCGGTATCCGGGCCGGTTGGTGTGAAATTGGTTACCGAAGGCCACGCAGGGGTAGGCGACCAGGCCCCTGCTGCTGGCAATGTTCCTGGAAGGAAGGAGGGAAGTGTGCCCTTGATGGGCAAAGGCACGTCTGCGGGCTCCGGTCCAAAGACGGTTCCAAAGGTGGGCCTATCGTGGGCCGATAGGCAAATTTGTCAGGCGGCCAGTACATCCGGCGTAGTTCTGTCCAGTGGTTTGGACAAGGGAGTGACAGGCACAGGGGGTGCAGTCAGTGGAACCACGCAGAGGCTCACTAGAGGAGCCTTGCGTCGCGAGATGGACATGGGGGGCTGCTCCAACTATGCCCCATCCGTCTCTACTAACCCTCGCGGTACCAGAGCACTACCACCATCAGCACCTGAGTCGGTAGTGGACTCTGATGATGACTCGGTGCAGTACTCGGACGCGGAGGGTTTTCCCGCGCCTAGTAAGGCACCGAGGGGAAAGCAGTTCAACGTGTTGGCTGCGGCTCGCAGAACGCTGGAGCTCGCTCGCCTGGCGCGGAGAGAGGAGCTGCAGCTCGATGCTGAGCAAGAAGCGGAGATGATGTGCCGTGAGGCCGCAGAGCGGCGTGCCGCAAGAGGAGAAGAGAGGGCTGCTTGCCAGGATCAGGCGCAAGCCGACGCTTTGGCAGCGGCTGATTGTTCCAAGAGCGTCTTGGATGCCGGCGACATTGTGTCCTTCGTCGCCAGCAAGTCGAGAAATTTGAAAGGGACCTTTCAACGGTCTCTTAACGAGGCCGTTGAAATATACAAAATGGCCTCAGAAGAGTTTCGGAAACTCCCCAACGCGGAAGAATGCTTGGCGTTGCAAGAGGAGAATGGCGGCTTGCGCTATGACAACCGCACGCTGAGAGAGCTAGTTGACGACCTGCAGGCTGACAACAACCACCTGCACGCTCAGCTAGCAGAGTTGAGAAGGGAGTTGGCGGATCTTCGAGTCTCATTTGAGACCGCCCCCCCTGTGCCTCCAGCTCTACGTTCTACCACACCATCTCGGCGGAGCGTAGGCGCTGGTTCACCTATTCGCGCAGAGGTCGGAATCCGGCATTCTTACACACCGCCGCCGCCGTCTCCGCTCTCAACCGGTGAGTCCATGCTGACTACCATCCTGCAGCAAGTGACTAAGGTGCTGGACGATCGCCTGGGTCCAGCGTTTGAGCGTCTCTCGGAACCGGAGCGCGAGGTACCTACTGCCAGTGAGATTCTACATCCTTCTCCTGGCGGCCAGGTTTACACAGAGTCCGTTACTTCGGCGAAAGGCCCCAAACGGGGCAAGGAGAAGAAGAAGGGTCCGACGAAGGGGAAAAAGACAGCTGGCGCACGTCATCCTGCCGCTGCACTCAAAACCCCTGCTTCAGATTCATCCGAAGCGCCGCGACAGCCACCGCCCAAGGCCGGGTGGACGAAAGTTGCAAAGAAGCGCAAGCCGGCAAAGAAAGGGGTAGCGTCCAAAGCTCCCCCGCCTAACCCGAAGCCAGGGTCGGCAGCACGAACACCCGCTGCCACCCCGGCTAGGAGAAAGAAGAGGGAGCGACTTAAAAACCAGCTCCGCCCGCCTCGCACGGCGGCAGTTGTGCTCACACTTTGCCCTGAGGCAGAAAAGAAAGGCATGACCTATGCGGCGGCCCTAAGCAGGGCGATGGAGTGTGTGAAACCTCACGAGCATAACCTCCCAACGCCATCACTTAGGAGGACTGCGACGGGGGCGCGTATGCTGGAGATGTCGGGAGCGCTAGGTTCCCAGCACGCCGACACTCTTGCTGGCCTGATCCGGGAGGCCATGCCAACTGTATTCAAAGTGGCACGGCCCGTAAAATCTGCCGACCTCCGGGTCACAGGTCTAGACGATTTCGTCACCAAGACGGACGTCGCCTCTGCATTTGCAGAGCAGGGTGATTCCTCCCCGGAGACCATTCTAGTCGGGGAGATCAGGCGTGGAGCTGGCGGAATGGGCACTGTATGGGTGAGGTGCCCAGCGACATCGGCGAAAAAAGCCTTGAATGCAAGCGGCGGAAAGCTTCGGATAGGATGGAGTCTGGCACGCATACATCTGCTAGACTCAAAGCCCCGGAAGTGTTTCCGCTGCCTAGAAGGAGGCCACATACAGGCGTTCTGTACGGCGACGGTGGACCGCAGCAAATTATGTTACCGCTGCGGTATCGCTGGCCACAAAGCCGCCGCCTGTTCAGCAAAGCCGAACTGTCCCATTTGCGCCGAGAAGGGAAAACCCGCGGGGCACAGCATGGGCAGTCGGCTTTGTGCTCCTCCAAGGAGAAAGAAGGGGAAGGCCGGCATACCATCTAAGCCGGCCGCACCTTCACATGCTCCCCAAGAACATCCGGGGACGCAGTGATCCTGGCAGGATCACGGGAGAATAGAGGGGATTCGGAGGCGTGGTTCTGGCCCAGCTCCGGTCCCCTCTGCAGCGAACTCGCGGGCGTACGGGCAGGGAGAGTCCTACGTCCGCACTTAGGGTTCGCAAGATGGATTGAGGGGGGTCTCAATGTCCTGGGCCGCTCTCAACACGTCCGTGGAGACGTGTAGGTGTGCACCGTCACGGTGGCCGCCACATCAAGGCGCGGCTGCGGTTGAGTCCCTAGAGGAATGCCCGGGGTCGCGCCGTGAGCGGAAGAGGGACATCGTAGTGTTTTAGTGGGTAGTAGCTAACTCCATCCAGCTGAGTCCCACATACCCCCTGTGGTCGCTCCAGGCCTAGGGGGATGCGTAAAGGCATTTCACTACGTTAAAAAAAAAAAAAAAAAAAAAAAAAAAAAAAAAAAAAAAAAGGTTACACAGATTGGTTAGCCCTACACCCGCGCGTGTGGTTCGCAGTCGTATTGGAGGGCAACCTGATATGCTCCAGGTTGCCCTCTGGTGAGGCTAAGCCTCAAGGCGTCCGTCCGTGGCGACGGCCCGCCGACTCGAGCCGCGGTTGAGTCACTAGATGAATTCCCGTGGCTCTTGAGTCTCTTTGGCGGAAGTTCCGAGCATCCCTAAGTTTTAGTGGGTAGGGCCCTTAAGGCGAGTCCCACATAACCCATCGGGCGCCCCAGTCCGATGGGTATGCGTAAAGGCATTTCTTAGGGTAAAAAAAAAAAAAAAAAAAAGGTTACACAGATTGATGGGGTGCGTGTTGGGTGGCCTCCTCGTGTGGCTGACTCTCATTTGTCGTTTCTGATTCGTTGGGGGCGAACAATGGAGTCGGTCCTGGCGCTCCCTGGTTCCTATAGTGTTCTAATGCTTCGTAAGAGGCATTGGAACTCTATAGCCAACAACCCAGCGCACAGGCGGAGCCCCTTCTGGGTCCGCAGCCTCCCTAGGCGTGTCCCTTCTGGACCGCACCATAGGCAGGTCCCTTCTGGGCCTGCGGGGGGTGGGGGGGGAAATGGGGATGGCGGTTTCCACTCTGGGGCCGCCAGGGGGGGGTGTAGTTTAGGGGCGCTTCATGCGCAAGATAGTATTGCAAAGGCGTCACGTCAACCTTTGTTCGCTGCTCTCGCAGATGTCGCCGGTTCTGTCCGGTTGCGGCAACGATCTTCGTTCGGCGTATCTAGGTAGTTGCAATTCGTTCAGTCCGGCAGCCCACTCGGGCGAAGACAAGGAAAAGTCGTTAAAACCCCGCGGACACCTTCCGTCCTCCGTGGGTATGTAGGAACTTCTGGGCATGGGGGCTTTGACCCGGGAGTATTTTCTAAGAGCCTTCATGGGGTATAGCATGTTAAAGCACGGGAGCCCACCCGTTAAACCGCCGAGCCTTACGGGTAATCAAGGCCGTCAGCTTGACGTAAACTGCAAATCGTAATGAATAATGTCGTCCAATGAAATGCGTTTGTCATGCGATGCGGCTGACGCCCGCCGCCAACCAGTACCCGGGCTGGTTGGTGTTAAATTGGATACCGAAGGCCCCTCTAGGGTAGGCGACCAGGCCCTAGAGTGTGGCAATGCCTCTGGAAGCGGAGGAAGTGGGCCCTTGAAGGGCAGTGGAACGAATAAGGTTCCAAGTGTTGGTCTGTCCTGGGCGGACAGGCAGATTTGCCAGGCGGCCGCTACCGGTTCGGTAGTTTTGGGGTCCAATAGGGACAAGTCGGTTGCGGGCCTCGGTGCGGCTGTCGACGACTCGTCGCCGAGATTCACCCGTGGTGCCGCGAAGCGAGACAGGGAGAAGCTGGGGTACAACACCGACACCTCGGCGACTTCCACCGTGTCGCGTACCGTCGGAGATCCGCCGCCAACACACTTGGTGGACTCCGACGACGATACCGATTCTCTGTTCTCCGAAGCCTCGGGGACAGCGTCTCGGAGAGGCCGGCATTACAACCCGCTGGCCGCGGCTCGCAATGAGTTGGAGCTCGCTCGCCGCCAACGGAGGGAGGAGCTCCAGCTCGATGCGGAGCAAGAGATCGCATTGATGATGCGCGAGTCCCGAGAACGAATATCAGCTCGGGACAAGGAGAAGGCCGCTTGTCCAGACAAGGTACAGGCCAATAAACTAACAGCGGCCGACTGCTCTAAACGGTGCGCAGATGCTGGCGACATCGTCGCGTTTGTTGCCAAAAATTCTGGCAACTTGAAAGGGACCTTTCAGCGGTCCCTTAACGAAGCAGTCGAGATGTTTAGGGGGGCCTCGGAGGTGTTTCGAACACTTCCTGGGGCCGAAGAAAATGTTGCCCTGCGGGAAATAAATGTCGGCCTCCATGCCGACAACCGCGCTCTTCGTGAGCTGGCAGGTGGACTGCAGGCAGACAATGACCGTCTGCACTCCGAAGTGGCGAAGCTCAGAAAGGAGGTGGCTGAGTTGAAGACCTCCCTCGAATCCACTATCCAGCAGACCCGGCGAACATCTGTCGAGTCTCGCTTCGAGGTCGAGGAATCCGCGCCTCCGCAGCTTGCGGATAGCGTAAGATGTGGCACCATCACGCGCGCGGGTGCTTCGCGCATCGCCAACCGGTGGTCCCAACCGATTTCGTCGGAGTCGCCTCTTCCCGAGGCTGACAAGGCCAACGAGGAGTTTGCGCAGCAGCTCCTACGTCAAGTTGGCCAGCTGCTCGACGCCAGGCTGGGTCCTGCGTCGTCGCCGGACGTTCCACCCGTTCCGGCTGATCGCCCTAAAGAGGGCAAGAAGGGACGAAAGGCTCCCAAGAAGGGGAGGAAAACAGTTGGCCAACAACAGCATCCGGCCGCTGCACCCATACCCCCCACATTGGAACCAACCGCAACGCCCGCTAAACCGCCGCCTGAGGCCGGGTGGAAGAAGGTCGAGCGCCGCAAGAAGAAGGCTGAAAAGAAGGGGACTAAGCCTAAGGCGCCTCCGCCTAAAAAGCCGGCAGCAGAACGAGCATCAGCTGTACCGCCGGCCAGAAGGAAGAAACGCCAACGGCTAAAGAAGCAGCTCCGCCCGCCACGTACGGCGGCGGTTGTGCTGACACTGCTTCCGAGTGCCGTTGAGAAGGGTATGACATACTCCGCAGCCATACAAAAGGCGATGCAGTGCGTGAGACCTGCAGACCATGGTCTGCCTTGTCCCACTTCCATCCGAAGGACCGCGACGGACTCACGCATATTAGAGATGTCAGGCGAGAAGGGGTCGCAGCATGCCGACACTCTGGCCGAGTTGATTCGGGGGGCCATGCCTACCATCTTCAGTGTGGCCCGCCCAACGAAAACCGCCGATCTTCGAGTTATGGGTTTAGTGGAAACCGTCTCGAAGGCAGATGTCGCCCTTGCAATTGCCAAGGCAGGTGGATGCTCTTCGGAGGCGGTGAAGACCGGAGAGATAAGACGAGGGGCCGGCGGGAGGGGTACAGTATGGGTGCGCTGTCCTTCCGCGTCAGCCAAAAACGTCCTGGTTGCAGGCGGCGGGAAGCTGCAAATCGGCTGGGGTCTGGCTCGCATATACATGCTGGACTCCAAACCCCGGAAATGCTTCCGCTGCCTGGAGGGAGGTCACGTGCAGGCATTTTGTACGGCGCCGACGGACCGCAGCAAACTTTGCTTCCGTTGCGGTACGGCCGGCCACTTAGCCGCATCTTGCACGTCGAAGCCGAACTGTCCCATCTGTGCAGAGGCGGGGAAGCCCGCGGGGCACAGTATGGGCAGTCGGCTCTGCAGCCCTCCCAAGAAGGGAAAAAAGGGGAAAACTGCCGGCACACCATCTAGGCCGGCATTACCCATCGCTCCCCAACAACATCCGGGGACGAAGTGATCCTGGCAGGATCACAGGAGAGTAGAGGGGATTCGGCAGGCTGGTTCTGGCCCAGCTCCGCTCCCCTCTGCAGCGAACTCGCGGGCGTACGGGCAGGGAGAGTCCTACGTCCGCACTTCGGGTTCGCAAGATGGATTGAGGGGGGGTTTCTATGTTTCGGGCCCCCCTTAGCACGTCCGTGGAGACGTACAGGTGAAGCACCTGCAAAGGTGTCCGCCACTCCAAGACGCGGCTGCGGTAGAGTCCCTAGTGGAATGCCCGGGGTCGCGCCGTGCGCGGAAGACGGAACATCGACGGGTTTTAGTGGGTAGTGGCAAACTCCTTGCTGAGCCCCACATACCCCCCGTAGTCGCTCCAGGCCCGGGGGGATGCGTAAATGCATTTCCCGTCGAAAAAAAAAAAAAAAAAAAAAAAAAAGGTTACACAGATTGATGACCTTGTGCCTCGAGGGAGGCCACACCAGGGCTACTTGCGTGTCGCCCATAGACCGCAGCGGTCTCTGCTACCGCTGTGGAGTCGAAGGGCACATTGCTTCTTCTTGCAGCGCAAAGCCCTGTTGCCCTATTTGTACTGCAGCCGGCAAACCAGCCGGTCACAGCATGGGGTCCAGGTTATGTAAGCCTTCCAAGAGGAAGAGGAAGCAGAGAGCCGGTCTAACACCTGAACCGGCTGCTGCGAGCGCTGACAACAGACCAGTGCAGTGATCCTGGCAGGATCCCAGGCGAGTAGAGGGGACACGGAAGCGTGGGTTTTGCCTCAGTTCCGTTCCCTTCTGCCGTCGTACGGCCGTGGAATAGCTCCCCGAGGACAACCGGGGCCGTACCAAGAACGGAAGGAGGAACATCCGGGTGTTTTAGTGGGTAGTGCCGTTTAAGACCGTAGGCGAGTCCCACATATCCCGCGGGTCGCCCCAGTTCCGCGGGAATGCATAAACGCATTTCACCCGGTCAAAAAAAAAAAAAAAAAAAAAAAAAAAAATTGATGACCTTCTTTCCTACTTGGAAAAGACTTGGGCATCTGGGATTTTTACCTGCGATTGGTTGTAATTGTTTAGGAGAAAATATAGAGGGTGTTGAGATATTGGTCCAGGGGTTTTTGTGGAAAAAAATAAAAAACACTTGTGTTTTTTCCGAAACACATCCACATAAATCGCATCGGACCTCTACCTAATTGTCATCTAGATATATAATTTTTTTGATTAGCTGTAACTTTTTTGTTTTTTGGTATTTTTAGTTGTAATTTCCTACGCTACGGTGTTTCCCCATCGGGTACACCGTGGAATTTATTTAGAATATTAAGTTGGGTTTTGGTATTTTTTGCTGATTTTTGTTAGGTCTATAAGTATTTTCTCACTTTTCATAGGCTTAATTTTTTCTTTGTTTACGTTTTTCAAACGGAATTTCCTCAAATTTTTTATTGATTAGGGTGTTGGTTTTTATTATTATTATAGTTGGTAGGGTTATTTAGAATTAGTGTAGGCTAGGTTTCATCCCAATCTGGGTTATAGTTTTATAGTTTATAATTTTCTCCTAAAAGTTGTCATTTTGACCAATTTTTCGGACTATCTTGTTTGTCAAAAATTCATTCTGTCATTTCTGTCATTTTTGTCTGTGGAGTATTGTAGGCCGGTTCTGACCGCATCGGCCCACATAATTTGTTATTTGTTTTTCGTACGGGAAGGGTGAACCCGGCTTCTTCAAAGTCGGGCTAACCTAACTTTACCGAATTTTTGTAAGTGTCGAAATTTTGTATGGAGAATCTGCCACCTTAGGTAAACTTTTCCCATACAAAAATCTTTTTTAAAAAATTTCAAAGTGCGCAAAATAGTTGTTTGGGCGCTCCTTCGCCCAAATAATTATTAAAATGCCCAAACCGGGCAAAAAAACGGGTGCGGAACCGAAAGGGTCCGGAGACGAGGCCGAAATGTCCGGAGGTGCGGAGGACCCGGAAGACCCGGATTATGCCCGGGAATTTGTTGCGGCCCACCAGAAGCGCACCTTTGCGGAGGCCTCTCTTACGTCGGACGATGAGCCGTCCGGAATTCGCAAGGAGAAACCTGGTGGCAAAGCCAAAAAGGTCGCAGTCGATCGGAGCGGAGGTGACCAGCGCGTGGAGAAGCTGGGCACCTCAATAGGGCTTGCCGCAGCCAAAAGGGCTGCGAGAGACCCCTCGGTGGAGGAAGAGTCTGAGGAGGAAGTGGAGGAAGAAGCCCCCGCTCCCGCTTCCTCGAAATACACCTACAGGGGAAAGGGGATGTCCTTGACCTATTATAAGAAAGGCGAGGTGGAGAGGGCGTTGGGGGAGTGCCAGTTCGCGGACGTCCCCTGCCAGGAGGAGGAGGTGGAGGTCACCACGCCCATGATGCTCAAATCCAAGCAGGAGATTCTGGAGGCGGCGGAAAAGAGCGTAATGCTGGTGAAGAGCTCTGCTGACAAATCCGGGAACCTGAAGGGCACAGTAAAGAGGGACATCAATATTGGGGTCGCAGAAATGCTTGAATGCATCCAGTCCCTCAGAGACATGTCCAAAGCGGAGGAGAACAACAGAACGCTTAGGGAAAATGAGAGGCTCCGCCGTGAAGTGGAATTGCTAAGGGCCGAAATCAAGGCCATCAAGCAATACCAGCAGGAGCCGAGGACGTCCCGCAAGGGTACGGACGTCCAGAAGGAGATAGCCGTCTACGTGGGGGACGTAATGGAATCCTTCAAGAAGGAGATATTCCAGGCACTTGATATGCGAATGGGCGGGATGGAGAGGCGTCCCACGTACGAGCCCCCCATGAGGCCGCCATTGGCGCATGACGCACGCAGGGCTGAGTTCAATTACGCCAGAGCGGCTGCAGGGCCCCCCAGAGCCCCCCGAGCCCCCCCTGCAGAATTGACCCGGGAGACTGTGCCCATATGGGAAAACCCACCGCTGCCCCAGAGGGCACCCAGCAGGATAGCACCTAACGTGCGCTCGGCCTCCCCTTCTTTGGCTGCGGCCTCAAACACACCGGTGGTAAAATGGACCGTGCAGCTGTCAAAAGCCGCCAAGGCAAGGGCCAAAAAAGCCACAGCCGCTGCTCTGGCCTCAAAGGAGGGTGCCAATGGGCCAAAAAGGAAAACGGCTGCGGGTTCTGCCCCCGCAGTCAAACTCGTACCACCGCGATCGTCAGTCGTGACGATCACGCTCAAGCCCGAGGCCGAGGCGAAAGGCGCAACTTATGCGTCGGTTATGGAGAAGGCGATTGATGCCATCAATCTCCAGGAGGTGGGGCTGGAGGCAGTACGGATGCGTAATACGGCAACCGGAGGACGCAAACTAGAGATCCCCGGCGTGACCAGTGGGCCCAAGGCGGACGCACTCGCGGAAAAACTGCGCGAAGTCATTGCGGAGGAAGCGGAGGTAGGCAGACCGTTTAGGAAGGCTGAGCTCCGGCTTGTGGGTCTCAGCGATGGGGTCGGGGCTGAAAAAGTGAAGGCGGCTGTCGCAGCCAAGTCCGGCTGCTCGCTAGATAAGATATCTGTGGGAGAAATCCGAACCGGACCGTGGGGATCAAACTCAATACTGGTCCGGCTGCCGGTCGCGGAGGCCAAGGTGCTGGCGGCCGCGGGCCGCCTGACCATTGGGTGGGCACAAATACAGGTGGTGGCCCTGGAGACACTCCCAGTCCGGTGCTACAGGTGCTACGGTGCGGGTCACACCAAATTCACATGTGACTCCAAAGTGGACCGTAGCGCCCTGTGCTTCAAATGCAGCGCCCCCGGGCACCAGGCGGCGGACTGTTCGGCGGAGAAGCCCATGTGCATTGTCTGCAAGGAGGCCAAACTCCCGCATGAGCACCAGCTGGGCGGGAGATTATGCAGGCCCCCCGTCACGAAGCCGAAAATGGCCCCATGGACAAGGGGCCCCCCAGCGGCAAAGGAGCGCGACGCGCCCACGGATATGGAAGTGACGGAAACGGGACCGAATGCCAGCACAACATAAACGCATATTACAGGTGAACTTGAATAACGCCGCCAATGCCCAGGACCTGATGGTCCATCAAATGGCGGCGTTAGGCATTAGTGCGGCTATAGCAGCGGAGCCGTACTCCATTCCCGAGCGGACGAATTGGGTGGGGTCCACAGATGGGAAGGTGGCGATCACCACCCCGGCTATCTCCAGCGGGGCCCCAATTTCCCTACGGGAGCGAGGGGAGGGGTACGTGGCAGTCGAATGGGGGGACATTGCTCTGGTTGGGATGTACTTCTCACCCAACCGGAACCTTAGCGAGTTTGAAGCCTACATGGGAAGAGTGCAGGGGGCTGTCCGTAGACTTTTCCCACGGCAGGTCGTCGTTGCTGGCGACATCAATGCCAAATCCAGGGCCTGGGGCTGCCCCACGACCACCGTTAGGGGGGAGGTCGTGGAGGACTTCTTGGTTGAAGCCGGATTGGTCTTGCTAAACAGGGGCAACACAAGCACGTGCGTAAGGTGGCAGGGGGAATCCATCGTGGACGTCTCCTTCGCGACCCCTGCCATAGCTGCGCGCGTGACAGACTGGGAGGTGCTGGACCAGGAGACGCTAAGCGACCACTTGTACATCTCATTCAAGTTATCCGGCCCCCCGGCAGTCGCCCTTACCCCACAACAGGGCGTCCGGACGGCGCGGTTTAAGAGATGGGCCCTCACGCGCCTTGACAGGGATGCCGCAAATGAGGCGGCGATGATAGAGGGCTGGCTGCCGCCCCCCTCCGCAAACCTGGATGTGAACCAGCGGGCCATCGACTTCCGCGAATCGATGACACGAATTTGCGACGCCGCCATGCCCCGCGCTGGGGATCGGCCGCAGCAGCGTGCTGTATATTGGTGGTCGGCACGTATAGCTGGCCTCCGCGCTGCTTGTGTCCACGCAAGACGGCTATACCAGCGATGCCGGAGAAGGGGACATACGTCTGAGGAGGAGGCGGAACTGCATAGCTCCCTCCAACTGGCCAGGTGGGACCTGAAAGTGGAGGTTATGAGGGCCAAAAAAGCTGCGTGGGAGGAGTTTCTGGCCGACTTGGACAGGGACCCCTGGGGGCGCCCATATCGATCAGTCCGCAACCGCATGCGGAACTCAGCGCCCCCCACCGAGTCGTTCCGGCCGGAGCTCCTGACTCGGGTCGTGGAGGCCTTATTCCCTGCCCGGGTGTTTGAGATCGCGCCTTTCGTTGCCCCGGAGCACGACGCAGAAGTGGACCCACAGTCCATTCCAGGGCTGACGGATGGTGAGATGGAGATGGCCATCGATCGCCTGCATTTAAAAAAAAAGGCTCCGGGGCCGGATGGGGTGCATGGGAAGGTGCTGGCCCTGGCATTGAAGCACATTGGGCCCAGACTGAGGGAACTCCTTGACACATGTTTGCGCCAAGGTAGGTTCCCCAAATGTTGGAAGGAAGGGAGGCTCTGCCTCTTAAAAAAGGACGGTCGACCGCCGGACTCCCCGTCAGCGTACCGCCCCATCGTCCTTCTCGATGAGGCGGGAAAATTCTTCGAGAGGGTGATCGCGTCCCGCATTACGAAACACCTAGGCGGTGACGGTCCCGACCTAGAGGACACACAGTTTGGGTTCCGGAAGGGAAGGTCGACGGTGGACGCCATAATGTCCCTGAAGAGGGCGACAGAAGAGGCCGTTGCGAGAGGGGAAAGGGTAATGGCGATATCGTTAGACATAGCTAACGCATTTAATACCCTTCCCTTCAGTGCAATTGTGGAGGCCCTCAGGTACCATAGGGTGCCCTGGTACCTGAGAAGAGTCATATCGGACTACCTGACGGACAGGTCCGTTCTGTACCTTGAGCCGGGAGGTGCGCAAATCTGCGCTCACAGAATGACGTGTGGAGTACCCCAAGGTTCCGTCCTCGGGCCGCTCCTTTGGAATCTGGGGTACAACTGGGTCCTTCGGGGAGACCTGCTCCCAAGGACGAGTGTCATCTGCTATGCAGATGACACTCTGGTCACGGCAAGGGGCCGTGACTACCAGGAGGTCGCCCGTCTGGCAGCGGCGGCCGCCACGCTGACGGTCACGCGGATCAGGCTGTTGGGGTTAGAGGTGGCGCTGCCAAAAACGGAGGCCATACTATTCCATGGCCCCCGGGGCCGGCCCCCTAGAGATGCCCGCGTTCGGGTAGACGGAGTCTACATCAGAGTTGCGCCTCAACTCAAGTATCTAGGGCTAACGCTTGACAGTCGGTGGAAGTTTGAGGCGCACTTTGCAAATCTTGCCCCGAGAGTGATGGGGGCGGCAATGGCCCTAGCAAGGCTTTTGCCAAATTTGGGCGGTCCCGGCGACAGTTGCCGCAAGCTGTTCGCCGGAGTGTTGAGAAGTATGGCCGTGTACGGTGCCCCGGTTTGGTCGGATGCCCTGTCTAGGAAAAACGCCGCCTTCCTGCGCAGACCGCAGAGGACAGCGGCCATCCGAGCCATCCGGGGGTACAGGACCGTTTCGTTTACGGCCGCCACGGCCATAGGAGGGATGCTTCCCTGGGAGCTCGAGGCCAAGGTACTCACCGAGGTCTACGAGTTCCGTGCGGAGGCGAGAGCTAGGGGGGAAAGTCCCGCACAAGCGGAAATAGAGGGAGCAAGGCGCGAGGCCCGTGATATGGCGTTGTGGCAATGGGAGGAGAATCTGAGAACCCCAGAAGCTGGTGCCCACACCATTGAGGCAATCCGCCCGGTCCTACAAAAGTGGACGGACAGGTCCCACGGCGCGGTCTCATACCACCTGACGCAGCTCCTAACGGGACACGGGTGCTTCGGGAAGTACCTCCACAGGATTGGTAGGGAGGAGACCCCGGTCTGCCACCATTGCGGGGAAGAAGAGGACACGACTCAGCACACCCTCGAGTCGTGTAGTGCCTTCGCGTCACAGAGGCGTACGCTGGAGCTGTCCCTGGGAGTAAGGGGCACTCTAGCTCTGCCGGATGTGGTCGCTGCAATGGTGGAGAGCGAGGAGAATTGGGCAGCGGTGGCTGGCTTCGCTGCGGAGTGCATAGGCCTCAAGGAGGAGGCCGAACGCGTCCGGGAGGAGTCAGCCAACGCTGCGTCAATTAGGAGGAGGAGGACAGGGAGGCGGCGTCGAAGGTACGCGGACCTCCATCCACCATAGGGTGATGCCGGGCGTCTGGCGGAGGTCAGGTTCTGCACTGGCGGCCGGACGCCCGATGATTTGTGTTAGTGTAGTTTGTTGTTAGGATAAGTTGTGGGTCTATGTTTAGGTTTAGGTAAATGTCTATGTTTAGGTTTTAGGACTTTGTCCCCAATTGGTCTGGTAGGAAGATGGGCACTGGCATGGGTATTTGATTATACCACCCCAAGTGCCCAGGGGCCCAACGGACGGCATTGTCGTGTGCTGTCCTGTAGTGTCTCTTCCTATGTTTTTGTGTTCTAAATACTGGTGGTAGTGGACAGCTCCTCGTGCTGTCCAACGTATGGTGTTGTGCGTCCGGATTGTTAGTTTAGTGTTTGTATTGTGGTTGTCCTTCCATGGACCTGGTATGGGACCCAGGTGAAAGTCATGATGAGCAACGGGGCGCCATTCTGAGGGCGTCCCCTTGCTCGGAGCGGAAGCGGGAGGGTTTCATACCAGTAAATGTGCGGGTCTCTGTGGATGTTGTTGGGGAGCTGGCACGGAGGCTTTATGCAGAAGCTATGATGAGCAACGTCGCGCCTCCCCCAAAGGGGGGCGGGTTGCTCGGAGCGGATGCGGGGAGCCCCGCGCCAGCAAATTGGGTTGGGCTTTGTTGTTGTCGTGTCGTTGTCGTGTCGTGTTGTGTCTCGTGTCTGTTCATACTTGTTATGTTGGTGTAGGACCAGTTCGTTGACTCCCCGGGAAGCAATGATGAGCGGCAGGACGACTAGACGACCAATTGGTCGCGGTTGTCGTGCTGTCCGGCTGTCTCGGAGCGACCCTCAAATGGAGTCTCGAACTGGCAATGGGTGTGGTTGTCTGTGCGCATGCCTGCGAAGACGTGGGCATGTTCTCGTCCTGTGTGTGTCGTGTTGTGTCCAGCGTAAATGGGTCGTGTTGTGTCCGCATGCCCGGGTAAGCCGGGCATGTCTGTCTATGTCGTTTGTGTCTGCCCTCTAATTGGGCTGGTTTTGCAGTGCCGTGTGCGCGTAGTCGCCGTGTGTTGGCGCGTAACGGCTGCCAAGCAGTGGTTATAGGCCAACACACGGCGACGGGGTGGCACCGCGAGGTAATACCCCCGTGGTCAGGTCCCGTGGCCGCCACCTCAAGCCTTATGCTTTCGGAGTTTGGTCCCCCGGTGATTAGTGGGTAGGCCCCTCCCTCTCGCCCGGCGATTACGTCGTGGAAAGGGGGACGGGAGAGTCCCACATATCCAGTCTCCCTTCTGGAGGCTGGAATCCATAAGCAGGGATTACACCGGGTAAAAAAAAAAAAAAAAAAAAAAAAAAAAAAGGTTACACAGATTAGAAAGGGTTCGAAGAATTGAGTTTGCTTACAACTCCGTTTTCAAGCAGAACATTTCAAGGCGATTTTACTGTCGACGACCCGAGCAGTGGCAACTGCGAGTTGTGCTCTAAAATGTTAAGTTGTGTAGCAAGTTCCTCCGTGGTTGAGGATTCCGGGTGAAGCTCGTTTCCACGTTCAGCCATATCGTCTACCACCAGGTGAGATTAACGCCAAATGCTTACTCGTATTGGATAAAAAAGGGATTATGTGCAAACAGCACGAAGTCATTACAAAAAACAGAGATAAGTATCTGTTTTAATTTATTTTACAGACTTTAAAATCAGTTTGCCATTTTTACAATATGAAAAATAATGTTAACGCATGCACCGCTTTGTTTATTATGTAATAGGAAATGAAAAATTCAGTGACACAACGCATTCAGGAAATTATAGTTTACGCATGAGAGGGAAACGGTACATAATCGAGTTGGCTGATTGAAATACAGAACAGTACAAAATTATACTACTGACATAATCAGGGCTAATATCCCCGAAGGGTTAGTCAGAGACCAGGCAATGAGCACCGCAAAAGCAGTCCTCTGCTATAGTCCACTTTTCACAGAATAGCATCTCCGCTTTATGTTGTTGGAGGTTTACTAATGTATGTTAAAAAAACATTTCCCAAAGTTATCACATCCCAAACCATTTCTATCAAATTTTTATTTGGCAAAAAAACATTTGTCATAACAACTTTTCGGAATTTTACATTAAGAGGTCTATTACATTTCGACTGCGATTTTTGCGTGAAATGGCCAATTTTGGCGTTAAGGATCTCAGAAACAAAAATAAATTAACAATTTTGATTTATTGAATAGTATAGAACAGCTATTGGAATAGTGCGTAGCGGCCTCGCTTTTTGTAAATTTTTCTGAACTTTTTAATTAAACAAAAAATTGAAGAGAAAGATTTTCATAAAATGCGCGAAGGCACTTTTTTGAGCTCCTAGATTGAACTACTGTTCTGAACAAATAAAATAAAATAAATAAGAATGTTATCTCTTATATAGTCGTATAGTGCGTAGTGGCCTCGGAATTTTTAGATATCATTGATTTTATATAGAAAAAAAATCTTATTCTAAACCAAAAAGTTCAAAAATCGCTTTAATTAACTGTGAATTTCTACTATCTACGATAATATTGTTGAGCAAAATGTATACCAGAATAATCGTTACTTCATGATGAACAAAGATTTTACAATGCATTTATTATAAAGGTACGACAAAAGCAAAGGTACGACATGTTGAAACTATAAATTTAACCTGACACCAATGTACACATGGCTCGAACAAATAAAGTATCTTTATCTTTACGCAAAAATCACAGTCGAGATGTAATAAGGCCTCTTAAGCAAAACTATTTTTGGAAAGCTATTGTTTAGCAAATGGCAACGTTAAGGTGAACGCTACGGCGGCGAGCGCTGAGCCCACCTGCTCCTCAGCTTGCGAATTTTTCAATTTTTCATTTGGCAAAAAAACATTTGTCAAAACAACTTTTCGCAATTTTATAGTTTGCAAAACTATTTTTGACAAGTTACTGTTTCGCAAATGGCAAAGTTAAGGCAAACGCTACGGCGCCGGCGGCGAGCGCTGAGCCCACCTGCTCCTCAGCTCGCAGGCCGCCTCGCCTGTCCGCGCTGTTGTAGGGCAGACAAGACTACGTGGTGTCGGTTTTGCCGCGATTCATTGTAACATACCTACTCCTGTAAGAAACAAACATTTTTTGGAATATAATATTTGAAAAAAACGTTTGCTTAATAAATCTTGACCAAGTAATAAAACGTTGCCAAATGATTATTTGACCAAGTGAATAAAACGCGAAATATAAATTTGCTAAAGATTAATTTGGGAAATGAAACTACATAAGTTTTTTGGGAAGTAAAATTTGACGATTAAAAGTAGAATTTGGGAAGTAAATCAGTTGTCAAAACTTAGCTTCTACTATAAAAATTAATTCAATTAATTAATCATTGTTAAATAACTATAAAATTGTGTTTAAAGTATAGTAATTTAATTAAAATTTTAAACACTGAAAAAAGACGACAACCTCAGGCGGGAATCGAACCACGCACCTTCCGCATTCCGGGCGGCTGCCTTAACCACTTGGCTACCGAGGTCTGGCTTTCAACCGTCGCCGGGTTGTCGTCTTTTTTCAGTGTTTAAAATTTTAATTAAGTATATTTAAGCCTTAATAAAACGCTAAAATATAAAACATTAATCTATAGTAATTTAGTTAAAATATAAGTACGAGTGTTTGCATCAGTGTCTATGCAATAATATTTGAATTTTGTCATATTGAAATTTGCTGTCAACGGCCGGCAAAAATAAATAACTTATTTGAAGAAAAGTATAATAAATGAAGAGCTGCGGAGCTGAAGATCTGCATCTAAAACCCAGCGAGTATTGTTTTCATAATTTTTCCCTAAGTACATAATTTAACTGGTAAAATCATTGACCTAAAATAACCTAACACTACCTAGGTACCTTCAATTAAGTTATCATTGTGAAAGTTAATTCCACTACATATTGATTGGTTCTTCATATTAATACATCTAACAACTTTACAAATCTCACATAATAGTGAGTATCGTCACTCCTCAATTACGATTTGGCTTGGTTAACCTCTCTTGACTTGACTATATAGTGGAAGTGAAGTTGATGGTGACATTGTCTTGCTACAGACCTTCACACACTACAACACTTTACAATCAGAACTTGACTGCACATTTATAAGTTGATTATTTTCACAATTATATTAGAAACTTTTAAAAGTGTTTTTTTAACAGGTAAATATTTTTATACAAGTGACCTACCCACATCATAACAGCAAATCTTTCTTTATGATTGTTGTATCTCTTATTTTAGTTTTTATATAGTTACAGCTTTTTAATGTTTTAAAATATTAAAAGTCTCCTTGTTACAAGTATGAATAGGTATTAAGGTAATAACAAATTTGATTTCAATGTGTAAATTTCTTATTATTAGTTCCTGAATTTAATTTTGGATAGAATACATTTTAAACAAATATCGTTGCTAAGCTTAAATGATCTAGAATACAAGTCTTTTTTTTCCTACATAAAGTTTTGATAAGTACTTACAACAAAGATAAAAAATTTGTAAAGTGTTTTTATCATTTATATGTTTAGCGTTTTTAACTCTAAACTAGCTACATAGATTCTTTGTTCAACAAAGTTGTATTAGTCAATAAATCAATTAATCTGTTTTCAACTAAACTTATTGACTCTTTTACCGTAGGTAAGAAATAAACAAAATAACAATAACAGTATTGTTATATTTGCTTAAATATTTCAGGTGTAAACAAAAAACTGAATGTGATGATAATATGACCCGCAAGACGGTAGCACAAAACACAGAGGCGAAACTTCGGCAAGTTCTCCATGACCTTAAACTATCCAAGGATACCTGCAACCAACTACTCCGGGAAAGAGATGAAAGTGAGGAAGAAATAAAAATCATCATAGGGAAGAACACACAATTGAAAACCGAGCTTGCTACACTGCACAATGAACACTCCGAGGTGCTTCATCAACAAGACCAGCTGCAACGCACTATTGAATCATTTGATGATTGCAACACCACCTATGAGAGGGCCCTGAATCGCATCACTGAGCTGGAGCAAGAGTTGGCGAGGGCGCACAAACGCATATCTCAGCAGGATGAACAAACCCAATATAATCAAGCGGAAGTCACCCTGAATCTTTTTGACGAACTGATGGCATCACCTGGCGGATTTTCGGCTGTTTCTGCAGAGCATCAACAGTTCCCAAACACCGGTTTATCATATGTTTCACCAAAGCAACGAGTAGTACTTACCAATGATAGTTAAATAAAATGTAATTACTTGGGTACTAACAAAATTAAGAAATATGTAAAAATTAATAGGTATATTAGGAAAACAGAAGAGCTAATTAAAAAGAATAATTATTTTTATTTAAATTTATTGCGCTTAGGAAAGAACGCATGAGTTTGATGGACTCTCTAGACATTTACGATACGAAACTAAAAGAAAGTAGACAGGTGTATGATCGAGATACCAAACAACTACAATCTGACATACAGAGATTGCATGAGTCTCTTGATACGTTTTAAGTTGACTACTGATTCTATGTATTAAATATACAAAGACAGGTTACAGATAGCATCATTGCTAGCATATAATTTAAAAGACACAGTTATAAGTAGTATAACAATGTCGACACAAAATTATCGCCCTGTTAGTATTTCTACTAATGCAAATTTAGTTGATAAGTCTTGCACAACCTCTAGTTTAAACTAAGAGGTAAGACAAAAGCCAGGCCTATCCAAATAAAGTAAAGATGACCCGAGCAATTTCAGACCTATTTCGATTTTACCTACTCTTAGTAAAGTTTTTGAAAAACTTATTTTAGATTAACTCGGCTCCCACTTCGCTATAAACCACCTTTTTCACAGTGAACAGTATGGTTTTACTAAGGGAAGGTCTACTACTGATGCAGGTGGAGCTGTGCTAAAACACATATTTGAGGCTTGGGAGGGATCGCAGAATGCTTTTGGAGTGTTTTGTGATCTCTCCAAGGCTTTTGATTGCGTTGAATACAACACCCTTTTAATAAAGCTAAAACACTACGGAGTGAACTCGGATGCCTTGAAATTGATTCAATCATATCTCAGCTGCAGAATCCAAAAAGTTAGCGTAAATGGATCCATATTATCCGGATCTTCTGTGCGAATGGGGGTTCCACAAGGGTCAATACTAGGTCCATTTGTATTCTTAATTTATATTAATGATTTACCATTTTATGCGGAAAACTTTTGCAATATTGTTTTGTTTGCTGACGATACATCTTTGATATTTACTGATCGAAATAAAAATAGTTTTGATGATATCAACAGTGCCCTAACAGATCTGTTGAATTGGTTTACTACTAATAATCTTCAATTAAACGTGAAGAAAACCAAATGTTTAAATTTTACTCTACCTAACGTAAAGAATATTATTGTAAATAAAATTAAATTGAATGGTGAACTGTTGGACCTTGTTGATTCAACAGTTTTCTTAGGTAATACCTTAGATTCAAAAATACAGTGGTACCCTCATATTAACACCCTTGCGGGGAGACTTAGTTCAGCTGCTTACGCTGTTAGAAAAATTAGGCATTTCACAGACGTGGAAACTGCTCGATTAGTCTATTTTAGTTACTTTCACAGTGTTATGTCCTATGGTATTCTACTTTGGGGTAAAGCAGCAGATATAGAAACCATTTTCATTTTGCAGAAAAGAGCAGTAAGGTCCATATATAATCTAGGATCGCGTGACTCCCTTAAGGAGCTGTTTAAAGAAATAAATATTCTTACAGTTGCATCACAATTTATTTATAACTGTATTGTTTACGTGCGTCAAAACAATTCTCATTTAAAAAAAAATTGCGATATACACAAACTAAATACTAGAAATAAGTATAAACTTGTCCTAAATTTCGACTTCAGAAAGTTATGGATCATTTATGGGACAAAGTGTCTTATTTTACAATAAAATCCCGAACAATGTTATAATTTTGCCCTTTGACAAATTTAAGACACATGTTAAGGACAGACTTTTAGAAAAGGGCTATTACACTGTAAGCGATTACATCAATGACAAAAATGCATGGAATTAACATTCCTCTAGTTTCGCACACATTGTTATAATGCGTTCATAGTGCCCGAGTAAAACTTTTAGATTCACTTTTGTTTTATCTTTTATTTTATTATATAATTGTTTTATGAATATTGACTTATTATAAGCTTATTATAAGATCAATGACTATGTTGCAGATAAAAATGCATGGAAATAAGTCTACTCTGTACTAGTGTTTATTACTAGTATTTTTAGTCTATTATTAACTACTCAATCATATCATTCAATTACTTTGAATTGTTGAAATTATTTAGTTTAGTTATTATTAATTTTATTGATGCGTACAAATTGTACTTAATTATATTTAAGTAGATTGTTATACAAAGGGCTTAAAGGACCCATTATATACGAGGTAGTTTTACTCCCGAGCTTTAGCGAGGGAGTAAATAGAATCCGAGTTACAATGGGGTTTTAGCGTTACACTCTGCTTTTCACTACGAATGCGAGAAAATAAAACAATCCAATACAATATGAATTGGATTATTTTATTAAAAATTAACCCGTTAGTTCCTTTAACGACACACACGGAAAGAGAAGGGTAGTAGTATTATTTTGATGAGCCCGTCGCCGCTCTATGCTGTTGGATAGTAGGTATGTGCAGTCTTTCCATCTTTTCCCTTAGGTGTCCTAAAAGGCGACTAACGGACTAAAGACTGCACATACGTCTTACAGCATAGAGCGGCGATGGGTTCATTAAAATAATATTACTAACCCCTCACTTTTCTTCGATGTCGTAAAAGGGGACTAACGGACTAAAGAATGCACATGCATCCTACAGCATAGAGCGGCGATGGGCTCATCAAAATAATACAACCAACCCCTCTCAAGGGAATAGAGATTCCCTTGGGTGTCGTAAAAGCGACTAACGGCCTAAAGGCTCACCACCTAAGCACACGTGCAGACTGTGCAGTTGTTTCTTGCTGAAGCGTGAACTGTGTGGGCGTGGTCTGTGTTGTCCATAGATTTAAATAATTACTAATTTTACCATAAACTTTAATAATAACTATCTCAAAAAAGTTGTTGATCTAAGTAAACAGTAATAAGTCGAGTCTTTATTCATGAGTATTCTACCTAAGACTAAATACTTTTTCGTTTTTGTAGGCTCATTGTCATGTGACGGACAAAAATTTCAAAAAATTACTTTATGCCCTAGGGCGAGAAAAGCTATTTTAGCCTCGCTCTAGAACGCTACAAAAGGCTACAATGACGTTCTTTTTAAGCAAGAGGAGTAAAAAATAAATTGTACCTACTTAATTAGATCTATGACACTGTAAAGTAACATTGTTACTTAGAGGGAGGAAAAAGTAAGGCCTCCTGAGTTTCTTGCCAGCTCTTCTCGGTCGAGGGCTCTCCCAAAATCCGAACTGGTGGTAGATTGGTTAGGTAGGTAGATTAGGTAGGTAGAGTAGATTATGGTCTGTGCCAGCTAGATGTGCATGAAGGGTCATTTACCCCACTTGTACCAGTGGGGTGCTGCAGTTTAGGTACGTTCGGCCGGCGTGCCTCCCAGGAAGGCCGCCTAGGCGTATGACAGTAAAGGTTGCCGCTCGGCTCGCACGCTCCACGTCGCGCGTCGTCGCTTAAGGCCAGGTATTTTTCTCTCGCGGCTTCTGTCTCGCTCTCTCGATGGTACGGGACGGGTATAACAGCGAAGCGGCGCGTTTTATAGGTTTTATTGCCTATATGTATAGACTTTATAGGATTCTCTGCTAATTTATCTGTGAATTGTTTGTCTTTCGTTGAGTACAAAAATTAAATGTAAAGTATCAGTAGTTTTGTCATAATATTGAAAAACATTACAAAAAGGGGTAATTTTGGGATTATATTTTTTTTTCTATCGAGTGAAGTTCATTGGATCTTGTAACTGAATGAGACTTTAAATAGATTAGATCCTTAACTATGGCCTGACCGCAGCCGCTGTGCCGCGCCTTGAGTATGCGCGGGTGGTGGGGGGAGTGGGAAGTAAAGAGCATGAACTCACATGAGATTCGTAGTGTCAGACAGATCTTACGATATCGAAGCACAGTTTATTGAAGCTTTATATTTACGAGTACAATTACATCCAATCCGTTTTTGTCCAGT
This sequence comes from Scoparia ambigualis, assembly GCA_963921215.1. Lineage (NCBI taxonomy): Eukaryota > Metazoa > Arthropoda > Insecta > Lepidoptera > Crambidae > Scoparia > Scoparia ambigualis. Next base: position 27,589,771 of record OY992516.1, read on the forward strand.
ATGATTTCTAGATAAGTACAATTAAAGAACCAATATAAATGAAATAAATCTTTAATTCTTGGAAATATATAATATAAACTTTCTTTGTTTGCTTTTCTTTTCTTAAAATATTCAGCCACTTTAAAAATGACTGTCTTGATTATCTCGAGATAATGCACGACCCAGTTTTAGATATTTTATCTCATGTGCGTCTGACACACTAGTTGCCGCCGTGAGCGATGACGGCAGAATGACAAAATGGAGCAACCTTGCCGCTCGCGTGCCCGGGGCGCGGTGCGGCGGTGGCGGTTAGACTATAATACATTTTTTTTTCAGAAATTAAACCATTATTTTCTATGTCTCAGATGGTTTGAAAAACTTAAAGCGCGAATTATCAGCCTTAACTCGTAATCCCTACGCGCGCTCGTAAACCCTGTGCTCCTGACGGACGTCAAATCGATATCGAGCCGGCTTTGCTTAACGGAATATGAACGCTCGGGTCTCGCGATGGGTTTCGGTTTCGCGTGGGGGTCGTTGGAGGGTGAACCTTCTGTACGGAAGTAATATTAGTTATTCTGTGCTTGTACCAAGACGAAAAACGAAACAATTATAAAACACACAAATTTATGCTTATTAATTTTTGACGTTTTTTATGCTTAAGTTGTTATAAAAAAAGATATTTGAATGATTAAAAGTGTCAACCTTATTGGTTAGGTACTAATGTTTTCCAAAACTCATTTCAACCTTTACTTTATTTTACTTTAAAAACTCAGTTATTTCCAATTTCTATTACTTAACACAATATCAATACGATAATTGGAAATCACATTTAATTTTATTCTTTAAAGTAATAACTTAAGTTAACAATTCATTATGATTTATCATTCTTCACCTTTCATCCTAAAAAAAAAACGATAAATTACCTATAAATTTTAGCCGTTTGCGTCGCTAGGGGAGAGACACTTGCCTGCTATTTTTGTCTCGTACCAGGATACGTTTGTTTACACAATTCTATGACCACGGCTTATATTTCGGTTCGACGCGATTCTATTTCGGCGTGCAGTGGTACTGGGGGTAGCGATGCGCATTTGTCTGGCACAGACTATAGCTCGTTAGATTAGTTGTTAAGTCTTAATTACTATAAGTTAGTTAACTGTTTTTTTATTATTATTATTGACGTAAATAAGTGCCTGTAAAGGTTTACATTGAATAAATAATTTGACTTGACTTGACTTGACGTAAAATATTTTGCCAAACGGCGAGATACCCTGTTGGATGTATGTGCAGTATTTAGTCCGTTAGTAGACTTTTACGACACCCAAGAGAAGAGATGCGGTGGTAGTATTCTTTCACCGCTACCCGACACGGTTATGACGGTTATGACTAGACTAAGGGACTAAAGAGGACACATACCTTCAAAAGCATAGTGCGACGATGGGCTCACCATCTGTCACGCTGAGCATATGTGCAGTCGTTATTTGGTGAAAAGTGGACTGTGGCAGAGGACTGCTTTTGCGGTCCTCATTGTCAGATCTCTGCACTACTCTTCTGCTTATTTACTCAGTGAATTATAATTAAGGTTAGCCCATTCCTTTTTTATACCATACTTATTTGTTAAATACTCGTGTTATATTTTTTTTATAATGTAAATTACCTTTATTTATTGATTTCTCATTGATTGTTATAAAAAAAAATTGATTTTATTGTCATACATTTTTTTAATATAAATATAAGTATTGGTATCTTTAGTAAATTTTCAAACAGCTCTTGATCGCTCTAATAACTTAATTTAATTTATTGTAATCTAATTTAATTTAACTTTATATCAACTATTTTTGATTATGCATGTAGATGTTCACTTGTTTTTGGAGCTGCAACTTATCCTGTGTGTTTCTCCGCTTGTTGCTGTATGTTGATCTTAGTTGTAATTCTGTTTGTGTACTAATAAATAAAATAAAATAAATAATATTAATTTGGTAAAATAATGACTACCACAGGTGAGAATCAAACCCACGTCCTACGCAATCCTAGGAACTCTAATACATCTAACTTTCCATCGCTTTTCTGTTGCATATCAAAAAGGATAATGATTATGGTCTTAAACCGCCAAATAGCCTATTAGAGTTATTGGATTCCACATCAGCAGTCTCGATGTATACGAGTAATACTTTATCATACGAAGCAAATGAGACAGGAATAACGAACATTATTAACCGTGTCTCGTAGCGGTGAAAGAATACTACCACCCCCTCTCTTGCCTTACCATTTATTTATTTATTTATTTATTCAGCATACAATGTGGACTTACAGCTAAACCAAAACATTCACATTGGGCAATTTACCTATACAAAAAAACAATTTCCAATAAATGCAACTAATAGGGTCAGCATGGATGTCGGCGTCTTGGACACATTGCAAGAAACGGTTAATAAGAGCTATAGCCCTAGGAGTGGGCGCATTACGAGCATGCCGCGTGCGCAAAGCAGAAGGTAGTGCTAAAAGGTCGTGCCGACGACGTAGACCAACACGCACATAATTCTGCGGAACGTAGTAGCCAATAGAATTTAGCACTGTGGGGTTGTCCACCTTATTTCGCAGCAAAAAACAATAATGCATTGCAAGCAAGAGTTTACGCCTGACTTCTAAAGTTACAAGGCCAACCATGCCTGTTACAAATAATGACGGGAAAAGGAAGGGGTAGTAACCAAAGGATCTTTTATAAAGGTACCTAGCAAACTTTCTCTGTACTCTTTCAACCATGAGAGTATACTTCTTGGTTCTAGGATCCCAGATAATTGCACCAAATTCCAGCACACTGCGAACGTATGCATTATAAAGCATAACAGCGACGCCCAAATTACAAAACTGGGCAGCGGACCTACAAATAAACCCAAGGATCTTGTTTGCTTTCTTACAAATGGTCTCGATATGCTCACCGAAGCTAAGCTGACTGTCCATTATAACACCAAGATCTCGAATTGTGTCAACTTTCCCTAAGACAATTTTATCCAAAGTATACTCATAAGTAATAGGTGTCGGGGACCTAGAATAGGTGACCGTTTTACATTTTGAGACATTAAAGTTCAAATTGTTCGTCATCACCCATTGCAAAACTGCATCAATATCACGCTGGAAGTCTATACAGTCTGAGATGTTACCTATTTTGTGAAATAACTTCATGTCATCAGCAAACATTAAACATTTAACAGTGCTCAGCACGGTCAGAAGATCGTTAATCATTATTGTGAACAGAGTAGGCCCCAAAATCGACCCTTGACTAACACCAGACCTCGTGTAGTAGTCATCCGAAACGTAACTGCCCAATTTGACATATTGCCTACGGTTTCGTAAATAGTCCGCAAGAAATTTAAGGAGCCTGGGAGAGAAACCAAGACAAGAAAGCTTAGTGAGAAGAACATCGTTATCAACCACGTCGAACGCTTTCCTTAGGTCGAAAAAGGCAGCGTCAACTTGGTAGCCCATGTCCATCTGAGTCGTGACGTAGTCCACAAACACAATCTGATTCGTAATAATGGAGCGGGCCTTACGAAATCCATGTTGCGAGTCATCAATAAGATGGCTAGTTTGGTTCGTAATGCTTATAGTAATGATGGTTTCGAAAACTTTTGCAAAGGTACAAAGCACGGCAATAGGCCTCTGACAAGTTACGTCTGCTGAAGAGCCACTCTTAGGGACCGGAGTTACACTTGTTACTTTCCATTTAATGGGATATACGCAACTTTGCAAGCACAAATTGTAGATATATAGAAGGGGAGATTCTATTGCACAAAGGCAGTCTTTGACTAAAAATCCTGGTATGCCATCAGGACCGACGGCTGAAAAAGGTTTGAGTCTTTTAACAGCTTTGCGTATATCAGAAACAGAGACTCGGTCAAGTTTCACACATGTTGCAGTTAAAGGATGAGAATGAACCGCACACTCAGCAGCTTGAACGTCTAGTTGAGGGACCTCGCTTAAAAATACAGAACTGAAATAGTTCGCGAAAGCAAAAGCGGCTTCTTGACCCGCTACACGTTATATGTGTATTCACGTGGTTGTATTGTGCTCTTACGCTTATTCTTGATATGGGCCCAGAATTTGGAAGGATTATGGTGAATATCACGTTCAATAGATTGCAGATACTGGTTATAAGCAACGTCTATTAAATCTTTAACCTTGATCCTATAGTATTTAAACATCTCACGATTACATTCGAGCCTATTTGCCTTATAGCGTTTAAGATGAAAATATTTAGTTTCAATACAACGAATGATTTCCGAAGTAAACCAAATAGGATAACTATAATTTGCTCTTTTATTATTATTAATGTTTAATCTTTTTAAAGGAACATATTCACTAATAATTGAATTTAATTTAGAATAAAATAAAGCTACAGCTACATCTACACAACCTTCATTGAATACGTCAGTCCAATCTACATTAGAAATCGCTGAATATAAACCATAATAATCAGCTTTTTTAAAATTCCAACTAGGGATATACAACCTGACAAGGGCGTTACTACTGCCAACGCAGGATGGTAAGCATCGATCGGCACGAGCGGCTCAAAACTTTCACTTACGCATACTGTATCATCTTTGACATTTGTTAACACTAAATCCAAAAGACCTCCACGCCCATTACTGACCCCATTGCATTGAATCAAGTTACAAAATTCAATAAAACAATCAAATTCATTTTTAACACTCATATTGCAAGAATTGAGATTAAAATCTCCAATAATAACAATATCTAGAGACGAATATTGACAAACAGCGTTCTCAAGGCAAGCTAAGACATCAAGATACTGTCTTTCTGTAGAACTAGGTCGTAAATAAACCACTCCTATAAGTAGCTTAACATGTTTCCAGGAAACTATAACAAACAGTAGCTCCTTATCATTGCTCAAGCCGTCTATATCATTAACCAATTGTACAAAATAGTGGTCTCGCACTGCTAAGAGAACCCCTCCCCAACCAACATCCCCCTTGCGGTCTTTACGGACCACCACAAAACCTGAAGGAAAAAGTTCAGAGTCACTTACTGAGCTGTTTAAAAACGTTTCAGTCAAGGCAATAAAGTCAGATGGACAAGAGCTGGACACATTATTAAAAAATGCTATAGTTTTGCTTTTTAAACCTCGAACGTTTTGATAGTATAAATCAATAACTTTTGGGTCTCTATGCTTATTCCTTGTGGCTACTTTTGGGAAAATTCTGGGTGCTTGAACGAAACTTCTGCCTCCAAGGTTTTATGCAGATACCTTCAGGCCAGTTTTCTGGTGACAAAATTTTGTTAGCCGACTTCGGTGGGACCCCGAGCTTGAATGATGCATAATGACCGCGGGCCTTCAATGCTTTGGTTGTACATGCATCAGAGCCGCACAAAGATGTCAGATGGTTATGTACTTGATCTTCAGTAGTGCCTAATTTGACATAGTATAAATGCAAGAACTTCTTATGCTCGGATGCTTCAAGCTGCGAAACTCCGGGGGCAGCAGTGCCACGTAACACTTCCACAGGTGATCGACGTTTTTTATTATTTTCAATCCAACCACCATTGGACGAATCTATAGGATCCATAGGATGTTCATGCTCAGGCAAGGATACAAGCTGTTGGTCTTTGGTCGAACTAGACGTTCCAGCAGAGCTCCCATGCAATGAAACCTGTTTTAAGTACGCAGGCTGTTTTAAAGTGGACTTTCTTGGAATCTTGACACCGCTCACATCTGGAACCTTAACAGCTACTGGATTAGGTCCAGCGCATGCCTCCAGATTTTGACTATGTTGCAGACCCGCAATTTGCTTTTCAATTAACGCGAGACGAGCAGCTACTGCCGATTCAACAACAACAGCAACACGCTCTTCCACTATTTTGCTAATTAGATCTGTAAGGCGTTCATCAATAGCATGCTGAAGCTCCTCACGCATAACTGCTCTTATGTTAGCAAGACAAATGCTATCTTCAATACAGGAAATCTCGTTCACAATTGTGGAATCCTGACTTGACAACTGTTGCCTACACTTGGTGTTTACGTAGTCTCCTCCTATAGGCGTTTCACCAAGTTTGGATGTTAATATAAAAGAAGCCTCACTCGGATTGGCACCTTCGGACACCAAAGAGTCATCCGCAATCTGTAGGGGGCTCATTCGGGTGCGCGGCGGTATGGGACCTCGCGCTGCTGAGCTGTGTGCTGCCCCAACGGGGGTATTCACATTGCCACACTTGGGTTCCCTACACACACACTCTTGGCATTTCCATAAGGTTCTTTTTTTACCCGTCAGGGTATTTAAGAAGCGCTCCTCCGACACATTAGCACACTTTAAGTCATAAGTGCGCGCACATTTACAGCATACCAGATATTGCATGGAGCTGATAGTTTCAATGCAGCCGGCACATACAATCGTTTCGCTTGCCATCGCTAACAGTCAAATTAACAACAAGTCGCTCGTTAATCGCAGCGTACAGTGGTAGCGGTGGTGATTCACGACGGGCGGGCGATACGAACGATACTTTCGGCCGCGCCGCGTCAAGCCACCGTAGCCGAGCGAGTAAAGGTTCTCTACTCACGTGAAAGGTCCGGAGATCGAACCCACGGTGCGCAGCAACTTTTCGTTATTTGAATTCTATAATCGTGAATGTTGGAGTCGTCAGAAACGGCGTGGTGGATTCCTGAGTTCTGCAGGGGCGAAACCCGGGGCTTCAGAATAGTTAAAAATTAATATTGAATTATTACGTGACCAACTACGATACGACTGCTCACAACGAAATTTGCGCGCCGAAAAAAAAAGTATTGCCTTGGGTGTCGTAAAAGGCGGCTAACGGACTAAAGACTGCACATACTTCCAACAGCATAGAGCGGCGATGGGCTCACCACCTGTCACGCTGAGCACATATGCAGTCGCTATTTGGTGAAAAGTGGACTATGGTAGAGGACTGCTTTTGCTGTCCTTATTGCCTAGTCTCTGACTAATCGTTCAGGGCTTATAGTCGTGATTATATTTACGTATGTATTAACCACCAACAACACAAAGCATCGGGATTTTAATTGAACAGTGGTATAAACCGAGCTCAGATTAAAATGTCCACAACCCACTTTCAGCAAATTGGTACTGATTTAATGTATGCTGTAGTTAATTGTGACATAGTGGCTGTGCAGTTTAAATTTTTGCTATAATAGCAATACTTGTACTTAAGAAAAACAAAATAAATTCTGTGGCCGCGCCACCTACTTGCATGACGCCGCACATAGTTCGACACGAAGCAACATAGTACCAACCGTGTCAACAGATGGCGCCATAAAAGCCAACTCAGCGACATCTCCATACTACAACAGTAAAATAGTATGGGAAGCCTGCATAACGGTAGCGAAGATTCACCACCTCCTTCGCTATACATAGCACCTCCAACTAACACCCGTGAGACCTCGGTCCCCGAGCTATACCACCCGGCTCGGAGGAAGATCTTCCCTTTGCCTTCCTCAATGTGGCATGCATCTCCATTTCTACCTACCCTCGCTTCCCGTAAGTCTTTAGCCCTAATTGGGGTCGAAGCATTATGTCTTCTTTTTTCATTCGTCCCCATCAGCCGTCAGTTCTACGGTCACTCCTTTCTTTATCTTTCACGTAGTCCTCTTGTATCCATAGCCATGCTTAACACTCGCTTCGTCAGATGGCATTCAACCCTCCTTATAACATGTCCATGCCAAGACAGTCTCTTTCCTCTTAGCTTCTCTGTCACTGGTGCTACTTTTATGCTCTCTGATATACAACGTGCTCTTTTTGATTTAGGGAAAACTGAGGTAGTAAGTCAGATCGCCTTATTAATGACATAAGAAAAATATTATTCCGATTCTTGCATTTTCACTTTTTTCCGTTTTCATACAAAATAATTAAATTATTGCAATGCACTCGGTGTGACTCGGACTGACTTTAAGAAACTACCTCGTGAATATCATACCCGCCCACAAAACGGACACGATCACATCCCTAGTTGAGTGAAACACGTCTTGTCTTGTGCCTACCTTTTTTTTACTACAACTAGAGGCGTATTTTTTAATGATAATAAAAAACTACGCAACATAGTAAATGGACACACTGAGAGCACAAAGTGTCAAATTTACCTTAGAAATATTATTATCTCGTGCATTATGCGATTAATAGAAAACTTTTTCAATACCATTATTATAAGGTAAATAATCGTTGTTTAAAATTTCCCTCAATCAAAATGAGCACTCTGTAGAAACAAAATAAAGTAAACAGCAAATATACAGCTGGGCAATTGGTTCTACACTGAAAGAACAAAAAGGTTGATTTTGCACGGGTTGGCGACACATTAGTTGAATTAACAAAGTGATGGGTTAAAGCAACATTAACAAATTGTTGTTTTCACAGAAAAGTTTTTGTTGGTATGAAAACAGTTGTTTTTACCTATTTGTACACGTTGGCGTAACAATTCATGCATAATTCAATAGGTAATTGTTGATTTTACTGTTCAAGTTGTTGAAATAACCATTTTTAAAGTTAAATTTACAAAATAAATACGTTAAAACAACAAAAGATATTCAACCATTTGTCGATTACCAGAAACAACAAAATAAATATGTTAATGATGCCTATTCCCTATAGTTGATTTAATGTAAATTTTAATGTTGGAACCAAGCTGATTGGCATAACCCTTTCAAATGTTTGTTTCAACCGATCCACATACAGTTGGGATAACAATATAAGCAGGTAAAAACCACAGCAAGACATAAAGTTAAACCAACACGTTCGAATGGTTAAACGAACACCCGAATGATGGTTAAAATAATGATATAAATTCTATACAAAAAAAGTAATTGACACGACGCATTAAAATGTTTGTTTCAACCGTGACACAAATAGCTAAGATAACAGTATTAAACAGGTAAAAACAACAGCAACACATAAAGCTTAATCAATATGTTCGAATGGTAAAACTAACTCAAGAGCAAGGGTTAAAATAACAACATAAATAGGTTAAGTCCTATACAAAAAAAACGATTGACACAACCCTTTCAACTGCTTGTTTCAACTGTCACACAAACCGTTGGGATAGCAATGTACACCGGTAAAAACAACACCAATAAAAAAAGCTAAATTGACCTGTTTGAATGTTTAAAGTAGCCCTTCAGAGTGTTTGATTTAACCGTCACATAAATAGTTGGGATAACAATATAAACAGTTAAAAACAACAGCAAGATTCATAACTAATTCAACAAATTCGGATAGTTAAACTAACTCACGAGCTAGGGTTAAAATAAATATATAAACAGGTTAAGTCCTGTACAAAAATTATCGATTGACACGAGCCTTTGAAATGTTTGTTTTAACCGTCACACAAACAGTTGAGATAAAAGTAATCAACAGGTAAAAGCAACAGCGACACATAAAGCTTAATCAATATGTGCGATAGATAAAATTAACTCAAGAGCAAGGGTTAAAATTCTCTTTCAAATGTTAGTATTAACCATCACACAAACAATTAGGATAGCAACATAAACAGGTAAAAACAACACCAAGCCAAAAAATTAAATCAACAAGTTTGAATGGTTGAGCTAACGCTTACGAACGTATGTTATAACCGTCACACGAACAGTTGGGATAGCAATAAAACAGGTAAAACAACAGCAACACATGAGGCCAAATCAACATGTTTGAATGGATAAAGTAACTCACGAGCTGGGGTTAAAATAATAACATAAACAAGTTAAGTCCTACACACAAAAAAAAACGATTCACACAACCCTTTCAAATGTTTGTTTTAACCGTTACACAAACAGTTGGGATAGCAATATAAACAGGTAAAAACAACACCAAGACAAAAAACTAAATCAACAAGTTTGAATGGTTGAGCTAACGCTTTCGAATGTATGTTAGAACCGTCACACGAACAGTTGGGATAGCAATATAAACAGGTAAAAACAACACCAAGACAAAAAACTAAATCAACAAGTTTGGATGGTTGAGCTAACGCTTTCGAATGTATGTAAGAACCGTCACACGAACAGTTAGGATAGCAATAAAACAGGTAAAAACAACAGCAACACATGAGGTCAAATCAACATGTTTGAATGGATAAACTAACTCACGAGCTAGGGTTAAAATAATAATATAAACAAATTACGTCCTAAACAAAAAAAAACGATTCACACAACCTTTGCAAGTCTTTGTTTTAACCGTTACACAAACAGTTGGGATAGCAATATAAACAGGTAAAAACAACACCAAGACAAAAAACTAAATCAACAAGTTTGAATGGTTGAGCTGACGCTTTCAAATGTATGTTGTTAAATTAAACGCTACCTAAATGCTAAATACGAGTAATCTGAGATAAAATTACTGTGTCACATACCTACCTACAATACAGACAAACCGACATAGCGAAACTATATCTATTATATTTGTATTTGCTTTCGTATGTCTGACTGTTCAGCTTTTCCGTCTATAGTATAGGTCACTCTCTCAACAGATTCTCGTGAAAATTTGTGAGCGAGCTCGATACCTATTTATAGTTAGGGCAAAATGCTTTTGTATGTCCGGCCCTATGATCTTGTTTTGGAAGATAACAAGATGAAAAGTGGAATTAAACGCCATACTTACCTACCTTAACAGTGTAAGTAGGTCCCTACTGTTAAACGAGCTTTGATTTTTTAATGGATTGTCGAAAACGGCTGTACTTAACGATTTCGATGTTTACGCTATAATTAGTGCTTTAACAGGACACAAACTTCTCAAATGTTTGTTTTAACCCTTTCACAAATAGTTGAAATAACAATTTAAATAATTTGTGCTGATCTCCCGGCAACGTCGCAAATTACTATCTGCGCGCGCTCAAGAAGCAAGGGCGTCTATTCACGAGAAGTTCGGCTATGCGATTCTCTAAGCGACACAGACGCAGCGCGCATGGCGGTGATCTGCTTTCTCTTTCCAATTCTATGAATATAAAAGAGACAGAGTTAATTCTCAGCGCTGCGGCAGCCGAACTTAGAGAATCGCACTGCTGTTGACAATGACATGTGAGTGGACACTTATGATGTTATGGTTACATTATCGCGATTCGGCGAATGTTTGAACTGTCGCGTCGTGTAGCTATAGCCAAACAGTTTGCTGAACCTACCGCACATCAAAGAGATATTTTCTCAAACTTGCAATGAAATGTTGACATGACTTACTTCAATTAGGTCTGGAAATACTACGTAACCGGTGCGATGAGTGAAGATGATATGTAAAGGAATTTCATACAGCCCAATACACCTACCTAGGCCCGTAAAGCAACAGTCTTCAGCAGGCACATTGTTTTCATTTGATCCAATGTAGTTCGCCCGAAAATTTTATATAATTATATAGGTAGAATAGTTTGCCGTAGAAAAAACACGAAGTTTTTATCGCGTCAATGCGACACGAATTTTTGCCCGATAATTTAGCATGATAGTGATATTGTTATGGATTGTCCTGGGTGTTAAAATAGGTTTTACTTATCCTAATAATAGTTACGCACAATATTAATTAGGCATAACTTTTAAGACACATTTTTTTAAGGATAACTTGTATTAGCATAATAATTGTTAAACATACTATTCTAAAGCCTAATACTTGCTAACGCATAATTATATTTAGGCATAATTTTGTTGGGCATAATAATTATACTATCGGGAAAAAGTGAGGTTTGGAAACTTTGTGTTTGCATTTGATAAAATACTTTTCGTATATAAAATAAACATGTTTAGGGCCACACCCACGCCGCACCCTAACCTGCTATTACACTACAGTAACCAATTTATATTAGATATACCTAATACCTACTTTTGGTTTTTCAGATTCAATTATCTATCACTAAAATTTAAAATATTGCAAAGACAAAACCTGTTAAAAAACCAATTCAAATTATAGCCGATTTTGAAACTGTAACCTCACCTTCTGTTTTATGTTATCTACCAGACTATCTTTATGCCTAATAACTATTAGACGAATAAACAATATGCCTTGTAACTCTATGGAAATCAAAATTAGGGCGAAAAACATTAGCCTAAACCATATTTATGCTTAATGAAATAGTATGCCAAAAACAATTAGGTCAAAATATTATTATGACAAATAAAAATATGCCTAACTCGTTATGCCAAATTAAATTAGGACAAAGAAAATAGGCGAAAAAGAGGGATCCCGTTAAAATAACGGGCACTTTGATCACGTTTATGGTATTTATTATCGACTAATAACTAAATCTAGCTTAAAAATAAGTGAGCGCCAGGAGAATTTTCGTCAGATGTTCAACTGGATATTCTGCCTAACCAAGCTCGTAGGTGTTTCACATAGCTCAGCCTTGTAGATTAAACCGTATACAAAAAGGGCGTGTCGTTAGTCTACAAAGAAACATTCATCGTGTCAATACTTGCAACGCACTGGATAAAATTATGTATAAGCTGGCCCTTTCAAATGTTTGTTTTAACCGTTACATAAACAGTTGGGATAACAATATAAACAGTTAAAAACAACAGCAAGATTTAATCAACTAATTCACATAGTTTAAACTAACTCACGAGCTAGGGTTAAACTAAAAATATAAACATGTAAAGTCCTGTACAAAAATTATCGATAGACGAAGCGACGTTGCCGTATCCCGCACGCGCGCGCGCCGCCGTCGCGCTGTGATGCCGACAGCTTAGTTGAACGAGAAAATTCGAATAAAGAGCACGCAAGGTTTGCAGCATAGATTAACTTATATAGTTTGCAGTACGTATTTAAGGAGGTGAGGTGAACAGTTCAGTGTGTAATGGATTTAGGTAAGTGTGCGGACATATAAATGTGTTTTGATATAAAAACGTGTATCTACCCATCTAGCACATAAGTTTTATCGTGCTTATTCTATTTTCGCCGTAAAACGCGACTGGCCTGGGTACCTTAATTAAATACTTATTTTTATGTTTCGTATATTTAGCCGAATGGGGTATTACGGCGGAAACAGTCAAACGTTTTGAAGGTACCTACATGTTTATTGTTTTCGTTGTCTGATTACTAAAGCTTAGCGCCACGCTGCGTGTCGCAACGCAATCGGTTACATACCTTTTTCATAAACGTGGTTACATTAGCTCATAGCCGATTTACACATCCTTAAGTAAGTAAAAACTACGTGTGGACGCCGGGCGGCAAGTAAGTCTGTCTACCTATCGCATTAAGTAAGCAAGGAAGTAGTAAGTTCAACTTACTTACTTACTTACTTATGGGTGTGTAAATCGGTCTTCAGTACCGCGTGTCGCCACGTTCAATACAAAACTTTGTATTTTAAGAAAGGAAAACTGGTTTCAACGAAAAATAATGTGTTTTTAACTAAAGGAAAGGAAAGGAAAACTGTGGTTTTAACAAAAAATAATGTGTTATTTTAACTAAAGCAAAGCTTTTGATTCAACTGATATATATCGGTTGAATCAAACAAAAATAATGTGTTACTTTAACTAAAGGAAAGCGTTTGATTCAACTGATATACATCAGTTAAAATAACACATTATTTTTCGTTAAAACTACAGTTTTCCCTTCTTTATTTAAATGTTTGTGTTTACAGGGCACATCTCCGGAGGCGGCAACAGCAAGTGATAATGTTTATGATATAATATCAGCGCCGTCGAGCCCGGCATTACGTAGTAACAAACACTCGATATCCTGAAGAATATCACGCGTAAGTGTTTGAATGAAACATTACTTGTAAATATTTTTAACCCACGACGCAAAGAGAGGGGTGTTATAAGCTTAACGTGTCTGTCTGTTTATCTATCTGTGGTATCTTAGCTCCCAAACGGATGAACCGATTTTCGTTTAGTTTTTTTTTTGTGTCATAGATAATTTTATCCCGAGTGTTCTTAGCCATGTTTCATGAAAATCTGTTCAGCCGTTTGAATATCATCAGCTCTTTTTTTAGTTGATGAGGGGATTTGATTAACTAATCTATTGTTATTTTAACTAAAGCAAAGCTTTTGATTCAACTGATATATATCGGTTGAATCAAACAAAAATAATGTGTTACTTTAACTAAAGGAAAGCGTTTGATTCAACTGATATACATCAGTTAAAATAACACATTATTTTTCGTTAAAACTACAGTTTTCCCTTCTTTATTTAAATGTTTGTGTTTACAGGGCACATCTCCGGAGGCGGCAACAGCAAGTGATAATGTTTATGATATAATATCAGCGCCGTCGAGCCCGGCATTACGTAGTAACAAACACTCGATATCCTGAAGAATATCACGCGTAAGTGTTTGAATGAAACATTACTTGTAAATATTTTTAACCCACGACGCAAAGAGAGGGGTGTTATAAGCTTAACGTGTCTGTCTGTTTTTTTTTTATGCTAAGCCCGGCAAATGACCCTACTCCACCTGATGTTAAGTGGAAATGAAGTCCAGGCGCGAGGACAACTGGTGCAGCGTAAGAGACGTAGCATCAGTCACCCTCACTCTGCCGGCCCACAAAGTGCTTCTTCACGCCTCGTTTGAAGGACCCTATGTCATAGGTAGGAGGGATTACGTGTGCTGGTAGACTATTCCATCTTTTGGAAGTGCGACAAAGTTATCTATCTGTGGTATCTTAGCTCCCAAACGGATGAACCGATTTTCGTTTAGTTTTTTTTTGTGTCATAGATAATTTTATCCCGACTGTTCTTAGCCATGTTTTATGAAAATCTGTTCAGCCGTTTGAATATCATCAGCTCTTTTTTTTTTAGTTGATAAGGGGATTTGATTAACTTCCTTATGTCCTATCGATTCGAAATTTGGTACCGCGTTACTTCAATGATATATAAAGTATTTGGTAAGGTAAACATGACCTGATCAGCCGTTTGAAGTTCATCACTTTAAAAAGGACAATATAAAAGTAAAATTAAAAAATTAAAAAGCCCCCCGTCACAAAAAATATACTTACTGTAAAAACTAACAAATAATATTTTAAACGTATTATAATTATTATCGTCACATAAACACTCACAGGCACAATTAACCGTCCACCTATATCATTCGTCTCCCTGATTGTTTTTGTTAACTATGGCTTATCGAGTGTTTTGTTTTTTGTTAAGTGGGTAGTCCTGCTATAAATTAAACACTTTTACCCTTATTTCGTTTCTTAAATTTGTGTCAATGACGGGTTTTTTGGAACTTAGTCGTTCTTTGACATTGTTGCAAATCTGTTACTGTGTTATCATTTCGTGTTCTTTTCTACCATAGTGTGCGATTATTATTTAATTCGAGTTTCTAGTGTTAGCTTATTGTTTGTGACTGCAAAAAATGCCACTCGATGCAACTGGTGTAGCCAGGGCAGTTGGCTTTGCTGACGCTGGGTACAGCCAACGTCGCATCGCTCGTACACTCGGTGTACCACGAACAACCATACGGGATGCCATCAGACGGTTCCGGGAGACAGGTTCATACACTCGCAGGCCAGGGCAAGGTCGACAGCGATGCACTTCGGCTCGAGATGACCGCTTCGTTGTCGGCAACGTGTTGAGAAATCGCTTTTCTACCGCTACTGAAGCTCGTACGCGTTTTTTTGAAGTACAAAACGTCAGTGTGAGTGAACGTACGATTAGAAGAAGACTGGCAGAAAGAAATCTAAGGGCGTTTTGTCCCGCTCGCGCCCCAGAACTGCTCCCACAACACCGTAGAGCTAGACTTGCTTTTGCGCGAGAATATGCTGAATGGACTGTACGAGAATGGAAGGACGTACTGTTCTCAGATGAGAGCAGAATAGCCTTAAGAGGTCCAGATGGATGCCAGCGTGTCTACAGACGCTCAAATGAAAGGTTTGCTCCATGCGCTATAACGGAAACAGTGGGTTACCAGGGAGGGTCCATAATGGTTTGAGGAGGTATCTCTTACGAGGCCCGTACCGATCTTGTAGTGTTCGACAGAGGCAGTATAAATGCTCAAAGATACGTGGAAGAAGTTCTCCAAGAACATGTCATACCGTTCGCACCATTTATTATTGACAATTTTAGATTAATGCATGACAATGCACGATGCCATACCGCAAGATTGGTTACTGAGTACCTTAATGAGACCGGGATTCAAGTTTTGCCATGGCCATCACGCAGTCCGGATCTCAACCCAATAGAGCACATATGGGACAACCTCAAAAGACGTATTCGAGCAAGAGTACCAGCCCCTACATCCATTGGAGAGCTCAAGACGGCTGCGGTAGAGGAGTGGCACAATCAGCTATCCAAGATGTGATGGATGGACTATCAAACCGGCTCCAAGAAGTCATAAGGGCCAGAGGCGGCAACACCCATTATTAATTTTTATATTTTTTTAGTAAGACCGTTTTTTTTTTAAATGTCTAAACGACTAAATTTAAAATGTCTAATTTTGGTCGAAATTTTAAAAATATCGATTTTTGTCATAATTCTGTATTAAACGACTTTTTAAAATCAAACCTTTTATTTTATTTTTCGCCTTAAATGTTGTTTATAACGTAGCATTCATAAAATGTGATCTATGTTTAAACATTTCTAAAAATTTTAGGAAATACAAGGTGGGCGGTTAATTGTGCCTGTGAGTGTTTTATATAAGTTCAAATAATTTTTATTTTCCAGGCGTCGTCGCGTCGGGGCACCGGCTTGACATCGGGCGTCTTCCGCGACACGCAATCTTTCGTAGCCGGAAGTATGCTGCGACGCGCGGCTGGGTAATATAGACTTTAAATACTGTGTACATGATTTAATATCGTTTAAAGATTGTAAAAACCGTTACCAAATTGTTTAAGAATAAACTTTTTACCGTATGAATCGTTTTTTAATGTTGTTTTTACAGTACTTGCTATGTCGAACCAACTTGTTTTCTTAGTTAGGCTAAAGATATGTGTAGCTATGTATTAGTTAGAAGATACTTTTGTTTGTCTACTTGTCGTGTCTACTTTCTACCTACCTTCTATCTGTGTGATTTAAATAATGTTATGTCATTCTATTTTAGTGTCTTAGTGTTGTATTAACCTAGAATCTATAGTATTTATGACAAACCCATTTTGTTGTGTAAACTTCTACAAATTTTGTTGGGAATACTAAAAATGTTTTGTACCTATTATCAACCTAGACATAGTATTCTCAACAAAACAGTTTTGTTTTGTCAATATTTTTTGTTGCATTTACCTGTCCCCCTAGCACGCTCGGTTAATTGTCCGACGTAAAGCATTTGTCGCACACGCATATTTGCCAGAAAGGGACGAATGCTTTATGTACAACATAAAACTTAGCGTACTAGCCTCACAAATAAAAAAACTATTATATCAACCTCTCAATGAAAATGTTGGCTTAACACGAGGTACAATGTTGAATCAACTTGCGCTATAATTGTTAGGATCATTTGAATTATATTGCCAAATTAACTACTTTACAATGGTATACGAGGTAAATTTCAACATAATTCAAGTTAAGGTAATCCATTAAGAGGGTTTACGCATTTCGGTTTCCCATACAGTTTTTCAAGTCGAAATTTTTAAAGACCAATAAGCCAATTTTAGCGAAACTTTGCATGCTAAAGTAAAATACAGGAATCTAAATTAAAAAGGTTTATTTGTCTGAGTTATTGCGATTTAAAGTTCACTATAGAAAGTTTAAAAACGCAATAACTCAGTTAAATAAACGTTTCTTGAAAATGTCTTCAACAAACTATTTAGTTTTTTATATTTTACCACAGCATGCCGAGTTTTATCAAAATTGGCCTACTGGTTTTTAAAAATGTTGACTTGGAAATTTAAATGGGAAACCGAAATGCGTAAACCCTCTTAAGTATATTCACCCTAAGTTGAATAATTATTTGACAATATAATCCAAGTTTTAGTCCTAACAATTATAGCGTAAGTTGATACAACATTGTAGCTCGTGTTAATCCAACCTCTACTTCGAAAGGGTTGTTTCAATAGTATTTTATCAGGTAGATGCAACACAAACGCACTTATTGACACAACAAAACTGTTTTGTTGAAAATACTATTATGTCTAGGTTGATACTACAAAATATTTTGAGTGTTCCCAACTAAATTAGTAGATGTTGACACAACAAAACTGCTTTGTTAAAATTACTATTGATTATGGGTTAATACAACACCAAGACACTTATTGCCTCAACAAAACTACACTGTTATTTTTACCATTTAATTGAGGTTAATTCAACAAAACATACATATAGATCTAACTAATACAGCAAAAGTTGGTTCAACAGTGCAGGACAGTTAACCCTACCCATTTTTGAAAGTACATTTAACCTTTAAAGTTGGTAAGTTCAACACCTTGACATTGATCGAATCAACAAAACGATTTTGCTAAAATACTGTTGGTTATACCCAAAATATTTTGGGTTGACCCAACAATATAGTACGAGTTGATCCAATATAGTAACTCAGTTAACACAACCTTGAGTTCGAAGGTCAATCTAACATTAAAAGCAAGTAGATTTAACACAAACACACTCGTGTTTTTAACATTTCGAGTACGTTAAAGCAAACCTTGTTAGAAGGTCAATTTTACTGTCATGGTTGGTTGTTTTTACAGGTTTGCACTAGGTGCAAACCAGTAAAACTAACCATTAAAAGCAAGTCGATTCAACACAAACATACTTGTATTTTTAACTTTTCGAATACGTTAAAGCAAACCTTGTTAGAGAGTCAATTTTACTGTCATGCTTAGTTGTTTTTACAGGTTTGCACCAAGTGCAAACTAGTAAAACTGACAAAAATCTAAAGGTAGGTAATGAATTAACATATTGCTAGACGGTTAAAATAACCATTGTGCTACTGGTAAAAACAACTAAATTCCACGGGTTGGTGCTATATTAACCCCTTGTTAGAGGGTTAATTTTACCATTTTAATGAAATGTTGAATCAACAAATATGTAATAAGTTAAAATTACCGAAACTGATCAACAATATAGTTTTTGTTCATTCAACAAAACTCAAGAGTAGGTGCTATATTAACCCTAAAATTTTGTTGAAATATGGTAAAACCAACTAATAAATTCTTTCCGTGTATCATTAAAATCAAGTAATTACAACAATTATTGATAGTATTGGTTTCATCTCCACGGTTGCAAAATGTGGGTTGATGATGACAAAAACATTAAGACAATTATCGAAAAATTTAAAACAACCTTTGCCTGACCAGGGAATTGAACATAGGACCTACGGATATCGGACCGAACTACACTAACTACTAAAAAACCCAGCCAAGTGCGAGTCGGAGCACTCGCCCATGAACGGTTCCGTAGCAGCAAGCAACATCGTATAAAAGTTCTTGTAGTTTTGAAAAAATGATATTAGAAACCTCAATATCATTTTTGAAAACCTCTCCAAAGATACCACACGTATGGGTTAGATGAAAAAAAAAATTCAGTTTCAGTTCTAAGTATGGGGAACCCCCAAAAATTTTTTTTTTCTATTTTTGTGTGAAAATCTTAATGCGGTTTACAGAATACATCTAATTACCAAGTTTCTAAAGTATAGTTCTTATAGTTTCGGAAAAAAAGTGACTGTGACATACGAACGGACAGACAGACATGACGAATCCATAAAGGGTTCCGTTTTTTGCCATTTGGCCACGGAACCCTAAAGTGGCCACGAACTGGTTTTGAACCTGAGTAGCCTAAAGGCAAATTTAATTAGTTTTAGAATTAGTACGTTCAAATGACTCGATCATGATTATGCGACACCAACCGGGGCCATACTCGTACATTTGAAGATCGGAGGATTTCGAGATAGTTTTAATTTTACCTGGCATTGCAAAAGTTACCTACTTAACCCATTTACTCCTAAACTAACTTTCTTTGCACGATTGAAATTGATGGAAAATAATAGATAAATTTAATAAAAAAAATATTGCATTTGTAGAAAAGCCGGAAAATGCCTTGCCGTAAACAACACAGTAGGAGAATGTACTACTATGTACTTTGTCATTTTGGCTTTGCGATAAATCAAAAACACAAACAAGTTTAAATATTGAAATCATTAAAAAGTATTTGATTAATAGTTGATGATGATGATGATGATACATAAGTATTACTTTTTAGATATAGGATATGCTTAGAAACGTGTTTATGGATGCCATTTTACATTACATACAAACAAAATATTTGTACTTTTATGAATACCACAACGCAGTTGATCTATACTTTACTAAATGATCATTATAAGTATACTGCAATTTTCTTCTTCTTCAGCTTGTCATCGGCCACTATTAGACCTACGCTTCTTCGGTCTTGATGTCATCGGACCAACGAGCAGAAGGATGCCCCGCATTCCCGTTCTTGGTCTCCACTCTATAGTAGAATGCAGTGGCTGTATCATTCATCATCACGACGACAGATGTGGCCAGCCTACAGCCACTTCATCCATGCTACACGATTCCCGATATCGATAACATTTGTGTCTGATGATGTCGTTTCTCACTCAGTCACCTATGGTTATTCCCAGCATACACGTTCCACCTTTCTTTTAGCGACTTTGACGTTGGCGTACGAACTTGGGTGGCGGTAAGATCTACGAATCGATTCGCATGCGTAAATCATAGCCAGGAGCACACGTTATTGAAGTTCATTTTTCATGTTTTATTTTTGAAACTTATTCATACTCGGTGGAACTATTCTTTAAGTAGATGCCTTTGGTTCTGTAGCTTGTATTAGAATGGGATATTGTTTATTTACAGAATCGATGCTTCACCTTCTAGAAAGTTGTGCTAGAGATGAATAGTCATATGTTCTTTTATCAGAAGAATATTTATATTAGATTTCAGCAGGTGCTTTGAGCTGGGAGATTTTAAATTAGCGCAGTCTTCATCTGTAACTTCCGAGTTACAAATTTCTGGTGGCATGATTATTATAGAATCTGTACAATTATTCTCATCACCTAGCTCCGATTTCTTCTTTTGGGGGTTAAAGTTACTCGCGTCAGTAGGTTTACCCTTAAGACCCTACACCTGACCCCTGGATGGTGCTAAATGAGTGACACTGACTGAGTGGTAGAGCCACGCTGCGTTGCAGCACGCATTGGGCCGGCTCGCCCGGCGTAATTCCACCCTCTCACGACTATCCGGCGTGAAATAATGGCACTTGTGCTGTTGTGTTTCGTCCGGCCAGTGAGAGTTCCGGACGCCCCTCCCTCCCCCCCCCCCCCCAACAATTTCTATTCCTTCCTTTACCCTATTCCTTTATTAAAGGTCGGCAACGCATCTGCGACTCCTCTGGTTTTGCGGGTGTTCATGGACGGCGGTGATTGCTCTCCATCAGGTGACCCGCCTGCTTGTTTGCCTCCTTCTTATTAAAAAAAAAACTATCAGATTAGTAGCACATTCTCTTACTGTGTCTTTTACGGAACAGAAAAAGTAAAAGGCAAATACTCAATGAAATGTTATAAAATCACTTATCTTTTTTTTATTTACGAGCAATATAAGAATGAAATTTTTGTAATCACGTCATAAATAAACAAAAAACGAGATTTAGCGCTAATAAATAATGTTCTAACATTATATTAACTAACCTTGAATTACCCATTGAAATTATCACAAAATGCAACCTTATTTCACACAAGATATATTAATTATAACATGCAGTAACAACTTCACATTTATCAGTTTACAGTCCCAAAGGTAAGATGAGACGCTAGAGAAAAAAAAAACCCTCATATAGTTCTATATTTTTTTAAAGTTGGTGTGTCGTTAAAGACACGGTAGGAGCTAGTGGGTTAAATTGAAAGATCGAATCGAAACACTTCGCCATGAAACTTACCATATTTGTGTGAAATTTAATACATCCTGACACATTTTTATTACCTACTCCACTTAGTCTCTTTACTTTCTTTATTTCTTCTCTTTGCCATATTTCTTCATCATCAGCCTATAAACGTCCCACTACTGGGCACAGGCCTCCCACGTGAACAATAGCACGTTGGGATATTGGGCCATAACTCACCCACCACGCTGGCCTAATTCAGGTTGGTGGATTTTGACGACTGCCATTATACGACAACAACCGGGACAGACGGCTTAACGTGCCTTCCGAAGCACGGAGGTGCTCGAAATGTTTTTTTTTATTGGTCACCCATCAGGCGACCCGGCATTGCAAAAGTTGCTTAGCGGGCAAGATCGTAGCCGTTGCGCCATCGAGCTCCTCAATATTTCTGATAGAAATCAAAAGGCTTATTCATTATAACAACAAAATGCTGCTCCATTTTCAAAACACAACCGATGTGCGATTAATACTATAAATCTTTGGCAACTACCAACTATGCAATTTGGTGATGCAATACACTTATCTTCCTTGCCAGGTAAAGTTCGGCTGCGTCCAGGCGACCTACTGTTCTTAGCACAATATCCCATGAGTTATGGGGCGCTGTGAACTTGGCACGCCGCCACGGCATATTGATTGCAGCGGGAGAATTTTAGATATTGAAATTACGGTACTACTTGAAGTATTGAGGAATTTCGTTTTGGGATGAGAGATTTTTTACCATTGAAAATGGTTATCAGATGCAAATCGCCTGAGACGTATATTTCGCCATAGCTTCGAGGATTTTGGAAGGATCGAGATAGAAATAGTATCAAGAGTTGAGGAATTTCTCGAGACACGTGTGAGCGTTTGAATTTTAAAAATCAGCTGGTAACTTTTCTTGATATTTTGAAACATATAAAAAATCGAGTTTTGAACTCCCAAAACTCGATTTGTTTTGTGAATTGTTTACTAAATTGTAAATATTTCGGGAAAAAATATAGACTTAAAAAAATGTCCTAGGGTATTAGTTTAACTACAAAATAGCGATAAATTTTGAAAATCGGTTAATAATTGTGACCTGTAGGCCCTTTAGATTTACAATTGTAGAAAAACGGGTATTTCCGTATTTAAAAGTGATGTAGCTTCTATGATTATTGATCGATCGTCATGGTAATAATGGTGTTAAAAGATGCGGATGCAGGCGAGAAGGGCATTCGATTTAGAATTTCGAAAATCTAAGTGAAATTCATCGGGTGCCTTGGCGCCCGATGAATGAATTTCACCTAGATTGTAAAAGAAAAGAAAATGTTATTCTCTGTTTTGTGCAGTATTATATATTCGTATGTTATAATTTGACTTGTAAGTAATCATCATCATCATCATCATCAGCCTATTAACGTCGCACTGCTGGGCACAGGCCTCCCACGTGGACAATAGCACGTGGGGATATTGGGCCATAACCCACCACGCTGGCCCAATGCGGGTTGGTGGGTTTTAACGACTGCCATCTTACGACAACAATCGGGTCCAACGGCTTAACGTTCCTTCCGAAGCACGGAGGAGCTCGAGATGTTTTTAATTTGGTCACCCATCCAGCGACCCGGCAAAGCGAAAGTGGCTTAGCGAGCAAGATCGCAAGCCGAACGCGCTAGCCGCTGCAACATCGAGCTCCTCGCAAAGCTAAACTTGTAAGTAATGTAGTTGTGTAACTGTAGGGAAGCATATCTCAATAAAAATTTCTTATTATTTAACTTGTAATGTGTTTTTCAAAATAAATATATTTTTTTCGTAAATTTTTGTATTCATTTTGAATGCTCCGATTCTTGCGGGGACTGCGAAATCTGTGATTTTTTAAAGTATTGCTGTACAAAATGGAAGGTTTCGAACTCATTTTCGTTTTTGTCGATGAACCAGAAGCTAAAGGTAACCCATTAGCTATGTTATTACTCCGGAAACTATCACTTAAAATGGTTTAAAAAGGGGCATTAGTATTTTTTTTGTTAGAAATGGCTTAACGTTTACGAATACGAATACGTACATGATTTAGGTACGTATTCATCAATAGGCGTTATATAGCTCTAATTATTGCTAATTAGTGCAGCTGCAATGTATGAGTCCGAATCCCTTTTGAAACCTAACACTACATCGAAACGAATGCAGCTTCATTTGCGTTCAATCATTAATGAATACCCTTTTTGTTGTGATAAATGGAATTTCTGTTAAATTTGAAACATGATGTTTCCGTGATAAAATAAGTTTTAAACGAGGCTCGCTCAGGCTTACATTGCATGTACAGACATGCAATGTAAGCCTAAGCGAGACTCGTGTTGCAGCATATCAAAATGATGCCTTTGGGGTTAGTATCAGTAGGTCTAAATAGCAACTGGTCTTAGTATAGCAACTGGTCTAAAACGCCACTGGGCCCTTATTCTGTAACGATTCCTTGTTTCAAAACCACGTTAATTCCTTAATAAGTTACGATATCTTCCCAAAAACGTATGCGTTTGACGTTTGTGCGCGGTAAGGTTTAGGTGTGGAATCTATAGATTGCGATACAGAATCAGGGCCCTGGTCTACTGGTCTAATACGCAATTAAGGGCCAACTCTCTTTCTCCGAAACGAAATTTCGGCTGATTTTTGTTTGTTATTTACAGCTGTTTCTATTCAACAAGGTTCTAAATAGTTTGATGAAAACATTTTTAAAAAACGTTTATTTAGCTGAGTTATTGCGATTCAAAGTCCACTATAGAAAGTTTAAAATCGCAATAACTGAGTTAAATAAAGGTTTTTTAAAAATGTTTTCAACAAACTAATTATATCCCTGTGTTTCACTTTAGCATGCAAAGTTTCATTGAAATTGGCTAATTGGTTTTTAAAAATTTCGACTTGGAAGTTTGTATGGGAAACTGAAATGCGTAAAAGGACGATTCACAAATATTTTAAAACGCCGTAGAACGCTACGCAGAGCTTGTCCAGTAAGGGCGAATTCGCAGCGAATTGTCTAGCGCATATACGCGCGACTGCTGCGGCCAGAAGAAGAATCGCCTCTTTGGTCTAGTGGCTAAGCCACCGGTTTCAGGCCCAGAGGTCCCGGGTTCGATTCCCAGCGGGGGCACATCTTTGTGTGCTCGGTTTGGTTGGTGGTAGGGCTGTCAAGTCCGCCTGGCTAGCTACCACCATCTTATCTAAGTCTGTCGCCATAACAACGATGTTTATAGCATTGTTGTGTTCCGGCAGTTTGAGATAAGACAGCCAGTTCCTCAGTGGTTGAGGATTCCGGGTGAAGCGCGCTTCCACCTTCGGCCTTATCGTCACTTACCATCAGGTGAGATGAAGGTCAAGCGCTTTCCAGTTGTAGATAAATTAAAAAAAAAAAAAGTGTTTGCCGCGCGAGTGACTTTGCCGTTCCCTTTCCCTATCTATACGTGCTTTTGCTATCACGACGCAACCAAGAATTCCATAGTATTTCGACTCAGCACGCGCGCCTCACGCGCGAGTCTTGTGGACTCAATGTATTGGCACCCAGTACCTCGCCAATCGTTTCGCGCGTATGAGTTCGCGCGAAACGATTCGCGGCGAAGTCGCCCCTTCTGGACAAAGTCTTTGTTAACATGACTGTACCTACTAGTTTAGGGAGTTCGTAAAAGAAACAAAAGTGTAACGTCACTTTTCAAAGGTTCTCATGAAATCCGCTTGAGTTTTCAGTAATGTCTTAGGACGGTTTACGCATTTCGCTTTTCCATACAAACTTCCAAGTCGAAATTTTTAAAAACCAATAAGCCAATTTTTATGGAACTTCGCATGCTAAAGTAAAACACAGGGATCTACATAGTTTGATGAAAACATTGTTTTAGCTGAGTTATTGCGATTTAAAGTCCACTATTATAGAAAGTTAAAAATCGCAATAACTCACTTAATTAAACATTTTTTAAATGTTTTCAACAAACTATTTAGATCCCTGTGTTTTCCTTCAGCATACAAAGTTAAAATCGGCTCAAAATTAGCTCATCAGTTTTTTAAAAATGTCGACTTAGAACTTTGTATGTGAAACCGAAATGAGTAAACCCTCTTAACTTTTTTTGAAACAGGGGTTTAGGGAAAAAGTATTAAACATTTCTATCAGATGTCGGTGGCCGAGCATTGCGCTCGGTCCTATATCTGACGGTCCCGGGTTCAATTTCCGGGTCAGGCGAAGTGTGGTTCGTAACCCTGATTTATGCAAGCAGATTAAGTCAATGCCTATCAATTATAGCGAAGAGATATGATATATGTGATCTCAATATTAATTTTGCTCTAGAATGGGACATTGAATTAGACTAGCATTTTTAACATGTTGATATTATTGAACAAAGTCATTTACTTACTTAGTTACATACTTATGTATTTTACTAACTTTGACACCAAACTAAATGTGCTAACCGAAATACAACTAACTTTAACAATAACAAAAAAGGTGCAACACGAACTAAAAAAAAAAAACCAGTAAAAGTGAAAAGTCTAGAATGTTTTTTCCAGCCTTCATTTGTTTCTCCGTTGTAAGTAATATTGACAACGGCCAGTGTTATTTTCACACGGACAAACGCATACTTTAGGTGTACAAATAAAAGCTTCTCGCTGGCAGTCGGGCGCCATTGTCAGCTCAGTTTTTTGTGTCAATCTCCGGTTTTTGTTTCGTCACTGTAAAGACAATGACGCCTCGGCGTTCGCGCCTTAAGGACGCTGGGAAGACTCCTTTTGTGTTCCGATTCGTGCGCCTTTGCTCGAATGGAAGTGTGAAGTCGCCAGCGGGAACTTTGATTCGTAGTTTGTAGGAATATTAAAAACAAGGTTTTTCTTTTAGAAATGAATCGCGGGAAAGGCGTTCGGCTTGCGATATTGCGGGTCAAGTAACTTTCTCAATGCCCGAGTCACTGGATGGAACTATATTACATACATCTCAAGCTCCATGTGCTTCAAACGCCAAAACTGCACATGTGCTCAGTGTGATAGGTGGTGAGTCCATCGCCGCTCTTTGCTGTTGGATGTATATATCGTCGGCTAAGTATTCTAAACTGCTAACTCCATTTTTAAGTAAACTGACTTTTTGGTATCAAACGAAAGAGAAAAAAATAACGCGTCGTCGGCAAATATGCTAACGCCACAAACTAACCTGAAATCGCAGATAACGTGCCACAATCTTTTATGCTAACTCCGCACCTGTCAAACTCCACTCGCAATTTTGACAACTCCAGTCATTCGAGGCCATTTTGTTCGAGAGTAAGCTTTGTTGGGAGTGATCTGCCGAGTTTTCTTATTCTAAAGCTCATATCAAAAAGTTATTCTCGCAAAAGTTGTTATTAAAACGGATTTACGTTTTATTACTTACCGATTACCGATTACCGATGGCTGTGGTTACCAAAAGCGAAATGTAACTTTGTCAAACGCCCTGGCTGCTACAAGACAATGACCATTATGTATGGGGGTAGCTTGCCTTATTTTCTCGCGGCCAATAATAAGTAGCTGAATTTCGATTAGGATTTATTATATCTTGTAAAAATTCTAATGCACACATTGTTCTAAACTCAGTCTGAACATATAGATATACATACAAAGGCCTAAACTTTTAAAAACTGCAATGTGTTTAGGACCCTTGTACTAGCTCTCATCTCAGTTCAGAGTCTGACTGAGTTTAGGGCAAAGTACCTATAACAAGCTTTATTCAATTAATTATATCCTAATCAA
The DNA here is from genome assembly GCA_963921215.1 of Scoparia ambigualis. Lineage (NCBI taxonomy): Eukaryota > Metazoa > Arthropoda > Insecta > Lepidoptera > Crambidae > Scoparia > Scoparia ambigualis. Next base: position 27,617,229 of record OY992516.1, read on the forward strand.
AATTCTATGTTTTTAAGTGGCCGCGAAAAAATGATAAGCTAGCTTTTTTGCGAGAGCTTTTGGCAGTTAAAAACCAAGTTACCATAGAACAAAAATATTTAGATGTCGGTCATACACAGATGGAGATGGATGCTATGCTTTCCTCAATAGAACGCAAGATGCGTAATAACTAGTAATATGAAAACGTGCCCGCAAGCTACGTTCAAATTATTAAGTCTGTCCGCAACAAACCATTCTATGTTAAGTATTTGGAACATGGTTTTTATAAAACTTTCAATACTTTAACAAGCTGTAAAAGTATTCGCAGTATATAAATCCAAAATTTAAACCAAAGTAGACTCAAAGTTAAAGCTAAAAAATACAACGGCCTACAGCAAATTAAAAGAGGCCTATTACCAGCAGATTTTCGAGAGTTGTATGATAATTTACCGCATGACCGGTTGTATTTCTTATTAACATCCGAATTGTGTTTATTTTTTTTAATAATAAAGGAAATTATAAAGTAATTTCATTTTTCAATACATTTCCTTAAGTAATAAAATTTGATAACTCCTAAACCTATTGCAGAAAAAAAAAGAAAATGCATGTAAAAAAAATGCTAACTCCATTTTTAGTTCCGGAAGTGTATTATTATTAACATTATTCAAATAAAATCAGTGTAAAAATAGGCACCAGTAAAATATCTACCAACGGGAATTAAGATATTGCAGTCGTTTAGTAATTATAATTTTAAATAGATTTTTTCTTTCTCCTGTAAAATAGTATGATCAGGAGTTAGCAATTTAGCGTATTTAGCCGACGATATGCAGTTTTTAGTCCGTATGTCGCCTTTTGCGAGGCTCAAGAGACGATGGGTTATATAGTATAATATGAACATCCACAAAAAGAACATACAATGCCATTTATATTCGTAATTTGAACGAGTCACGTGCAACCGGTCTCACGTCGCGCAATTTCCTGCAAAATCCGCCGAATATGCGGCGCGTCGGCATTACTCATTAGTATGGTATAAAAACCATAATCATAATATCTGTTGCTGCTATGTAGCAGCGGCTTATTAAGTATTAATAGATTACTATGTAAAAAGCGACTAACGGACTAAACACTGTACATACTAATAAGATTCGGAAGAGAAACACCGGTAGCCATTTATTTTCCAAGGTAGCCTCCAATGGTACAGTACAGCACGACAGAGATGTTGACGCCTCGGCGGTCGCAGCAAAAGTGCCCCCGTCAAGATGGCGGACTCTAGTTGTGACATTACTTAGTGATATTTCGTTTCGATTCATATTCGATGTTTTAGAATTAATTAATCAATTGAATAATAATTGGTAACAACACATCCAACAGCAAAAAACGGCGATGGGCTCACCCTGTATCACGCTGGGCACATGTGTAGTTGTTTTTTGCTAAACCGTTGACTGCTTTTGCAGACCTCATAGCCTGGTCTTGTTTCTTGTACCTTTGCCTCAAGCATGGTAAGGTAATTAGGATAACACCCATCAATTGTTAAGTGAAGACTAAATTTCAATGGTGGAAATTTAAGATGAAAGATTGGTCTCGCTGCGGTCGACTAGATACTTCCGTCGTACTTATAAAATGCGGCAATAAATACTACGCCGAAATCGGCATACCCGAGAGCTAGTCACACTGTCCCTTAATTTGATTTTGATAAGCATACTCAACATTGGATAAAAAAAAATACAGACGTATATTTTTATACGGTTAGCATAGATTTTATTTAATTTATTACAAGTAAGACTGTTTTTATTTGGTTTAAAAATATTTGCACACGATGGTAACACTGCAATTGACATTTGTGTGTCAAAAAGGCGACAAGACGAAGAACTCTGCGAACTGTGCAGGTAAATCATTAATTTTTTTAGTGTTTATTAACTTTATAAGAAATAAAAGTACTTATTTTTGTTTGACAGATATGTAAACTTAAATATTACGTTATTTTCAAGCCCCGACTCTACTTGTTATGGACATGAAAGATCGGTGCACATGAATGTTGAGCCCACTTAAGATAATCAAGTGATTAGAAAATTTACTTTGCAAAGTTATTGTTAAGTATACTCAACAAAGTGGCATGATGTGAATTATTGAATTGGATTCGTTTAGGATGGTTTTGTGTGTTATTTTATTTATTTGGGTTGGTTTTTCTTGTCAATTCGTCCAAATCGACTTAGAAATGCTGCTGATAAACTGAAAACGGACAAGGACCTAAAAAAAACTAGGTAGATGAGCCTATAGTCAGACTGTTTGCAACAACTTGTAAAATGGAATGTTATCAAGTGCGTTGTTCTAGCTTCAAGTTACGCTGACGCATATCCAAAAACGAAAGCAAAACGTTACTATATGGAAAAGAAGCAACGAATTGATGTTGATTACCCAAACTTGGTGAAGCACTACAATGTCTATATGGGAGGAGTACCTAGACATAACCGACATGCTGATCGCACTATATACGACCGAAAAGAAAACAAGGCGCTAGTATATTTTCATATTTTCACAACTTTTGGACATCAGTGCATCAATAATGCTTGGTTATTTTATAGGCGGGATATGCAGACGAAAGTTACTTGTTAATTTAACAGACAGAGTTAATTCTAATAACTTATGTGTTCCTTTTTTCATTAAACTTGTTTTAACATTCTTGAGTCACATTATATTTTAGTTTAGTAATCGGATTTTGTTAAGTACTCAACGTTTATATTTTACCTTCAGTTTATGACCATCCGTTTTTGTTGAGTATACTTAACGTTATGTTTCCAGGAAACTATTCAGTAATTTAAAAAAAAAAATTTTTGTCAATATATTCATAATAACTTTACTATTTTTACTTTTTTGTTTTTGCTAATTAAAGGGATAGCGGTGTGTAAAGTGTACGTATCGGCATCATTCAAAGTGAAATGCCAGTTTGCGTAATAAAACTGCGTAAAAATAATACTACAAAAAAATAAGAAGGACAGCATTTTTGCAAATTATCATAGATGAGTTGCCGCATTTACGGAGCTGTGGTTTAGATAGGGCGGTATCTAGTCGAGCGCAGCTAGACCAATCATTCATCTAAGGTGGAAGTCTTCGCCCAGCAGTGGGACAATTTCAGTATTATACTTTATCGTGATGGAACAGTGAATAGAACTCGGTACTCAGGTCAGGCAGTAAGCGTCTCACGTCTGCAATTTCCGGCGCAAGTCACCGACTGTCTCGAACCCCAGCGTTGCGATTTTATTACACGGATTTTCCGTTCTTTTTTACCAGCTTTCACCTACCGTTCGTCCCTTTCCATTTCCGTGTCGATGTGTAATTATAATTTGTGTCACGTGAATTTATGTGACGGACGACGCGACGGTGGTGAGTTATTTTAAGACGAAGGCAAGTAACCTAAATAGTAAAGTATGTTCGCTTTATTGTTACACAACAAAGGGCCTAGACAAATGTCGTGAAGTGAACGCTTGTAGAATAGAATTATGAATGTATGGCAATGTGCTATGCATCGAAAAATATGAAGCATACACTTTTCCTTTCTGATATCAGTATTAGAGGAAGGAACTATTCTATTATAGGAAGGTACTCTGTGACTGAGGCTTTAATACTTCAATAGCATCCGCCTTTACAGATTGAAGGCTTGCCCTAATTTCAGTACGTTTTAGCACATTTTAAATACTCTCTCATCTTTTACGACACATTAACGAAATATAGAAACGTGAGTTGGTTGATGTGGTCTCGACAGCTAAATGTATTAAAACAGGTTAGTTTGTTATAAACAGTGGTTTCCTTTGATGAGTCGCTTTGCACGGTTATTTATAAGTTTTGAAAAAAATCGAACTTGTGTTACAATGCGACTAGGATTTCAAAGTATAATATTTGCAGCTAAGGATGTGTAAAGTGTATTTAAAATCGATTTCGATTTTGTGTCGATATACACCGAGATTTTTCATTGGTTTTGGAGCCGAAACCCTGTTTATGTTTATCATCAGTAGAAGCTATTTAGCTTGTAAAACTAAAAATATAAGCATAAAAAAATCAAAAAAAATCAATAAAAAGTGTACGAACCCTTAGTACCGGACAATCTTAAGAAAGTCAATGACTGAGGCGCTTCGAACGCTCCGCCTACCCCCCGCCCCGCCGCGCCGCCGGCGCAATCGGCCGGCCGGGAAAGTTCATAGGGGTCACGGTATACGAGTTGATAAGGAGAATGTTACTACGTGTTTTCGACAAAAAGTCACTTTTACATTTTTTTTCTTTGCTCGTAAAGCAATTATAATTTCATAAATAGGTACAACACTTTTTTTGTATGATAACGTTTTCGGCTCCAAAACCAATGAAAAATCTCGGTGTATAGAATGAGCTTTTAATCCAGACTGTTAGGAGGACTTTGGTTGGTGATAGGGCTCGTTAAGTCCGCCCGGCTAGCTACCACCATGTTATCTAAAGCCTGACGCAATAACAACAGTGTCAACAGCATTGTTGTGTTCCGACAGTTAGCTTAAGAGATAGATAGCCAGTTCTTCATTGGTTAATGATTCTGGGTGAAGCACGCTTTCACCTTCGGCCTTATCATCACTTACATCAGACGCTCATATATCTCTCAAGCGGGAAAAACACACGCACACAAAACACATACACACATACACACACTGGCACATTTTTAAATCCTTTCCATTTTACCCTCCTCACAAGCACACCTTTTTTAACACCATATCCAAATCCGACCTCTCCTCAAGGGGGACAGACTGAAAATCGGCGCTGAAACTAGTTCAGCATTATGCTGAATCTGTTACCCATTGCCCACAATAAGGTACCTACATAGTATTAAGTTAGTTAGTATTAGGTTTTAGATTGTAATCATTTTGACGTGACAACGTCTTATAAATTGGTTTGCCGGGTGACACTTCAAGAAACTGCGTTACGCTCCGCTCACGTTATGCGCTCACAATGAGAGCGAGTGAGAGGCACGCGTCCCTTCCACTCGGGCATGGTTAGCCCGCCTAAGAGCGAGAGAGACAGACATAAAAAGTGAAAGGCACGCGTCCCTTCCATATTATTTCATCCTTCTTCCTACTATACGAATGAATATTCACATTAAAATTATTTTACCACTCAAAGTCGTTGTCACGTAAAACTTTCGCCCGTATACCGACTTTACAGGCAACCAATTTTTTATCTTTTTATCTTATTATCAGGTAAAATGAAGGCCAACCGCAAACCCGCAAAATAGAAAAAACTGTAATGCGTAAATCAAATTTTAATAATTTAAGAAACAGGTTTCCGGTAACCGTGTTGCGGAGCATTGAAAGAATACCACCACCCCCTCTCTTCCCTTGGGTATCGTAAAAGGCGACTAACGGACTAAAGACTGCACATACATAAAACAGCATAGAGTAGCGATGGGCTCACCACCTGTCACGCTGAGCACATGTGCAGTCGCTATTTGATAAAAAGTGGACTATAACAGAGTACTGCTTTTGCGGTCCTCATTGCCTAGTTTCTAAATAACCCTTCGGGGATAATAGTCCTGATTATATGCATGTATGGTTTCTGCTTAATTAAGACCTTGATGATAAATTCCAAACCTGTTTTATTCTAAAAGTTACACCACATTGAGCTACGTTTTAGTTTTGATATTAAAAATATTATTTTTAAATCTTTTATTTTTCACACCCCTACTGCCAGCTTAGACCCTAGAAAGTGGACACCTTTACTAATGACAAACGACGTCGATCCCTCCTTGTCGTCGGTGCGCATAGAATCTGCATCAAACTTCCGTTGTTCTTATAATTTTATACTAGTCGATGAAAGGAACTTATAAAAACTTTATTTTGTTTAGTTGAGTTTAACACGTTCGAAGCGGCAGTGATTTTTCTATTCTTTCCATTCCTGCAGTGCAAGGCGTTGTACACCTGGTCATAAAACTATCATTGTGGCGGTACAGGGTATAGTAAACCCTGTATCGTTTGAAATCCTTTTTTGGCTTCATGTAGAAATAGGTATAAAGATTTTTTTGCTTTGAATATTAACAAAAATTAATTAATTGACATGAACCTGAAGGCGTACGTCAACAGTTTGTTTTGTTTATTTATAGCTTTAATAAGAAACAGGGTCATAAACACCCTGTGCCGTTCTGAATAAGGGAAGATGTGTGCAAATTTTAGGGATTAGTTTTAATGTAGAGAGAAAGAGAAAACGTGATAGAAGAGGAAAAACTACATTCATTAATGTTTTTCATTGAAGCAGTGCACACAAAAGTTTATTTTACATTCCACGCATTCAGTAATAATTCTTTTTACTTTTCTGTCGGTTTGTGAACTTGTTAAAAAGGGTCGGAGTTTTTTATAGCAATCCTACACAACTTCTCTTCTTAATACCTTTCACTAAATTATGTTTATTTAGTGTTGGTGCGGGTTCTGTAAAGATAAATTTGTTATGAATGATTTTGCTTGTGTGGTGTATGTGGTGTGTAGTGTAATTAGGTAAATAAAAAAAATAGTATTGATGATTCACTTTTATAAATCTCTTTGATAAAAATGAACATAGACATAGACATTTATTTATTCACTACTTAAGCACACATAAATATCATTACAGAAAGCGATAAAATTTCTAAATTACAACATAACAAGAAAAAGAAAAAAAACAGAATTACACATGGAAAACCAGATAACATACCTTTGACATTAAATAACGACAGTAAATGAACGTCGTAGTTTGAATCTATTTTCTCGGCACCTTTCTGTCGGTCTTGACGTCATGTCGACGCGTGCGTTTCTCTTGTGTGCGATCCAACACTGGAAGCGCCAAGGTAGCGCAGGGTGTGGTAGAAGTTGCGCAGGGGTACCAGGAGCATGCGACCTGGTCACAGAATAAATAATAGTACTACGTACAGAAGTTGCACTCCTTTGATGTTGAAGAAAGCCACCGTTTTAATAACCTACAATATTAAATAGGCAGCGTTTGCATTCAAAATAGCACCTTATCGCTCTACGCGGAGAGTAGTTAATACTTTGTGGTACCTACCTACGCCGTCGACTCGTATGTTAGGGATGACAGCAAATAGACTAAATAAACATACCTACGCAACCTTAGTAAGTAATTTATTCTGTGATTGCACACTTAAGTAAAATGAAGATCTGTAAGTTACTAATTACCTATTTACCTATTTAAGAAACAAGCACTCAAAGTCATAGAAACAAGCAAACACAGCACGACATGACGAGTTGAAGATATAACGAAAACAAAACGGAAACCACATTTTATTACGTTATATATATTCTATTATCTACATCATGATAAGTACTGGCGATTTTAACTCTTACGAACTCACTATAAATATAAGTTATGCAGGTAGGTTAGGTACCTTCTACATCACAACAGTCACAGCACAGGTCACAGACTCACGATCGCACGGCAAAATAATTTACATAAATAAGTAATGACCTACCTACCAACCTTTACTTTCGTATTACCTATTTGTTCTGTAAACAAACTTATGTTTAAAATAAATAAAATATTATTATAGGTACCTTCCAGAATCTTACGGTAACGTAAAAAAAGAACTTCGAATCTTTCTGTTTCTTTCGACAGCCTTCCACACAACAATTATTATTGTTGCATTACACCAGTATTACGGAACTTGAGATTTATTGATATCGGAGAGGTAGTAATTTTTAAACAAATCGAAATTGTGATCCGAGACCACTTCAAACTATGCCTGTGGTCTGTGCGTGTGCTCGAAAGCGCGCTGGGGCTCTGAGTCCCTGACTTATTTACAATTCCGAGTTGTCGCGCGCTGTAGGTGATTTTCGCGGTAGGTTTGACGGAGTGCAAGATGCCTGACCTGGTTTCGCAATGTGATGAAATTTTATTTCTTCCGTGCGGTAACAGGTCTTTGCTAAGCCCAAATGGGTAACATGTTTTACTGGAATACTTATTGATGACTCTATCTACCTTTGTATCACATTCATTAACAGCAATAAATACTTTGAACTTTGAACTAAGAAATCTGGTATTAAGGTAGGCACACCACTGGACTCTTATTTTAATAACTTATTTAAATATTTGTCTCTTTCCGACACCGAACCAAATTAAAGTTGTGCCATTCGCACGACAAATAAGTCTATAGTTTTCTTAGATGCACGGTAAGCGAGACATAGACAAGGTGTTTCAGATCTGGATTTGCACTGAACGTGTTAATGAATAAAGCACTTTTCCACCTTGTATTCAAATTTCGAAACCGATCAAAACGGAATGGCGACAATGTCAATTCTGCTGCCAAACATCTTTTTAGTAATTTAATGATTTTTCAATCCTCATACTCGGAAAGTAGGTCTGAAGTTGCCTGAGGAGCGGGTGGAAAATAGTACTTTTCCGCCCTAGGGAGAATCATTTTTCTGACATGTGTAATTGTGACTTAAAATAATACTAACAACACATCTCTTCCCTTGGGTGTCGTAAAAGGCGACTAACTGATTATAGACTGCTGCACATACATCCTACAGCATAGAGCGGCGATGGGCTCAAAATAATACTACTAACCCCTTTCTTCCCTTGGGTGTTGTAAAAGGCGACTAACGGACTAAAGACTGCACATACATCCCACAGCATAGAGCGGCGATGGGCTCATCAAAATAATACTACCAATCCCTCTCTTTTCTTCGGTGTCGTAAAAGGCGACTAAGGGACTAAAGACCGCAAATACAACCGACAGCATAGAACAGCGATGGGCTCATCAAAATAATACTACCAACTCCTCTCTTCTCTTCGCAGTCGTAAAAGGCGACTAACGGACTAAAGACTGCACATACAACCAACAGTAAGAGCGGCGATGAGCTCATTACAATAATACTACCAACTCCTCTCTTCCCTTCGGTGTCGTAAAAGGCGACTAACGGACTAAAGACTGAACATACATAGAACAGCATATAGCGGCGATGGGCTCACCAAAATAATACTACCAACCCCTCTCTTCTCTTTCGTGTTGTAAAAGGCGACTAACGAACTAAAGACTGCACATACATCTACCAGCATAGAGCGGCGATGGGCTCATCAAAATAATACTGCAAACCCCTCTCTTTCCTTGGGTGCGTCAAAGGCGACTCACAGACTAAAGAAATTCAAGTTTTTGTTTTCACTTTCCTTATATTTGTAATGAAAAGTACAGTGTTTACCTCGGGTGAAAGACTTATTTACTAGGACGACGTTTTTTCAGCGATATAATGCATTTTTGGATTTTTTTGATTTGACGTTTCGGCCGCGATGCTGCGGCCGTGGTCACAAGCGAACTTGCTGTACTCACTGTAGGTACTGTACTTACTTACAAAATTAATTATGTTAAGTCCCATCCAATTGTGTTATATGCAATGCAACGCGAAAGTTTAAAGTCTTATATTATGTAATTAGTAATTTAATAATGTTATTTGTCCACGCACGGAAGGCGTGCAACACTGCGCGGGGCGCGGGTTCGAGCCTTGGCCGCGCATTACCATAAATGGCCACCGCGTGAATCATCAAGCCCCCCTGCCACTGCGTCCTAAGTCTCCTCTCCTCTTAACGTCGGCAGATGCGTCCGCGGACAATGGCAGATGCATCCGCAGATGAATTTCCACGAGCTGTCCACACGTCTGTAGGTCGATCAGTCTATGTTCATTCTGGGAAGACGCAACTCGCGCTCGCACTCGAAATTTTAATAGTTAAAATCAATCACATCAATAACAAACACATACTTACTTATACATATAGTAAATCTCACGACAGCCTTTTATATCATCTTAAATTGTTTAATATGATATACGAGTAAAAGGCGTGTGTGCCCGCGTGCACTCTCAATCGCAACTCCGATCAAACTGATGCGCCGGCAGACGTTTGGACAGACGTTTGGACAGCCGGACGTTGGCGCCGAATCCCTTTGATGCGTGCCACAAATACCGACAACAGTCGAATGCGAGGCAGATGCATCTGCAGACGTTAAATACCTACCACAGACGCGCAAATCACACCCTCTACACGTCGGCCGCCGCATCCGCAGACGACGTCTGCGGATGCGACTGCCGACGTCAAGAGGGGCCTCTAGCCGAGCACTACTCCGATGGCGCCACTTCCCTCCAAACCACACCACCGAACAGTTCTTATTCTTGATAAATCAATAATTATTGTAATAATATTCACCTTGCATTATAATACAGTCCGCTTAAATCCGAAGTTAGTTTAATTGACCAACCCCCAAAACATATTAAAATTATATTTAATTGTATTAGCTTAGTACTTTAATTCCTAATACATTGATAAATTTCTTTATAAAAAATCACAGAATAATAAACATGTGATTCAAAGGTTACGTAGTGCCCACAAGTCTCTATATACTACGATTCTTACACACCTCTCTTTATAAGGAATTCCATTTTGTATAATTCCGTTACTGTCATTCAAACTATCAAATCTTAATCTTTCTAGCTCATTCCACACCTTTCAATTAAACCCGCCAGTTCCGAGTTGGCGATAGCAGCAAATACCATTTCCTCATTTCCTGATTACAGCGGTGTTTGTCAACACATTTGCGGAATGTGACCGACGCAGGAACAAATAAAATGTATCGCAATACCGATAACAAATAGACACACGGTAGGCTAACTGCAGATTATAATACAACTCGCGAAAGAATACAACCAACCTATCTCTTAACTTCATCATCATCATCATCATCATCAGCCTATACTCGTCCACTACTGGACATAGGCCTCTCCTCTCCTTTCCACTCACTCGTGCAAATTTTCTGACACAAAAATTGGCGCAACTGTCAACGTCAACTTTGACAGAATCGAGCATAGACTATGCGATATTTTGCGATCACGATGCATAAAATGTACCACAGAACCGAAATAATCAAACTTGTTCATACTAAAGTCTGTAAGTCTATAAAAATACGGTACAAAGTCAAGTGTGTTTTTGTAGGTGCGGTCTCATGCGACCGCTTGGGGTTTGAGGGGTCTTGGGTGTCGTAAAATTCGACTAACGGACAGAAACGAACTGCTGCAGCGAACTTTAGGTCTCTCATTTCAGAATTTGAACAAATGGTTTTTATCAACGTTCTTGTCTATATCTTCTAGGTCAATGGTTAAAAATACCACAGTTTATGCAAAAACTACTAATAAGTCTATTTTTGACATTCTAAGCGCATTCATGTGTCTTTAGTGTCGGTAGACATGGAGCTAAATGAATAAAACACGAGAAAACAGGTCGAGAAGAGTTCTCGTGTTGCGCATGCTAGGCTGGATGAGATCGGCACAGAGCCTGGTGACCAAAGAGTTTGATTAAGCGATTCGGGCGTTAAGAACCTCAAAAATTAGTGAAAAAATCATTTCTGACCTAACCAATGTATTAATGAAATAATTATTTTATATTTATTATTTAGGAAATGTAGTCATTAGAAATGTATGACTTTTAAAGTCGAAGCCCTTGTGTGTGACCAATCAGAACAATTTAGCGAGGTGACGAATCGAAACTAAATTGCAACGTGACCAATCGATAATAAAACATGATACAACAAATTGGAACTAAATTAAAGTATGACCATTAAAACAAATTTAAAAGATTTTCGCATTATGACGAATTGGAACTTAATTTCGATGTGACCAGTTGTACCCTAAATCATATTAAAGGGCGGCCTATACCCAACAGTGGGTAGATGCCGATGTGATTGAATAAATGGGCAGATCACATTGATCGCAGAATTCACCGACGACGGCCTTTGGGATAGAACAGAAGGGTTACTCTTGAACGCAAACTCAATCTTAATACAATTTCAATGCGATTAATATGTATCGATATTGGGATAAGTAAAGATAATTCCGGAATGCCATCTCGATAATAATTTGTTCAATCAATTTCCACGCAATTTAATTCCAATGTGGCGCTATTGTCGCTTACAAAAGTGCCATTTGACATTTTTTAGTTTTGTGATTGGAAATTGATTAATGCAATTGTGTTTCAAGAGTAAGCCTACAGTTCTTGAGTGTAGACCGCGCACCGGTAGACGCAGTGCAGAGGCAGGCGACAACAATGTTGTAGCAATTGCTACAGTGCATTTGATATTTAAAATAAATATTTTATTTCAGGCTTTACATCCATATTTTATTAGTGTGGTATTAAGAATTTTTTTTATAAAGTATGTTAGTTGGATAGTGTGGATAGTTATTATTTTAATACAACATTATTTTAATTGGCCAGTTACCCACAACTTCTATCAAGTGTTGTTGGATAGAACAGTCAGGACGAGGAATCCCGCCCTCTCCTTTCCTTTCCCGGACCACACGTGCTGGTCTTAGGAACCAACATCATACTGTACAGACTATCAGTACTCGTACCAAAAAATTTGGCAAGTCGTTCCTCTGTAAGACCATTCGGCTTTGGAATTCTTTGCCGGCGCATGTGTTTCCCAGCTCCTACAGTCCCGGGTCTTTTAAGCGGGGCGTGAAACGGCATTTATGCAGGCCGTCATGAATGGGTGCGCTCCCCAAGTAACACAAGCTTCTATAACCAAGGCATTTTATCACCAAACAGTGATATAGTAGGCCTATAATAGTAATCATTGTGACTGCTTGTACCATACAGGTTTTTAACAGAGCGTTTTGCTTCTATAAAATTAATGAGCATTTTCGTTCGATAATTTTGCTCTAAGAACACTTTCAGGACTATACAAAAGAATCATTAAAGTGTTGTACTGTAATAGATATGGTAAAAGCGATATAGTATTATTTAGTACTATAGACGACCTTATTGACAGTTTTGTGTATCTATGTTGCAATAATAAAGCGAGTAAATAACTTTTATAACACATTTGCTCGTAAAGTGGCTCTTATTACACCGATTTCAGCATCGTAATGTAGCTTATTACACACTAGTGCGGTAATGTAAAATTAGTAATAACGCACTAGTGCGGTAATGTAAAATTAGTAATAATTTGAATCTATGGACAACACAGACCACGCCCACACAGTCCACGCTTCAGCAAGAAACAACTGCACAGTCTGCACAAGTGCTTAGATGGTGAGCCTTTAGTCCGTTAGTCGCTTTTACGACACCTAAGAGAAGAGAGGGGTTGGTACCTATTATTATTTTGAAGATCCCATCACCGCTCTAAGCTGTTGAATGTATGTGCAGTCTTTAGTCCGTTAGTCGCCTTTTACGGCACCGAAGGGAAGAAAGGGGTTGGAAGTATTATTTTGATGAGCCCATCGCCGTTCTATGTTGTTAAATGAATGTGCAGTCTTTAGTCCGTTAGTCGCCTTTTACGACACCGAAGAGAAGAGAGGGGTTGGTAGTATTATTTTGCAGTGCCCATCGCCGTTATATGCTGTTGAATGTATGTGCAGTCTTTAGTCCGTTAGTCGCCTTTTACGACACCGAAGGGAAGAAACGGGTTGGTAGTATTATTTTGATGAGCCCATCGCCGTTCTATGCTGTTAAATGAATGTGCAGTCTTTAGTCCGTTAGTCGCCTTTTACGACACCCAAGGGAAGAAAGGGGTTGGTAGTATTATTTTGATGAGCCCATCGCCGTTCTATGCTGTTGAATGAATGTGCAGTCTTTAGTCCGTTAGTCGCCTTTTACGACACCGAAGGGAAGAGAGGGTTGGTAGTATTATTTTGATGAGCCCATCGCCGCTCTATGCTGTTGGATGTATGTGCAGTCTTTAGTCCGTTAGTCACCTTTTACGACACCCAAGGGAAAAAAAGGGTTGATAGTATTATTTTGATGAGCCCATCGCCGCTCTATGCTGTAGGATGTATGTGCAGTCTTTAATCCGTTAGTCGATTTACGACACGCAAGGGATTGGATGGAAAGACTTCCTACCTTTCACATACCTTTATTTTGTCGATTCAAATAGCGGCTTCGTGTTCAATAATTACTTTAAAAGTTTAAAAATAAATATGTCTAGTTTTAGTAATGAAGAACTAAACTTACAGTCTACACCACCGGGAAATAATAAGTGAAGCACAAAATGTTATTGACAGCCTATTACCACCTAAGTCCAAAGAAAAATACATGTTGGCTTACCAAAAATTATACACTAGAAAAGCAACAAAAACACGCAGTCATTTTCAGAAAATGTGTTTTCCTCGCAAATATGTTATAAAACGTCGTATGACATACGTGCGCTTTGATAATTACAGCCTCTGCTTTCTTGTAGCCCTCGCCTACGGCTCGGGCTAGCAATATCGCCTCTGCTGTAATTTTCAACTTACCGCACTAATATCATAATGTACTATTACAGTACTAGTATTGTAGGAGTGTCGAAAACACTATTACAGGATGATTTTGCACTATAAAAGTACCTTGCACATCCATTACGCAACGTTATATCTTCTTACAAGCTCCCTTAACATCGCAATGGAGCTAGTTCTGTAAAAATCATGATAACTCTTCTACAGTTCTTAACAGTACCATAGCGACTCCTGGTGCAGCTAAATAACTTCAATTCTAAATAGCTCTATAGGTGAGTTTGTTTGTTCTCCTACGATACTAAATCGTGACAAAAAAGTACTAAAAGAGCAGCCATAAATAAATAATCAAATATGGCTGTTGTTTTCTGCCATGATAGCACATTAGCAGCACGGCTGGTGCCAATGTGTACTATAAGCAGCCATAATCGGGAAAAGTACTTATTTTATTAATTTAAATTTATTTAAAACAAGAAAATTACGAGGGCGCATTGTCAAATTCGAAATCGACATTAATGATTTTATCAATTCAATTAATTTTGCAAGTGCAAGTTACGACAGAGCTACGTAGTGTCTTTTTCCTTTTTATTACATCGGCGAATGAAATAAAGCATAGATATTTGTTTATGTAATTTGTAGATTTTTGTTGGAGAACACACGACACGACCTGAACACGAATAAAATGATTGAATAAGTGTGATAAAAAAGATCACTGGAATTGTTTATAGTGCAAAAAAGCAATTTAAACATGTTTTGGTTACTTTTATTGTGCAAATTTGTGACATAAATGCTGCAGATAGCACTATTTCAGTACCAAAAAGCGTTTCTCGACACTTTTAGGTTTTAACTTCAGAGCTGATTTATTACCGTGAGAGCCTTTATGTAATGTTTATAGAATAAATCAGTGATAAAACTAGGGCCTATTTGGGGTTCTATAAACGTTCTTAACATCATTATATAGTGCTAATCATGTACACTAATTAGCACGCTCCAAAACGTTCTCAGGACTTTTATAGTACCAAATTTTGTTGCTTGGGTCGTTACCGTGCTTTTTCCGGTGGGGAACGCTCTCATTATTTTGGACTGTATCGGCTGCTTACCATCAGGCAGAACGCAGTCACTATGACGAGTCAAAATAGAAAAAAAAATAGAAAAAGAGTAATTGTCTTCAGAACGCTGTTACTGCTGGAGACAGATATATTGAGATAGCAAAATGGCTTATTTCAGTTATTTTTACGGTGTTGTCATATGGTTTCTTATTGTGGGGTTAAATGCTGCCGATATTCAAACTGTTTTTGTATTACAGGAGAGGAGCCATCAAAGCTATTTATTTTCTAGGATAACGTGATTTACTAAGATAATTAAAGAAATAAACAACATATTAACAGTAGCTTGATAATGTATTAACCGTGTCGCGCGGTGAAAAATACTACCATCCCCTCTCTTCCCTTGGGTCTCGTAAAAAGCGACTAACAGACTAAAGACTGCACATACATCCAACAGCATAGAGCGGCGATGGGCTTACCACCTGTGGCGCTGAACACATGTGCAGTCGCTATTTGGTGAAAAGTGGACTATGGTAGAGGACTACTTTTGCTGTCCTCATCGCCTGGTCTTTAACTAATCCTTCGGGGATAACAGTCGTGATTATACACCCTCAATTATTATTCGTTTTAATGAAATTAAGGGTGAGTTCCACCCATCAAACTGAACAACTTTTCCCAAGAAACCTATTTGCAAAAATGACAAAAAAAATTCGACCTCCCACACTATTTGTCGTCAGCTGATCGTAAAGTTTTGTATGGGAGGTCGAAATTTTTTTGTCATTTTTGCACATGAAACTGAACAACATTCCCCATGAAACCTATCTTGGGGAAAGTTGTTCAGTTTCATGGGTGGAACTCACCCTTATTTTCATTAAATCGAATAAAAATTGAGGGTGCATATGAATGTAAATATATTAACAATAGAATATGTGTGGGGGTTAAAAGTCACTCGCGTTTTTCACGTTCGCATTTACTTCGCGTTTACCCTTGAGACCCTACACGTGACCCCTGGGCGGTGCTAAATGTGTGACACTGTCTGAGCAGTAGAGCCACGCTGCGTTGCAGCACGTATTACGCTGCCTTGCCGCTATAACACCACCCTCTCACAGAATATCGACGTATAACAATGGCTCTCATTGCTGTAGTGTTTGGCAAGGGTAATATTGTAATTAGCTTCACGTACAAAATATACAAAATCTCGTTTTCGTTAAAGTAATCGAATGGTGAATAAAACTTACACTCTGGCTCTCTGGAGATTTTTTTATGAATGTAATTTTCTAAATTGTAGTTTGAATTTTTTGTAATATTGTTTAATGCCTTTATGATCACAATGGCTACGCCGCAAAACGACTTTAAAGGATTACTCCTAAGCAGCTATAATTATCAATGATATTATAAACGCTATAATGCAGTTCGAGTTATAAAATAATTAATTTTATGTTTTGTGAAATGCTTTTTATGCGTTTTTAGACGAATGATTAATCATTCCTTCTTTACTAAGATAGGCATTTACATTTATTTACAAATATTTATTGAATACAATTTTGTATACTGTCTATAACTTTATTCCTTATTGCTCAAATATTATCGGACCACTCATTGTGTGAACACTGAAATGGAAAATGATATAGTGCAATACTGTCAGTTGCTTATGAAATACTGCCCACGACTTAGTTCGTGTTAACACTGTATCCAGTAAAAATTTTCCAAAAAAGAAAATTGTCTGTCCGTGATAAACTTACCTGACCATTTTCCTTTCCTTATACACACAACAAAAAATGAATCAGGCAAATCTTTCGAGCCGTTCTCGAGTTTTACACTTAGCAAAACCGTTGGCGATTTATTTTAATTTCTTCAATAATGTATCGAATAAAACTACCATACGCCCACTTGTATGTTTAATTTGTATGACAGATCGGCTGTCAGTGTGACTTTAGCGTCGTGCGGCCACGTGAAAAGGTTGAACTTACTTTGGTTATGTGAAAGGCACGTAATTTTGGAATTAGGAGCGGCGGCCGCTTAATATCGTAGTAATTAAGTATGAAACAGTGTTTAGAGAATTAGTTTAATTTGGATCCAGGGCGGGCTAGCTAAAAAGTAGCTATTTGATTGGAGTTCGACACAGACGCACGTGGCGGTACCTTGTGTTGAATTGTGAACTGTGCTAAGCGGTGCTGAGTGGTATGGTGCATATTTGTCTGGGTTTAAGAGCTCTTAGGGGTAGCCAAGGGTTGGTTTAGGGCCTTATCACCACCAGCGCCATCAGGGGCGCAGTCCATCACCAGCGCAGTCACCAGCGGCGGCCGGCGGCGCGGCGAGCCATCAAGACCAAACGAGGACGGGCGGAGCAGCAGTAAGGGACTACGCACTCACCGTCTCCATTAGATGTAAGTTATTTTATATTAATTATAGTTTTAAGTCGAGAAAGTGTGGTTTAAAGGATTAACGGAACTGGACCTCTGAACTATGCTTTCTCTGTTTTTTTTTGTATCGAAAACAAAAATAACACACAGAGAGAGCTATTCTTTAGCAATTAGCGAAACGACATAACTAAACGCTATCGGTACGGACGACAGACAAAATGTTTTGATAGTTTCACCCGCATTGGCGTTTCGATAACTTGCAATGCTGACGGTACCGACCTAACGTAAAACGTGTCATTATTTAATGGAGACTAACGTATATTTAGCCGTAACAGAATGGCATAAAAAGCGAACAAGTATATTATCGCTTTAATGGCAGTAATAAAATATGTTGAGGGCGACATCCCTAAAACTGGGGTTTATGAACCCAGCGAGAGGCAGAAGCCCGTAAAAAAGGAAAAAAAAGGATTCGGCTTATGTCTCTCTGACTTTGACATTGACATTGAAAAATCAATTTGACCAGATAATGTTTTAGGTTATGGCATCCAATGTATTGCTGGTAGGGATTGCAATCCCGCAGCTTATTGATTCCCGCGGGATTGATATGCGGGAATACTTAATCCCGCGCGGGATCACGCGGGATCCCGCATCTTTGAAATTATGTTATAAAAACTTTAAACTACAGATTATTGTGTTAAAATCAACTTTTATTACATAAAGCAACATAAATTATTTCTTTTCTATTATTATGTAAAGCAATTTATAATCTGTTTTCTTAGATTCATCTTTAGTTTTTTTAATAATTTTACCCTTACTCCTAACAACAGTTTTATTTCAGTTTTATTCATATAATGACTATCTAATTATCAAATCACAACTTTTTCTTAGATGCTATTATCATGATATCAACCTATGGTGATAACTTTTGAAAATACGCACTAAAGAAGCAAATGGCATTTATTGTATCATCTCCGAGCCTGCTTCTGAGTGAACTGCAAATATATCCTTATACTGAAAACGCTATCTCGGCTTCTACGCTAGTAGGCTGAACCGGCAGGATATTATTATATTCATAGTCGAGCGTCTGGTACTCTCCTCTGATACCATCAGACTCAAAAAAACGCCAATTTTTTTAATTTGCGAGATCCGCGGATGCGCTGTTTGAAGGTGCGGGATCCAGCAGATTAATAAAAACAGCGGGATCCCGCGGGAATGCGTGATCCCGTTTTGCGGGATTGCAATCCCTAATTGCTGGGGTACTCACGTCCTGTGGCTGTCCGCGACCTGTAGGTACCTACCTACTCTGGATGCGAGTAGCACAAAACCGGACGTGGTGGAGATCCTTGGGATAGCCTTTTGTCCAGCAGTAGATTCAAGATTCAAGATTCAATATCATTTATTCAGGTTAGGCCATGTTTAGGTTACAGCACTTATGAATGTCATTATGCCATCGGTTCGTAAGTCTAGCTATGGGGCGGGAGCCTTGTACAGAGAAGAACCGGCAAGAAACTCAGCAAGGGCATTTCTTTTCTCCCTTTCTTTTACAGTGTCAATTAGAGTTGAAAAATGGGATACATAGCCAAATGTGCAAGTCGCAAAATGGGCAAGCTGCGTAAAATGAGCAAATCGCAAAATGTGCAGATCTCACATTGAGCAGATCGCAAAATGTGCAGATCTCACAATGAGCAGATCGCAAAATGTGCAGATCTCACAATGAGCAAATCGCAAAATGTGCAGATCTCATATTGAGCAGATCGCAAAATGTGCAAGCAGATCTTATATTGAGCAGATCGCAAAATGTGTAGATTTTGAAATAGAGCTAATTCAGCCCACGGGGTTGCTCGGCGGCAGTCGGAGGGGGTGAAAAACATAAATAAAGCACCGTTTGCATGTAGTCGGTAGTATACAAAATTGATATGACACTTTAAGTTGTTTTTTAATAATAGGTATTAATTCATTTTGTTTTAAAAGCGTAGAAGTTATGCGGCCATAACCATGATGACAATCGCTTGTTGAAATCGAATAAACCCACCCACGGAAGACTGATAGAGAAATCAATAGCGTTTCGTTTCGTTTTCTGTAAACGATTGTTATCTTGGCTTAGTATCCAAGTAAGTATGTTAAGTTTAACTTATTGTAATGATTGTTTATGATAAAAAATATTAAATATTGTTTGGGTTTATTTTTATTTTTAAAGATTTTGGTTTTATGAGCAAGAATCAAAAGAATTCAGTCCTTTGGCCGCGAGCTCTAGGAGAAATTAGAGCTCCAGGTATCCGGGTTATATGTGGAAACGTGTAAGTACACTTGTCCTTGACACAGGTAGTACTAACAACCCGAAATACACGGCGCCGCCAAGAAACTTTTCCTCCTGAAAACGGTTAAGTTCAACCCATCGGATTACCTCTACTTGCCGTGGATCGGACCTGCGTGAACAAGTATAGTGTAAATAAGTGCACATTTTATGATTTGCTCATATTGCGACCTGCACATTTAACGATTTGCACATATTGCGACCTGCACCTTCTGCGATTTGCACATATTGCGACCTGCACCTTCTGCGATTTGCACATATTGCGACCTGCACTTTCTGCGATTTGCACATATTGCGACCTGCACCTTCTGCGAATTGCATTAGTGCAGATTTTGCGACTTGCACATTTGGCTATGGATCCGAAAAATGCCCTCCCTATCATAGAAGGGCACTTTCAATCATACAAGGACATAAAAATAAAAAGAATGAGATGAAGAACGATGATGATGATGAAAGAAAGATAGATGTTTTTCGAATAATGATGATGATGTTTTGCAACGAAACTATTAACGCCAGTGATCAAATTATTACTTATGAAGTAAAGTCGCCGATTCCCTCTGTTTGTGGCACTCCTAAACCACGCAATGGATTTTTATGCGGTTTTCACTAAAAGGTAGAGCGTTAACTGAGGATGGTTTTTGTTTATATTTTCTAGATATGTTTCTTTAAATAGCTGAACTATTACGGTCTTTCTAAGTTAGCGTGGACGGCGCGGGCGGGCCGCTAGTTAGGAATAAAACTGGAACTAGGCACTTTGATAGGATAAGTCTTTGATTATATACATGTCTAGATAGAGTCTGGCAGTAAAAAAACGTCAAAAAATTTACGGGCCAGTATTGGCTTGACGCGCTCCTCCCGGCGGTCATTTGCGCTAGTGTCAGTCATACGCGGCTGTCACGCACACTTAAAAAACCGGGTGGATTTTGAGAAGCTTTTGTACCGCGATGCTCCGTCTAGACATGTATATAGCCAAAGAGAGTAAGTATAAAGCACTTTGCCGAATAATAAATCACAACCGTGTCACGTAGCCGTGAAAACAATTAAAATCGAAATTTTTTAAAATGGAAATATAGCGCCTTATCTACCCATCAGTAAAAGTGATGAGTAGTGATGACTTGATTTAAACGATGAGGTATTTTCCTAAAACATTAGGACATTTATAGGATGTAGGTACTTTACTTTTTTCTACGCCGACCTAATTGAACTCGTGGAAATAAGCGCAAAAGAAAATCTTAGTCACAATACAAATGCAGGACAATTACTCAGCAAAGCTATTGGTACAAAGCGGGGCGGTGTTGGAAACGTTTATTGAATGGTTCCTACCACGCTTTTAATCTGCGAGTACCCACGATTGAACGACACAATTAGTCAAGACAAATTGCACTGTATAATTGAAGGTGCAGATATGAGTTTTGGTGTTTGCTACCGAACGGAGATATGGTCTTCTTTGAAATCCTTAACTAGAATTATGTTGGTTTAGATTTATGATTTTACTATTTACATTATAATCACGACCATTTTCCCCGAAGGGTCAGTCAGAGACCAGGCAGTGAGGACCGCAGTCCTCTACCATAGTCCACTTTTCTCCAAATAGCGACTGCACATGTCCTCAACGTGACAGGACAGCCCATCGCCGCTCTATGCAGTTGGACGTGTGTGCAGTCTTTAGTCCGTTAGTCGCCTTTTACGACACCCAAGAGAAGTGAGGGGGTGGTAGTATTCTGTCACCGCTACGCGACATGGTTTTTTTTTATTTATAAACATTAATGTTGTATGAAATATTTTTTTTTAACTTTTTATAGTCTTTAGCCTATAAACGTCCCACTGCCGGGCAGGGCATAGACATTCCTACATTAGTCTAAGATC
Organism: Scoparia ambigualis; assembly: GCA_963921215.1. Classification (NCBI taxonomy): domain Eukaryota; kingdom Metazoa; phylum Arthropoda; class Insecta; order Lepidoptera; family Crambidae; genus Scoparia; species Scoparia ambigualis. The sequence goes on from OY992516.1 coordinate 27,639,040, forward strand.
CGAGTATAGAACGACCTTCACCGGGCCAGTTAATGGGTGAAAATCATTTTATATCAAATTTAATATGTTAAAAAATATATCGCAAATGGGTTGGCTGAGAAATTTCAGTCAAGTACCTTTAATGATTTTTTTTTTTAACATGTTACTTTATGTGTTTGTAATGAGATTATATTTATTTATACATACATTTTATTTATTAACCAGACGGTTGCAAATTACTAATATTGACTTACCTGTTTACCCTGCCTAGGTAGCTCATAGTTATGACGGGAATAAAATAGTCAACCTAACGTTTGCATATTCTATAGGCTTCATACTTTCGATTGGTACCTATGTAATTTATCTATTATCCAAACCAGTGCAATGTTTAAAAAAAAATGTTTAAATATTCAATTAATCATATCCTACTGGACTCAAATTTTTCAGCCGACTCACTGTGTGTTTCACTTTTTTTCCAAAGTACGCCTAGGAGCGCCATATAACCATTGAGTTAAGTATATATATATCAATGCATATAACTAAGACTATTGGAATCAAAATCGATGGCTGTTTTACCGACAGAACAATAAACAACGTAGAGGTGTTGTAAGCTGCAAAAAGCCGTGTGCAAGGGCTTGCCCCCTAGACGATGTTCCCCAAGTTGACTTAAATTTGATATAAAATACTTTTCATGCATCAACCGGCCCGGTGAAGGTAGTTGTATACTCGGATCCTCTACTAGGTACATAGACAACAGGACAGGACGTTTCATTCAATAGTTTGTGCACAAGGGAACGCGATAATTTGAAATTGTATTTTACTTAATGGCTGTTCTAGAAGATGCTGAGTAATCTTGATGTACGGATGCCAAGACATTATAGGGTTAGTTACTTTGTGCTTATACTCCAGCATAGTAAAGTGTTTGTTCAATTTGCTCGTACGATATTTAGTTAACTAAGATCGCTTATTAACATAAACATCTCAGCTGAGACTAATCCTGAGAAAGGTTCTCTTCACAACATTGCAAATACTAACCAACATGTTATGCGATAACATTTGCCAAGCAACTAGACAGCAGTGCTTTAATTCTCATTAACCTAAATGCAAGTATGAGCTACATTGTACTACTAAATAATTTAATTTGATTAGAGAATTTAAATAAAAGGATTTTACTGACAGCCATCTTACGAAAACTAGTAGTAGGTAGGTATTGAACGCCACCACACAACTCTTGTCATAATAAACATTAAACGTTTAAAAATCAATATTATTCACTTTTCAAAGTCATTGGGCATTTTGTTCGGACATTTGACCCACGGCGTACACAAACAAAATAAGGCAGACTATTCAAATAATTGTCACTGCAACACACTAATATAGGTCGCATGCTTGCAAACCGTGGGAGAATTGAGGAAAAATATTTGTAAAAATAAACAACTAACAACTACAATTACTAATTTTTGTGATACTCTGAATACTTTTGGCCTTTTAGTTATACTTCAGTAACTTAAACGATTGAAAGGAAAATAAAAATTATACAAAAAACATAACTTATTCTGCTTAATCAAAATCAATTGTAAGATCATCTAAAAATCATCATCATCTTTTCCCACTGAATAGCGTGGGAACATTTTGATATGCTATCCTGCGGTGAAACCTATTAGCTTACACCGCAGGATGGTACATCAAACTAGAACTAATACTTTCGTGTTTCATTATCGGTAAAGAAAACCAACATTTATTGTTTAATAAATTTTCTCTTCTAGGGATTTTAAACAAAATAATTATGTGAAACGAAAAGTCAGATTTAGTTCTTTAATTTAATACACATTTGGTTTTTGTACGCGACCTTTTATGATCTGGGTCAAATATGCCCAATGACCAAATTGCAGTTACAACAGTTCCGCGAAATATTTCATTTCCACTTAATTTTATTATGGCACACATGGCAAAGTCTAAAATTCATTAACTAAAACCTGACGGCCATTCGTGTGGCACTAATTAAATTAGTTTGTCACTACAGCCGACCACTTCGGGGAGCGTAAACACACTTTGCCGCTGCTCAAACAACGTCGCGGTGCTTTGAAAAATAATTAGTGACACTTAATTTATGCACTTAGATTTATACGATTTATATAAAAGGCTCCCCTAAAATCCGAACTGGTGGTACATACAGTTGATTAGATTTTACTAAGTGAAAGTCAAATGCTTTATTCAATAATTATAAACCTTTACATGTACTTATTGACGTCAAAAAATATGTATATAAGGCGTCTGCTAGAAACCGCAAGAAACTTCAAGGGCTGGTCAGGCCAAGTGTTTAAAACATGACAAAAATGACAAAAAAGAAATTCGTGCATTTTTATATTTCATTAAATATTCGTTTAATGAATTTTAATTTGAAGGTCTTTGAGTATCTAATTTATTTTAAAGCAATAACCTAAGTAAAATAAAATGAAAGAATTAACTATTAAGGTAGACGTCCATTAGCGGCGGATCGGGCCGGGGCGGATCGGTACGGGCCGCATCGCATACATAACACTGCTATCGCGCTGCGGCCCGCCCCGCCCCGGCCCGCCGCTAGTGGACGCTATTTCATAATAAACACAGGCAGGCGGATTTTTGCGTTGCGATGCGCCCCGGCCCGATCCGCCTAGTGGACGCGAGCCTTTAAAAAACGATTATTTACAATGCGCGGGCAGCGGCCGGCCGTTGACCTACTCGTCTGTTGACCCGTCCGCGTCAGCTGGGCCATCAGTACCTACGTTAGTCTGCAATCCTTTTTGCCATTTTTGTCATGTTTAAAACACTTGACCTGACCAGCCCTTATTGTAGTTTTTTGCAGTTTCTAGCAGTCACCTTATATGTAAAACAAATTTAACTAACAGTAGTTACATCTTATCAAGTAACTTAATTACCTACCTACCTAATCTACCGCCAGTTCGGATTTTGGGAAAACCTTCGACTGAGAAGAAGCTGGGAAGAAACTCAGGAGGCCTTACTTTTTTCACCCTCTAAACGATAGATAACCGTTTATTTATTAGTTTTCAACGTCAATATGCGCCTGTGAAGGTTTATAAACTATTTGACTTTGATACGTTGCCGCTTTTTGCCTAGCGGTAAAAAACAAGTATTAGATTGGTCACAAGTCACAACCGCTCGGATTCTGTACAGAATCCTACCACAAGGCATGCCAACACTACCACCAAGGCAATATTGTATCCTGAAAACTAATAACGACCTACGCTCCAACGTTTTAATCGTTAAAACATATTGGAGACTGCTTATAAAATTGTTATTGCTTTGCGGTCGATGGCACTATCATTAATTATACATTCAACTATCTACCACGGCGGCGGCGTCTCTTCCCGCTATATTGTCTAGAACACCAGCTGGATGCGTAATAAGACTTGGCCTGTTATTATTGTATAATTAGGTTATAAGTAGTGATGAAACAAAACGAAATCGATTAATCGTAATTATCGAATATTGTTACTAAACGATTAATCGTAATCATCTAACCTATCGATTATTTAGCGATTACTTCTGACATTTATTTTCCTCAAAAAATAATACACAAAATTGCTGTCTTAGACAGTTTTAAAAAAATATCTCTCAATCAAACCATCGTCTGTGGCGTCGGAGAGGTTATTTTCTATTGCTGGATTAATTCAAACCGAATTTGGTGCCCGAAAAGCTAGAAATGTTGTTTGAACAACAAATTTAAAGTACTTTAATTTTAATTATTGATTTTTTTTACATTTTATTTTATTTTTCTTATGGTAATAAATTTGATGTTGATTTATCTATAGTTTGTTTTATTTATTACTAAAGACAAATAATCATCGTCATCAGCCTATAAATGTCCCACTGCTGGGCACAGGCCTCCCACGTGGACAATGCACGAGGGGATATTGGGCACTTACCCACCACGCTGGCCCAATGCGGGTTGGTGGGTTTTAACGACTGTCATCTTACGACAACAACCGGGACCAACGGCTTAACGTACCTTCCGAAGCACGGAGGAGCTCGAGATGTTTTAAATTTGGTCACCCATTCAGCGACCAGGCATTGCGAAAGTTGCTTAGCGGGCAAGATCGCAAGCCGAACGCGCTAGCCGCAGCGCATATATAATAATAATCATAATCGTCGATTATTAGGTATAATAATCGTTATTGTGAATGTAATTGCTAAAAGTAAAAATTTGCATTCGTAGATCGAGGATAGGAGCTCGATGGCGAAGAGACTAAGGCGTTTGGTTTGCGATTTCTTTATGTGGAAAGTAGGCAAACTAGCTTGCGCGTCACCTCATGGGAATTATCACCGTCACCCATGAACACCCGCAAAACAAGAGGAGTAGGCTGGCCTTGAGTAAGGAGTAGGATCTAACGGGATTGTGTTTTGTCCGCGTTTTGGAATAACGAGTTAAGAGTATCAAAGTACAAACAGCGTATAATCTGCGCTGTTTGTCCACCATCTACATCTGGCCCTTCTAATTTAGCACAAAAACAATGATCGGGGACATAGCGACTTGAGCGCAAACATATTTCTCGCGCTGGCGTTCCGCCAACGAATATTGATTTTACTATAAGTGACAAGCGTTTTCGGAAACTGGATGTCTTGTAAATAGGCCCCTTTGTATCATATTCGTCTGTTATTTACGGTAAGTGGTAAGGAGAAAGTAATTCCTTCCACTTCCGTTGTTGGGAGGGAGCCTCTTGCCAATTTATGCGGCCTTGGTACTTTAAAGGATACTCTTTTAGGTAAGTAAAGCGTTTTTGCGCCTTGATATTCGAGAACATTGTGCTCTTGAGTCTGTAGAAAACGAGCAGTCTACGTTGAAACTCAGACAGTCCACTTTTTCAAATATTTTTTATTTTATATTTGAGTTAAGCAATGACTGTATATTAAAAAAATATTTTACCTAATGTCACAATGTATATTATTATGGTTAATATAACTAAAACTAAATATTTACACTTTTATAACAAAAATGGACGTCAAACAATTTTTTCTGTCACGCATGATGGGATAAAATCTCAAAACAATAACAAGCATAGAAACCACGCTAAAATAGCAAGCAAAGACATTTAATTATCCTTCTTCTTCTTACGAGTCATTCTAATGAGTTAGAAAGAGATGGAGAATGATTGACTTGTGTTAATTTGTCTACACAGGTAGGTGGTCACTAGTTTATTCCACACTAGGGACGTCATTTCTCGGCATTTTATATCGACAAAAATAAAACTAAATATTGAACATGTAAATAAATATGAAGGCGAAGGATAAGCCCGCCGTCAATGACCGAAGTATTATGTTAGCATCGAGGAGACAGAATTTGTATTTGCTTTCCATGCACTATTGTCATTCTGTATATTTCGTTGCGTTTCACTACACGCACAACATTACTCACAAAATGCACTTCCACGAGAAAATGATACAGAATGACAGAAGTGTATGGAGAGCGATACAAATCCTGTCTTCTCGACGCTAACATAATAATTCAGTCATTGTCGGCTTTTTCGCTTGCCTTGGAAACGATATAAACTAAATCGGGCAAATTTTCAAAACCTACATTATGGTGTACAAGAAAAACACCTACAATATTATATTGAATCACTGTAGGTACAGCAGCCTCAGATCGACCTACTCAAATCTGTAAAAATATCCCAATCGATATTGAACTCTACGATTTCAACATTAGGATGAGATTCGATTGCAGGTATTTCACAGATTAGTAGGTCGCAGAGTAGGTAGGGTAGGGCGATATGACGCTGCCTGTACAGTCAGCGTTACATCTATCTGCTGTTCTCTGCTGACTCTCATGAAGATGTCTATAAACATGCACAACATGGCTTCAATATTGTTAATAACTGGCTCCAGCAACATCTACTGACACTGAACGCGGTTAAAACTAATTATATACAGTTTTCTATGCGTAAATCAAAATCGGTTCCGACGAACCCTAAACTTTATGCACACCAATGTAAGGACCCCACATATCTTCTGTGTAAGTGTTCAGATATTTCTATGACTGACAAGATTAAGTACTTGGGTGTTATAATTGATGAAACCCTTACTTTTAGGCACCATATTGAAGCTTTATGCGGCAGAATACGAAAATTAATATTTGTTTTTAAAAAACTACGCACAATTGCGGATTTAACATTAATCAGGCAAGTTTACCTAACTTTATGTCAATCAATAATTACTAACTGCATTACGTCATGGGGTGGCACTGCTAAAACTGTATTACTAACCATTGAGAGAGCCCAACGAGCGGTATTAAAAGTCTCTACCTTTCGTCCATTCCTCTTCCCCACTGACATTCTTTATAAATCCTGTAAAGTTTTAACGGTTAGACAGTTATTTATATTTAACACAGTCATCAAACAACACGTCGCACTTCCATACAGCACTGAAACTACTAACAAAAGACGAAAAGATATTGTTTGCCCTCAAAACGCGGGAACAAAACATGCCTTCTCTTCTAGATTTTACTTGTTCTTAGGTCCACTTCTTTATAATAGGTTAAACGCTAAATTAGGCATATATCATCACTGCTACAGTAAAACAAAGAATATACTCAAAGAAGCCCTTTTCAGTATGTCCTACGAGGATACAGAAAAATTATTAGTTGTCTAAAAATGAATGTTGCTCTTTATACCTAGTAGTTTGGAATGAATACTGTTTAAATTTTTATACATTAAGTAGTTAAGTTTATGAATGGAATGTTGTTTTCGCTATTTATTAATAGTCAATAGTCAAAATATATTTGTTCAATAAATTCAATTAATAAGTACTTTGAAACGTCCAAATATTTTTTAACCTACCACCCATTCAGGACATCATTTTTTAACTGTGGCAAAGAACGGGCGCAAGAAACCACAGCGCACAGAAGCAACGACATTTACAAAAAATATATATATTATATGTCGTTACCAGGTCACAAAATACAAAATATGAATTTGAATGTAAAAAGTTTAATTAAATATGGTGCTCTATATAAATTAATTATAGGCAATTAGAAATAGCTGTTGGAGTAGGTACTTGGAGCATTTCAGACCCAAGCTGTTTTGTCTTCTGTATAATCCGACACTTTATAATAAGCTTTTTTATAAAGCTTTTCTTTGATTTTGATTTTAAATTTATCAAGATCTAATTTCTGAATATCATTTGGTACTTTGTTGTATAATCGTACACACAGACTCTTAAAAGAATTATTTATTTTATGGAGCCTAGTATAAGGCACTGCTAACTTGTTCTTACTTCTAGTATTCAATTTGTGAATATCACTGTTTTTTGAAAACATTTCAATATTTTTATGAACATACACAAGATTTTCATAAATATATTGTGATGCAACTGTCATTATACTTATATCCTTAAATCTTTCTCTGAGAGAGTCACCAGCCTGTAGGTTATATATTGCTCGAATAGCCCTCTTCGGCAGCACAAAGATAGTTTGAATATCTGCAGCATTTCCCCACAGTAAATGGCGTACGACATTACACTATGAAAGTAACTGAAATAAACTAATCTAGCTGTATCAACGTCAGTTAACTGACGGATCTTCATTACTGCATAAGCCGCAGAGCTAAGTCTATTCGACAATTTAGCTATATGTGGGCCCCACTGAAGCTTGGCATCCAACGTGATGCCTAGAAACACAGTGGTGTCCACAGGATTCACATTCTTATCTTTAATTTGTACACTAGTTATTACCTGCTTAACATTAGGCAATACAAATCTTACACATTTGGTTTTTCCCTCGTTTAATAGCAAGTTATTAACACTAAACCAGTGAACAATCTTTGAGACCGCATTATTCACATCGTCATAATTTGGGTGTCGTCGTTTCACTTTAAATAAAAGTGAAGTATCATCAGCAAACAATACTATCTCATGACTGTCTTTTACAAAATAAGGTAAGTCATTAATATAAACCAAAAACAAGAATGGACCAAGTATTGAACCCTGCGGAACTCCCATTTTAACCACTGATCCCGGAGATCTTTTACCGTTAATGTCGTCCTTTTGAATCCTGTTACTCAAGTATGAGATTAGAAGGCTCAAAGAAGCATTCCTAATTCCATAGTGGTTATAAGCTTCCTGACCAAAGTTTCATGTAAAACACAATCGAAAGCCTTGGATAAATCACAAAATACCCCTAGGGCATCCTGTGATTCCTCCCAGGTATCAAATATTTGGATTAAAAGCTCAACACCGACGTCAGTTGTAGAGCGACCCCTAGTAAAACCATATTGTTTACAATGTAAAAGTTTATTTTTATAAAAATGAATTTGCTTTTGGTCTAGCATTAATTTTTCAAAAATTTTACTAAATGTGGGTAGCACAGAAATAGGTCTAAAATTAGAGGGGTCAGAAGTGCTACCTGATTTAAATAATAGAATTATTTTACTATATTTCATGAGGTCAGGAAAAACACCACAGTCAATGCATTCATTAAATATGCAAGCTAAAACTGGAGCTATAATAGCTCCAGTTGTCATAATTACAGATTTAGCGACGTCCACGGAATTACCCCACAGATCAGCAGTTTTCTTTTTATTGAGAGTGTTAAATGTTTTTATTATATGTATAACACAAATTTTTTGAAAACTGAAATTACTTTCACAATCTTTAACATTCTCCTTCAAAACAGATTCAGCTACAGTGGGGGAGGAAATCAAGGCTTTTGTACTTGAAACTGGAATGTCAGTAAAAAACCTCTCAAATGCTGCAGCAATATCAGTATCAGAAGTCAAGGTTTTTTTTATTTAGCCACAAAGAATAAAAGAGTTATTTGCATTATTATTTAAGAATTTAGTATGGTTCCTAGTTTGAAATAAATAATGTTTAATTTATACATTATGAAGATAAGTTTCTAATGAACATAGTTCTGATTTTTTTATTTTTATTATTATTTAGTCTCTATGAACATAAATGTATTTTGCATTGCTAATTTAAGTATTTAGTAAGTCCTTTATTTTTGCCTGGAAAACAGGATAAACCTAGTTCAGGCAGTTGTGTATTATTGTCACTAATAGTATATTTAGTATTCTGGATATGTTGTAAAATAAGTTATTTAGTTATTTAATAAGTTATCAGTGGTCGTGTGTGCACACACGACCTCTGATCGACCTACCCAAATCTGTCAAAATATTCCAATTTATATTGAACTCTACACGATTGACATTAGGACGAAATTTGGTTGCGAGAATTTTACACATATAAGGATAGATAAAAAAAAATCTTTATTGAATAACTTATTTTACAACATATTATGTTCTAAACATTTTACGATCAATCAATCATGAACAATGTCTGCGACACATTTGTACCAACAAGCATTTTGAGCAATCTTGTTAATCATTCTCTAAAACAAAGTTTCGATGACAATCACAGAGTCTTATTGATATAAGCCGTACCTAAGTTATATTTGACAATACGAATACCAAACTGGAATTACAGGAATGTGCGCCTCGTGACAAATTATGAAGCTTTTTAACCAAAACCTTCTTATTTAAGAGGCAGTGACTTAATAAAAATGTTTAAATGTTTATTTATAAGTTTTTTATTTCCTTAGCAATCCTTTATATTTATATTTTCCTCGTATCAATTTTCAGATTTACTTTCAAAGCATAAAGTTCAATATCCATCTAGTTAATTTGACAGATAAGGGTAGGCCGATGTGACACTGACTGTACACTGCTTCTCGTTATTAACTTGCAAAACTTGCTGAAGGCAAAAGTGACCACTTTTACCGTTAACAATTTTTTGGCCTAACAATAGAACGTAAAGTAGTGTGTGCACACACGACCACTGATCGACCTACCCAAATCTGTCAAAATATTCCAATTTATATTGAACTCTACACGATTGACATTAGGACGAAATTTGGTTGCGAGAATTTTACACATATAAGGATAGATAAAAAAAAAATCTTTATTGAACATGACTGCGTTTATTCCATATCCAATTTAGTCTTCTTACACGCCGGCCGTAGCCATTCTTTATTTATATCATCATTTTTTGGAAACCTGTAACCAATATGTAGAATTTTTAAAATTAGTGAAAATGCAGATAAATGGTAATAGTAGTAATCAAGAAGACCATTCAATTATGTATATTTTTTAAATTATCAATAGGTAACTTTTAAAGTTATAAATTATTAATATCATGTTATGAGCAAAACAAGTTGTAAATGAGGCGTATACATATATCATAATTTAAAGATAGACCAACCACTTACACAAAAACTGATTTATCGATATAGAAATGCACGTCACTAGGCGAAAAACATAACCTTCAACATTTGAACAAAATTTAATTGATAAATGCCTTATATCAGCACAGAACTACACACGATGACTATTTAGACAAACTATTAGTGTGTTTTAAAAGATTTATGCCATTAATTATGTTTAGGTAAAACGAAAACAGTCTGAGCTTACCGATAAAAGGTTATTGTCTCTTGATTATTTTCTTTTCTTATTATAAGGGATTGACAACCCTCAATCACACAAGACATTTTGTCACACGTAACGCATATATATCACTAACAATGCTATGGCTAGTTTATAGGTTTCTTCTGAAGAATACCTTGCAAATAATTAAATTTATCTGAGAGGAGCTATAACTTAGCGTGAAAATAATCCGTCATTATAATGTAACCAAGTTAGGTTGCCACTTATTTACACAGCAACAAAAAGAAAATAACGACACATTTAAGCTGATGGTGTTCTAAAGAAATCCAATTACATCCATTTGACATTCACCTTGTGACAACCTAGAAAAAATAGAAACGAATGTGGATTAGAGGTTTCATTCACTCTCGTTACCGAATTAATGAAGTCATATGAGTAAGATGGCTGTTGTCTAGCTCGTCTTTTAGCGTGATTTCTATGTTTTAGTTATTGTTCTGAGGATAAAATAACGCAGAGTGTCTACTGCTAAATTTCTTGGCTTTTATTTAGAGTTTAGACGTTCGTTTGACGTGGAAAGAACATGTCGCAAGTGTTTGCCAGAGGATAAATAGATTTACTTACGCTTTATATGGCCTTTTAAAACTTAGTAATCAAAAGACAGCGCTTACAGCTTATCATGGCCACGTATACGCTACTCATGGGAAACTATCGGTCGATATTAATCGAGCCTTTTTAATTCAAAAAATGTGTCTTAGGGCTATGTGTGGTGTTAGCTCATGGATTCCTGTAGGCTGCTATTAAAAAACCTTAATTTATTGACATTGCCGTCTTTTAATATTTTTAAAGTATGTGTGTTTACCAAAAATAACTTACATTTATTTAAGCAAAAGCATGAGGTGAGTACATTTTCAACTAGGTACCTATCCAAATCGGTTGGTGCTGCCATCGTGCGCAACTACCAACTGTCAAAGAAGTTGTTTTGTTTTGTTGTCTAGAAATCCATCATGAAATTCAAATCTTCCCAATATTATAAAGATAGTTATCCCTCCCTCATATTATCTTTTATCCTAAATAAATTAGAACTACTTAGTCTAATATAACATCAACTATAACAATATTAAGCAACGGCTACATCTTAATACATAATGAAGTTGCCGCACATAATATTTTACCGTAATAAACAATTCGTGAGACGTCATTTCACCCAAACTGTTTACAGCTGCATTGGAAGACATTATCAAAACCCTGAATTGGGAAAATTGCGGCATTAACATCAATGGCGTTCACCTGTCTCATTTAAGGTTTGGCAAGGAGCATCAAAACAAGGAGATCGCGAGAAGAATACAACTGGGATGGGCCGCGTTCGGCAAATTTGACGACATTCTTAAGTCCGCTGAAATACCACAGTGTCTGAAGACTCGCCTATATAACCAGTGTGTTCTGCCTACCATGACTTACGGTGCCGAGACGTGGACGCTCACACGGGAGGCTGTGTACAGGATGAGAGTTGCACAGAGAGCCATGGAGCATGCCATGCTCGGCATCTAGCTCATGACCGTGTTCCCAACATCGAGATTCGAAGTCGAACAAAGGTCAAAGATGTTGGGAATCGTATAGCGGAACTAAAATGGAGCTGGGAAGACACCTGGCAAGGCGAGGTAATGACAGGTGGAGTAAGGCGCTAACTGAATGGCGTCCAAGAACTGGACACAGAAACGTCGGTCGTCCTGCGGCAAGATGGGCAAACGATGTGGAGAACATCGCGGGCAAGACCTGGATGAGATTGGCACGGGACCGTCAACAGTGGCACATACAAAGAGAGGCCTATACCCAGCAGTGGGTGAAGTCAGGCTGTGGATGAGGATGATGATGAATAAACAATTTGCTAAATTTACTCCGTCACCTTCATATAATTTAAAGAGAGTTCCATCCCTCATATCTTCTATCTCAAATAAATTAGAACTACTTAGCCTAATATAACATCAACTGTAACAATATCAAACAACTTTAGAAAGCCGTATTATATTTGCCGTACAAATTAATGAACCGTAGGTACTAAACAATTTGCTAAATGTAGACAACATTTAGCCTTACCTTATAACTAAAAGAGAGTTATCCCTCAAATCTTTTATCCCAAATAAATAAGATATTTCTTATTTATTATTAGTCCAATATAAAATGAACTATTACAATATCAAACAACTAAAAAACGTAATATTGAAAGGTGCAACACAAATTAATTTACCTTAATAAACAATTTGCGTAATTTTCTCCGCCGTACTTTAATATAATTTATAGAGAGAATTATCCCTCACATCTTCTACCCCAAATAAATTAGAACTACTTAGTTTGATATAAAATCAACTATAACAAGCGACCGCCAAAACATAATATTATAGGTGCCGCACAAATGAATTTACCGTACTAAACAATTTGCTGTGTCGAGTCTGTCGCAAATCAACGTGGGCGATTACCTGTGGTGTGCCCGTTTCGGACACAGCAGATAAGACCCGTACAAAAGGTTGGGCCGTGTCCACGGAATGTCGATGCGGTGTCCGGACGATATGTCCGGTACGGGCCGGTCGTTACACCGTGCTGTAATGGTTTTTTTACACGGTATTTTTTTTATTTCAGCCGTGTGTGTCACCGAAGATAAAGCGGTGAAAGAATACGTCCACCCCCTCTCTTCCCTTGAGTATCATAAAAGGCGACTAACGGACTAAAGATTCCAACATCCAACAGCATACAGCGGCGATGGGCTCTAAATGGATTCCCACAGAGACCACTACTAGGCCCCGCTCGCTGAGCGCGAGTTTGGAAGTCCTAGCACACAATACCAGGACAAACGAACATTCCCAAGATCTACAGCTAACCACAAGCCACTACGAGTCCAATCCACGTCCGGAATCTCGCCGGAGGCGCCGGTTAAGGTACAACCAGCGGGGGGCATGAACCGGAAACCCGTAGCACCCCTGAGGAACACAGTCGGACCCGTACTTCCAGCTGCGATACCCTATCTATAGGGGTCCCCTCTCCTTAATTCACAAGTTTTATTTGTACTGGCACCTCGATACCAACCGTTAGGTTATGCAAGAAGTGCCAGACGTCCCTGCGCCAGTAGAACACTCGCGCAGGAGACCATCTGCGTTAGGTTTTGACGCCAAATCAGTACCCGCCGAAGCGCGCTCTTCATTCGGTACCATAAGACTAGTGTCTCGGGAGAATCTCCCCGTGAACACGTGTAGTTCACTGCCTATTGTCCAGATAGGTAACCGGAGCTGCAAAATGAGCAATATATGCTAATAAGACACAACATTACATGATTACACCACCATGTAAATGGTGAGCACGGCACATCCGTAGATGCTATAAAAGTGGCCACGGGCAACGATTACGCGGATCGCGGTGATGACGCCATTACGCCGGCTGGCCGCGCCGACGGCCAATTTCACCTCTTGTATTCGCACAGATTACAAATTCAGGATCACCCAGCCCGCCAGAATTGTTTAGGTAGATAATGAAATTGGTGGGTTTTCTCTTTTTTGCGCTCTCCCCACGGAGGTTCTGTGCAATTGAAATGCTAAAAGACGTTTGGTTATTACACTTTTGGGCTGTGAGGGAATGGCTTTAGGAATTGTCTATGGTCGCTTCTCGATTGTTCCTAATCTCAGTTGTTTTAAACACCTATTTTATTTATAGTATTTTATATTGTATAAAAAAACCGTGCAACGTGAGAGATTAGAGATATCAACAAAGTTGAAGTAACGAAGTATATTGTATACGCAAATGTTTCCTTGGCTGATTATTATCGGCCATTTTTTATTGAATTATAATGTAATACTTGATTAAAAAAGCGTCTTTATTTGATAAATATCTTAAAAACAACATAAACATTTAAGATTAAAATTAAGCCGTTGAAGAAGGCGATAATTCTAACTTTTAAACTACCTACCTAAGTATATACTTACCTACGACAAGTAATTGTTTATGTTCTTATTCTTATAAAAAGTATAACAATCATTGTAATAGATGCCGGCCATACGCTATCCGTATCCGATCAGTAAACGCTATCTTTTTATCGAAGTAAATTAATGAAATAAGGAAAATATAAAGTAATCAGTAATGGAAATCCGAATCAGGTAAACCGTTTATTATCACAGGAATATCAGGTTGAACGACAGAGAATACCAACAGGAGTACAGTTAAGTAATTCGTTATAAAAAAATAAATTTGTGTCAAAAAGTCTGTGAAACTTAACCCCACTTTATAATAGCGCAATATTTAAAAGCTTTTAAGTTTAAAATACTTGGAATAGGGAGTCGAATTCAAAAATGATTTACTTTGTATTTCGTTACTTTTTTTTTACAGAGAAGAGCTGGCATGTAACTCAGAAAAAGATTTTCTTTACTCCTTTTTTACATTATAAAAAACTAGATCTAAAAAGGTGTCTAAAACTGTAGTTTACCAAGAAAATGCTGTGTCCAGGCTATAATCGGAGTGCAAATTTAGCTTATGTGTATTTGATATTGTTTTTATGTGTTTGTTGTAATTTGTATTCTGTTGCTGTACCTAAATAAAATAAATAAAAATGAAATAGATACAGAATGAACGCTCTCAAAACATCTGAATAGAACCCAGACATCAGATGTTTACGTAGGAACTCATTTAATTAACGAGTAATAATAGTTAGTTTAAAGATGACTGAAATGGATGTCGAAATGAAAGTCTCTCAGAGAGAGGTTTAATAACAATACATTTATGAAAATCTCATGTATGTTCATAAAAATATTGAAATGTTTTCAAAAAACAGTGATATTCACAAATTAAACACTAGAAGTAAGAACAAATTAGCAGTACCTTATACTAGGCTCCATAAAATAAATAATTATTTTAAGGGTATGTGTGTACGATTAAACAACAAAGTACCAAATGATATTCAGAAATTAAATCTTGATAAATTTAAAATGAAAATCAAAGAAAAGCTTTATAAAAAAGCTTATTATAAAGTGACAGATTACATAGAAGACAAAACAGCTTGGGTCTGAAATGCTCCAAGTACTCCAACAGCTGTTTATAATTGTCTATAATTAATAAAGCACCATATTTAATTAAACTATTTACATTCAAATTCATATTTTGTACTTTATGACCTGGTAACGACATATATATTTTTGTTTGTAAATGTCGTTGCTTCTATGCGCTGTGGTTTCTTGCGCCCGTTTTTTGCCACAGTTAAAAAATGACGTCCTGAATGGGAGGTAGGTTAAAAAAGATTTGGACGATTCAAAGTACTTATTAATTGAGTTTATTTAATAAATATATTTTGACTTTTGACTTTTTAAACATTATGCATTTATGTTAATACTATATCTTCATATTGTATCCATACTCATGTAATTTATATTTGTGAAATAGCTTGGTTGAACAATGTATTTTAATTTACAAATATATGTAGAATCCGTTATTTGCTGTTTGTTCTTAGAATATAAGTTTGTTAAACTAGTTTAAAAGCTGTGGATTTTGAAATAAATAAAAAATAAAATAAAATAAAAATAGTATGCTAGCTAAATCTCAATATGACGATGTGCTCCTCCAAAAATTGCTATTCGGCCAAAACACAAGGCATAGCGCGTTCGGCTTGCGATCACACAACTTTCGCAATGCCGGGTCGCTGGATGGCTGACCAAATTACTAACATCTCGAGCTCCTCCGTGCTCCGGAAGGCACGTTAAGCCGTTGGTCCCGGTTGATGTCGTAAGATGGCAGTCGTTAAAACCCACCAACCCGCATTGGGCCTGCGTGATCGGTTATGGCCCGATAACCCCACGTGTTATTGTCCACGTGGAAGGCCTGTGCCCCGCAATGGGACGTTTATAGGCTGATTATGATGATGATAAGCTGCCACTATTCTGCTACGATTAAAAGTGGATTTAGTACATGTTAGTATATCTAGTTTTTATGTGATTGAAGCTTTTACGTCAAAAAAGTTGGAAAACGTCTTTCTTATCATACTCTGAGGACACTTTCTATTACAAATAATGCAAAGGAGAAACTAATTAAAAGGGTTCGGTTATCATCAATATAAAATAAACTTAAAATAAATACTTGTTTCCTAAAATACAATTAAGTGAAATTGAAGACAATCTCACCGATTAGTATTATTAGATTAGTCACCGAAGATAACCTCGTCGCGTAGCAGTGAAAGAATACTACCACCTCCTCTCTTCCCTTGGGTGTCGCAAAAGGCGACTAACGGACTAAAGACTGCACATACATCCAACAGCATAGAGCGGCGATGGGCTCACCACCTGTCACGCATAACACGTGCAGTCGCAATTTGGTAAAAAGTGGACTATGGTGGAAGACTGCTTTTGCTGTCCTCATTGCCTAGTCTCTGATTAACCCTTCGGGGATAATAGTCGTGATTATACGTATGTATTTATTTTATATGTAGGTATATGAAATTATCTCTTCTCAACACTGTGTTAAAGTAGATGGGAATGAAGCAGTTTATTGTTGAATCTTAATTGGATCGCAACGAAGGCTTAACGCTGTTATCTGAGAGACTACCCAAGTCTTAAACTTTAATGTCTTGTTTAGCAAGCAGAACAGTTACTGATCTAGTACCTAAATAACAGTTTGTAAGACTTAGAAACTGTTATCTAAGACAATAACTATAACCATGTCGCGTAGCGGTAAAAGAATACTCCCCCCCCCCCCGCCCACCCTCTTTGGGTGTCGTAAAAGACTACTAAACGTAGTAAAGGTTGCACATATTCGTACATCCAACAGCATCGCTTTATGCTGTTGGATGGGCTCACCACCTGTGATGCTGAGCACATGTGCAGTCGCTAGTTGGTGAAAAGTTGACTATGGTAGAGGACTAATTTTGCGAAACCTTCGGGGATAATAGTCGTGATTATACGTATGTACTATGTATTTATTTTATTTATTTATTTACTTTACGGCAACACGGATTTAATTTAACGGTGATTTAATTTATTAAAACTGGAATAGTTTACCAGAAACTCATATTCCAACGCATATCTCTGAGCAAACATCAAAAACAATTACCCCCCACGTGAGCGTTGAACGTTTTTTATTTTCCAATTCGCTCCCGGGTCAATATTGATTCGCATTTTCTCGCTTTTCAACCAATATTACGTCAAGTCCAGTAACCTTTGCTTCCTGGTACACAGCACGCATTGTGGACATTACACGATGAACGCTGAGTTAGTGTGATGTGTATTGATAAAACGTTCCAGGACAATTTTCCTTAAGAACCTTATGAAGTTTACAAATGTATATCAGAATATGCGAAGACTGTTCGTAAAATCTTTCGAACCCGAAACGTCAGTGTACATCGCATGAATCTTCATCAGTCTATAAACATTCCACTGCTGGGCGCAAGCCTTCCCCACATATTTTTTTTATTTAAATTAGGTAACAGTTATAAAGTCAATGATGAGAATGCCAATCTTAATGAGAATGCCAAGATGAGAAAAGCCATGAGAATTTAACTATATAGTAAGACTAGACTGTAATCCATAAATTGCATACACAGCATGATTCGAGTATGTACTACGTTAGTACGTAGCATACGTTAAAATAAAACAATTACAAAAAAATAAAACAGATTCAATTAATAAAATTAAGTCAGTCAGTCAGTCAGTTTAGATTTTGTCGTACAGATCGACCAACATATCATGGAATAAAAAATTGAGACATACAAATCTTGAGACAAAAAAACAGCGCTATACAAATCTGTCATTTTCGTATAGATAGATCTTACAATTAAAACTTACCAACGAGGTTGGGACCGGACTCGAGAGGTAGAATAAGTAAGTTAATATTATTATTTAACGTAAACGGCAACGTTAAAAAATATATCAAAAGTTTAAGCATTTGGTGCTTAAACCATAAGATTAGTTTTTAGGTACAATATATCCCCGTGGATTTTTTTTTTATTATTTTTTTATGTTTTATCTTCATGTAAGGAAAAAAATAAAGAATTTCCATGCTTGGGCAGCATTTGGTCCGAAACGGTTAATCTCCTTTACATTCAAAATAAATACCTAAAATAATCAATTAAAACAATTAAATAATTAACATTCAAAACAAATACCTAAAATTATCAATTAAATATAGAGAACAGCACATAGGGAGTTTCGGCCATAACCTATACCACGCCGGCCCTATGCAGGTTGATAGGTTTTAACGAATGTCATCTTACGAAGACAACCGGGGCTAACGGATTTATGTGCTTTGAACACGCAGGAGTATGAGATGTTTTAATTTGGTCATCCATTCAATGACCCGGCATTGCGAAAGCTGCTTTATTGGCAATGATGCAAACTGGTACGATTTAGAAACCGGGTGGCGTAGCGGTGAAAGAATACCACCACCACCTCTCTTCCTTTGGGTATCGTAAAAGGCGACTAACGGACGAAAGACTGCACATTCACCCAACAGCATAGAGTGCATTCGCTATTTGGTGAAAAGTGGAGTTTGGCAGAGGACTGCTTTTGAGGCTCTCATTGACTAGACTCTGACTAACCCTTCGGGGATAATAGTCGTTATTATATGTATGTATGTATCTGTGCATAGCTCGGGCTTGTGATCACCAACCCGCATTTGGCAAGCGTGGTGAGCAGGGTTGCCACCCATACTCTAAAATAGAGTATTGTCCTCTTTCTCATGTAGGCGTACTTTATAATCTACGACACCAATAAAGTACGCTAAAATACTCTATTTACCTAAAACTATTTACGTAAAAGACAAATATTTTGTTAAATATACACTTTTAAACTTTCGCGTTCCATTATAAATACACATTTGGACGGGGATTAACGCTAACTACATATTATAGGCATACTACGCATACCTTTTTATACCCGACGTTTCGACCGAGTTGCACCGGTCGTGGTCACGGGCGGACTGGTGTCGCGATGTGCTGCCTCCGCGGCTGAATCTTCGTCCACCGTCACATTTTTTATCCAGCTACCGTCACACACAACACTAACGGTGTCCCTATTACGTACACAGGCCTTATTCTGGTGGTTAGTCGATTGCGAAGTAAAACGAAGTTGCGTTTTTGCAAATACTGGATTCCACGCTGTAGATAGTTTGTGACCGTCTTTCCGATTGAAATTATTATGATGCTTTTTGATTTCAATAGCTTCACGCACTACCCTTGAATAAAAGTGGCGATTTGTGGAGAGGACTTGCGTTCGATAAAATTCAATCCAGTGATTTGCGCCTCTTTCAAGTAGATGTTCTGCAATCGCTAATTTATTAGACTGGCGGTTTTTGACAGCTGCGATATGTTCTTTGACCCTTTCATGAATTGTCCGCTTTGTCTGGCCTATGTAGGAACTACCACAGCTGCAGTCTATTTTGTAGACGCCTGGTGTTTGCAGTGGCAAAACATCCTTCGGAGTGCCCCCGATGTTGTTAACCTTTATGCCTGGAGTGTATATTGTCGGCATGGAGTACCCACGTAATATATGGCCGATCTTGTCTGTGACTCCTTTGACATAAGGCATGTAGGCCGGTTGCCTGCTAACCCCGGGATGCTTGTTGCGTTTGATCGGTTTCCGTTGTTGATTCACTTGATATCCGTTTTTCTTAAGTGCCTCCTGAACATAATCCAACTCCCGCTCCAAATGCTCAGGGTCACAGAGGTCAAAAGCTCTGTTCTTGAGTGACTTCACAACGGATTGCAAGTGTCGAGTGTGGTGATGTGAGGCAGCGTGTGAGATATCTGTCCGTGTGCGTGGGTTTTCGGTACACACAGTGCGATACGGACCCGTTGGGTCTCACGGTCATCTTAACGTCTAGAAAAGACAAGGACCTGTCCGCCTCCATCTCGTATGTGAACCTCATATGTGGGTGAATGGAGTTGAGATGTTTAATCCATTGATCCTCTTCCTGCTTGCTACCTTTAACGACACTAAAGATGTCATCTACATATCTTTTCCAAAGTCGTATGGTCTTAGGCCCGAGACTCAGTGCCTTCTCTTCAAAATGCTCCATCCAGATATTGGCTAGTACCGGGGCGACTGGGCTTCCCATGGCGACACCATCAATCTGTAGGTAATATTGACCTTGGAAAAGAAAATAGTTGCCGTCCAAACAGTGCTCCAGTAGATCAATGTAATTTCGCGGCATTTCATTGTCCCTCAGTTTTTCCCGGACTACGTTCAAACACTCCTTTATTGGAACATTGGTGAACAGAGATTCCACATCAAAGCTCACCATAATGTCTTCCGGTTCCAATATAAGGTCTTTTATAATTTGGACGAAATGGCGTGAATCCTTTACAAAAGACGGTGTTTTACCCACAAGTGGCTGCAATACTGACGTAACGTGTTTTGCAAGGTCGAAAGTCGGAGATTCAATTTGACTTAGGATTGGCCGCAATGGCACGTTGGATTTGTATATTTTGGGCAGGCCATATAATTTAGGCGGTTGATGTGACTTCGGCCTATAAAGTGTCTCGTACTCGTCTTCGGTAAATAGGTCCTGGTTGTCATATATCAGAGCTCGTATCTTACGCGTTACTCTGGCCGTAGGGTTGTAATTCACTGATTTGTACAGTTTTTCATCACGCAGCAAATCCTGTATTTTATGTTTGTAATCAATTGTGTCCATCACTACAGTGGCGTTTCCCTTATCGGCCTTAAGCACTAAAATGTCATCATTCGTGCTGGAGAAAAGAGCAAAGGCGCAATAAAAAGCGACCGCAATAGAAGCAAATAAAAAGCAGACTGCATGTGTGTATGTGCTGCAGGCTGATGTGTGGGTGCACGTGTGTAGAAGTACTATGCTCTTGTGGTGAGCACGCACGAGATTGAGCCGATTGCCAAGGCAAAAATTAAAAGCAGAAAAATATAAAATTAACACGAGCGAAAAAATAAAGCACGCTATTTGGCACGCGTGGTGAGCATGCACGAGATCTGAGCCGATTTAACACGACACGACCATAAAATTTTCATTACAAAATAAAACGGGAAAATAAATCTCTCGTCATAATACCACACGCAACGTAATAATTTAACTACAGACTCAAAGTAATATTAGGCAACAATTATCTACACAAGCGCGCTTAGTCAGGACAAAATTGGTCAGTGTGTGCTAATGCATCAAACCAACACAGACAATGTGTTGGTCCTTATCGACTTTTCCAACGCCTTCAACACTGTTGACCATGACCTGCTGCTAGCCATTCTATCACATTTAAAAGTCTCTTCAATAGCGTTGGAGTGGTTCTCGTCCTATCTTCGCAACCGCGAACAAGCTGTCAGAGCTGACCTGAATCGAAATGGTGTAAGCTCCACACTGGTGTTCCACAAGGAGGTATCCTATCTCCCCTTCTTTTTTCCCTGTTTATCGACACTCTGATCCCCCACATTCGCTGTTCCCACCATTTGTACGCTGACGATCTGCAATTGTATCGGCATTGTCATGTTGAGGATATTGACGAGACGATAGCTGCTCTCACTGGCGACCTTCGTAATGTAAATGATTGGTCCAAACAGTACGGAGTGTCTGTTAATCCCATCAAGTGCCAAGCTATTGTTATTGGTAGTCCACGACAACTCCGCAAACTTGACCTCTCTGTTGTCACGCCAGTCTCTTTTAACGGTGTCAACATCCCCTTCAGCTCCTGTGTGAAAGACCTTGGTCTGCAGATCGACAGCACACTCAGTTGGTGTCTTCAGGTCACTGAGGTTAGCCGGAAAATGACTGCTGCGTTACGTTCTCTCTATAGGCTCAAGAACTTTCTGCCCCTAAAAACCAAGGTTTCTCTTGTACAAACCCTTATTCTCCCGATTATTGATTACGCTGATATTTGCTATCCCGATTTAAATAAAGATCTTCTAAACAAATTGGATCGCCTTCTCAATAATTCAATTCGCTTCATCTTTGGCTTACGTAAATACGATCACATATCATCTTATCGCCTCCAGCTGAAATGGCTGACCATCCCGCAACGTCGTAAGTCCAGGATTCTCTCAACTTTATTCTCAATTTTAAACGATCCTCACTCTCCCTCATATTTAAAAACTTGTTTCCCTCTTCTCAGCTCTTCTCATGCCCGGCACCTTCGCTCATCAAACAATCTTCTTCTTGCCACTCCCCTTCATCACTCAGGTTTCGTGGGCAATTCCTTTACGGTACAGGCCATCCGTTTATGGAACGCTCTCCCTGAAATAGTTAGACGGGCCCCGAGCAAAATTATATTTAAGAAAAGGATCTGCGATATGCTTCTCCAAGAGTCTTCATCATCCTCGTAAGAGTTTTCTATCACCGTATCTTTATTAAATCTAAGTAAGTTCATGTAGTTTATATTAAAATTGCGTAATGTTATTTATTGTATAATTATTTACCTATGTAAGTTGATTTGTGTAGTTTATTTGATAATTCACAAGATTTTGAATTGCACCGCCTACAACTCTTTCTGCCTAGCCCTAAGGTTGACTGGTAGAGAATGCCACTTGGCATTAAGTCCGCCTTTTGTACATTTTGTTTTCTTTGTGCAATAAAGATTAAATAATAAAATAATAATAATAATGTGCAACTTAATTAGTAAGTAAAAATATAACACGAATCGAACACTGTTCTTGGAACACGTTCTTAATTTATTTTTGTAGGTAGGTTAATAATATTTCGCAATGCACCTTGCAACGTCTATTGTGCAGAAAGAGTCATGTAAGGTAATGAAATTAGGAATGTTACGCGATAAAATTTAAAAATCAGAAATTAAAATTAAGCTACGTGATAACTACGAAATATGAGTAAATATTATTTTAACGGGTCGAATGACCAACATGTAATGAAATAGTTAATGGGCTGAAATAGTTATCCTATATATATATAATAGCGGACTGTATTACTACTGGGGCTACGGTAACATGTACCTACTCCTGCGACCCCTGATGCGGCTGCTGTGCATGCGCGGACGCATGCAGCGTTCTGTCGGTGGGTCGCTTTACCGGAGTGTCCCGCAGCTGGGGCGGAAGCCACCGCGCCGCCGATTCCGGCTGGTAATGCTGCGTGGCGTCGTCCGGTCGGTGAAGGGACGTGTGGTGGTCGGCGATGCCACACACTCTGCATGCCTTCACCGACTTACATTCGTCCGGGTAATGTGGTCCGAGACAGCGGGGACAGCGCTCGCGCGACACCACAAAATCCCACCGGCCCTGCGTCGGCTGGGCATTGTAGGTAGCGCACGCTATTAATCTAAGCCCCCTAGTCCTGCAGTAAGGGCAGTAAGGGGTGTTTGGGCTGGCGTGCATTGTGTGGGTGTTGTGTGCAGTTGTGTAGGCGTGTATGGGTGGCGGCACGAGTCGAGGCAAAAAGATGAAGTGTGTAGGGTAGGGTTTAAAAACTAGTGGACTGTATGTATCCGGCTCGCAGGACCATAAATGTTGGCGCTTAAGGCACCAACATGCGGCGGAGGGAAAATGATAAAATAGGATAGCTGGGGGCTTACTTGGTTCGGGCTGGAGCTGGTTGGAGCTGAAGGCAGCTGGCGCTCTAGGCGCGGGGTCGCAGGCTTGAGAGCGGCAACACACAACACAATTCACTCAGGGCACTGGTCGGTGGCGTTTTAGGGGTAGTTGAGCTGGTAAACAAGCGCTCTCAATGCACATACACTTAACACATGTCTGGCGTGTTCACGGGCTGATTTCTTGCGCGCGCGCGCGTGGGTTCGCCTGGAACGCTCTAAGCACACTGCCGGGCGACCGCGCGTGATGATCGCGGTCCCAGAGGTTCGTTTTGTATATTTGTCACCTCGCTGTGATTGGCCGATCATTCGTTGCACATTCGTTGCACCAATATGCACTTTAATTGACCGGCGCAGCGACGGTTATCCGTTGCGCTGTGGCGCAAACACCAATGTTCCAATAAAGGAGTGTTTGGACGTAGTCCGGGAAAAACTGAGGGACAATGAAATGCCGCGAAATTACATTGATCTACTGGAGCACTGTTTGGACGGCAACTATTTTCTTATCCAAGGTCAATATTACCTACAGATTGATGGTGTCGCCATGGGAAGCCCAGTCACCCCGGTACTAGCCAATATCTGGATGGAGCATTTTGAAGAGAAGGCACTGAGTCTCGGGCCTAAGACCATACGACTTTGGAAAAGATATGTAGATGACATCTTTAGTGTCGTTAAAGGTAGCAAGCAGGAAGTGGATCAATGGATTAAACATCTCAACTCCATTCACCCACATATGAGGTTCACATACGAGATGGAGGCGGACAGGTCCTTGTCTTTTCTAGACGTTAAGATGACCGTGAGACCCAACGGGTCCGTATCGCACTGTGTGTACCGAAAACCCACGCACACGGACAGATATCTCACACGCTGCCTCACATCACCACACTCGACACTTGCAATCCGTTGTGAAGTCACTCAAGAACAGAGCTTTTGACCTCTGTGACCCTGAGCATTTGGAGCGGGAGTTGGATTATGTTCAGGAGGCACTTAAGAAAAACGGATATCAAGTGAATCAACAACGGAAACCGATCAAACGCAACAAGCATCCCGGGGTTAGCAGGCAACCGGCCTACATGCCTTATGTCAAAGGAGTCACAGACAAGATCGGCCATATATTACGTGGGTACTCCATGCCGACAATATACACTCCAGGCATAAAGGTTAACAACATCGGGGGCACTCCGAAGGATGTTTTGCCACTGCAAACACCAGGCGTCTACAAAATAGACTGCAGCTCTAGTTCCTACATAGGCCAGATAAAGCGGACAATTCATGAAAGGGTCAAGGAACATATCGCAGCTGTCAAAAACCGCCAGTCTAATAAATCAGCGATTGCAGAACATCTACTTGAAAGAGGCGCAAATCACTGGATTGAATTTTATCGAACGCAAGTCCTCTCCACAAATCGCCACTTTTATTCAAGGGTAGTGCGTGAAGCGATTGAAATCAAAAAGCATCCTAATAATTTCAATCGGGAAGACGGTCACAAACTATCTACAGCGTGGAATCCAGTATTTGCAAAAACGCAACTTCGTTTTACTTCGCAATCGACTAACTACCAGAATAAGGCCTGTGTACGTAATAGGGACACCGTTAGTGTTGTGTGTGACGGTAGCTGGATAAAAAATGTGACGGTGGACGAAGATTCAGCCGCGGAGGCAGCACATCGCGACACCAGTCCGCCCGTGACCACGACCGGTGCAAATCGGTCGAAACGTCGGGTATAAAAAGGTATGCGTAGTATGCCTATAATATGTAGTTAGCGTTAATCCCCGTCTAAATGTGTATTTTGTTAAATGTCGCAAAGAGCAACAAAAAGTACGTTTTTAAGGATAAGGATGAGGAATTTTTAATACAGTTGCTCAAAAATTGGCGTATTGCAGGGACGTATAGCGTTCGGGATGTGGGATATTACCTATATACTCGAGCTTTTTCTTTACCTTTTCCGAACTCGTGCGTTCTCTTTCCAAACTGTCAAAATAATGTCTATTAAAAAGAAAACCAACCACGAAGTTTTTACTAAAAAAAAAATCATAGAAGTTTTTATGATTCATGCAAATATTTCTAAAAAGAAGCTACTCATTTGTTTCAATATCAGATTTAATTCAATGAGTTAGGTTAGGTTTCATTTCATTTTATCTCATTAAATTTCATTTTCATTTCAAATCAATAAAAAAATTCTAGTGAAGTCTTGGCTGTATGGACTTAGTTCCCTTTGCCTACCCAGAATGGGTGAAGAAAATAAAAAAAAATCTCTGCTTATATTCTTTTACGGTTGACGCCATTTTTCAAAAATATTCTTTATTAAATTGCTTCATTTTTTTTCAACTGTATTAAAAAAAGTTGTTCAGTACACGTGCGGAACCGTCATTGCAACTTGTTCCGACTGTCTACCCTCACCTTCGGCTGCGCCTCGGGTCGGGCTTTCCGCACTCGTTATGAAATATACTATTTTTATACTATCTAGTCTTAAATACCACGAAAGTTATTAATTTTTAAAAAAGTAAACACAAATACCCTATCCGAATGATTTAATTTTAAATAAAGACTAATAACGAAATAACTAATCACAATTAATCTTATAGAATTATATGAGCACTAAAGACCACGTCCGTTCCATCCGAGCGCCTGAAGCAAAGTGGCGAGCGTTCGTTGTCGTGCTATACGCCTCCCGCTACGTCATCCCCTTCACTTGTCGTTGGCTGCATAGTGGGGGAATCTTGTAAGACGGCCGTTCCTGACAGCTGAACGTCCTCGTCAGCTTGACCTTCGTCATTTCGTTGTACTTGGTCTTCGTTATCTGGTTCCTCATCTAAAATATACAACCATGTTAGAGAAGTATCTTATGTTAGAATATGATTTATTTTGCTAGCTTTGGCTTCCCACCATAACGAGAACACAAGCGTGCACTCAAGCGGTCAGGCTAAAGCAAGAAGCCATAGCAATTTAAAAACATCCAAGTCGAAACCGCCATCCATGAAGGAGTTTCTGACCTCCATCATCGACGATGATGTTGCCACAATGTCGGGGCTCAGGGTGGTGCCACAATGTCGGGGCTTAGTGTGTTGCCTCAATGTCGGGGCATGGGGATTGCCAAAATGTCGGGGCATAACGGATTGCCACAATGTCGGGGCATAGGGAACTGCCACAATGTCGGGGCTCAGGGTGGTGCCACAATGGCGGGGCTTAGTGTGTTGCCACAATGTCGGGGCATGGGGATTGCCACAATGTCGGGGCATAACGGATTGCCACAATGTCGGGGCATAGGGAACTGCCACAATGTCGGGGCATAGGGGATTGCCTCAATGTCAGGGCATAATAAGGGATTGCCACAATGTCGGGGCATAACGGATTGCCACAATGTCGGGGCATCATAAAGGATTGCCACAATGTCGGGGCATGGGGATTGCCACAATGTCGGGGGCTCGAAAGTTCGCAAGACATCGTTACTCCCCACATTCAAAGAAAGCAGAACATGTCTCTGGCGTCCACGCGCCACGCCACTGGACCATGTGTTCAGCAGCAGCTTGAGTTTTCTTGTCGTATGAGCCAGCCAACAACTCGACTTCTGATGAGGCAGCACGCGCACAACCCCGCAGGGACCGCGCATGCCGGAGTCCAGCACGCCATCGCCAGTGCCCTGCGTCGCGCTGCTCACAAACTTGATCACCCACAGCGTGACTACGTGGCTGCCGGTGATCCTCATTGACATAGGCGTCCGTGCGTTGATGGTTTGCTGTCAAGAGTTCAGAATGTTATTTACATACGGACTGCAATAAATGAACAAACATGTACTTATTCAGCAAACATATCAAAGTAGAAACAGATCGTGTCTACATATACGACTAGGGAGTGGAAGTCAAGCGCTAGGGACTACTTACGCATAAGCCATCAGCGCATACAGCGACTGTCTTTTATACGCTCGGCTGTACCTGACCACAACCATAACTTTAACTACTAAAGTCAAAGGTTTTATTGTCAATTAAATGTACAAAAGGTCTTGTATATAAAAGTAGTACTAGACTTGTTACAGAATTAACGTTACTGACAACTTCAAATATGAATATAAAAAACTGTATGTAAGTAGTTCTTATTTTGTAACTCAGATAGCTTTAAGTTTCGGTATCTTGAACTCATTTCATTACTAATTAACTAGAACTTGTCAATCACGTCTAACAAGAGTTCTTTGATGACTTTGGTAAAGGGGTATTGTAATTACTATCAGTTCCTTTGATCCAAATCTATGAAAGATTAAATATTGGTTAGATCTCACCAGGTTACAATAAACGAAGTGCAGATAATGCTCCGCTATGTTACACCCTCGTCTCGTTCAGTGCCTTCAGCGAGGCACGAAGCAGTGCATGCGATATGGCACGGCAGTGCACGCAACAGCGCATGCCAGTGCACGCAAGTGCGCGCAACAGTGTACGCTAGTGCACGCAACAGTGCACGCACCAGTGCACGCTAGTGCACGCAACAGTGCACGCTAGTGCACGCCATGGTGCACGCAGTAGTGCGCAACAGTGCACACCATAGTGCACGCAACAGTGCACGCTAGCGCACATAGCAGTGCACGCCATGGTGCACGCCAGCACACACATCAGCTCACGCCACGGTGCGCAGCAGTGCACGCCGTAGTGCACGCAGCAGCGAACGCCACGGTACATGCCAGTGCACGCAGCAGTGCACGCCATAGTGCACGCAGCACACATAGCAGTGCATACCACGGTGCACGCCAGCGCACGCAGCAGCGCACGCCACGGTGCACGCGGAATGAGGTCTCGGTGACGACTGGCCCACCGATGCTCGACACTGCTCTCCAGCTGAATCTTCACCAACCACTCGATACCTCGGGTGTTCGGGAAAGACAACTCGCTAACAATCGAAAGGCACGGCCAGGGGGAAAGCGGCCTGCGCTGGTCTGCGAATATGCCTAGAACATGACCTAGAATCTCTGTTTCTTGACAGACTTCTACTTCGGCGATTATGACTTGGCATAATTAATAACGTAAAGCGAATAAAATATGGTAAAATTCAGCACTTATGTAAAAAGAACAGCAAGCACACCTCGTAATCAACTTGACTTTCATTTGGTAATTATCTGCTTAAGCATTAAGTAATGAGTAGCTATCAAACTTAAAATAAATAATATCTAGAAAGCTAATAAATAAAACACGTTCCAGCACGTATTAAAACACAAAGAATTTCCTTATTGCATAAGACAAGAAAAAAAATATCAAATGAGGGTAGTTAGATCAAAAACTCACCAGATTTTCTCTAACACTTATCTTAAAACGTACGTACTTACAGTAATTCCACACTGATTACCTATTCAACCACCCAGGAAATTCAAAAAACAAAAATAATCATAAACGTAAGCGTATGATTTGACTTTTTGAGAAAAATTACGAACTGAATTTACTAGTGCCAGGAAACAAAGCTTAAAATGGCATAAAACACGAGAGTCCTATCCCACTTCTGATCTTAAATACCACGAAAGTTATTAATTTTTAAAAAAGTAAACACAAATACCCTATCCGAATGATTTAATTTTAAATAAAGACTAATAACGAAATAACTAATCACAATAAATCTTATAGAATTATATGAGCACTAAAGACCACGTCCGTTCCATCCGAGCGCCTGAAGCAAAGTGGCGAGTGGTTGTCGTGCTATACGCCTCCCGCTACGTCCCCTTCACTTGTCGTTGGCTGCATAATGGGGGAATCTTGTAAGACTAGTTTATTGTTATTCTGACAAATTTAAAAAATACTTTATTCGTCCTAAAAAAAGGTGGCAACCCTAGGTGGTGAGCCAACATCCATCAATTGCAGCGATGAATTGATTTCAATGATGGAGGCTTTTGCCCAACAGTGGGACAGTGCTATCTGTACTGTAGCTAACTACATTGACGTTATTCCTAATATCACGATTGTATGTACGAATATAAGCAGTACCTATGTCGCTGTTGTTCGAACGTATCTCCGAATAACATAAGACAACCTATTTGGTGCAGAAATCAAATATCTCGTTTCTTTTACATTTCTCTGTTTATGTTTCGTATGTCTTGAGTTGATTTACTTATCCGACGCATCGTCTTAAACGATTCTGGTCCTTGCTGGATTGTGGATACAGTCTCTTTTCGTTTCTTTATCTTGTGCTCGAATCAATAATTTCTTGATATGGACGCACGTAGGCAATTTGGATTGCGGTGGAGTCGATTGGTTGTGATGCCATCAGCTCTGTTGATATGTTTATGCGAATATCTTGTTTTGCATGAGGATATGACAAATAATGCAGTAATATTTATATTTATGTAAGAACCTCGTTTCAGTGGCTGAGTGGCGAATAACGCCAAGTATTTTCTAGTTTGTACCGTTTCAGCGATGAGAATTCAAAATCACTATCTGAATATACCAAATATCGAGCACAAGTTAAGCTTTTTTTGAACACGTCGACTGCCACAAAATCAGACCCAAATGAAATTTAATTGCTTATGGTCTCCGGTGATCACCATGGCTAAAGTTTTAAATGGTTAACTATTTAATGGATAAACATACGTAAACATAGAAAATACCAATTTATTTAGATTTAGAAAAACACAAACTGTTTTTCTATCTTGATTTCAGGTCTAAATTGACCTGACCGGGAGTTGAACACGGGACCTCAGATATGGCGATGTCAGAACCGGCACGGAGGGCGTGCTGTAGTATGCACGCGCTGCAGTGCGATGGGCAACCCCTGCAATTTCGTGAGATATTGCTTTACTCTGCGTCCTCTACCGCTTATATATTATAAAGAATGTAGGATTAGTGACTTGTTTCTATGACGCAGTTCAAAAAGATGGAAGAAGTAAAGTAATGCTGTGTATTTGGAATCCCCAGCTGAAAGCTGGACCCGTATAATAAATAAAAAAATTATATTATTATTCTGACGACCTCCTTGGTCGTGTGGTTTGTACACCGGTTTTTATGGGTGTCGCCATCTCTGAGGTCCCGGATTCGATCCCCGGTCGGGTCAATTTAGAAACAATTGTTTTCTAAATTGTCTCGGGTCTGGGTGGTTTCTATGTATAATAAGTATGTATTTAAGTTTTTTAAGTATGTTTATCCGTTGTCTAGTAACCATTTAACGAGTGTTATAACAAAGCTTCTCTTGGGCTAGATAATTGGTGTGAGTGTAGGAAAGTTTATTATTATTTATTTTATATATAAAAATAATATGAAATTGGTTGTAACAATATACCAATTTGTCGAGTGACCCACTATTTGCCTATAATAGTCTACCAACACATGTTTTCTCTCCTTCAAACGAGGCGTGAAGTGCTGGACCGGCAGAGTGAGATGACTGATGCTACGTCTTTTAACAATGCACTAGTTGTCTTCGCGCCAGGACTCCAATTCCACTTAACATCAGATAGAGTGGAGTCACTAGCTAGGCTAACTATAAAAAACAAATAACCGTGTCGCGTGGCTGTGAAAGAATACTACCACCACTCTTCCCTTGGGTGTCGTAAAAGGCGACTAACGGACTAAAGACTGCACATACATCCAACATTTTAGAGCGGCGATTAGCTCACCACTTGTCACACTGAGCACATATGCACTCCCTAATTGGTGAAAAGTGGACTATGGCAGAGGACTGCTTTTGCGGTCCTCATTGCCTAGTCTCTGACTAACCCTTCGCGGATAATAGTCGTGATTATATGTATGTATGTTAACTATAAAAAAGGGCCTCGTGCTACTACAGTGCATATCGCTCCGCAAAGTACATGCCGAGTAAACGCAAATAGGGACACTAGGGATGTCGGCTCTGATGTCTGTAGCTAAGCCACCGGTCGTAGACTAAGTGGCTCCGGGTTCAATTCCTAGCGGGGGCTATATCTTTGTGTACTTGGCTTAGTTGGTGGAAGGGCTTGCTAAGTCTGCCTGGCTAGCTACAACCATCATATCTAAAGTCTGTCGCCAAAAAAACAATGTAATAGCATTGCTGTGTTCCAATAGTTTAGAGATAAGATAGCCAGTTCCTCAGTGGTTGAGGATTCCGGGTGAAGCGCGCTTCCATCTTCGGCCTTATCTTTGCTTACCATGAGGTGAGATGACGGCCAAATACCTAAACAAACTAGACGAGGGGTGAGGAACTCACTTAAAAAACTTAGTACCATATTTTCTCTGCCACTGGGATGGTTTGGCAGCACGAACAGAATACCCACCGATTACCCTGCCCTAAATAAAAGTCCCTAGGCAAAGTCTTACCTAAAAAAATAGAAAAAGTTCAACAAAAAAAGTTACGCCCACTTAATACAACATTCAACGCCTACTTAAAATTAATCGTTCAATCAATATCCAGCTCGCTGAAAAGGGATTCATA
The DNA here is from genome assembly GCA_963921215.1 of Scoparia ambigualis. NCBI lineage: Eukaryota > Metazoa > Arthropoda > Insecta > Lepidoptera > Crambidae > Scoparia > Scoparia ambigualis. Next base: position 27,671,332 of record OY992516.1, read on the forward strand.
ATCACGCCGGAATAACAAAAGGTTGTATCGCTGTTAGTAAAGAATATGAAAGCCGCTTACATTGAAAAAAAATAAAACAAAACAACGAGCCTCATAGCTTTCGCGATTATGCCACAGTTGACACGAAAATAGTAGAAGGGTTTTTATGATTCATACTTAAACTTAGAAGCATACAGCTTTCCTTGCAAACGTAACTAAAATTGAAGTAATACTTCCTAGTCATTATGGAAATGTTTTGTCAAATTGTCAAAGCTTCGTAATACTTCCTAGTCATTAAGGAAATGTTTTGTCAAATTGTCAAAGCTTAAATAACGTCTAGGTAAGATATCTAATATTCAAAAATAAGTGATTTTATGGGATATTAGGAGAGTATGTTAATATAATTTGATTAATCATTATTATAACAAACTCAAGGAGACTTTTAAAAATTTAATTCTATCAGGTCAGTAAGTAGAAATTCTGGGAAAACAAGCCAGTAGATGATCCTGTTTCAGGACCACTAGAGGGTGTAAAGTTGTGCCACGAAATAAACCAAGGTGTTATTGTTTCTTGCGATTCATTGATTAGGTAGATACAATAGTAAGCTCAAAAGAGAAGATTATATGTGTCGCGGTGGATTACCCCGTTTTATATTTTCTGAACAGCGCCCTCTGGCTGGCCATGGGCGCACCAGTCTGCTGCGCGTGAGCATGATTTTAAAGTAAGTCGTATCGTAGCACGATTTAAAAGCAAGCCTTCTCAGATGGCGCTGTTTTACAAGAGGGACTATTAGAAATCATCATCATCAGCCTGTAACCTTCTCACTGCTGGGCAACAGCACAAGGGGAGGTTGGGCCACCATAACCCACTACGGTTTTAACGAAGACAGGAACCGGGAGCAACGGCTTTGTGTGTCTCCGAAGCACGGTGGAGCTCGAGAAGTTTTTAATTTGGTCATACGTCCAGTAACCTGGAATTGCGGAAGTCGCTTAACTAAACTAAAAAAAAATAAACTAATCTTTCCTACACTCACACCAATTATCTAGCCCAAGAGAAGCTTCGGAGAAACTCGTTAAATGGTTACTAGACAACGGATAAACATACTTAAAATACTTAAAAAAAACATTAAAAAAAACACCCAGACCCGCGACCGACCGGGGATCGAACCCGGGACCTCAGAGATGGCGACAACTGGCAACAACGCAAACAAACGCCTTAGCCGCGGGCCATCCAGCCCGTATAAAACATAATTTTGTAAACTACGTTATAGGATAAAATGTTGATTAAGAAGAAAATCAACCAGTCTCAGGAAGCTCGAATGGGTTTCGAACCCATGACCTTTGGATTGCCGGTGCAAACTGCTCTAACCGCTAAGCTATTACTGAGACCACAGAAGACTCATTGAATTATTTCTAGTAGTGGATGATGTACGCTGCAATCCAGCGGTATGATTTTTTTCTAGTATACATTTTATCCTATATCTTTAAAGCATTGTTAATGCAAAATTTCAATAATAAAGATAAGACGTTATTTTCAATTCTTTTGACTCGAGCTCTTCCATGCTCCGTGCTTCGGAAGGCACGCCGTTAGTCCCGGTTGTCGTCGCAAGATGACAGTCGTTAAAACCTACCAACCCGCATTGGGCCAGCGTGGTGGGTTGTGGCCCACCCTAGCCTTGTGATGTTGTCCAAATGGGAGGCCTGTGCCCAGCAGTGGGACGTTTATAGGCGTTTATAGGGATGATGATTGACTTTATGTTTTATAGGAACAGTGTGTCAGTCATTAAACCTTCTAGAATTGACATCGTAAGATTGCGGAGGACGTGGGTTCAATTCGCACCGGTTTAGTTAAAACAAAACTTTATTTAATTCTTTAAAAAAAATTTTTTTAAGCTCGATTCCTTAGAATATTTTTAAGCGTTATAAACGCAGAAAACATCCAAACATTACAAAAAAAAAATAAAGTTACCGTTATTAACTACCAGCTATGGCAGAACGGAACAAATTGGCTGGTCATTGTCTTAGAAAGCTCGCAGGGCTCACAATAGCGCAGAATTTTCTTTGTGAATGAAAGTTTACTCGTAAATTATGCATAACTCTTTGTATTGCATTTTGTTTTTAATTTTCTGGAAAGGAAACTTGCGCAAAACTAATTGGAACTCTTTTGTATGACTTTTCTGTATTCGATTTTACATGGTGTTTTTTGCGCGTCCTCGTAAAGACTCTTGGTTTGTTACAATAAGAGAAGCTGGGCACTTTCTGCATGGTCGCAAACACGATTTTTAATAAAAATCTTTACCTATAGTACAATGGGCGATTTTCCGAGATCAAAAAAAAAAGAAATTGGTTCGTAAATGACTTCATAGATGGCGCTAAGCATAGATTAGTATGGTGCTTAGTAAAAGGCGGGTTCATGAAGAGCACGTGTATGGCTGCGTAATATTTATTCTATTCCAAAATAGAAATAGGTTCTGGATGTCCTGAATATAAATAGGTAAGTAAATACTTTTTTTTATTCTTTTGGTAGACAAGTAAAAGTATAGAATTTATTACAGCTTATAAGTAGGCCAGCTTTCATAAAACGACATCTATCGAGTGTTTTTGAACTAATTTTTACTTTTTAATTTGGGCTGTCAGAAAATCGCCCATTGTCTTCATCGGAAGTTTCAGTACCTTCTTTGTTTAAGTGCGATCAATATTGTAAGTATTTTTTATAGTATATACACTTAATAGTTTTATTCCATGTTAACTACATGGAATGTTATACTTTTTATTTTATACATCAAGGATACAATGTCTTTAGGTGATAGTTTAATAAATTAAGTTCAATATAATCATGGTTGCACTTTTTAAACTGTAAAATTAAATAAAGTTTTTTATACCACAACGCGTAAGCAATGAGCCTGGAAAAGCTGTATTATCATTAGTAAGTCAGAACACAACAATGCTATATATGTACCTATATTGTTATTTTGGCGACTGACTACAATCCACCCAAACGAAGTAACAAACTCAGTTATATAAAACATAATATTAACAATGATACCGAAAACAGAACCGCCTCCGTGGGCTAGTGGCTAAGCCACCGGTTTCAGACCTAGAGGTCCTGGGTTCGATTCCCAGCGGGGGGTACATCTTTGTGTGCTCGGTTTGGTTGGTGGTAGGGCTGTTAAGTCCGCCTGGCTAGCTACCACCATCTTATCTAAGTCTGTCGCCATAACAACGATGTTTATAGCATTGTTGTGTTCCGACAGTTTGAGATAAGATAGCCAGTTCCTCAGTGGTTGAGGATTCCGGGTGAAGCGCGCTTCCACCTTCGGCCTTATCGTCACTTACTATCAGGTGAGATGAAGGCCAAGCGCTTACCCGTTACCCGTAAAAAAAAAAAAAATTAAGAACTTCTAGGTACATGTTTTTCATAACTCGGGTTATCAACTTATACGTAAAAGTTAAATTCCTAAAAGTTTTAATGTAGAACAGGAAACAACATCACTCAAGTTTAAAGTGAGCTTAAGAATACACTTTAGCTTGGAGAAAATGTTCCCATGAAACCTAATGAAAGTTTTTTCCACGCAAGCCTTGCCCGCGTGCGGAGTATTGGTCACATGTGTCTACTTTCAAACGAAGGTTTTATTCTCAACTTCAGCTAAAATTAGAATAGTGAAGCTGCGGAGTTTTGGTCGCTTTAATACTATATGTTGATTAAGTGAATGACAAATTATGGAGTTATGTAGAAATTGTTCATACAACACATCGCAAGCTTCCCGGAGGGGAGCGCTTGAAAAATCCGAAAACACAATTTGTCCGACCCGGGAATCGAACTCGGAACTCCGGATATCGAGCCGAGCGATTGACCACAGAGGCGTTAAAAACTACGATTTTTTCAGAAACTAAGCAATGAGGACAGAAGCAGTACTCTATCTACCATAGTCAACTTTTCACCAAATAACGACTGCACATCTGCTCAGCGTGATAGGTGGTGAGCCCATCGCCGCTCTATGCTGTTGGATGTATGTGCAGTCTTTAGTCCGTTAGTCGCCTTTTACGACACCCAAGGGAAGAGAGGGGGTGGTAGTATTCATTCACTGCTACGCGGCACGGTTATAGATAATCTAAAGTAATCACTATAAACGTGCATATAACATTAAAAAAAATTAAAGTCAAAGTTATTATTAAATAAAGTTACACCGAAATGACCCCAACGCAACGATCGAATTCTCCCGGGCTAGTTTAGCCCCAAACTATTCGTAATGCGAAATCAAACGGAGATTTACAGTAAATGTAAATCATAGCCGCTCCGGGATTCGGGGAATTTGGTTTCCAAATCAGTAATTCATAAAGCATTTTGTATTGACGCTGCTAGCGTAAACAATTTGTAACTCTATTTAAGTATATATACGAGTTTATTTTGTGATTTTTAGTTGGTTGTTTAACCTTAAATCATAGTAACTGTTACAGAGAACTGACATAGGTGTATCCTACTTCTTACTATCCTATCTTATCCTACTAATATTATAAACGCGAAAGTTTGTAAGTATGGATGGATGTTTGTTACTCTTTCACGTAAAAACTACTAAATGGATTTTGATGAAATTTGGCATACATATAGTTTTTTAACCTGGATTAGCACATAGAATACTTTTTATCCCAACATTCCAACAGGAACGGGAACCACGCGGATGAAACCGCGAGCGGCCGCTAGTACATACATATATCCCTAAATGGTCAGTCTGAGACTGGCTTTGTTGGAAGCAATTTGGTTGGCGTGCAATAAAGTGAAAACTGTATTGTTCCCTATTTATCGGTTATAGGTATATAGGTATTACTTAAGTTTTTAGTTTTTAATTGTGAAAGTAGGTACATTGTAAGTCTGTTTTATATTACTTAAGTTATTAGTTTTTAATTGAGAACCTACCTGCTGTACATTGTAAAGTATTGGCATCCATATGTCAAAAAAATTATTGAAGGAGCCCATTGAAAACCAGCGTCAGGCTCCATTGGACCTGACAAAATGCTGAATTGGCTACCCTTTTAGCTGCGGCCGTGAGATATTGCTATTATTTTTAATAAGTGTTCTCATATTAATATGTTTTTTTAAAATCTATATTTTGATAAACTGTGATTGTTGTAACTGTCTCGCTAAATAAACTAGTTTTCATTTTTATTTTTTTTCAATTTACTATTTGGAAACATTGAGCTATTATTACTACGTATAGAGAAGACACCGCTCACCACTGCTGTGTTCCGTTCCGTTGGGCTGCAAACGCCTCGGTGATTGCGCGTGATTCAAGCGATTGTGGGCATTGCGGCTGCACCTTAGTTGCGCACTAACTTGCTTCGCGGTGTCTTCTCTAGTTTATCGTACATCAATGTTTGGAAATTGTTTTTTTTTGGCTTTTAAAGTATGAGTGGATAATGTTGTTAATTTTGCCACGATATCACATTTGGTTGTGCACTTGGCATCTCATAAAGTTGCAGGTTCGAATCGTTGTCGTGGTTTTTCAACATTTTCCATAAAGACAATCCACCAATATCAGGTTTCGTAAAGTAAATGTGTGTCCGCTTTAATCCGTAAAATATCCGTTTAAACGATCCATCACGTTTTATTAAAAAAATAACATTTTATAAATCAGTTAAGATTAAAACGCAAGTCCGGTAACCGTGCTCGCGTGCTTTATCGTCGCGGCTCATAATTCACGCATTCACCCGATAATATATCACAGCGATACGACGTTAATCGAATGGAAAAAATATTAAATCGATTCAAATTTACGTTAAGTGCTCGGATGCATTGAAATTGGATGCGTTGCAGCGGAAGGGCCGACCCTTTCGGATCGGTATTTAATCATTACTTTTAAATAACTTCTCAACTGAGTTTGAGGGCTTATAGTACTGTCGGATTATATCATAAGCCTCGTAACATTTGTTATTTTTTGCGTTAATAACGCTCTAATAAAGTCAGTTTTAAAACTTTGAGATATTGAAACGTTGAAAAAAGTCAACGCAGCTGCCCAGATTGCAGAGGACGTGGGTTAATTCCTACCAGAGGTAGTTAACTTTTTTCAACGTTACAATATCATAAAATATCATAATCCATGATCCCGAATAGCGCATTGATGGCCCAATGGACAGAGTGGTGGGTTTATAGCACAAAGTGCCAGACCCAGCAGGGGGAAGTATTTAAGCTGATAATTATTGTGCGTAGGTATTATTGTAACCAGCATTCGATAAATACTTTGTTTCACCTAGGAATTAAACCCAAGCTTTACGGACATTGGCTAGCGGACCGAGTATTTTGCCAGCTGGCCACCGAGGCGTTGAAATGGAGGTAACATAAAAAAGTTGTAAAAAAAGTTTTGCAAAAAAAGAGGTTTGAAATAAAACTCGTTCGTCGACAAAACGGGGAACATTGACGTTGAACGATTTATGCGTCGCCGATCACAGCCACGCGGCGCTTCGATACAGATCAACCCGCTGTACCAGTGATATTTCATGTAGTATTAAGTCGCTGTTATTTTTTTAGAGTTTTTTTGAGAGACTACACATTTGGTAGTGTGCCCGTCAAAATTTAACGTACACTTAATAATATTCGAACATATTTAAAACTAAATAAAAATAAATTGCCACCACTGTAAATATGTACGCGCATTACTTTAGAACGCACCTATTTGGCAAATTTTTTGACTATGTTTGTAATAATTACAAAATTGTCAGGCCAAGTTTCGTAAAAAATATTATTTTTTGGAAATTGATCCCGAGGCATACGCAGACGAAGTCGCGGGTATGTCGCTAGTATATATATAAAAAATATGAATTGTCTACCGTTATTTGGAACTTATGTATGTAGCCACAATTTTTTTTAATTAACTGGATTATTGTGATAAATTTTTTAACGTTTTGTAACAAAGCGTTATAAAAAGCCTTTCTTGGTTTTGTTATCTTCGAGTATACATACATACATAATCACGACTATGATCCCCGAAGAGTTAGTCAAAGACTAGGCAATGAGGACAGCAAAAGCAGTCCTCTACCATAGTCCACTTTTCACCAAAGAGCGACTGCACAGTTTATTTGAGCGTTCACAAATCAATAGTTACAAATAAGATATTCAGTTCCTAAGTAGTTGAGGGCACCGGGTGAAATATTTCTTTTCGGAAATAGTTAGATAAAAATGTCTTATACTTACCTACTTAGGTAATTATTGAAAAACTCTTAAAATAAAACATAAAAACAAACTTCCAACCGTACAACGGTTTATCGTTGTAGCGGTGTAATGTTTTTTAATTTTTACCCTCTTCGTTACACATTAAGGAAGTAACTTAATTCAAATAGCAAAGACCTCCCCCAAGTTCTTAAATCCATTTCTACCCTGAGCTGCCCTATGTCTGTCGGTCTGGTATGCGTCTATGGGCCTACTGTCACCTCTTACGGGAAATTCCTAAATTATGAATTTTGCATAGTAAGACGAAACAAAATAATAACGCGTAGCGGTGAAAGAATACTACCACACTCTCTTCCCTTGGGTGTCGTAAAAGGCGACTAACGGACTAAAGACTGCACATATATTTAACAGCATAGAGCGGCGATGGGCTCACCACCTGTAACGCTAAGCACATGTGCAGTCGCTATTTGGTGAAAAGTGGACTATGGCAGAGGACTGCTTTTGCGATCCTCATTGCCTGGTCTCTAACTAACCCTTCGGGATAATAGTCCTGATTATGTATATGTATACTCGTATTTTAACAGAAATGTATGTAAGCCGTCATTGTATACAATTCCTAGAAAATGTATGTAATTCCTAAAATCGCCCGGAAATGTGTGAAATAAATTATATAATACACATTTCCTAGGAAATCTATTCATTTCCTAAATAGCAATAGGAAATGTAAAACATTTACGATATCCATGGGTACGCAGGGATAGCGGGGGTTACTAGCTGCCCTACACCTGTAGGTTACGTGATAGGTTAGAAATTTAAGACAATCGCGAAACGCAGCGTAGAGATTGTCTTGAATTTCGAGGTTATTTATTTTTATTAGACAACAGAAATACTAGAACAGAAAGTAAAGACTTTGTACTGTATGATTGTTACCTGATTGTCTCAACGAGTGCCTTAATAATTCTCATATTGTTTTTTGAGGTTTAATATTCTCATTTTTACAATGTGTTTTATTACAGAAAGCATTATTTTTGTACATTTCCTAATACGATATTGGAATTATGCAATGTGATAGGGGTGGTACTTCTAACCCGTTAAGGCTAGGTACTACATCTAAATACATCGACAAAAAAAATAATATCGGGGGTCCTACCCCCTCCCCCTATAATTTATGACCATTTTTACTTTATGCGATATCAAAGGTTTCATACGTCGGAGAAACATGAAAAAATGGCAAACAGTAGCTAGCTAGTGACACTGGCTAACTCATAAATTATTTTGTTTCGTATGTTTGAGATTATTTTGGTGTGAAAAAAAATCATTACTTCATTATTTTGTGATTTAAAATCACTTTTTTATAAGTCCATATTATTTTTTTTGTCGATGAATCTAGATGTAGTACTCAGTCTTAACAGGTTAGGAGTACCACCCCTATCACATTGTATACAATTCCTAGGAATTCCATTTACCAGGATATGTATGTAAATAATTTTTAAAACAATATTTTACACATTTCCTAAATAGATTCTGAATTGTATACATTTCCTAGGAGTTGTATTCAATTCCTAGATTTCATACATTTCTGGTAACATATATATACAGGGTTAATTTGGGACCCCCCGCCAAATTTTGTCACGTGATCCTATAGCTACATTACAACCGAATAATAAAATATAAATTATTTTTTTTTCTTTATTAGCTTAACTTTTCCAGAAAAATAAAACTATTGTTATCTAGCGCGCGGCCGCCGCGCCGTCGCGCCGGCCGTCTCGTTATCAGAGCGCATGCGCGTGACCTCTATTATTCACCCCTTGCCAAACCAATGACGGCGCGCCGTCGCTTTGCCCACGAGCGAGGGTTAGCGCACGCACCTAGCAATATAGAATATTAAAAGCAGGCATAAAATTGTATTTAAAAAAATAAAACATTCATTATTTTTACGTCAATTATTTTTTGATTCATTTTTTACTCCATATTTGCTTTAGGCAGGGGATCCAAAATTAATCCTGTATGTATGAAAGCATAAAATTATATTTAAAAAAAGAAAACATTCATTTTTTTACGTCAAATATTTTTTGATTAATTTTTTTACCTCATATTTGCTTTTGGCGGGGAGTCCAAACTTAATCCTGTATGTATGAAAGCATAAAATTATATTTAAAAAAAGAAAACATTCATTTTTTTACGTCAAATATTTTTTGATTCATTTTTTTTACCCCATATTTGCTTTTGGCATGGGGTCCTAAATTGATCCTGTATTGCACTAAGAGTTGATGATAAGGCTTAATTCACACGAGAGCTTTTTTAACGTACGTTAGAATAGAACAAATGCATTCACATGTACAGTCACGAGCAAAAATATGTATGTGTTATATTTTTTTACGAAGAAGAAGAAAACGAAAAGTGAAGATTTTTTTTTTTTTACCTCAGTTAATTGAGGCGCTTTTTATATAAAGGTTATCTACAATGCATCAATGCGCTGCCTGTAAATCGATAATTAAGGATAGCAGCCGTTTGGACTGTTGTGCCTGTTCTTCCTCTTATCACTGCGTATGTCTAAACATATCTGCCGATTTACGAAAACTCTCCACCGAGGCTAAGTCAAACTGGTTGTGTCCTGAATGTCGAACTAAAAAACCAAGAAGTGATAACTCCAACACACCAGTCCGGCCATCAACACCTCAAACACCTGCGAACAAAAGCGACAACGCAAATGTTACATTCCGTCGCAAGAAACGGGAGTCACCCAATTTACCGGCGGCCTGTTCTGATGAAGCGCCCGCGCCCTGCTCTGGCTTATGCGTGTCGCGCTCGGAGCTGCGCTCGATTATGCAAGAGGAAATTCGCGGCCTCCTAAAGGAATGCGTAAAAGAGTTAAAGGGTGAATTTAGCACGCAATTAAAAACATTTGGAAATGAGATTGGTGCACTTACGGAATCGATCAATTTCATGAACGACTCCTTTGAGAAATTGAATGTTGATGTGAGCGCCTGCAAGACGAAAATTGATGCCATTTTGAGAGAGAATGAATCTCTTCGTCAGGATTTAAACACAATAACCAACCGTTTTAATCAACTCGAACAGGTTTCTCGCACATCGAATCTTGAGATACAATGCGTACCGGAGCGAAAATCTGAAAACTTGATTACCATTGTAAAGCAACTTGGCAAAACTGTATCATGCCCAATCAATGAGTCGGATATTTTTTACTGCTCACGTATCGCTAAAAAGAACCCCGAGAGCCCCCGACCCCGTTCCATCCTGATTAAGCTTAATAGCCCACGCTCACGCGACACACTGTTGGCCGCCGCTATAAAATATAACAAGAACCACCCACAAGATAGACTGAACGCGGCGCATCTTGGCATTGGGACCAGCAATGACAAGAAGACGGCGGTATACGTAGTCGAAAATCTAACACCGGAGAATAAACTTCTTCATGCAGCGGCCCGTGTTCGCGCCAAGGAGCTCCAGTACAAGCATGTATGGGTCCGCAGCGGCCGAATTTACATGCATAAGACCGACACATCGGAATATGTACTGGTCAGAAATTTGTCAACGCTAAGTAGTTTGTCATAATTTTTTTTTTTAATAATATTTATAATTTTATAGTCAATAAGTGTAGGTATTGTTTTTAAACATAGTGTATAATAGTAAATTTTTAAAATATTTATTTTCAAAACGTTAGGGGTTTTCGTACAAAGACCTCAGATTTTTACAAAAATGTACTTTGTTGTGAATATGACATTATAGTCTTGTGTGAAACCTGGTTGAATAAAATAATTTTTGATGGTGAACTGTTTAGTGATAACTATGTAGTTTATAGACGTGATCGTGAGACTAGCGGTTTTCATTATAAAAAGTCTGGTGGCGGGGTGCTCATTGCCGTGTCTAAGCGTATTTGTTCTCGTAGGTTATGTCATTTGGAGAGTAGCTGCGAGGATCTGTGGATAGAATTGGACGTTCCTAAGAATAACGGTACCGTGGAAAGTCTGTTATTGTGTAGTGTCTATCTTCCGCCACCGATACAGAAACATATTTTGGACAATTTTATTGAGAATGCTAACCGTGTTTTGGAATCACATAAAAAAATCATAATTCTTGGCGACTTCAATTTAAGTAGTATTGCCTGGAATAACCTAAATAACTCGTCACAAACCGCCAACAAGAGCATATTTGAAGTTACTTTGTTGGACTTTTTAGCTCTAAATAATCTGACCCAATATAATAATGTTCTAAATGATAAGGGTAAAATACTAGACCTTATTCTCTCTAACACTATGGTTACAAACGTGATGCGCAGTTGCTCCCCACTTATTAACCTCGACTTATACCATCCTCCTCTGGAGTTTACCTTCCCTTGCTTCGATCAACCTACGCTACCAGCCAAAACAAATAATGACAGATACAACTTTCACAAACCTGATTACAATAGTATTTCATCTCATTTAAGCTCATTAGACTGGGAGAATCACCTAGGTACTGGTGAGTCAGTCGATACTATGGTGGATAAATTTTATGATGTTATAAGATACAGCATAGCTATTCACGTACCTAAACGCAAACTTTCGTCTAGATTCCCAGTCTGGTACTCTAAGGAACTTATTCGTCTTTTGCAGGAAAAATATAAGATCCGAAAAAGATATGTCAAATATGGGAATCCGCTGGACGAACTCGCTTTACATACACTTAAAAAAAGGTGTTCTGATTTAACTGAGGCTTGCTATCTGATATATATTACAGGCATGGAAAATTCAATAACAGATAATCCAAAACTGTTTTGGACACACATAAAAAATAAAAAGCGTAACTGCAGTGATTTCCCATCATCTATGACTCTTGGCGACAGCAGGGCTGCTGGTGGTGAGAGCATTTGCAATCTTTTTGCATCATCCTTTGCGTCTGTTTACAAAACTTCCTCATCTATACAACAGCCAGATAACAGTCCAATTATTAATTGCAACAGTTTCACTCATCTTCAATTTTCACAAGATGAAGTGTTGAATGTTCTTAAGGGATTGGATCGGTCTAAGGGGGCTGGGCCGGATGGTATACCTGCTCTGTTTATATCCGGATGTTATAAAGCGATTTCCTTGCCTCTAACGATTATTTTCAATAAATCGTTGGAAACTGGAATTTTCCCATCCATATGGAAAGACGCTAGAGTTGTCCCAGTATTTAAATCGGGCAATGTCTCTTCGGTTTAGAATTATAGACCCATATCAATATTATCCGTTTTCGCAAAAATATTTGAGTCCTTATTATGTCCTCGTTTATCATGGCACATTAAACATTCAATTGCACCTCAACAGTCTGGTTTTCTGTCATCTCGATCTACTACTACTAATCTTGTCTCATTTACGTCATATGTGTCCGATGCGCTTGATTCGCTGCTTTCAGTTGATACAATCTACACGGATATCAGTAAGGCGTTTGACACTGTGAACCATGAAATCTTACTTCACAAACTTTCTTTGATTGGTGTCTCTGGTAAGCTATTGGAATGGTTTTCATCATACCTCAGAAAGCGAAGCTCAAGAGTTGTGGTTTGTGGCTTTGCTTCACAACCTTTTGTGGTTACATCTGGTGTTCCTCAGGGTTCACATCTCGGTCCAGTGCTCTTCAATATTTTCATTAACGACGTTGTAACTCATCTCAAACATGCTACATGTTTCCTTTATGCAGACGACATGAAAATCTCCATGCAGATTAGAGATCACAATGATGTGTTGTTGCTGCAACAGGATTTGGACAGACTTGTTCGATGGTGTGTCGAAAACAAACTGTCCCTGAATATTGACAAATGTAAATTTATCAGATTCACGAGACGCAAAAAAACCGCTGCGCTATCATACAGCATTGATGGTCATACCTTGGAGGAGGTGGACTCAATACGTGACTTGAAAATGAAAATGAAAATGAAAATGAAAAAACGTTTATTGCAACAGTCACCAATTTACATATTAATGTAGCCCTGGCTTTTGAGAAAAAATTACTTGTGTTACAAAAGCCAGTTCCTTCCTAAGTTGACAAAACTCACTGGATTTTGTTGTAATAAAAGGTTACATGAACCAAGAACATTAAATTAATATAAGAAAAAAAAAAGATAAAATCACCTTTGACCTAAATATAACATTTTATTCTTTTCAGTTACGTAATTATTACAATTGCTACAAACAGAAATGTGTTACTTGTGCGAGAGGTGTGTGTGTGTGGGGGTGTGTGTGTGTGTGTGTGTGTGTTGGGGTGTGTGTGTGTGTGTGTGTGTGTGAGTGTTTGCGTGTGTGCGCTATTGTGTGTATTTGTGTTTAATACATACTTCTTACATGTTAGATATTAAGAGATCTTCAGTAGTTTTATAATCGTAATTTTGAAGCCAATTGGTTATTTTATTTTTTATTTGATAGTTACTGAGTATCGCACTTATATACTTTTTATTAAATTTATTGTACAATAGGGGGGCCAAATAGGAGTATTGTCTTTGGGCAAATGCACTGTTTGTCTTGGGAACTACGTAACGATCTACTTTATTACGATTGTTCAGTCTTTTTCTAACAAGTTGATGGTTTGCAGAGTACCTATGGAATCGCCGAATACACTGGTATACGAAAAGTTTTCTTACACTAAGAACCAGTGCCCTTTCATAAACCAGTGTAGTAGGATGTCTAAAAGGTAAAGATAGCAGTACCTTCAGCACAACACGTTGTGCACGTTCAACGTTAATGAAGTGAGACTTGCCAGCACCACCCCAAGAACACCCCTTGGGAGTGATACTGGATAAGGAGTTAAGATATCACAAGCATATAGACCAAATTGCCACAAAAGGGTTCCGAATGTTGGGATTTGTATTGCGCAACACCAAGGATTTCAAAAAACCGGCTACTAAGATTCTTTTATTCTCATCTCTGGTCCGATCTTGTCTCGAATACTGTAGTCAAGTTTGGTCCCCGCAATATGATGTCCACATTAAACGCATAGAGCGCATCCAGAAAAGGTTTTTGTGGCATCTTTCCTATCAGACATGTAAGGCGAGAGAGCTGCCTTCATACGAGGAACGATTAAGTTTTTTCAAATTACTTAGTTTGAGTGATCGAAGATTGCTGCTGGACCACTTACTTTTTTACAAAATAATTAATGGGAAGGTAGATTGCCCTCTTCTTTTAAGCAAGATAAATTTTAATTTGCCATATAAGGTCCCACGCCCAAGTAGATATGTTCCTTTCTCAATAAAGGGTAGCAGAAGCAATTTGGGTCACCACGCCACCATGAATAGGCTTCCCAGACAGTATAATATTCTTTGTAAGGACGAGGAATATTCCGGGGATATTTTTGCTGACACAGTACACAGATTTAAACACGAAGTATCGAAGTGTCTCTCAACTGGGTCTTCTTAGTCACTTCTCAGTTTGTTTTAAATTTTAAATTATATGGGGAGGTATATTAAGTTAAGGTTTTAAAATGTTTTATAATAATGTTAAAATATTGTAAGCCCACATTTGCATGCCGTGGCAGCCTTTAAGTAAGACAGCACTTAGATTAAGACTTTTTTTCCAATGTTTCTTTTTTTTGTAATTTTTTTTGGTGTATTGTGTGTTTTGTTGGTTGTCCTTAATAAACAAAATAAAAAAATAAATAAAATAAAAATAAACAATTGTAACTCTTAATACAATGGAATAAGGGTCAAAGTGTATACATATTGGTGCTCGTGACTGTACCTGTTCACAAATCAGTGTTTTTAAAACGCGACGCTTTTTTATCGAACAGTGTTGTACTTTCAACGCTGGGCGTTGGGAATAGCCCATATGCAACTTATTATTATTATTCACACGAGCGTTACAAAAGCCGATGGCGCTGCATTCAGTGCGCCGCGCGCTCTTTTAGTTGTCGGATATATTTGTTTTCTCGCCGTCATCAGGCCGTCTTTTACGCTGTCGTGTGGGTTGTAGATCCCGAAGTACTTATTATAGAAGTGGAGTCTCGTTCACTGCAAATTAGTAGTTTATTAGTATTCTTCATAATTTTATTTGAGTAATCTGGTAATGCAAAAACATTACCAGATTACTCAAATAAAATTATGAAGAATAATGCCAGGGAGGACATAACGAAAAAACTCTCGGAGGGGGATACCCTCACCAATGAGGAAAAAATAATCGATGTACCTAAGTATAAATGTTCTTTTATTTATTTTAATCAAACAGGTAAGTGTATTCCTTCTGAGTCACAAGCTATATTAAAACACTGTATATTGTAGGTACCTACAGTCTACAATTTACTGGGATATTGCCTTAAGTAAACTAAAAACTAAACTTTCCTACACTCACACCAATTATCTAGCCCAAGAGAAGCTTCGAAGAAACTCGTTAAATGGTTACTAGACAACGGATAAACATACTTAAAATACTTAAATAATACTTATTATACATAGAAAACACCCAGACCCGAGACCATTTAGAAAACTATAATTTCTAGATTGACCCGACCGGGGATCGAACCCGGGACCTCAGAGATGGCGACACCATGGAAACCGGTGTACAAACCACTCGACCAAGGAGGCGAAGTCTTCGTACAGTGCCACAAATTGTTCTTATAAGTATCTCTGTTCATTCAGAGGATGTACCCAGAATGACTTTTGTTTCTTTTTCCGTCTTCTAGCAATACAAATTGACATTGCTAGTAATTTAGCACTAACCATTTCTACGTCTTACTGAAGCGAGAAACGAGATGAAAGTAATTTAAAAGCATTCGTATGAACAATCACATCGTTAACGTTTTAAAAGCGCCAACGTCGAGTTTTAACGCAACGCTTTTTAAACTCTCGTGCGAATTAGGCCTAAGGCCCCAGTTGGTCTCGCCAACGCTTTCTAAGCCGCCACTTACATAATTACTTTCATTCTTTAAAAAGGTTGTGTATCTTCCTCACTCACTCGTAAAACTTGAACAGATCACGATTGAGCTGTTAAGTTCTCGTCCGTACTAACGGGTGCACGGACATTGAGCGATTTATGCTCCACCAATCACGGCCAAGCGGTGCTGAGTTACCGACCACTCGATACTCAGCGAAGTGCTAGGCTGATATAAAATCACTGTGAATTATATTAGGCTGGGTATCATTGGACGGTTAATAAGTAAAAAGGTTTGGAAGCAAGTATCACTCGATTATGTTAGGGTTGCTTTTTTGTAGATTTTTTTTATGTGAACGGGTCTTATGTGCTGTCTGTACTGTAGATACCTGAATATAAAGTCATAGGTTCAATTTCTATGTCTATTAATTTTTTAAAAATATACTATGTTCAATGTAATTTTTTAGCTTAATTTAGATAAACATTATTATCAAATCCATACAAAAAATATCAAGATATGGTTTCGATGGCGTAGATGGTTTAGTTAACATTGAAATTGATAGTGAAGACTTAATTTTATTTTCAGTAGGTACCTGAGTGTTTTGTACATAATTTATGACAATTATAGAATAATTTTCTTAACCGTGTCACGTAGGGGGTGAAAGAATCCTACCACCCCCCCTCTTCCCTTGGGTGTCGTAAAAGGCGACTAAGGGACTCAAGACTGCACATACATCCAACAGCATAGAGCGGCTATGGTCTCACCACCTGTCGCGCTGAGCACATGTGAAGTCGCTATTCGGTGAAAAGTGGACTATAGTAGAGGACTGCTTTTGCTGTCCTCATTGCCTTGTCTCTGACTAACCCTCCAATAATAAATTCGTAATTGTATGTATGTATGTACTTATGTATGTATGTTTTTCTAATTATTACAGCTTTTGACAAAACTACAGACACACAACTGTTTCATTCGTATTAACTTACAGGAGGTAAATAATATGTTACTTAAATACTAGTAGTGTAAACACACTACTCAAACGTATTTTATTGTCCGCTGGCTATCGAGCGAGCATTGAAAGAAATAAAGCATTAAACTACCTACCTTTATTAATTTTATAATGCTTTTGTTTCGTAAGCTTTCTTTAGTATTCTAATTTACCTTATTAATTTTTATGTTTCTTTATTTTCAACAAATAATGTTTATATTAAATTGTTTCTCATGTAAATGTAGTATTATTCTAATGAGGAATAAAGCTCTTAACCTGATATTTACCTCCTATAATTTGATATAAATTTGCGAAGAAGGAGGCAAAGACTTCCAACCCTCCACTAGCTCATAAGCACTCGACAACCGTGAAGTGTTACCGTCAGCGGAACATGTGTCGTGAGCGAAACGTGCCGGGGGCGCCTAAGATACCGCCCGCCCTCGAGAGTTAGGGCGGCGACGATGCAGTTTTTAAGGACCCACTCTTTGTGTCAAAGGGGTTTAATCTGCTATTATCAAAGGAGGTAACTTCATTGATATATATATTCTGACGACCTCCGTG
Source organism: Scoparia ambigualis (assembly GCA_963921215.1). Classification (NCBI taxonomy): domain Eukaryota; kingdom Metazoa; phylum Arthropoda; class Insecta; order Lepidoptera; family Crambidae; genus Scoparia; species Scoparia ambigualis. The sequence continues at coordinate 27,688,856 of OY992516.1, forward strand.
GCCGAGTGGTTAGCACGCCGGGTCTGGCAGGCGTCGCGACATCTCTGAGGTCCCGGGTTCAATTCCCGGTCGGGTCAATTTTAATCTGTTTTTCAAAATTAATTTGGAGTATGGGTGTTTTTCCTGTGTTTATGTATATTTATCCGTTATCTTACCATGTTAATAAGTTTCAAAAGAATACTCATCTTGGTCTAGATAATTGGTCTGGAGTCTGGGTGTTTTTCCTGTGTTTATGTATATTTATCCGTTATCTTACCATGTTAATAAGTTTCAAAAGAATACTCATCTTGGTCTAGATAATTGGTTTGAGCGTAAACAAATTTAATATGCTTTAATATTTTAATACATACATAAGTGCAGATTTTTTAATTTGCTTATTCTGAATGTTTTGTATACTTCTAAAATGATGTCATAGCGCACGGTACCCAGACTACCCAGTCTTCATGTCAAAGGGGTTTCTGCTATTATCAAAGTAGGAAGGTGATAAGGTGAAGTTTTATTATTGTGTTTCTGAATGTTTGGTACTTCAAAAATGTTGTTATAACGAACGCTCTGTTAGACTGGGTCCGTTGGTAGTCTTTTTAAAAAAAACTATTTTATTTAAACACTTAATTTATTTGAAACAGAGGAAATATTAATTTGAATTGGAACACTTTATGTATAGAAACAGAGGTGTGTTCATGTCGAAGGTTCAGGCCAGACTGAACTCCCGCGCCGGTCGTGGGCGCTACCTCGACTGAAAGCTTAGTCAGATAAAATACAGGGGTTGCTGCAAGGGGCTTACTCTTGCACTATTACACACAGTTACAATACATAACAACCCCCCGCATAAGAATAAACTTACACGTTGAGGTGAAGTTTATATTTATATAATTCTAAGAGATGGTGCAGGATTAGAAGAGAGTTCTATGTCTACGTCTTTAGGAGAATTTTCTACAGTTTTCTTTGATAATATGATTTTCCTGCATACACCGGTTTTGTAAATTCTGAATGTTATATATAACAAAATTAACATACATATAAATAGGGTAATACCAGAGTAGTAATTACCGTAAAGCACAATATGAGGTTTATCTATAATTTGATCTAGGTCTTTTACAATATTATTATTATCTAAGGCTATTTTATCCAAATCTATGTTTTTTAAGTTAACAATAGGCAAATTCTGTTTAATATTCTGAAATTGTAACATATCACAACACTTATCATTTATTAAGTTAAAATCTGCTTTTACAATTTGACTTTCCCTGTTTACAAAAGAAGGTTTAGAAATCAAGCGAGTTTCTCTAAAATATCCTATACAATTCCTTGGTAGATATAATACACCGCTACCACTAATGCTGATATCATAAGTTTGGGTATCGTTACATTCCAATGTTAATTTGGACCTCTGTGATATTACATATAACCAATTATCGTTATTAACAGGTTGCCAGATTTCCAGATGGCCATGAATAATTTTAGTATTACATATTTCAGGGACTGAGGTAAATGACTTAGTCATAAGTTCTGTTTCACAGGTTGGCGTTGCAGCAACGGAATACGTTACCGTCATCTCACACAGGTAAGTATTACTATACATAGTTTTACACATACTTATATTTTCTATTTTACAATATGTTGACTTATCGTTAGTTATACCTAAATATTTTACAGATGGTATGATAGTAGCATAAGATTCTGGGTCATCGTTGTTATGAGCAACGGGAAAAGGTAAGTTATGAAACAAATTATAAGTTTTAGGATTAACAAGCGGAATCCTTAATGTGAAAACAATCTTAAGATTACTGTAATAGGAGCTAACTTCCGAAATATTTAACAAGGTTTGTATGTTATCAAGTGTCAACCCTAATGGGAGCTGCTTTGTATTTGAAAGAAATCTATAACTATTTAATAACTCATTAAAGAGATTCTTAGGTGTCAAAATTGAAGGGTGTAGCACATTTGATTTACTGAACATAATGCCATTTACAATATCTTCTACTTTAAATGACAAGGCTAATAAACTATTTTCTAACATGAATATAAGTTCGTACAATCTAGACCTTATTCCTAATTCTCTAGACACAACAGTGAGGTTTGTAATATCCTTATTTAATTCTACAATGGCATTATTTAAATGCTGTTCATTATCAATAACATTCTTAAGAGTATTATTAAAAGATTTTAAAGTATTAGTCGTTACTAGAATATTCTGTTTCATTAGAGACGCCAATGCCTTCTGATCGTCTTGTATGTCATTAATTGCCTTATCATAACGAATCGCATCGTCCTCGTCCATCGTACCGAATATTTTTTTTGATAGAGTTCCAATTCCTCCGAACCAAGCAGATCTTTTAAACCGAGATGAGATGAGGTGAGAGATAGAGTCGTAGTCGAGCATGATATCGAAGAGACGGGTATAAAGTGGTTGAAACAAGTTTTGACATTCTATAATATCAAATATATCACTATTCCTACATATTAATTTAGAGCTATTCATAAAACTATATATGTTACTTATATGTGGACCAATAAAAGATATTTCTACAGGAATAACTATACTTAAATAACTATCTATTAACCGTAAAGATCCTAAACTATCGAAATATAGTCCGGAACCATTTGTCCCGGGCCGGATGACGTCTTGCGCCAGGGTCGTGCTGGTGCTGCAAATTAAAAGATGTAAACTAATAACTAACTTAATATTTATTGTAGGTAGTTAATAATAAAATAAATATAAACCAGCAACCTAACTTAAGCACGGTGTGCTAACTTTACTTGGTCATAGTATTGCGTCACGTAACGCCGATTTATGAGTAATGTTAAGGTGCTTCTACCATTAATCTTTACTACCTTATATGGTCCTTTCCACAGTGGTGATAGAGCTTTACGTAATCGAAGGTGATTTTTAAGATAGACGTAGTCCCCGGCTTTGTACTGTACGGGGCGAGAATGGGCATCGTAATAACTTTTAGATTTTTCTTTTGCCGCTTGAATGTTTTCAATTGCTTTATCACGAGACAGTTTGAGACGATGATGCAGAGCCTTGATGTACTCGGGATAAGACAGTTCCGATTGGTCATTATAGATAGAGTCTGGAATAAAGGCTTTATGCCCAAATACGAGCTCAAATGGCGTAAAATTTGTTGTTGAATGGACGTTAGTATTGTAAGCGAGCATGGCTGTATAGACGTATTTGTGCCAATCGGTCTGATTTTCATTTACGTAACTCTTGAGGTACTCTTTAAGAGTGGAATGGCTGCGTTCCAGTGCTCCTTGAGTTTGAGGGTGATACGGCGAAGACCAAAGTTGTTTGATCTTAAGGAACTCACAAGTCCTTTTAAAAAGATCAGCAGTGAAATTGGTGCCCTGGTCCGTTAAGATAGATTTAGGAATTCCAAATAAGGTTATGAAATGGACCAGGCACTCGCATGATTCTTCGGCAGTTGCATTGGAAATTGGATACGCTATGGAGAACTTGGTCAGATCGTCTTGTAATGTGAGAATGAAACGTAATCTAGTAAGGCCTGCTTCCGGTAAGGGACCTACTAAATCTAGGCTTACACGTTCAAATGGACGTGTGGAAGTGGTAGTTATCTGCATTGGAGATCGATTAATTTGCCTCATTGCTTTGTTGGACTGACAATATGAGCAATTTTTTATGTAAGTTTCTATATCAGATCTCATATGTTTCCAGTAATATCTTTCTTTCAATCTATTGTACATCCTGGTGTTGCCCAGGTGACCAGCGATTGGTATATCGTGGTTTTCTTTTAGAATTTTAGGTATCTCACTGGGTGTTGGATAAATGATAGAATTGTGGTATATGTGTATGGAGATGTTTGAATTATCGAATAAGAAACAAAGCATGTTGTATATTTTAGTCCAGATATGTTTATCAAACGGATTTCTAAAGTCTGTTATTGCGATTTCCAGACATTCGTTTTCAAGCAAGTTTCTTAGCAGGTTTTGTAAACTCTTGTAAATATCCTCATAATTACAATCATTAAAATGGTAGAGTTTAGTGAACAGAAAGTAAAATTTCTTCCCAGCCGATTCAAATGAGATGAAGGAATATAAGGATCTGTCATTATCTAAGATATCTCTGTTCGTTAAGTTGCCTAGTGTTTCTTCCACATGAGGATTGGAGTCATCTAAATCAATTGAAGTTGGAATAATAATGCACTTATAGGCGCTTTTCATGATACTTTCATTGTGTTCTAAAATATTGGAATTAAATGAAACGTTTTTATCTTTTATTGACTTTGAGTATTGTGAATAGTTATAACTTAGTGATTTATTTTCATTTTCTGTTACAGGTGCAGGAGCAATAGGAGACGGTGCAGGAGTATGAAGAGTAGGAGTCTTAGGAATTTCAGGAGGAGTAGGTGGTAAATGTAACCACTCTTGATCGATATTAAAATCATTACCATAGGGACTTATATCCCGGAGACCAAAGTCATCTAGAGAAGTATCTTGTTTACTAGTAGAAGGTTGAGGATCAACGACGTTGGAAGGCTGAGGTTTGGATCTAGTGACTGTGCTTGGTTTGCAAGGATCATGATCTAAAGCCATGTTGTCATAGTTTTTGAGTAAATCTGTAAAGGGTAAGTCATAGTTATCAAAGTTAGATTCAGTAGAAATTGGTACATCCAAATCTTCGAGTGTGATTGGATCAAACGGAGAACCAACGTTATCATCGTTAGAGGGAGGTGACGTTTGATGATTTGGATGTTGAATTGGGTTTACGGGATATCTCGATAAAGCGTCAGCGTTACTGTTTATTTTGCCTTTTTTATATTCTATTTGATAATCGAATTCCTCAAGTTTTAGCCGCCAACGAACCAGCCTTGATCCAGGGTCTTTGCAATTAAATAGCCATTTTAGTGGCCTATGGTCTGTAACTATTTTGAACGTGTATCCATAGAGATATGGACGGAACATTTTGGTGCCAAAGATGATTGCTAGGCATTCCTTTTCAGTAACGGAATAGTTTACTTCTGCTTTATTTAACGTCCTTGACGCAGAGGCTATGGGTCGATCTTTGCCGATTTCCCCTTGAGATAGGATAGCAGATATCGCGGAATTGGACGCATCACATGTAAGCACAAACGGTTTCGTAAAATCAGGATAAATTAGAATAGGAGCGGACACGAGTTTATTTTTTAGTTTTTCAAATGCTATTTGTTGCTCGTTTGACCAAACAAAAGGAATTTCTTTCTTTAAAAGAGATGTTAGTGGTTTTGCTATCCCTGAGAATTCGGGGATGAACTTCCGATAATAAGACACTAGCCCAAGGAAGGATTTTATATCCTTAGGACATTTGGGAGTAGGAAATTTAGTAACTGATGTGATCTTTTCAGGATTAGGTTTTACTCCTTTATCGCTTATTATGTGCCCGAGATAACCAACTTCCTTACGCAAAAACTCACATTTGTCTGGTTGGAGTTTTAGATTGAAACATCTGAACCTTTGAAAAATAGAAATTAGATTAGAAATATGGGATTTTTAATCATAGGAATAGCAAATTACGTCATCTAAATATACATAGCAACGGATCCCTTGTAGCCCTGATAGAGCAGAATTCATTAATCTTTGAAACGTAGAGGGCGCGTTTTTCAGGCCAAATGGCATGCGCGTGAATTGATAATGCCCTTCGGGTATATTGAATGCTGTTTTAGCTTTATCTGGTTCATTTAAGAGGATTTGGTGAAAACCTGATGCAAGATCCAGGGTAGAGAAATACTTGCTTTTACCAAGTTGATCGAGGATTTCTGCGATTTGAGGTATGGGGTATGTATCGCCTACTGTGACGTCATTAAGCTTCCTGTAATCAATGACAATACGCCATTTTTGTAAACCGGATGCGTCTTTCTTCTTAGGGACGACCCATATTGGTGAAGACCAAGGTGAATTAGACGGTTCAATGATATTTTGCTGTAGCATTTGATCAACTTGTTTTTTAACTTCGGCTTTATGGATTTCAGGGAATCTGTATGATTTAGTATGAATAGGATTGTCAGTGTTTGTTTTTATTTCATGCTTTAAAGCAGAGGTATAGGTAAGGTCTTCTCCCGGGAGATGAAAAATATCAGAATAATCGGTACATAGCTGATGAAGAGATTTCGTCTCTTCTGGATTTAGGTGAGAAGTACGTAACTGGTTCAAAACCAGTTCAGATTAGAAAAAGAGTCATTCGTATTTTCGTTATACTTATACGTAGGATTCAATGGAAATGCATTTGAAGGATCGACCGGAATAAGGTTTAAATTAAGATTGGATTTAATGGATATAGGATGTTCTGATATATTAGCTACACAAATATTTATTCTATTGTTATCTTTGACTTTAGCGAGGCAGTTTGCTATAAGTAGGTTCTTGGAATAGTGTTGATCTAATATAACACCTACTTTTAATTCGGGATTAGCGACAGAGCATTCTATTACAGTCTCGGTTCTAGGAGCGATAATATAAACTGGTTCGTTAAATTTCAATTTGAATTCAACTTCACGAACATTAAGTGTCTCTTTTTTAAAATCGATTTTGCTTTGATAATTCGTAAGAAAATCATTGCCGATTATGCCATCATAAGGAAAATCTAGACTGCCTACAAGATGAAATTTATGCCCTAGTAAATTGAATTGAATAGGGATAGTACCCAACGACTTCATAGGTTTAGTTTCGTTTCCAAGTCCAGTAAAAGTAGCGTAATCTTTTGACATTATGGGAGGCATTGCCTCTACTGAACATTGTTTTACTAGGCTTATGGATGCTCCGCTATCAACGAGAAATGTCAATGGATTATTAGAAACTGATGTTTGAACTTCGACAAAAGGTAAGTATTTACTTGAAGGGTTAGTTGTAATGTTATGAATTTGTATTTGTTTTCTACTATTTTCAGAAATGATGTGGGGCGGAGAAATAATGCAAGGTGGACGAGGTTTACGAACAACGGATGCGTAGGACACAGCGGGATCAACGATTTTGGGTTTCATGGAAACAGTGGATTGGAGTGGTACATTTGGAACAGTGGAAACAGTGAGTTTATTGGAAACAGTGGAAACAGTGGGTTTATTGGAAACAGTGGAAACAGTGGGTTTATTGGAAACAGTGGAAACAGTGGGTTTATTGGAAACAGTGGAAACAGTGGGTTTATGGGCTCTTGTTTGGGGCTGGTTACCCGCGTGGTCCCGAAAAACGGTTTGGGTGTCTACAAATGGGAGGCGTCTCGCGCGACACCTGAACGAGACGTGATCTAGTTTAAATTCTCATCCCTATTCATTTCTTCGATAGGTTGTTCTTCAGTGAAATTAACTCGTTGATTGTTACTGATGTTAGCGAAATTGGTGTTACGAATACGATTGTTGTATTCCCGTTTCCTGCAATCTTCGATAACATGTCCGGGAGCTTTGCAATACCGGCACACTGGAACACTAGACGAAAAGGTTGTTGGTTCTGTCCTGGGTCTGAAATTCCCAGCGGGAACATTATCCCGTCTAAAGGACGTGCTTGGACGATTTTGAGAAATTGCATTGTTAATAAATGGACGAAAACCACTGGAGTTAGGAGGGACGTGACGATTGAATTGTGAGCGATTAGGAAATCGCGCATGGTTTGAATTATTAAAAGGCAAATATGCCTGCGAGAAGTAGTTTGAAGAATTTTTTCTTCTGATACTGCGAAGTTAATGGCGTCATTTAAAGTTTCGGGTTCCCGACACCTGACGACGGTTGACAATTGAGGGTTTAATCCTATTACGAAAGTATGCAATGCCAGATCTTGCATTGCTGCGACACGGCCTGCCAGTTCGCCCTTCTTTTTGGTAGGTATCGATATATTTATTTCCGTAAGTAGCTTGGATAGACAAGACTCTACTCGAAGTGCGAACTGGTTGACTGTTTCGCCAGTTTGTTGGCGACATTCTTGTAAATCCGATAGCAACGCAGCGTAATGTTTTCTTTCGGCAAATTGTGACTTTAGAAAGTCTTCGAGTTGTTGCCACGATTCAAAATCTTTAATTGAACACGCGACTTCGGCGCGACCCTCAAGTTGACTAATAACATATTTTAAAAGAATGTCCTGCTGGGACTGTGATGCAAGATTTATCGCGTTTCGGCAATTGTGAATGAACGCGTTCAATTTTTCTCGGTTGCCATCGAATTTGTTTATGAACTTACAAAGTATGTTCAATTCAAATTCGTTGCTCGACGCCATGGTATTTGAGTCGTCTTTAGGCATATGGTACCGAACGAGATAAGGAGTTAGTCAAAACAAAACTCCGGGCCAGCTACGCGACGCGATAAGAGTCTACGACGAATAACTACGTTGCTCTCAGATAAGGACAATGAATTAGTATTACAAAGAATTGTTAATTAAATTTCGTGTAACTATGTCACTATCACTTTAAGTCACTTGATAATTCACTCGTTTTTCAACTTACAGAAACACGAAGAGAAGGATGCTGCTCATCTTGGACATGGTAAGTAAATAATATATATATATTTACAAAAGGATTTCTTTTTCAGGTCGCGGTATGGTATGACACACACAGGAACACAGGAGTTCACCTTTCGCCACTTCGGAAGTTCTAAAGAACGCGCACAACAACAGAAGTTCGCAGAAGTTCGTAGAAATTCGCAGAAGTTCGTAGAAAATTCTCACAAAGTTCTAGGTCTTAGTTCTGAAGACACGCACAGCAGAAAGAAGTACACAGGAGTTCACAGTTGATGCGTATTAGATTACTTGCAAATATAGGAGAAACACTCGCGAAACTGAGGCGTACCGGGGGACCTCTTTAGATCCCTTTAACGCTGCCACCAATGTTAGACTGGGTCCGTTGGTAGTCTTTTTAAAAAAAACTATTTTATTTAAACACTTAATTTATTTGAAACAGAGGAAATATTAATTTGAATTGGAACACTTTATGTATAGAAACAGAGGTGTGTTCATGTCGAAGGTTCAGGCCAGACTGAACTCCCGCGCCGGTCGTGGGCGCTACCTCGACTGAAAGCTTAGTCAGCTAAAATACAGGGGTTGCTGCAAGGGGCTTACTCTTGCACTATTACACACAGTTACAATACATAACAGCTCGAATATGTTAAGAAAGACAGTTTTTTTTATTCTTCCACTGGAAAGTACTTGGCCTTAATTTCAGATGATATTTTTATGAGACCTCCAACATAATCGGAGTTTTTATTCTTTCTTAGTTACTATTTTATACAATTTCTCGCATTTTATCATTTTATCATGTAGGCACGGCAGCGGTTTTCTTATAGTAATGTTTTATTTACAATATATTTTTAGGTTTTTAGTTTTCAAGTTATTTAGTTTTAGTTTATCATGGTTTGTTGTTTTCTTGTCTTGTGTATGATTAAATAATAAATCATGTAGGTACTTATGTAGTTTAAAGCGAATATTAAAAGCAGCTAAGCATACATCGCAATTAAAATAGCATACTCACATTGCAAGGCGAATTACCATTTTGATTTGCTAAAATCACCAACCGGGATTTTCATGCTAAAACAAAGTTAGTTTCACTTTTTTAAACAAAGGCAATTTTGCAATTTTGATAAAGCTATTCAATTCAAAGTGTTTACTTATAGGAAGTACATACACATAATCACGACTATTATCCCCGAAGGGTTAGTCAGAGACTAGGCAATGAGAACAACAAAAGCAGTCCTCTGCTATAGTCCACTTTTTACCAAATAGCGACTGCACAATCTCAGCGTGACAGGTGGTGAGACCATCGCCGCTCTATGCTGGTCGATGTATGTGAAGTCTTTAGTCCGTTAGTCGCCTTTTACGACACCCAAGGGAAGAGAGGGGGTGGTAGTATTCTTTCACCGCTACGCGACTCGGTTAGACACGGTCAATAGGTACTCATTTCATTTATATTCCCGCAACCAGGAACTTTTAATTAAGTAGAAAGAACTATTTATGTAAGAGGAGAAGGACTTTGAAATTGCAAAAAAATTATACACTATTACATTAGCAATTTACAATTTAGCATTTACAGCAACAGTGTAGAGTCAAAACATAAGTCAAAAGCTTTGAAAAAATTCGAAATGTCTAATCTATACCTCGGTGGCGGAGTGGTCGACGCAGCCGCCCGGATTGCGGAGGACGCGGATGCGATTCCCAACTTAGGTTTCTAGTGGTTTTTTTCAACGTTACGTTTCGAGTTTATTACGAAAGTATTGCACAGTTGCGATTCACCGGTTGATCGTGACAAATCCAGATTCTTATTCCGATTAGCACAAAAAGTTTCTCTTTAATTCTTCTGTACCAGCTGCCATCTCCGCACTAACTCCTTTCTAACCCATGTCATCTTTTACTTAGTCCATTTATCTTTTCTTTAGTCTACCCCTCCTCTTATGTCCATCTACAATCCACATTCATATCCAACCTTCTTGTCACATGACAAAATCACGATTCACCTCGTAAATTTTGAATAGCGCCTCTCTGATAGGATTCTCTTCAAAAATTTGCGATATAGTATTTTAAACTCGAAAATTTTAAAACGAGCGAGCGTTTCACAAACCGTCCGACTTTACGCCCTAACACTGGAGTTACAAAGTCGTTGCCTTATATTAGCGCGTGCGAGTAAAACCGCGCGGCTTGAGTAGTTCCACCGTAAAATATTTACTACCCAAGACACCGAGAAAGTTTGAAAACTTATGGGTTCTGCCCCATTAATTAGGCATAATAGAAAATGTTTATTTAGCATTCCTTAAACCGATTTATATTTATTTTTTGTGTATTGTAGTGAGCGGTTAGATTCGTTAGATCGTTATGAGAATAATTGCAGCAAAGGATGCCAGGATCGTATTAAATGGAAATCTGTTGTCTTTGCCTACACTTCCGGGAAGCGGGTCCATCGATCATACTGGGTTGAATACGAAAAGACGAATACGAAAAAAAATCCTAGGCCGTAACAGCAATGTAAGCTGAGTTAGGCCTCTTCCTCACTGGATTAGTGCGTTTTCGTTTCGGTACCGCCTTTGCACCGATCTGTACAGATTTTCTGCTGAAAAACATTTCCTGGTAGGTTCTGGATGTTTTCGGTACGGTATTGTTCATTCGATATTGTACAGTCGTGACTGGTGTAAGTGAGGCGATCGGTAAACAATCTGTACAGGTGCTGAGGCGGTACCGAAACGACGCGACGCACCGATCAGGTGAGGAAAAGGCCTTACCTCAGCTGTTAAGGATTACGGGTGAAGTTGAACTACAGGAAAATGCATCAATATAAATAAATAAATAAAACAGCAAGCAAGCGAGATTACGCTTTTTTTATTTCTCGTCAGCAGTAGGTACGGTTAATAGGATTTCTATCAAACGTCAGCCCAGGAAACTTGCTAGTTTGCTAGTAATCAATTAAACTTGTACTGCCAAAAACAGCATTAGTACGCTTAATTTAATTGTCAGTAACGCTTTCTAAATCGCAATAGGATACTTTTGCTACCGTTCGGTAAATTTCATGCCATCCGAAACGTCATTTTATTTGCGCGACCGCACGCATAGTGCACGCGTCAAGAGTAAGAGCAAGTGTAAATGTAAGTGGTAGTGTTATTTGTATAATTAAATAAAGTGGTGGTGACATCCTTCCTGTTTACATAAAAAAGCTAGATCACAATCAACGCTCTTAAAAACACAACAAAAAAAAAATAGTTGTAGCCGTTCTAAAGCGAACATACAATCGTGGCAATGATTTTAATTATAAACGCAAAGACTTTTTAACGGTGATCAGGACCTACTGATTCCGACTAAAATTATGGCCATTGCAATAATAATGTTTGTTTTATTTTTATAAATTTAATTTTGTATTTTAAATAAGTCAGTAACGAAAATAATAATAATGTATGGTCTTCCTAAATTTTTATAAAGTGAAGAAGATACAATACTTATTTGTAATTAGAAGAAGTAGGATGACCATAATTTTAATATTCATAATTATTAACTTTACTTCCCAGACCAAAAACATAAAAAATTAAACGCTGACATGTAAGTTTTATTATTATTGCAATGGCCATCATTTACTTAGTCGGTATCAGTAGGTCTTGATCACCGATAAAAAGTCTTCGATATCGATAGTTCATGCCGAATAATCTTTGTTTGTTTCTTTGTTACGCTTTCACGCTTTAACTGTCAAACGGACTTAGATTTCTTTTAATATACCTAGATAGACAAACATTAATTCGGGCGAGCGCTCGGTCCGCTATTATGGGCGGGCAACTACTAACTGGGTTCAATTCCTGATATAGATTTGAACGGCCCTGCTGTAGGAAATATACACCCTTATTTTTTAATTAGTAAATTTAAATACGAGGAAGAAGGGAGGCACTTAAACCCGGAACCGCATTGAGCAGTCAACGACATCCGCCCTTTTTTATTCAGGAGATTTTTTTTTACAAATATCACGCAGATGGTTTTGTGAGACTCACCCCCCAACGAGACAAACCCACTAAAACCATCTACACTTCCCCTGACGTCTTATCAGGGTGGTTCGAGACCATCAAGCAATCACTTGAATTCACACCAGTAGAGGCCGACCAATATACGTTCCCTACTCAGAACCCGTGCACTACGAACGAGTTGAAAACGCAATAATTTTTAATGACTCCAAAGGGCTCAGGGCCATCAATTTGTGAGGGTACAGCTATTTTGATTGTAACGAAACCAATTTAATTTGAGGTTTTAATTAATTTCGAATCAGTCGGGAACTCGGGAGCGCTTGCTCGCCGTGATTTTGATTCGGGTAGGCCTGACATTTCGGTACCACCGTTTGAGTGTTGGACTTCAAATTTACACCATTACTTTTGGTATTTGACTTCAACAAAAGTTCACTCGTTATTTGTTGTTTGTTTGGTTTAATAAGCGCAACTTTAAAATGACGATTGTGTGACGTAGACAAAACAATGTGACTTACTAACAAATAAGTTGAGACGAGTGGCTCAACGTGAACACTCCGTACCCAGTGACGCATTTCCAAAATTTTCTTTCATACGAACCTTGTTTTGACAATTACTAACACAGCATGTGCAGTCGCTATTTGGTGAAAAGTGGACTATATGGCAGAGGACTGCTTTTGCGGTACTCATTGGTTAGTCTCTGACTAATCCTTCTGGGATAATAGTCGTGATTATATGTATATAAGTATCAGTTATAACAAATAAAAATGAAGAATATCATTATTATTCCAATATAGCTGAACAGAAAAAGTTGTTAAAGACTATGAGGATTACACCAAATGAATAATTAAACGTTATGTTTTAGGAAGTGTATTTAGACCTAGTTATAATATATCCAATAAACGTTATATACTTGAAAACTAGTTCCTTTTTGTAATTATAATGAAATGAAACGCACCTTAAACTGTCCACCTCCTTTCATATTTCAAATGCATACCATCCTTTCTTATTCTCTCACATTGGCTTAGTGTGAAAGATGCTTCATAAATTCTTACATAAATTTAGTTGAAACTAAATTTAGGTCACCCAAGCGAAGCTGAGGCAGGCCGCTAGTACCTTATAAATTTGGAATGTGTAGGAACCCGTAAACGTGCTTGATAGTAAATCATACCAATTTTCTAGTCCCGAACAAGGCTTGTAGGTACTACGCACAGGTAGGCACTAGTTGTTTTAAGAAAGGTTTTATCAATTATTTATTTGGTTTACGAACGATTGCAACTCTTGTACATAAACGATTTACATGTATATACGAAATATAACCACAATTTACTCACTTAATTCACTCTTGTCTATAACAGATACGTACAAGGGCATTAACCATTTCCTGTAAAATAATGTTTATTTTCTACCAATAGTCCACTAATAAACATGTCGCGTAGTGCTAAAAGAATACCCCCTCTCTTCTCTTGGGTGTCGTAAAATGCGACTAACGGACTAAATATTGCACATACATCCAACAGGATAGAGCGGACATGGACTCACCACCTGACAAGCTGAGCACATGTGCAGCCGCTATTTGGTGAAACGTGGACTATGGTATAGGAATGTATTACGATCCTCATCGCCTAGTCTCTGAGTAACCCTTCAGGGATAGTCGTGATTATATTATGTATGTATACCCACTTATATAATAAAATTGATAGAATTATATACATCACTATCTATAGGTACTGTGTAATTTGCTGCCAGACTAGCTGTCCATGTAGTCAAATAGTCAATACATATTCTTCAATATCGTTATTTACATACACCAGTGAACGTCAATGGAGCAAATGGTATCGGTTCGTGGAACTACGAGTATTTCGTAGCGCGCTCCCTTGCTACGACCGTCCAATGTGCTACGAAAACTTGTTACTACAAAATATTGTGAACATTTTTAAATTCCTGTTCGGAACAAAATGGCCACTTACGGCTGGCAACCTTTTTTGTAGTTCTAATTTGTATTGGACAGACGACTGTCAGTGTCAGTGTGACACACACTCACGTTGGGACTTTTGGTTAGGTTAGGAACCTTGAACGCGGGGTCGTGTGAAATTAATTTGTACTTTGTATTGGTTTAATAATTTGGTCTTGATGTGTAGGGCACATAATAAGTTAAAATCGGCGGACCGTAGGGACTAGTAAACAGTGCAACAGTGTAGAACACAAGTTTAGTTTAAAACCAGTTGTTTGGTTGGAGTGCAAAGTGCAACACGTGGCGTACAATTGAACGGTGCAAGTGGTATGTATTTGTCTGGGTTCAGCGCTGAGGGGTAGACGGGACGCCTAGGGTCTTTCCATACCACAGCAGTAGCCAGAGACAGTCGCCGGGGAGGCGAGCTACCACCACCACCACAGCAGCCCGAAGCCAGCCGGCGCGGCGGACTGCGGCCGAGCTGCAACGAGGCGGAGCAGCGTCGGGACGCGCAGCCACCGTCTTCATAGAGTTTATATCCTACATTATAATTTAGTATAGATTTAAGTTGGCTAGAAATAGCCTGGTAGCAGGGAAGTCATTGATGTAGACTATCTATATCAAACAATTCCTATCTACTTTCGGTTTCCCATACAATTTTTCAAGTCGAAATTTTTAAAGACCAATAAGCTAATTTTAATGAAACTTTGCATGCTAAAGTAAAATACAGGGATCTAAATAGTTTGTTGATAACATTTAAAAAAAAGATTTATTTGGCTAAGTTATTGCGATTTAAAGTCCACTATAGAAAGTTTAAAATCGCATTAACTTTGTTAAATAAACCTTTTTTGGAAATGTTTTCAACAAACTATTTAGATCTCTATATTTTACCTCAGTATGCCGAGTTTCATCAAAAATGGCATACTGGTTTTAAAAAATTTCGATTTGGAAATTTGTATGGGAAACCGAAATGCGTAAACCCTCTTACACTCAGTCTTGAATTTTTTTTGACAGTTTTTTGACACTAACTTTTAACGTCAAATTTGACAGAATCGAGCATAGACTATGATGCGATATTTTGCGATAACAATACATAAGATGAACCACAGAACCGAAATAACCAAACTTGTTCATACTAAAGTAGTCTGTAAGTCTATGACAACACGGTACAAAGTCAAGTGTGTTTTTGTAGGTGCGGTCTCATGCGACCGCTTGGGGTTTGACCAACCGTATCACGAAGCGGTGAAAACATACCACCCTCGCCTTTTACGACTGGGTGTCGTAACAGGCGACTAACGGACTAAAGACTGCACACACATCCAACAGCATAGTGCGGCGATAGGCTCACCTCCTGTCACGCTGAGCATATGTGCAGTTGTTATTCGGTGAAATGTGGACTGTGTCAATGCACTGCTTTAAATTGCAGTTTCCAGTACGAGTATACCAACCACCACCATCCATCCACTTCAAACTTTAATAATTTAGAATCATGAATCTTATGAAATAATTTAGAATCATGAATCTTATTAAATTTAATGGCTTAAAAGAGAAATGGCGCTCTAACCGCCATTTCTCGCTTTCAACCAACTTATGTAGATTATCAGATAAATTCCTGTTTACTCAAAATCTTGATTGCGTTACTTAAGATTACCTCAAAACCTTCCGCAATTTAATAGAACGTCAATAACATAATCTAACCCTCTTCTTTCTCAAGTCCGAACAATAATACGGACCTTTGCTACAAAGACCCCATCTGAGACAGAAGATCAAATTCTTTTGATAACAACTCTCCTTTGTATTCGTACCCAATCTCCGTAGAATATTAGTACAGAGGAAATTGGACTTGGCCGCTTACGTTACAAAGTTGCCTTTGCTCCATCTGGATTTGTGTTGACAGAAATATAAAACGGACTTATCGACCAAGTTTGAGTGCATCACTTGTTTATAGTTCTTGTAAGTTTGGTTCGTGCTTAGTTTTCACTGATGAAGCACAATTGGGTTTGGCCATTTGGAAAACGGGGGTGCCAGCAGATGTAGCGAACTAGTAGGTAAACGAATTACGAATAGAAGAAAATAACAGCTTTAGTAGCTTATAAGGGGTCACGAATTTTGTTAACAAAAGATACAAGAATATATGTAAGTGATGATTTTGTTCACTATTTTGTAATTAAAAGTTAAATATAAGTATTAAAAAAGTATTTTGGGTTTTTTGTAAATACATTTCATCCCGTCACCTCGTAAATCTTGACCGATGCAACTCAGTCAAAACATCTGGTATAAAAAGGTACAAGTAGGATGCCTTTGAAGTAGTTGTTAAGTTGCTGAGTAGTTGTGCGTTGAATCATTTGATAAATTATAAACATTTATCTAAGGTGAACCGCATTTAAATGATTTCTTTGTAATATAACGCAAAATTAATAACGCATTAAACGAATTTGGGATAATCCTCAATCCTCTTATCTAAGAAAGAAAGAACATAAAAAAGTCGGCACACTTTCCTAACAATTGTTTAAAAGAAATCTTGAAAACTTTATCTATGGATTAAAAACCAACCAAAATGTGTTGAAAGCATAAACTTTAAAACTTCATAATAAATCACAATACGTTAAGGCTGTGCCGCTAATGGGTGCGGGACTTTGTCTTAATAACCGTTAGAGTGCCACCTGCGCCATTTGCTCGCACTAAATGCGTTTAGTGCTTACTTCAAGGTTCTTCTGGAGACACTCTCACTATGATATAGCACTGACAGCGGTAAGCGATGGTCGGTACTTTAAATTTTAAAAACATATAGTAATATAGACCATACCACAGTATGAAGTAAATAATCTTCATTTAAGTGGAAGAGCAAGCGTGCAACGCTAGCTAAGCCTACACTTATCTTTCAAGCGCTTTAAGGAGAGGTTTATTTCGAGCGCTTCTCTCTCGCTCTCTCGAAGGTACGACGGTAAGGGATGGGTATAACAGCGAAAGGGCACGAATAGGCGCGTATTATATTTAAAAAAAATTATAGATGTAATAAAAAAAAATCGATCGGTTATAATACTTCAAGTTATCTATGAACTTCATTTTGGTAAATAACGCATAATATCAAATCACTTATTTTAAGAATAAAAACTCAAAAAGAAGATAAAATAACACAAAAATATGTAACTTTGTGAATTTATTCTATCAAGCCAACTTTATCAAATCGTGCTTCCATCGGGTATATTCTACTCTAGTGAAGGTGTTGTGGAAAATGTTAATTCCACAATCGGCACAGTTCTCGGATCAATACCACAAGGTAGCGTGCTAGGATGTTTGCTGTTTTTAGCTTATATTAATGACCTGTCTCATGCCACGCCGAACAAAGTCGTGCAATTTGCTGACGATGCTACACTCATCATATCTGGCAACTACAATGACATAAATAAATTACATGATGAAATAACATCGTCCTTAAATAATATAGCAAAACATCTGAGTGAAATAGGCCTCGTATTAAATCTGGAAAAAACTAAAATAATTCAATTTAGACCACACCAAAGATCAGCACTGCCACTCAATATAACGTTTGAACAGAATAAAATAGAAGTAGTCGATACATTCACGTTGTTGGGCATCACCATGGATTCCACCTTGACTTGGAAATCTCATGTAAGTGCAGTTGTGAGTAGACTTAGCAGTTTTGCGTACGCCCTATATCAGTTGCGAAAATGTACAAATTCACAATGCGCGTTGACTGCATACCACGCGCACGCTGGGGCTTGGATCAGGTTTGGGATTACTTTTTGGGGGAACTCAACAGGAGTCCAATCAGTATTTATTCTACAAAAGCGTTGCATCAGAGTGATCGCCAATCTTACACCCAAAGAGTCGTGCCGGCCGTGGTTTGTCAGTTTAAAAATCCTTACAGTTACTTGTTTATACATCTACGAGCTTTGTAGATTAGTTCGCACTAGTCCACATTATTTCAATAGAATAAGCGACCTTCCTAGACGCTACGTTTCTCGCCGGGCAAATAATTTATGCCAATTAACCCCACACCTTAATCTTTTTAAAAAAGGACCATTCTATATGGCAGTCAAGTTGTATAACCACTTGCCTAACTCATTAAAAGCCCTCCAAGGAAGAAAATTTGACAATGAGTTAAAAAATCTTCTTCTTGAAAAGGCTTACTATTCGATAAAGGAATATTTAGACGTTAATTTAGAAACTTGAATAAAAATAAATGTTTATGTACCTAGTTAAAGTTTTATGTTACTTGTTTAGACAAATATAATATTATAATCATAATAAATGTCAGCACCTGTTATGATATAATTAGATAATAATAATATAAATTAGTTTAGTAAGTATAGTATAAGTATTTTGCCGTGCCCTTACAGGGTTCTTGTTTGTGCTTAAAAAATTATGTAACACCATTTTATACAACAAGATGCAATAAATGAATATGAATATGAATATGAATAAAGCCTCAACAATATTTCATAATTTTCACAGATTTTAATTTTTGTTTATTACTTCATAAATTAATTCTAAGAATGTGTTATGTTCATTTTTCACTAACACCTAGCCTTAAGACTTGTTTTGATAAAACGTTGAGTGCTATTTAATTTGCCCTTAAGCGGTCAATACATACATGCCGTAGGCGTTGTCGCAGTGGATAAACCAATAGCAAATTCGAAGAGAATTAAAATTAAACATTATTTCCAGATTACTAGCAATATATTATGGCATTACTGCTTATATTTTAATCTAAATTTTAAAGTTTCGAGCCCTTTACAATGTCTGTGGTCACAGGGAAACTAAGGTGTTAGTGCGAGTCGGACTCGCCCATGAAGAGTTCCGTAGCAGCAAGTAACATCATAATTATAAAAGTTCTTGTAGTTTGTTGTAACTTTGATCGATGTTTTAATAATAGGTAGTGTATTTTTTTAAATTAATTAATTTATGACAAATTAATAAAAACTACTTACTAGATCTCGTTCACTCCCCAGCACCTCACAAAGAAACTACATAGACGATGACCAAGGCAATGAGAACATTCAAAAACAAGTGTTATCCCAAAAACAAATGCTGCTAATCCAAGAAGAGAATACCAAAATGGTAACAGAGAGAGAGCAAGAAGTCAACAACTACCAGTTTTCAGTGGAAATTTGCATGGTAACGTACATCGTATATTTTTTTTAGTTTTATCATTCTCTTATTTTAGAAGTTACAGGGGGGGACACATTTTACTACTTTAGAAGTGTCTCTCGCGCAAACTATTCAGTTTAGAAAAATTGAAATTAAAAACCTCAATATCATTTTTGAAGACCTATCCATAGATACCCCACACGTATGGTTTGGAGGTATGTTATGTGGTATCTATAGTGTGGTAGGTGGTAAATAAGTCCAACACTTACGTTATAAACGGGTATATTGTCCCAAACACAACGGCACATATAACAGTCACAAATACAGTCAGAAGGAGAATAACATCCAAAGCACAAGCACAATAATAGTCCGGAAAGAAGATCAGAAAGGTACACTTAAGAAAGAATAGCAATTAAAAGCGATTTTATCGGATAACATAAAAGCACATGAGCCAGTGTCCTTCCGTAAGGTCAAAGCCGTTAGCCAGAGTATCGTGAGCTCCGCGTCGTGAATGTATCTCGACTGGTGTGCGCGCGCGCCGCTCGGTCGTTCGGTCGCCTAGGCACATAGCAAACAAAAGGCGTTATATACCGTCGCAGTGGTTTTGCGCGTTTCCACAGCGCATGACTATTATCGGATGGTTGACCAACTAGCAAAAGTGAATATGTGTTATTATTAAATAAATACTTTAAATCTTATACGTGTGTAGTGTTATTAATATAATTTATGTATTTGTGTAATATGTTATAAATTAAATTTGGAATAAGTAGATAAATATTATTTTATAAATTTTAATATTTATAATTATATAAGTAAATAATTATGTGTGGTGGGAAAGTCACCTACACCACCCCCCTCCAGAGACCGTCAAGGGCGATAAAAATCAGGAAATCTGACCTGCCGTCCATGACGTGTTACTCGCTTCCTTTGCAATTCTGGAATGGGTTCTTCACAACGGTCGGATAAAATAAAGGCCGGCTTAACCCTATCGATAGAAACCGTAACTTCCTTACCATTGTGAAGTATTTTAAAAACTTTATCGCCTCTGGTCAACACTTTATGTGGACCAGAGTACGCGTTAGACAATGCACCGCGTAAAGCGTCTTCGCGGAGGAAGACGAAATTAGCGGTGGCCAGCTCCTTAAAAATAAACACTTTTGAAGTGCCGTGGCGTGAAGCAGGTACGGGGCGCAATTTCTCGGCAAAATTGCGTATTCGAGCTGAAAACTCCGACACATCTGTGGTGCCAGGAACAGAAGGCTCGAAGAATTCGCCGGGAAGTCGTAAAGGCTCACCGTACACGAGATCTGCGCAAGAAGACTGCAAGTCTTCTTTAAATGCTGTTCTCACGCCCAGTAACACCCACGGCAACGACTCAGTCCACCTATCATTGGCATGGCAGACCATTGCCGCTTTCATTTGTGTGTGGAACCGCTCCACAAGGCCATTACACGCCGGGTGATACGCTGTCGTGCGCTTATGTTTGAAGCCCGCTATTTTCGAGAGAGATTGGAATAACGCCGACTCGAATTGGCGGCCTCGATCCGTTGTAATGGTCGTAGGACATCCAAAACGGGCTATCCACGACGACAACAAAGCTTTCGCGACGCTTTTGGCGGTAATATCTTCTATCGGTACTGCCTCTGGCCACCGGGTAAAACGGTCTATGGCAGTTAGGCAATACCGATAACCCTGCGATAGTGGAAGCGGTCCCACGAGATCAATATGAATTTCCTGAAATCTGGCACGTGGTAACTGGTACGTGCCGAGAGGTGCCGTAACGTGTCGATTTACTTTGGCGCGTTGACACGACAGGCAAGCTCGCGCCCAATCACGGCAATCCTTTCTGATGCCAGGCCAAACAAACCGCTCCGCTACCAACTTAGCGGACGCATTGGCACCAGGGTGGCTTAAGCTGTGCAGGCTATCGAACACCTGCCTGCGGAAGAAAGTGGTCACAAAAGGCCTAGGTGTCGGAGTGCTGACGTCACAGTATAACGAAATGTAGCTCCCCGCGCACTTGCCGTTTTTCCAGGCGTAAAGAAGAAGATCCGTCCAGAATTTTGTGAAGTTCCGGATCAGACGTCTGATTTTGGGCTAATAGCTCGAGGTCTAGAGGCGCGCTCAGTTCTTCAATACGCGATAGGGTATCAGCCACCACGTTGTCTTTGCCCGCTATGTGGCGTATGTCGGTCGTAAACTGAGCAATGTAGTCCAGGTGTCTATACTGCCTAGGCGAACAGTTAGTTTTCCTTTCGTGAAAAGCAAAACTGATAGGCTTGTGGTCAGTATAGACGACGAAGTGTCTAGCCTCGAGCCTGAAATATTTGATGGCCTCGTAAATGGCCAATAACTCCCGGTCGTATGGAGAATATTTCTCCTGAGAAGGACTGAGCTTCCGGGAAAAGAAGGCCAAGGGCTCCCATGCGTCGTCCTTCAGCTGCTGAAGGACTGCACCAATCGCCTTATCGGATGCATCAGTCACTAATGCAAGCTTGGCAATGCAATTTGGGTGAGCTAACAATGCAGCTTTAGAAAGGCTGTCCTTGCAGGCACCGAAGGCTGCCAAAGTATCTCCTGTCAGGTTGACAGGATGAGATCCTTTCACGTTACCAACTAGGAGGGCGTGTAATGGGGCTTGAACCTGGGCTGCTTGGGGAAGAAACCTCCGATAAAAATTCAGCATGCCTAAAAATCGCCTTAACTGCCGCACGGTGGTGGGGGTAGGGAACTCCTGGATGGCATGTATTTTTGAGTCCAGTGGTCTGGTGCCCCGCTCCGAGATGTGGTAACCTAAAAAGTTTACCTCATGGGCCCCGAAGACGCACTTGGACGTGTTCACCAGCATACCATAGCTCTTGAGCCTGGTGAATATGGCACGTAGATGCTCCTGATGCAGGGCCTCCGTCTTTGAGAAGACTAAGAAGTCATCCAAGTAACAATATACAAAATCTAATCCGCGAGTCATTTCATCTACAAACCTTTGGAATGTTTGGCCCGCATTGCGTAGACCAAAGGTCATATACGGGAATTCAAACATTCCTAGGGGTGTGGTGATCGCCGTTTTGGATATATCGTCAGGCTTGACCGGGACCTGATTGTAAGCCTTTACCAGGTCAAGGGTGCTGAAGACCTTACAGCCTGCGATGCTGTGAGCAAAGTCGTGGATGTGCCTAATTGGATACATATCAGGCACTGTGCGAGCGTTCAGCATCCTGTAATCGCCGCACGGGCGCCAGCCGTTATCTTTTTTCGGCGCCAGGTGCAGCGGCGATGCCCACGGGCTCTCGGAAGGTCGCGCAGTGCCATTGGCCAGCATAGACTGGAACTCCAGGCGCGCGATCTTGAGCTTGTCTGGGGCTAGACGGCGAGGGGAACAAGAAACGGGAGGACCTGGTGTCGTGCGGATATGGTGTACTGTGTTGTGTGGTATGGTTCGGTGTACGCCAGCTGGTCGTGTGATCTCTGGAAACTCAGCTAAAAGCTTATGATACTGTGTCACACCAGTTAAGACCTTTACGGAATACACATTTTTACACAGAGCAGATAAAGCGGAAGTAGAAACAGACGTAGTATTGTCTATCAATCTCTTATTCCGTATATCTACAATAAGGTGATAAAAATTTAAAAAATCTACGCCTATGATCGGTTTCGTAACGTCAGCTACTATAAAACGCCAAGCAAAGGTCCTACGTAAACTTAAATCTAACTCTAAATGTATGTAACCGAAAGTACTTATATTCGAACCGTTCGCCGCACAGAGTTCAAAGTTGGTCCTGGCACGACGATCTCGCAGTAGGGACCGAGGGTAGACACAGAGGTCGCTTCCAGTGTCGACCAGGAATTGTGTCTTCGAAGATCGGTCCGTCACGAATAAGCGACCAGGAGACGAAGATGGGCAGTCGTCAGTCGCCATTATCGACTGCCCCCGGCATTTCCCGCCTTGTAGTCACAAGGGCGCACGCAGTCCTTGGCCTTGCTGCCGTACTTGGCGTGGTACCAGCACAGCGGGAACTTCCTATAGTTGGAGCTCGACCGCTGCCTCGACGATGATCTGCTGCTACTACGCCGCGATGAGCGGCACTGTCCTCTTCTACTGCCACTGCCTGACGCTACGAGGCTTGATATTTGCCTCTTTAGCTCGGCAATCTCTTTCTTCAGCTCACTGAACTACGAAGCTGGAACGGAGCTGCTGACTGCAGAAACTCTTGGCGATGCGCAGGCGAGGTCGTGGACTCGATCGGCTAAGTCGGCCATCTCCTCGGTCGAACTGGTAGACAGCTGGCCGGCGAGCACTGTCTGGACACCATGAGGAAGACGGCTGATCCATATGGTCTTCAAAAAATCGTCCGTGACGTCGTATCCAGCGAGACTCTTCAGATGACGAAGAAATTGCGACGGTTTTCTGTCGCCGAGCTCCTCATGCATCAGTAACTGCTGCAGCTTCTTCTCATTAGACGCAGTAAGCCTTTTAATGAGCTCGGTTTTTAATTTTCCGTATTTATCAGACGACGGCGGGTTAATTATGATGTCCTTCACCTCTCGAGAAAACTTGTTGTCGAGTTGACTGATGACGTAATTAAACTTCGTCGCGTCGCTAGTCACACCGGAAATCGCAAATTGGCCTTCGACTTGGGCAAACCAGATCTCGGGTTCCTCTGGCCAGAAGGGCGGCACACGTACTCCCACTTTAAAAACTTCCGGCGATGACAAATGTTGTCCGACATTATTGTCGTCTGATTCCGTGGACACGGATCGGCCTGGGGTATGGCTATGTGCATCTTGGAATCCTTTTTCCATTGCTCAAAATATAACGGGGTCACCAATTTGGAGGTATGTTATGTGGTATCTATAGTGTGGTAGGTGGTAAATAAGTCCAACACTTACGTTATAAACGGGTATATTGTCCCAAACACAACGGCACATTATAACAGTCACAAATACAGTCAGAAGGAGAATAACATCCAAAGCACAAGCACAATAATAGTCCGGAAAGAAAATCAGATTACACTTAAGAAAGAATAGCAATTAAAAGCGATTTTATCGGATAACATAAAAGCACATGAGCCAGTGTCCTTCCGTAAGGTCAAAGCCGTTAGCCAGAGTATCGTGAGCTCCGCGTCGTGAATGTATCTCGACTGGTGTGCGCGCGCGCCGCTCGGTCGTTCGGTCGCCTAGGCACATAGCAAACAAAAGGCGTTATATACCGTCGCAGTGGTTTTGCGCGTTTCCACAGCGCATGACTATTATCGGATGGTTGACCAACTAGCGAAAGTGAATATGTGTTATTATTAAATAAATACTTTAAATCTTATACGTGTGTAGTGTTATTAATATAATTTATGTATTTGTGTAATATGTTATAAATTAAATTTGGAATAAGTAGATAAATATTATTTTATAAATTTTAATATTTATAATTATATAAGTAAATAATTATGTGTGGTGGGAAAGTCACCTACAATGGGTTTGATGAAAAAAAGAATATGAGTTTCAGTTCTAAGTATGGGGAACCCCCAAAATTTATTGTATTTTTTTCTATTTTTGTGTGAAAGTCTTAATGCGGTTCACAGAATACATCTACTTACCAAGTTTCAACAGTATAGTTCTTATAGATACGGAAAAAGTGGCGTGACATACGGACGGACAGACAGACATGACGAATCCATAATGGTTCCGTTTTTTACCATTTGGCTACGGAACCCTTAAAAATTAACTCGGGCGAGCGCTCGGTCCGCTATTATGGGCAGGAACTAACTGGGTTCAATTCCTGATATAGATTTGAACGACCCTGCTCTAGGACCATTTGGCTACGGAACCCTAAAAAGGGTTTAGCTAATTTCAATGTGTAGTGTTCGCGTAAAACTTTGAAAACAATATACGAAGAGAATGATAAAACTTATGATTTACTTAGCATTCACTAGATTAAGGGTTAAAGTGAGTTAACCAGTGCTATGCTAATATATGCAACGAATATTTGTATAACTAATTAGAGACCTCGCCACCTGCTTAAACTGTTTAAAGCACTAACTCCAAAATTTGGGTTTACTTAAGCTTTTAGTTAGTTATAATTATTTTGCAGTTTTGTTTGTTAATTTCATTTAATATGTATTTGTTTGTTAATATTGTTGTTCATCACGACTAATTATCCCTGAAGGGTTAGTCAGAGACGAGGCAGTAGGGCCACCAAAAGCTGTCCTCTACTATAGTGGTCCACTTTTCATCAAATAGCGATTGCACATAAGCTCAGCGTGAAAGGTGGTGAGGCCATTACCGCTCTATGCTGTTGGAAGTAGTATGACCAGTCTTTAGTCCGTTAGTCGCCTTTACGACACCCAAGGGAAGAGAGGGGGTGGTAGTATTCTTTTACCGCTACGCGACACAGTTATATTGTACTTATACATGAAAAGTAAATAAATAATAAATAATGGAAAGCGTGGACTTTGTCTACCCCTCCGGGAAACGAGCCTGATATATTTAATTAATTAAATTAATTATAATCAATAACAAGTTTACATTAATAAGATAGCACAGACTTTTAACTTTGTCATCTTCGGCATATTTTCTACCTATTAATTAATTGAATTTAATTATTATTAAAACTAAAGAACTAGAAATTCTGAAGACTTGACAATTTGCGAATCTGACAATTTGCGAATAAACCGTCTCGGTCCGATATTTTCTAGATATTCTTCAATCCCCTGGTCGAGCCTAGTGAGTTTTGGTTCTTTCGAAGTTTATCCCGAGTTGGTTGTCACCGACACGTTCTTAGCAAACGTGGTGATGAAGGCATTGTTCAGACCAAACGTATTGTCTGCCGCGGACTGTGAGTATGCTCACTGGCAGCCCCAGTGTGAACGCGTCGACGCAGTCGCAGTATGCGTTCTCACCAAGCCGACAATACGATAAAGCGTACAATTCGCTAATTTCGGTAACGAACATCGCCAGATACACTTACAGTTTCTCGAAAGAATTGTGCTCGCGGCGCTGCAATTCTAATACGCTGTTACGTTCGGCTGCGTAGCCAATCCGCGTCCGCCGTGAGAGTCAGCGACAACGCACAACATAACGTTTAGTCTGTTCAGTGTGAACACAGTATAAATATATATTTATACTGTGGTGTGAACGAGAAGCTAAACAAAATATGGAAAAACGATAGACTGCGTAACGCGCGCTCTATGATTATAATAATAATAAAGCCATCACCTAAGTATTACATGTATGTTCTTACATCTAAAATTGACTCAATATCTCTAAACTTGAAACTTCTTTGTTTTCGTTTGTCTTTTTTCTTGGATATGAAACCCTGTTTGGGAATAGCAGTCCTCCAGTTTTCTCTGTCTGTAGCTTGCTTAATCCACTCCTTACCGGCTATAGCTATGATGTCATCACTCCATCGCATCGTAGGTCGTCCTTTTCGTCTTTTTCCATTCCATCTCGTTATTTCTGCTGTTTCCGATTAAGCCCCAAATACCCATCAATTGTTGACTTGATTTTAATTATGCTGGTTTTTGGCTAGCTAGACGTTAGTTAGTTGACATAGCTAGTTAGCTGGCTAGGAACAGAAACAGAACAGAACTGAATTGTAGCGAACTACACTACTATGAATTGTTTCCAATGATGGTGGCCTTTGCTAAGGAGTGAGACCGCATAACTTTATTGTAAGTTAATTAAGGAGGCGAATAACGGATTAGAGACTGCACATACATCCAACAGCATAGAGCGGAGATGGGCTCACCACCTGTCACGCTGAGCACTTGTGTAGTCGCTATTTGGTGAAAAGTGGACTATGGTAGAGGACTGCTTTTGTTGTCCTCATTAGCTGTGTCTACACCAAGCTTTCTAACCGCCTCTGTGGTCTAGTGGCTAAGCCACCGGTTTTAGACCCAGAGGTCCCGGGTTCGATTCCCAGCGGGAGGTACATCTTTGTGTGCTCGGTTTGGTTGGTGGTAGGGCTGTTAAGTCCGCCTGGCTAGCTACCACCATCTTATAAAGTCTGTCGCTATAACAACGATGTTTATAGCTTTGTTGTGTTCCGACAGTTTGAGATAAGATAGCCAGCTCCTCAGTAGTTGAGGATTCCGGGTGAAGCGCGCTTCCACCTTCGGCCTTATCGTCACTTACCATCAGGTGAGATGAAGGCCAAGCGCTTACCCGTGGTGGAATAAAAAAAAAGTGTTCTACGGCTCGCGAGCAGGAAGTCCGAGCCAAATGGCTCGCGAGCCGTGCTCGGCCGGTGTGGACACGGCTATTTTTTTTTTAATTTTTCCCTGACGTGGGTCAAGTCGGAGACGTTGTTAATCTTAATACCAATCCATAATCCGCTCTATTGCGGCTTCCTATTCATATAGTGGCTTGCACCTACATTTTCCTGGCACGTTTTGTGCCCTGTCTACTAATTCTTATTCCTATTTTAAAAAACTATAAAGCTTCCGAATTTCTTTTTTCATTTTTATCGCACGATTTGTGCCCTATCTACTTTACTTATTTCCTACTTAGTTTTCTACTTATGCTAATACATTTTTGTTGCATCTTATGATGCCCTGTTTTTATTCTATCCTATATAGCTATATATATATATATATATATATAGCTTACTGCCCGATTGCATTTTGCACTATATCTTATATACCTACTAACTTATATTCTAACGTAGTCTATACTATTTCTATTACAATCTTACAGTTTTTACTTACTATAATAATTACAAGCTATTTTTATTATGTTAATCCGAGTAAACACATTATACTGGTGAAAACATAATTTTGCCTACTTCTTATTTTAACAACTTCATTTGATAACTGGTTTGGCTATATTACTGCAAAATTCTAAAAATGTCGACCGTGTGAGTTTGTCAATATTTTCTGTAGTAACTTTCATTCTCATCATTTTTTCCAACTTTATTCTGTCATATTCATTTGCGCGGCATTCTGTAATAATATGTAAAGCAGACTCCTCCTGCTCGGGGTCACAGATGCACGATGGATTCTACTTGCACTTGAAACGGTACAAGTATGAGGAGAATCCACCGTGCCCCGTCATCACCTGGGTTGTTATCCCGGTCGGCTTAATTTTTCTTCCCAGTCTATATGCCGCTACCGCGTCCGAGAAGAATTAACACCTTCGTCGCGGAGGCCGTCGTTCCCGCATCGTATCTCCGAGTCCATTCGCCAATCGTCTCATCACGAATGAAACGTTTGGCGAATGAGATCGACCATCGATCGTAGTATGGCTTCCTCCCTGACGAAGTTGCAGCCTCCTTCGCGACCTTGTCCGCACGCTCGTTCCCCCGCATGAGCCTTCACCCAGAACAAACTAACAAGTTTGCCCTACGTGGAGGCCTTCTGCAGGTTTGTTAGCGAGTCGAGTGCTAAGCGGTGGAACGATCTACAGTTTGTTACAGTTTCCAGTGCCGACGTGGAGTCGCTGCAGATACCGCCCTGAATATGACGAGGAGTTCGGCTTGGTATACTGTGCAATAATGCCAATAGTATCTTGGTTGCCCTGACTTCGCCCAAATTCCAAATGGATAGGGAGGCGGCGACGCCACCGTCAATTTTGCTACCATCGGTGCAGATCTGAACTTCTTGCACAGCATACCTATCGAAAGCCTCTTGGTCCGCGAGGGCCACAAACTCACTCCCCACATTCAGGGCGAGGTGCAGGATCTCTGCGAAGCCAACAGGCGCCTCCATCTCCCGGCAATACCCGTGATCTGCCTCTCCTCGCGTCATACAAGGCCGAAGCCTCCAGAATGCGGAGGTCGAGAGAAAAACAGCAGAGCTTTTGCTGTCCCGGACAGCAAAAGTGTCAAATTCAGGGAGATTGTGCGGTACGCGCCTTAGAGCTTCTGTGCGAACCCTCGCTGCACAGCTGCCAACTCTTTTCTAGTCCCTATCTTCGGGGCCGCGGGGACCCATGCCGCAGCTGCGTATGTAATTATGGGCTCTACAGTCATGGTACTCGTATATATGCCTTGTCACCTCGGCCATCCAGGCCCCAACTGACCCTTGCTGCTGTCCTCAGTCGTTTTTAAAATGTTGAGGGCCCTCCTGCAGACATCCGCGACGTGCTTGTTGAAGGTGAGTTTATCGTCTTTGGTAAGACCCAGGACTTTTATCTCTTTGCATCACTAAGTCGCACCCCTTCCCCCCCATGCTTAGAATTGGTGTGTCGTACTTCAATTTTCTAGTTACCGTTATTGCGATCGTTTTGTTGGTCGCGAACTTTGGTTTGTTTCCATTCCCAATCCCAAACATCTGAGAGCGCTCCGTTAGCCTTCATTGAGACATCCAGTCTTGAGTCCTCCACAAACACCATCACCACATCGTCCGCGAATGCCTGCACGTGGTGTCTCTTCCGGCTGAGTTGCCATAATAGTACTTCTACCGTTTTATCTTCTAGGTAGCTATCTACTACTCTTCTCAAGTTGACGGGGCAGCCTACCTCTGCCAGCCTAGTTCTAATTTTGGGCCACCAGGCTGCATTGAAGGCTCCCTCTATGTAAAGTGATATGATGGTGATAATCTTTTAATGCTTTAAGTTGCTTTTAATGTAGTTCATCAGTACATAGAGGGAGTCTTAGGTGCTTTTCTGGAGCACGAACCCGTACTACCATGGGCTGACTTTAGGGACCAAATACCACCTCACCCTATACATGAGAAGCTTTTCAAAATTTTGCCTAACACCGGGAGAAGTCCGATGAGCCTAAACGACTTGACCTAGGTAAAGTCTTTTTTCTGGGTTTGCGCAGAATCACCACTACCGCTGTCTTCCACTTTTTCGGAAAGTACCCCAATTCGAAGTACTTATTGGCAATTGACAGAAAGATCTGGGAGTGGCTGACTATTACTGTAACCGCAGATGTCCGAGGCGAGGAGTCCGAAAGCTGTCCTTACCTGGGGCCTTTTTTGGGTTGAAGGGCTTCATAGTGCCCATCAGTTCCAGCAGCGTGAAGTCGGGGTCGTGGGTTTCGTCATGGTCTTTGCTGTTGACCACCCGCGCCAACTCCCGAACTCTCCGGTGTTCGTCGTTGTCATCTTCTTCTTTGTTCTCAGGGTAAAACCTTTCAGCTGTCCACTTAACTGACTCATCTGGTCCTAACCTTTTCCCTTCTTTTTTCAGAGGAAGATCCTTTTTCCTTCTTTCCGTCTTCTTTATCACGCGGTACACAACGTCCTATACTGTCTCCTTCATTTGCCTCTGGCAAAACTCCTTCCAGCTAGCGGTTTGGGCGTCTTTGGCAGCTTTCTGATATTCTTCCTTTTTTTCCAGCTACTCCACCAGGTACTTCCAGGTACTGAACCACACTCTCTCGCCAGATCGTCGCGGCGCCGCGGACTCTCCTCTTCATCGTCGCTACTCGTATCTTCAAGAGGTACAGCTCGTCGAACAAACATGGGATGGTAAGTTTTTGTTGTGCCCTCTTCGCTGGAATGTGTAGTGTGCATGCTTGTGTTTTTTCTTCTGTGTATTTGTGTAGTATTTCTTCTAATTTTGAAGTGTTATTAATTCTGCTTATGTGTTTGGTGTGTCTGTTTAGTATGATTCATTTCCCTACTGTGAGATCCAGTTGAAGAGGACAGCGTTGTGGTCCGATCTCGTATTGATATACCGCAGGTCGCCCCCGTCTTTAAAAAGTAAATTTAAATTTTTAACACAAGCGCATGATGGTTTTGCACATTTAGCGGAACAAAAACATTGCTCTAATTATTAAATTACTAGATCTGAAACTTCAAAGCAGAATTGTTCTTATTTTAAGTATCATTATGATTTATTTTGCTTTGAAGTTCATTAAGAGACTTATGTCAGTTTTTGCGATCGCACGGCACCCCTTTAAGGCGTTCGGTTGGCGATCTTGCCAGTTAACCTACTTTAACAATGACGAGTCACTGGATGGGTGACCAAATTAATAATATCTCACACTCTTCTCGCCTTCGGAAAGCAAGTAGATGCTACAACGACGAATTCCGTGGTCGAGTGGTTAGCGTGCCGGGTCTGCATGGCGTCGCGCTATCTCTGAGGTCCTGGGTTTTATTCCCGGTCGCGTCAATTTAGAGAAAACTGTTTTTCTGAATTGATTTCGGGTCTGGGTATTTCTCTATGTTTATGTATATTTATCCGTTATCTAGTTTAACCATATTAACGAGTTTTAATAGAAGCTTATCTTGGGCTAGATAATTGGATTTGGTCGTTGGGTGCCTCAAACGCATTTTGCATCGGTAGGATTTTTCCCCTAATCGCACTTTGTCACGTTCGTGTTTTGTCACGTGTGCTTTATGTTTGATTGAATTGAGCAGATATTGAGCATATATTTTTCTATGGGTAATATGCCTTACAGCTTAAAGTCTTTATGCTTTTTGCCCTACTGTAAATTGACAGATTGTATACTGTGATTGACAGTGTCAATTACAATTACATGATAAATGCATGAACATGAAGTATGAATGTAATTATGACGTTGGAACAAGGTTGGAGACGGAACTCTTTAAATGAAGTCTTTATTGAACAGTAGATTATTAAGCTCAAGTACTCTTGATGAGTATAGGTGTCATAGCTGAAAACTACAACGATTTTAAATTGTCTGTTGTGTGTTTAATGTTGAATGCGATAAAAAAAACTGAGATTAAAAAAGTTGCGTTAATGACTAAACGCAATGAGAAAAAGTGAGAGAGTTTATGACTAAATGTGGCTAGAAAATCTGAGATTTTGAAATAGGAGACTAAGGTAAAAATCAATTATACATAAAGCATAAGTGACAGAACACGGTTGTGGCAAAATTCGATCAGGAAAAAAAATCCTACCAATGCAAAATGCGTTTGAGGCACCCATCGACCAAATCGATAATGATTTGGTGTGAGCGTAAACAATTTTTTTTTAAGTACGATTGTTTTCATAGGATGACTGTCATTAAAGCCTACCCACCCACATTAGGCCTGCGTAGAGGATTATAATAATGTATTTCAATCTTCCCACGTGCGGTTGACCATGTAGAAAGGCCTACCCAGCAGTGTTACGTTTAATGACTGATGATTTGTAATGAATTACCTTTTAAAATATAGCTTTTTTGGATTTTTACAGGCTAATGGGGCATAAGAGCTTCGTCATAATGAAAGCAAGGAGCCATCTGCGTCGTCTGTGTTCGCACTAATTCAATTAGTGCTTACTTTAAGGCACTCTTCTTGAGACACAACCCGGCACACTCTCGAGAGTGCTATCTAAATATAGTCTAGGTCACCTTTAAAGATAATATTGTGGGGCAACATAAATTGTTTGCGACTTTATACCTGATACCAGATCCGGTAAAGTTGTAGGAGTGGAGACGATAGCAACAAATTAGGTACATCATAATTCTTTCAATCTTCTTCTTTTTCGACGACCTCGACCTTGTGGTTGAGTGGTTAGCACGCCGTCTCTGAGGTCCCGGGTTCAATTCCCGGTCGGGACAATTTAGGAAAAAACTGTTTTTCTAAATGGGTTTCGGATCCAGACCCGATAATAAACACCCAGGTGTTTATCCTATGTTTATTTATATTTATCCGTTATCTTACCATATTAACGAGTTTCAAAAGATTACTTATCTTTGTCTAGATAATTGGTATGAGCGTAAACAATTTTTTTTGTTTTTTATTTATTTATTTATGGCGTGGTCACCACCGCACCGGTCTCAGACCCAGTGGTCCCCGGTTGGATTCCTCGCGAAGGCTACATGTTGTAATCAGTTTGATTGGTAGTAGTTCTTATTTTGAATCCTGGCAGCTATGTTGTCTACTATGGCAGGTATGTTATCTCAACATGTCGCCATAACAATCATGTTACTACCATTGTTGTGTTTCGACAGTTAGAAATAAGATGCCAACTCCTGAGTTGTTGAGAAATATAAGTGAAGTGCGCTTCCACAATCGGCCAATATCACCACCTAACATCATCTATGATAAAGGCCAAGTGCGTACCCGTAGCGTAACGAAACAAACCAATGTTATCCTCTAGTCTGTGAGGTGGCAGAATTCAGCTAGAAATTCCCAAAAACTTACACGGCTTATGAATTATCAAAGATATTAAAGTGTTCACTCAACGAAAATAATGTGATAATAATATAGTTGCTAATTTTTCATTAGTCCCCATTCAGCCTACGCGAATAGTTCTACTCTGCTCGTAGGGTCCTTAGGCTAAAGATTTACAAAAAAGTAATTCTTTAGCCAAGTCGTGGGTGGAACCACAGTGGAACCGTCGTCTATTCGTATGACAATTTAGTCAAATATTTTTCTGAATTCAAATTATTAGCTGACAATACTAAGAAAAACTTATGATTCTATTACTCGTAGTTGTATTACGGAATGGAGTCATTTGTCTCTAAATTAAATTAATAACTATTATGAAATACACTACATTCATACATATAATCACAACTATTATCAGGGGGGTGTCACTCCGCAGTTTAGGTACGTTCGGCAGGCGCGCCTCCCAGGCAGGCCTGTAGGCGTATGGCAGTAAAAGTTTCCGCTCGCGACGCACACTCCACCGAGAATATGAACGCTCGGTCGATAAGTTTGAATTTCGCGTGTAAGTCGTTAGTGAGTGAACCTTCCGTACGTAGTTCTATTAGTCATTCTGTGCTTTTATCCCCAAAGGGTTAGTCAGAGACCAGGCATTGAAGACAGCAATAGCAGTCCTCTACCATTAGTCCACTTTTCACCAAATAGTGACTACACATGTGCTCAGCGTGACAGGTGGCGAGCCCATCGCCGCTCTATGCTGTTGGATTGATGTGTATCCACGTAAGATCAGCGTCATGGGTTTATCTCATGACATTTTGCTGAGTGGGAGGCCCTTTGGTATCTCATTACCTGTACGTTTCATGTTAAGTTTTATAAATTCTTAAATGTTCTGTGTTTTGTTAGGTTTTTTTTTTTTTTTTATAAAAGAGGGAGGCAAACGAGCAGGCGGGTCACCTGATGGAGAGTACGCCGCCCATGGACACCCGCAAAACCAGAGGAATCGCAGACGCGTTGCCGGCCTTTAAGGGAGGAATAGGTTTAAGGAAGGAATAGGAATTGGGAGGAGGGGGGGGGGGGGGAAAGGGCCTCCGGAACCCTCACTGGTCGGACGAAACACAACAGCACCAAGTGCCATTATTTCACGCCGAATATTAGTGAGAGGGTGGTATTACGCCGGGCGAGCCGGCCCAATGTGTGCTGCAACGCAGCGTGGCTCTACCACTCAGTTGGTGTCACTCATTTAGCACCACCCAGGGATCACGTGTAGGGTCTCAAGGGTAAACCTACTTTCATTTTTGTGTTAAATTGTATATTCTTTTTAAATTATACTGTTTAAAATGGATTAAGGCCGTACGGGTGTGGTACTTTGCCTACGAAAATTGACGGACATAGAAAAAAACAGGTCGGTAAATTTGACATTCGTCGTATGTCATTCACTTTCATTATTAGTTTTTTCGGAAATAGCGGAACGGTCGGCTTACGGGCCACTGGTTGAATTCTATCGGTAGAATAGCGTCACATCTTCGAAAATCGGGTAGAAAACCCCGCGAGTTGCGTATATAGTCCTCTCGGTCGGACACGCGCTCGCGGTTATTTAGAATTTGATGTGTACAGTTCGGAAAATGACCACGCATCGGCGCGTGTGATTGTGAATTAACAGTTAATCGGCTTATATATTACTAATCGCCTTGCAAACAGCCATCGCAGGCTCCTGTGTGTAATTGGTCGGGGTGTAACGGATGGGTGCGTGTGTGATTTGGACCGGCCTACGAGGATTCGGCAGGCGAGGCAACGCTGCCAGAGGCCAGGAGCCACACCACGGCAGCTGGGCTGCGACCATCCTTTTCCTTCCTACCCCTGTCCTCTCCTCAGGTTGCAAGGCGGTTCAACCATCGCATCATTCGGTGAGTACATAGTATTAATTTTAGTTAGTAAGATTAACGCTGCGAAGCGCAGCTAGCTTCAAGCAAGCTCTGATCGGTGACCTGGTGGTCCAGGGTCTGTTTGAATCATGTACCAATAAACGGTTTTCTATTCTCTTCTATTCTTTCTATTCTATGTACAGTTTTTAGTCCGTTAGTCGCTTTTTACTTTACCCATGGGAAGAGAGGGGGTGATAGTAGTATTTTTTCACCTACTACCACAGAATAATTAATAGTACTACGTAGAGAAGGTTTCACTTTCTACGCGAAATTGAAACTTATCGTGTGAGCCGAGCGTTCATATTCCGTTAAGCAGCGAGGCGCGACGTGGAGTGTGCGTCGGCTCGCGGCAACCTTTACTGCCATACGCCTAGGCGGCCTGCCTGGGAGGCGCGCCGGCCGAACGTACCTAAACTGCGGAGTGACACAGTTGGTATAATACATATTGTAATATGAAATAAATAATCTTATGTTACAATGCTGGCACAGCGACTCCGAATGAAACGACGTCGTTTCCTTTTTCAATAGCACCCAGATATAGAAAATAAACATGGTATTTTTTTTTATCCACAACGGGTAAGTTCTTGGCCTTTATCCATCTGATGGTGGAAAGCAGAAGGTGGAAGCGCGTTTCACCAGGAATCCTCAACCACTGAGGAACTTGCTGTCTTATCTCTAAACTGTCGAAACACAAAAATCCTTTTGACATTTTTGTTATAGTGCTATATAAGCTGACATTATGTGGGTTGGTGGGTTCAATTGATTTAAAAGCAACGCTGATCAATGGAATTTTAAATCTGTTCGTGTTTGACGTCTTTGCTATCTATTAGCACTCGAAAAAGAGCGTACTTTTATTAATAAAATAATTTTCCTCCTTGTTCGAGCGCCAGAGCAAGTGGGAAATGCGATTGGTGGGTGATAAAGAGATTTCCAATACTTTACTGACTAATAACTCCCACGTGGGAAGCTTTGCCCGGTAACCCACTTAATATGCTTGCACTAAACATTAAAACTTCTGTTGGGGATAGCATTATATTAGATTATTGGATCCCGTGAATACAGAGAGAACCTAGAAAAACAGTAACGCACACGTCACGGCATGAATCAGTTTTGTTTGTTATGCAATTCTGCGTAGCAGTTCTTTTTCATGACAAAAAAGTATCAAAAAAAGCCTTTTTATTTAAGTACACTCACTCCCACAATCATTTTTAAATAGTCTTAATCTGGGTGTGTAATATACAGGGTGGAAAGATCGAATGCCACATGGATGGCAACTACCTTAAATATTGGAAAAAGCACATTCTGTGTAAAGGAGACTTTCCTTTATTTTTGAAAACAATAAATTCTGCATTTTTTTATTTGTTAAATTGCTTGTCGTAGGCGAGAGTTGAACCAGTTAAATGCTACAAAAATAACATGCCGTATTTTATGATGCAGATCGAAAGGGTTACTGACAAGGTTCATTTTTCTCTAAATATCAAACACAATCAAAATAAAGGAAGGTCATGAAAACTAACAATTACCTTTTAATTTTGTTTTCACCCGTCACATGAAATGCACCGCAACTACTTTAATTATTGGAAATAGCAAATTTTACGCAATGGAGACTTACTTTTATTTTAGAGAATAATAAATACTGCAACCATAGATTTTTGAAAAATCTCCTGTCTTAGCCGGGAATCAAACCGATCAAATTAATGTGGTAAAAATGACATGCCGTATTTTATGTTGCAGATCGAAAGGGTCTTTCATATTGATCGTACCATGAATATAATTAAGACCGTGAGAACTAAATAAAACACACAAAAGAAAACAGTATTCATATAATAAACTTACTAAAACCTTTCTTGCTATACCAATCAGTTTTTCAAAATGTGCTCCATTTTCTCAAATGCATAAATTTATTCTTTTGAGGGATTGACTTTTCGTAGCTCTTCGCAGTGGATTGTGATGGATATTAGTAATAGCTGCAAGGACTTCAGCTTTTATTTCGCCTACACTTTCGTAGGTTCTTTTATAAATAACGTCCTTCACATATCCCAAATAAAAGTAATCTAACGGTGTTAAATCCGGAGATCTTGCAGGCCATTTAATACCCCCGTTTGTACCGATCCATACCTGGAAATAGTTTAAATAGTAGTCAATAACCCACCAACCCGCATTGAGCCAGCGTGGTGGGTTATGGCCCAATATCCCCCACGTGTGTTGTCCACGTGGGAGGCCTGTGCCCAGTAGTGGGACGTTAATAGGCTGATGATGATGATGATGATGAGTAGTCAATAATCTGCTGTTATGTGCTGGTGCACCGTCTTGTTGGAAAATTCGACGTTCTTCGGTTGGGACGTCTTCTTCGGAAAGAGAATTCAATGCGTTTTGCAATAGGTCCAGAATTTCAAGGTATTTTACTGTATTCAGGTGTCCTTCAAATATGTGAACCATAACAACCCTGTTCTTCATTATAACGCACCAAACCTTAAATGAGAATCTCAACTTAACCGCCTCTGTAGTCTAGTGGCTAAGCCACCGGTTTCAGACCCAGAGGTCCCGGGTTTGCTTCCCAGCGGGGGGTACATCTTTGTGTGCTCGGTTTGGTTGGTGGTAGGGCTGGCAAGTCCGCCTGGCTAGCTACCACTATCTTATCTATGTGTGTTGCCATTACAATGATGTCTATAGCATTGTTGTGTTCCGACAGTTTGAGATAAGAAAGCCAGTTAAATAAAATAAAATAAAACTTTCCTACACTCACACAAATTATCTAGCCCAAGAGAAGCTTCGAAGAAACTCGATAAATGGTTACTAGACAACGGATAAACATACTTGAAATACTTAAATACATATTTATTATAAATTGAAAAGTTCCTAAGTGGTTGAGGATTCCGGGTAAAGCGCGCTTCCACCTTCGGCCTTATCGTCACTTACCAGCAAGTGAGATGAAAGCCAGCGCTTACCCGTTGCCGTATAAAAAAATAAAAAAACTGATTATTAGTTTCACGTATACGGAGCGGGTTTAAATGGGACTAATAATGGTTACTGTGGCGATTGTACATACCATTGTTGCTAGCTACTCTCAGAGGACCATATTATGTAAACCAAAAAATTTTCGTCTTGAGCCAATTCCGCCTGGATATGTCAACAGAAGTGTAACCTTCGCTCAGTGTATCCCGGAAGCAATTTTTGCACCAAACGACCTTTAAGGCACACGAGTTTTCGAAGTACCAATTGTTTCAGTGGCTTCTCTGCTCGATGCTTTCGGGTAGGCTTCAAAATAAGTTATGACACTTAAATCAAAAACTGAATAATCAATCCGCTGTTGTGATCGTCGAAGGCGGCTTTCAAACTTTCCATGGCTTTTTAAGTTTTTAACCATACGGAGCAAGACACCTGGATGGTATTTGCCTGTGCGATATCGTTCCGCATACAACTCCAATGCTCGTGTTCCATTTTGAATTAACGAAGTAAGCTCTCGAGGCCCCCCCCCCCCCTTACAATTCCTATTCCTCCTTATTCCTTTCTTTAAGGTCGGCAACGCATTTGCGTCTCCTCTGGTTTTGCAGTCCATGGGCGGCACCGCTCTCCATCAGGTGACCCGGATATAAGAAGGAGGCAAACGTGACATCGTTTCCCTCCTTCTTATATATTAAAAAGCTTCTAATACGTCGAACTGTTCATGATAATTGTCAGCCATTTATACTGTGATACGAAAGCACTTGCAACTCACGATTTAAATTTATTTACGTAAAATTGTTGCACAAATATTTGAAAATGGAATAAAACACCGTTTGAAAACCATTTTTTTTATTTTTTTATTTATTTATTGATACACAAAACAGAATACAGTCAATTACATACATAATTAAATTAAGTTACAGTTGCGATCCAGACTACATCCCTAAACATGTGTACACAACATGATCAAATTAAAAGCAGTACGTACTCGTACCTATATCATTATTAAAAGTAAAGTTTCAACCAGTACAAAATAAAATAAAATAAGATAAAATTTAGGTACATAAATACTTACTAACTATCAACTATGTTCTACAAATGTGATCATCTTGACATCTTTTTTGAATTTCGGCAACTTACAGTCAAAAATGTCAATGGAATCATGGTGTTCTCTTGATATTTCATTGTATTGGCGACACATCCTAACCACAGGGTTAAAAAAGGAAGTATTGTTCTTATAAACATGCAGCGAGAAGATTTTAGAGAAACTGTCACGAGCTCTTGGTCTAATGTTAATATTAATACTCGAAAGAAGAGAAGGGGAATCAATTTGGGAATGTATAATTTTGAAGAGGCAGACAAAGTCAGTATACAAGCGACGTGTCTGAAGGGTTTGTATTTTAATTTTTTTTAACTTTTCGGGGTGTGATCGAAATTTACGATTGAGACCTGACCTGTAGCATAATATGTTCAAACATTTACTTTGTACTCGTTCAATACGTTTAGTATGCACATCATAATGTGGGGACCATATGACTGAATTGTATTCAAGTATACTACGGATCAAAGCAAAATAAAGATTTAAAAAGCTGGATGGTTTTTGAAAATGCTTACTGACACGAGAAATGAAACCTATAAGTTTAGTGCTTTTATTTATGATGTAATCATAATGGTCTCGAAAGGTAAACTTTTCATCTAGAAAGACTCCGAGGTCCCGGACCACTGCTCTTCTCTCCAGGCAATGATCTTTGAGTTTATAGCTATAAATTATTTTATTAGTTTTTGTTGTGAATGTTGTGATGAAACATTTTTTGACATTCAAGTACATATCATTATCTTGACACCATCTATCAAGAATGTCTAAATCAGCCTGTAGAACTTCTGAGTCCTTGCCACTATGAACTTTTGTGTAAAGTTTCAGATCGTCTGCATACAGTAGACAAGGGCTGTTTAGTTTATCAATCAGATCATTGATAAAGGCAATGAAAAGCAGCGGTCCGAGATGTGAACCTTGAGGCACTCCGGAAGTTAATTCAGTAGGAGAAGACAGGAATCCCTTAATTGCAACCAATTGACTGCGTCTAGCCAGGTATGATTCTATCCATCGCAACAAGTTGCCATGAAGTCCAAAGTATGATGCCAATTTACGTGTCAAGATACTATGGTTCACTTTGTCAAAGGCCTTGGCAAAGTCCGTGTATACACAGTCGACTTGGACTCTTTCGGCAAAGGCACTACAAATGTAGTCTTTAAATTCAAGTAAATTAGATGTTGTAGAACGATTGCGAACAAATCCATGCTGCCTAGAGGATAAGAGTATATGGTGATATAAGACATCGCACACTAGCGATTCAAATAGTTTACCTAAGCAAGACAATATACTAATTGGGCGATAGTTATTGCAACGTGATCTGTCACCTGATTTAAATATAGGCACTATATGAGCAGTTTTCCACAAATATGGGAAAACCCCAGTCTGCATGGACGTATTAAATAAGACGAGAAGGGGTACGCATAATGCCTTATCACACCTCTTATCACCAACGGAGGTATCCCATCTGGACCAGCTCCTTTATTGGGGTCGAGTTTATGTATTTTGCGAAGGATGTCGTCGCGGGTGATTACTGTGCTGCAAAGGACATTTGTTATATGACGCGAACATGTATCAAGAGCATTAGTAGAGGAATCCGAAGTTTCAAAGACGGAGCCAAAATAATTAGAAAAAAGTTCACAGATTTCTCTCTGGTCGGATGATACCAGTTCACCATATTTCATGGTACGGGGTATTGTGTCTGTGCCCTTCTTGCTTTTAACGAACCGCCAAAAGTGTTTAATGTTGCTATTTTCCAAAGATAACTCTACTGATCCAATAAAGGTATTATAGTCTCGATCTATGAGTTTTTTGCATCTTAATCGCACCATGGAGAATGTGTCATAATCACGGGGATTTTTAAATTTTTTATAGCGGCGATGAAATTTTA
The DNA here is from genome assembly GCA_963921215.1 of Scoparia ambigualis. Taxonomy (NCBI): domain Eukaryota; kingdom Metazoa; phylum Arthropoda; class Insecta; order Lepidoptera; family Crambidae; genus Scoparia; species Scoparia ambigualis. The sequence continues at coordinate 27,730,166 of OY992516.1, forward strand.
ATTTTTCTATAAGAGTACGTATTAAAGCGGGCGAGAACCATAGAGGATAATTATGAGAACCACTCTTTGCGATGGGGGTATGTTTTGAGAGAATTTCTTGAAATTTACTATAAAAATTTCTAACCAACACATCAATGTTGGAGTCGTTCAAAACCTCGCTCCAGTTAACCATCTTGAGATCTTCGTTTATATTAGGGAAATTGCTATTTCTAAAGTTAAGTCGTTTTACAGGTTTAGGTTTAAAAGATTTTGTATTAGTTTCTACAGACTTCAAGTCAATCATCCGAGCTGGGTGGTATCTATCTAGCTTACTAATAGCCTCAGTGCTACATACCTGCATATTCGAGGAAGTGGAAAGGACTAGATCTAAAAATCTACCATATTCATTAGGTATACTATTGAATTGGTTAAAATTGCAGAGTGCCATATTTTCCAAAAGAAGGTCAGACCTTTCACCCTGTGGATTAACAGGTATCATCATGTGTGAGTCAACAGCTTTCGACCAAGTTATGTGAGAAGTATTAAAATCGCTAATACAAAGAAATTCTTCTTGATCACGACAACGTACAATATTATGACAGTTACTGTAAAACTCATCCATATTATTGTTTTCTGAGGTTTAAGCGAGCACTACACATTGAAATGAAACACTTTTTACGGATTAACTCGCGTTTAATTTACTATTTACATAGTTTTTTATATTTATCATCCATATTATCAAGTGAAAGGTGGGATGGAAGATACTCGTAGCACAAGCATACATTAACGACTATGATACTTATCCAGATGTCTTCAAAATTAGATTCCCAGGATGTCTGACGGACGCAGTCAATGTCCTTTTTTATAGCAATCAAGACACCACCGCCGTCTGTTTTGCGTACTTTTGTGGTATGTCTATCGCGTCTGACAACAACGTAGCGACCGTCAAACACCTCTGCATCAAAAACACCCTCATTAAAGTTAGTCTCAGTTAGACAAACTAAATCATAGTTACTATTAATAATATTTAGGAAAACGTCGTCAGTTTTAGATCTAATACGGTTAACATTCTGATAGAAGACCAACATTATAGATTCAATAAAACGGCTAAGTATGAAAGTCTAACAAAATACAGAAAAAGTGTTTAAGATTACGAACTAATTTAACTTATTTAAAGTATCCAAGTTTTTTACCAGGATGCAGCTAGTACCATCGTCCTTGCGCAAGTAAACACGGCCATATTTCACCCAGACGTACTTATACATTTTCTCCTTAGCTGCCCTTCTAGCCGCGGCATGAAGTGTCTTGCATTCGGGCGAGAGATGTTCCGTGACATAAACTTTTTTCTTTTCGCAAGTTAGGCCAAGGTTAGAGGTGTTCAGCGTATCACTCTTATGGGTTCTATTATAACGGTGACAGGCAGACAGTACGCTGTCTCTAAGGCGGGGATGAATGAGCGTAACCAGTATGTTTCTTGGCCTATCTGTGGCGGTATTCAGCTTTGCCACTCGGCGACAGGAATATATCTGGTCCTGGGTAACTTCAAGATCAGAGTCTTGCAAAGGTTGTTAAAGATTCCTATAGGATTCTCATTTTTGCTTTCAGGAACAGCTTGAATTTCTAAATTTTGGCTGCGAGTCATTCTTTCCATTGAAAATAAGCGCGCGTTCAGTAATGCTTGATCATTACGTAGACTTGATATTTCGCTTTCTAGATCTCTTATAGAGCGAGACTTCTCCTCAATATCGCGTTTCATAGAAGATTGTTCATCACAAATGAAGTCAGTCGTGGTGGTAAACTCGTCCTTAAGAAGTTGAACTGTTGTGTGAATTTCCTTTTGAACCATTACCTTAACATCTTCTTTAAGCGCTTGACGAAAATTGTTCAAAAATGCAGACAGAGTGCTGCTTAATTTTTGGTCAGTTACAGTGCTGTCAGCCGCGGAGGTAAGAGCACACGACAGCAATGAAGGTTGCAATACAGACTGGTCTGTAATATCATATGACATATTCATAGACTCGTCAGCGGTTGGTACTTGCGCATGACGCACCGGAGTATTCTCACTCCTCCTCTTGGTACGCTTAGTAATGTTAGTGCATGACGGACATATCCAATTTGTACAGTACTCCGTAGAAAGCGCATAAAACTGATCATTTGTTAAATTCAAACACTCTGTATGGTATTTCAAGGGGCAGCTGCTGCATAGACAAAGGCAAGAGAGGGGAATGGTTGGGGGGTGTTAGCAGGGTTCTGTTTTCTTCTCTTATTCTTGCAATATTTTGTAAACTTGCAATATTTTGTAAACTTGCAATATTTTGTAAACTTACACTAAAAATAAGTGAATTTAGCTTAGGTATATTTTGTAAACTCACAATAGGTGCAGCATTTTCAAATCTTTTACTTTTGTTTATTTCAGAATTATTCAATGTTTCAAATTAAAGTATAAAATTGTATTGTTTTCATAAGCACTTGCAGTGGCGCAGGATCCACAGTAGCACACTTTTGTGTATTACACCAGATATATAAGATTTTATGTTTATATAATATGTTGTACTTGTTTGTTGTCTCGAAATAAATAAATAAATAAATTGTAGATGACGTTTTGTGTTTATTTTCTTATTGCATGCCAAGCAGTTCATCGTAATATATAATTATATTTTGTAATATGGTATTTCAAGGGGCAGCTGCTACATTGTAGATGACGTTTTGTGTTTATTTTCTTATTGCATGCCAAGCAGTTCATCGTAATATATATATTTTGTAAATATTTTTAAAATGCCAAAATTAAGACAAAATGCAAAAAAAAAAAACTTTTTTTTTGTTGCTTCCGTAGGATCGAAGCAGGGGCCGCGCGGATTTTAGTGTGAGCGCGCAACCACTCGACCAACTCTGTTTGGTTATTAGTGGCGAAATAGCGCGTCAGGTGTAACGTAAAGAGGTGTAAGTCCGGTGTAATGTGAAGAGTTACCTACACAGTACAGACTGCTATCACACAAATCAAGTTTCTGGGTACCCACAACGCACTCACTTAAAAGATCAACAACGTAATATTTCACAATTCCTCGTTGATTTTCGGCCACAAATCAAAACAAATTCGCTTTCTAATGCTTGCACTCGTTAGCTGGTCCAAGTATGCGTATTTTAATATAACCTTAACACTGGATTATAAACTTTTTACTTTGTTTTAAGATTTATTTTAAGGGACGAATCGATACAGTGGCTGCTTTGTATGAGCTCCGCAGAGGTTACCATTTAGGTTACCATTAAAAAAAAGAAAAGAATGCGTTCAAACAAATCGGGCAATTTTTGTTTCAAATTAAAAAATGCACTTTTAAAAACAAAAACAGCTCATTAAAATGTTCCATTTTTAAATTGCCTACCTATGCAAACAACTATGATGACTAGTTATAATGATAATTATTGATGCAATTTTCTTATCTAAGAAGTAGATTACCAAAGAAGTGTCATTCGTAATCGCAACTGAACTGATAGGAACCCAAACATAAGTGTAGCTCATACATCTTTACTTTCCTTGCATGCCAGAGACTAGGGTCCGGTTTTTTCAGTAAGTAAGTATTGGTTAAATGATTAAGGGTGGATTCGATCAAACTGGACTATATTTTTTTTATTGTGGCACGCCATAATGGCTTCACTCTGCCTGATGAAAAGCAGCCAGTGAAGCCCAAGAAGTGAAAGCGTTCGTCACAGCGCTACCACGCTATGCCGAACGCTCTCACTATGGCGGCCTGCATAAATGCTTTTTCACGCCCTGCTTAAATAACCCGGGAGAGAACGAGGAAGGAAACACGTATGCGGGAAGCGCATTCCACATACGGGCAGTTCGGCAAAAGAACGATTGTCTAAACTTTTTGGTACGTGTCTTGATGGTCAGCACGGTATGAGGGTGGCTTCTAAGACCTGCACGCGTCGATCTGGAAAGGAAAGGAGAGGGAGGGATGAGGTCAAAGAGCTCCTCAGAGCATTCACCGTGGTAAAGGTGGTAGAAAGCACTAAGGGAAGCAATGTCCCTACGTAGCTGTAACGGCTCCAGACTGGTCGTAACGTCATCGTTACCGATAATACGGACAGCACGTCTTTGCAACCTGTCAAGAGCTTCGAGCAAGTACTTGGCGGATCCGTCCCAAAGATGAGAGCAATACTCCACGCAGGAGCGCACCTGAGTCTTATACAAAAGACGACGTTGCTCCGGCGTGAAGAACCGCTTCACCTTGTTCAGGATTCCGAGTTTACGTGAGGCTGTGGTTATAATGCTCTCAATATAGCTCTTCGGGTTGAGGTCGCTGTGTATGTCCATACCTAAGAGACTGAGACCAGTCTGGATGGGTAATAGGTTGCTCTGGAAGGAGGGTTGGGGGAGAAATGCGGACTTTTTAGCACTGACAGCGCAGACCTGTGTTTTTTTTGGCATTGAACTGGACCAGGTTATTAGAGCCCCATTTATAAATACGGTCTAACTCCTCGTCCAGCTCAATGACAATCTTCCGTCTCGACTCCACTACATCGGCCTGCTTTGCCGCAGGGTGACTCAAATAACGCCGATGTACTGTACTGTCGTCTGCATAGCAATGAATGTTACCCAAGGATAACATATCATTGATATGCAGAAGGAACAGCGTGGGCGATATTATAGAGCCCTGCGGCACTCCGGCGTTCACCTGCAGAGACTGTGAGGCACTGCTTTCGCAGAGTACGCGAATGCTGCGCTCATGCAGGAACCCGGCGACCCAATCGCATAGGCGAGGTGGCAAGCCGTATGACGAAAGCTTGGAGAGAAGCGAACGATGCCAAACTCGATCGAATGCCTTGGAGATGTCCAGGCTAACAGCCAGTGCCTCTCCATGCTTGTCCATTGCTTCACCCCACAGGTGTGTTATGAACGCCAGGAGATCACCCGTTGATCGTTTCGGTCTGAACCCGTATTGTCGATCATGAATCAGGGAGTGATCTTCTAAGTAGCGAATGAGTTGTCTGTTTATGATTCGCTCAAAAACCTTGCAAAGGACAGAGGTGACAGCAATAGGTCGATAGTTGGCTGGGTCAGACCTATCCCCTTTTTTGGGGACCGGCTGGACGTTCGCCTTTCTCCAAGCCTCCGGCACAATTCCAGTAGAGTACGAGAGGTGGTATAGGCGTGTTAGTACTGGAGACAACTCGGGAGCACATTTCTTAAGGACGACTGCCGGTATACCGTCAGGACCGCTAGCCTTCCGCACATCAAGTGACTCCAGCACGGCACGGACGTCACGTTGTCTGATTTGGACGTCAGGCATTGAGGAACCACAGTGAGGGATGGTAGGTGGTTCCGCGCCGCAGTCATCGATACGCGAATTCGCCGCAAAGAGCTTCGCTAAGAGGTTAGCCTTATCTAGCGGCCGATGGGCCAACGAGCCATCAGGGTACCGCAGTGGGGGCAGAGAAGGCGCGCAAAAGTTGGCTTGCACCGCTTTGGCCAGTCGCCAATAACTTCGGCTACCCGTTGGGTGCGACAACAGCTCTTGGCCAACGCGAGCAACGCGCTGGGCATTCGCTCTCGAGAGAGCTCTCTTGCAGACTTTGGTAGCCTTGTTGAAGACTACCTTGTGGGAAGAGATGTTACGATCGTTGAGCGTGCGAGCCTTGGTCCAAGCGCGATACGCCGCCTGTTTAAGTTCAACAGCTTTGGCGCATTCGCGATTGAACCAAGGGCGCGCCTTACTTCCGCTGACGACATCAGTGTAGGGAATGTAATATTCCACGTCAGCGACAGCAGAGGCACTCTCTCATCAGGTCTTATACCTAAATTAAACGCCGAATTTGTATGGACTAATCTCGGAGTAAGTCTTATTTCAGTTTGGTCGAATCCACCCGAAGTAGTGACAAACCAAAATACAAGCTTAGATTAAAACAAAAAGGGAAGATACGGCATTAGCGTCTCGCGAGTCAGCCGCCAAAATTTGGCCTAAAGTAAAGGCACAATTTCACTTCAGTCACAATTTGCCGAGCGAACAGGCTACATCGCACTATTGCGGATATTCTACTGTGTGAAAAAGAGAAAGACGCTACTCCGCAGTGGCGTCGGATTCGGTCGTACGTACTCGTCTGTTGCGAAGCGACCGAGACGTCAACGCGCTACTCGCTGACTCCCTCGCGCTGACGTTGAAACTTACCGCTTTGTCTCGCTCGCTCGATTTACACTTTATAGGTGTGCGTGTGTGAGTGTTTGCTTAAGTAGTTGAGTAGGACCATATTTTGAATGACTACAAGTAGGAGCATGCCGTATCTTCCCTTTTTGTTTAATCTAAGAATACAAGTGATTCTTAATTTTTACGGTATTTGTTTAAATCATGGTACAAGTGTTGTAAACGATCATTACGAAAGACCCTTTCCATCTGCATCATAAAATACGGCATGTTATTTTTACCACATTTGATCGGTTTGATTCCCGGTTAAGACAGACGACTTTTCAAAAATCCATAATTGCAGTATTTATTATTCTCTAAAAAAAGTAAGTCTCCATTGCGTACAATTTGCTATTTCCAATGTATTAAAGTAGTTGTGGTTGTGGTGCATTTCACGTGGCGGGTGAAAACAAAATTAAAAGGTAATTATTAGTTTTCATGGCCTTCCGTTATTTTGATGGTATTTTTATTGAGAGAAAAATAAACCTTATCAGTAACCCTTTAGATCTGCATCATAAAATACGGCATGTTAATTTTTGTTGCATTCGACTGGTTCGAGTCCCAAGACAACGATTTTTCAAAAATCCATAAATGCAGAATTATTTTTTTTAAATAAAGGAAAGTCTCCTTTACACAGAATGTGCTATTTCCAATATTTAGGTTAGGTAGTTAGTTGCCATCCATGTGGTATTCGATCTTTCCACCCTGTTCGTATAATAAGAGATATAATAATTTCTTAAGGAATGACGTACTTACACATTATATAATTTTAAAATATCTTAAAAACATTGAATAAAATTTAACTTTGTAAGCATTACATAATTATAACAATCGGTTCACTCTTCAGACCTCCGACGAGGTGAACCGACGATCTAGAGAAGGTACTGGTACCTAGCGACTAGCCGCTGGATGCAATCAGCACAAGACCGGACGTGGTGGAAATCCTTGGTCCGAGGTATTTGTCCAACAGTGGACGTCATCAGCTGATGGCGATGATTTCCATATCTAATTTTAAGTAAGTAAACTGACATGTTCAGAACATAAAAATCATTTTACATTTTTTTTATCGTCCACTCGTCGTCAATAGAGTCGTTGCTACAAAATAAGCTACTGGTTCAAAGAGGAAACGTATTGTGAGAACATCTGTCAAGTTTGCGATAACAATTGAAAAACACTTTAGCATTCAGGCAAGACCTAGGTATAACTGTTTGCTCATAACAATTCTAGTCACGCGCGGCACCTCACTCAGATTGTGAAATAGCAATAACTTGCTTATACAGCGGAAAATGTATGCTGGAGATTTACCCCTCAGCCCCCAAGCGGCCGCATGAGACCGCACCTACAAAAACACACTTGACGTTTTTGTACCGTGTTTTCATAGACTTACAGACTACTATAATATGAACAAGTTTGATTATTTCGGTTCTGTGGTACATTTTATGCATCGTGATCGCAAAATATTGCATAGTCTATGCTCGATTCTGTCAAATTTGACGTTAACAGTTGCGCCAATTTTTGTGTCAGAAAATTTCCACGAGTGAGTGGTTAAAACTATTACTCATCAGTGCGGTCTTGTGACGAATTGTTGAAGTAAGTAAGTAGGTAAATATAGGTAGCTGCTAATTAAAAAAATACTACCAACCCATCTCTTCCCTTGGGTGCCTTGAAAAGCGCCTAACGGACTTAGACTGGACATATACATCCAACAGCATAGAGGGGCAATGTGCTCACCTCACGCTGAGCACATGTGCAGTTGTAACTAGGTGAAACATAGACAATGGCAGAGGACTGCTTCTGCGGTCCTCATTGCCTAGTCTCTGACTAGGTATGTATGTAGGTATGTATGTTTTGTTAGACGAACATTTGATAAATCGATTAGCACATCACTAATGCCACGGTGCTCCACCACTAGTTTTTTTTTTATACAAGAAGGAGGCAAACGAGCGGGCGGGTCACCTGATGGAGAGCAATCACGGCCGCCTATGGACACCCGCAAAACCAGAGAATTCGCAGATGCGTTGCCGATCTTTGAAAAATGAATAGGGCTAAGAAAGGAATAGGAATTGTGAGAGAGGGGGAAGGAGCCCCCGGAACTCTCACTGGCTGGACGAAACACAACAGCACCAAGTGCCATTATTTCACGCCGGATATTGGTGAGAGGGTGGTATTATTGGGAGGGTGGTGGTAGTTGCTGAAGTTTAACTGTTCAGCTACCGCGCTTTTGGTAGTAGTTGTTCTAAAATAATTTTGTGTTACCTTTTATAATATATGGATAATATGAAGAATTAAATTTATTCCTTAATAGGAAACACATTTATATATTAACACGAGCGAAGCCGCGGGCAAAACCTATTATGTATATAAAAGGTAATTAGATTGCGGAATAACGTGTGAAAGATTGCGTGACGCGAGAAGCCGTACCGACACCCTGGTTGAGGCATAAGCGCGGGAAACAAGGGCTTGCTGACTTGCTCGTTTCCTTTCAGTTATATCTTTCAATTAACGCCACTTCAGTTTTACTAGAGTGCCGCGTCTGAGTTTTATTTACCCATCGATCAGGTCAACGAGGATGAGAATGTGCGTGTGTGTGTAGCGGTGTGTTAGCTCACTAAAAGAATACTTTTTTACGGATTAACTCGCGTTTAATTTACTATTTACATCGTTTTTTATATTATCCTGACGTTTCGAACCCTTTACAGGGTCCGTGGTCACATGGAGACTGTAAAGTAAACGGACCCTGTAAAGGATTCGAAACGTCATATAAAGAACTATGTAAATAGTAAATTAAAGGCGAGTTAATCCGTAAAAAAGAGTTTCATTTCAATGTGTAGTGTTTGCTTAAACCTCAGGAAACAATATAAAAGAATACTACCAGCTCCTTTCTTCAATTGAGTTACAAGGCGACTTACGGACTAAAGACTGCAAATACATCAAATAGCACAGAGCGGCGATGGACTCAACACATTACGATGAGCTCATGTGCAGTTGTAATTTGGTAAAACGTAGACTATATCTGTGGACTGCTTCTGCAGTAGTCATTGCCTAGAGTCTGACTAACTCTATGGGGATAATAGTCGTTAATATACTGTCCTGCAAAAAAAAAGTATCACACTTTTAAAATTGTAATAACTTTTAAAGTACGCAAGATAAACAAGACACACAAGACTTAAAAATGTTACTATTATATAATTTACTATAGTTTCAAAGAAAGCTGATATAATTGCTATAAACCGTTTTTTATTTTAAATCTCTAACTACTATAGTTTAAAAAAAATGAAATTTTAAGAGTGTGATACTTATTTTTGCAGGCCAGAGTATATGTATGCATGATAAGGTGGCACTCTTACACACACACACACACACACACACACAAATTCTCATTTTCGTTGACGTTTTTGAGTAAACATTATTGTAATTTTTGTTACTCAGATGTAGACAATAAAAAGCCTGTGTTTCTCGTTAGCTCTTCAGTTGAAGGCTCTCCCAAAATCCAAACTGGTGGCAGATTTATTTTTAGATTTTTTTAGATTAAACTAAAGTTTAGTTTAAAAATTCACTTTAAAAAAAATCATTCACTTTTAAAAAATCTTGCTGTCATGGCAAAAATATGTGCTAACCAAGCATTGCCATGTTACATTTATGTTACCATATTTTTACTGGAAATACTTATTTAACTCTATCGATCAAAATCACGATTGAAAACATTTTAAAATAGCAGAATTTAGGCATTACAGCACATAAAACTGGTAACGTCATGAGAAAACGCATGTAGATCCGTATTAAGTATTACAGAAAAAGTAATTTTCATTTTTTACGTACCTACTCCAAATATACATAATAATCTAACAGTATAAAACACCCTATGCGTCGAGTGGGGAGCAAACGCTTCCCAAACTTATATCATTAAGGAAGTTAATTAAGAAAAGAAGCTTTATCGAACTTCGGAGATAGGAATACAGACTGTTTAATTATAAATGGAGTGATTGAGGCGCCAAGTTTTACGAGGGAGCAAGATATGAACGCGACTATGTATAATAAAGATGTATTACGGTTTCATCGCTTTAGCTTGCCGCCTGTGACTTCGTCTGCGTGGGTTGAAATTTTGATTATTATTACTATCGTATAAATGCCTTAATAAGCTTAAAGATGCTCTTTTATCGGTTACAATCCCAATAATACACAAACTATAGAAAACTAATAGCGTATACTTTATCTCATTTACTGAGTTCAAGTTTTGTGGGCCGGCAAGGTGAGGGCAACTAATGCTACGTCTTGCGCGTATTTGCGTCTGGACTCCATTTCCAGTGTAGCGATCTGCCGTGCTACGCATAAAATAAAGTCCGCCCTAACTCTACCTGTGTGTAGTTGGCGACCGTTATACCTCAGACAGCGGTTTTGTGGTTAGGAAACGGTTACCCTGGCTTTAGTCGATAGCAAAGTGGTGAAACTTACAAATCGCTTAAAGTTACATACTTCTTAGCAGTTAATATTATCGTCACTTATTTTTGGACGATTCGAAAGTACTTATTTGTTAAGTTTACTTAAATTTTAATAAAGATATAATGACTATGACTAGTATCAGAATTTTTATTTTCCATAAGAGACCTATTACATCTCGACTGTGATTTTTGCGTAAAATGGCCAATTTTGGCGTTGTGGATCTCAGAAACAAAAATACATTAACAATTTTGATTTATTGAATAGTGTAGAATAGCAAATAGTGCGTAGTTGCCTCGCTTTTTGTAAATTTTACTTAACTTTTTAATTAAACCCAAAATTGCAGAGAAAAATTTTCATAAAATACGCGAAGGCACTTTTTTGAGCTCCTAGATTGAACTACTGTTATGAACAAATGAAATAAAAAAATTAAAATGTTATCTTATATAGTCGTACTTCGAAAATCGCTCTAAGTTAACTGTGAATTTCTCCAATCTGCAATAATATTATTGAGCAAAATGTATACCAGAATAATCGTTACTTCATGAGGAATAATGAATTTATTAACCTATTTCGATAAAAACGATAAATACTACTTCAAAATGCGATGCGTCGACCGTCCGAACTCAGCTTATCCTAGCAGAGTCGACATTTTGTATTATGCATGATTTTATTATCTTATTTCGATAACAACGATAAATGCAACTGCAAAATTACAACAAAATGCGAAAATGGGCATTTTACGCAAAAATCACAGTCGAGATGTGATAGGCCTCTTAACCTTTCAACTGCGGCCGCGCTCTGATCAGTGCTCAATGAATATAATTTCTATTTTGTGTAGTGGCGCCGCGTCCTAGTGTTAAATATTGCAAAGAGATCTAATATGACTTGCAAGTAGGTACATAAATATTACTCAAAATCTATTGCGGAAACACAAGGACACAGCATGGTAGGTTATGGCCCGATCTAGATAGATAGATAAAACCCCCAAAATATTGTGAAAACATAAAATAAGCATATTAAAACTAATGTGGGCAAAGGTGGTGTTATCGCTTAGAGCGATCTCTTCCAGGCAACCTTTGAGGTATAAGACAACAGAAAAAGAGCGACAAGCAGTGCAAAAGAAACAAGCAAATATGAAATTAAAAAATAGAATTCAAATAAGTACATAATATAAACATTAATTTTATATACTTTCAATACAGATACCTACTATATATTATAAACATTATTTACATCTGTTCATTAACTATTATTAATTAATTAGTGTACAGTTATTCAACCGCACATCAGGAATTTGCACATCAGCGAATTTATAATTGTAGCAATAATTAATTTATAGTTTTTAGTGTGTAATCAAGTATTATTGCCAATCGCGCGTTCGTTATCATCAGCGGTTTTATCAATAGCATTAATGTAATATCGTAATAAACAAACTATTTTTTCTTTAAGTTTTATCATTCATACAAACAACAACAGATTTCTATCATCAAGCATTCAAGGTGTGTATGGTTTTAGAAATAACTTATACAATTTGTGATGTTCTACGCCCAGCGAGCGGTTGGACGTTAAGAGGAAACACTACTGGAAGTGGCATGCAAAATTCTCATACGAAACACAGAAAAACGATGTTTCGTAGTCCCCTGTTTCCTCCTTTCTGAAGGAATATAAAAATTGGTCTAGTTCTGACTTTTACGTTTTTATGTTCTTTTCAGCATCGGATAAAGAAACAGATTTTCTACGTCTGTATGTTTAGTTTTTTTTGCATTAAGTCATTTATTTAACAACCAGGAGCCTTTAAAATTTTGCGAAATCACTCCGTTTTAAGGCGTCTTCAAAAACAAAAGTAACGGGTTTAAAAAAAATCAAAACAGACATAGAAAATCTTTCTTTAACCGATGCTGAAAAAGTAATAAAAATTGGTCCAGTTCTGAAGGAGGAAACAGGGGACTAATGGACGTCGTTTTTCTGTGTTTCGTATGAGAATTTTGCATGACACTTCCACGTAGTGTTTCCTCTTAAGGGCTCTAACACACGAGCAGCAGTTTGCTGTCGACGTTAAGAGTCGACAGCAAACTGCTGCTCGTGTGTTAGAGCCCTTATGGGTTAACTATGATGATGACTAAACTATAGATAAAGAGCTTAGCTACCGTAAAACCAAATATAATAGAAATTCAATTGTTACAATCTTTGTAACAGACAAGGGTTAAGTGAAGATATACAATAACCAGTCTCAAAATAACATGCTGTTTATAGTAACACGTTGTGTATGTAAACAACATAGTCTTAGAACGATCAACTAGATTATTAAGAAGGCAAACACTCCATATATTCGTTAAGTGATGTGGAGCAAACTGCAAGTACTGTCTTGTGTAAACATTTACATAAGTGCCAGGTGGCATGTGTAACCCATAAACTTCATAAACCCTTTCATGTATACTTTAGAGTACAGAGAAAATGTATGTGTACGTACACTTTAATATTCCTGTGTTCGTGTTTAGTTGTGTTGCTATTTATTGTGTCCATGTTTTCTTGTTCGCGGAACTCGTGTCTCGTTCTATTCCTGGTTCATGTACCACTTTTGTGGACACGTGAAGGATTCTGTTTAGTGTATGTTGTCTTGTTATTTCTTTACACTATAACTAGGATATTTTTTAACTCTTCATCTCACCCGGAACTTCTGTGATTTATTTGTTGACTACTGAAGGGGACTAGTTCTTTATTTTTTTTCATTATCGATCACGCACGCGTAGCGTTTTAAACCCTATTACTATACTACCTACGTGATCGAATTGTTAGCACGTTGGATTAGGCGTCCGTCTTAGACGGTTTAATTCCCGGTGGGGTCAATAATGACAAGCCTACCTGTTTTCCTAAATTGATTTCGGGTCTTGGTGTTTTCTATGTATAAGTAATAAGTTTGTTTATTCGTTATCTTGTTTACCCATTAAAAACAATAACAACCATTACAATTAAAAACCCATTAAGACCAAATTCAATTAAAGAAGCTTAAACTAATTTAAATAATCTAAGGTCTAAATAATTGGTGCTTTTTCCGGGTGAAACTCGCTTCCACCTTCGGCCTTATCGTCACTTACCATCAGGTGAGATGAAATCTAAGTACTGACCCGTAGTGGATTAAAAACGGTGTTAAAAGTTAGCCATGTGTTTTGTATATAGTCTAATCTTAGATATGATTTAGTTGTACCATGTCGGATAAGATACGGAAAGGATACTTTTTTTTTTAATTCTACCTCCGACTACAGTCGCTTGAGCCCTTATTTGCGCTAGTTCTCTTTCATTACAGTTCTCGCTATTCTGGTCGCACTTTCATTCCGCATACCACACATTTATCCATCACCATTCATTCTTTTAGCGGTGTGTGTTCCGCTTAATTCTGCCCTATGCCGACTACTATCATATCCTTAATTCTGTTTTATCTTATTTCTAATAGTACATGGGTAAATAAGTGTTGTACCTACTCATGATCTATTACTATTTCTAGGTGAAAGAATACTACCACCCCCTCTCTTCCCTTGGGTGTCGTAAAAGGCGACTAACGGACTAAAGAATGCACATACATCCAACAGCATAGAGCGGCGATGGGTTCACCACCTGCCACGCTGAGTACATGTGCAGTCGCTTTAAGGAGAAAAGTGGACCATGGTAGAGGACTGCTTTTGCTGTCCTCATAGTTGTAATACATACATATACATTTTATTATGTATGAATTGAGTTGAACAGCAGAAGGTATTTTTAAAGGTATAAATGTGCATTTAAATGAGAATTTAAAATGTTTACCAAACCAACCAAACCAAAAGATGCGGAGGCTTTAATTGAAAGGCAAATTGTGCCAGTATCCTGCTGGCTTGAGAATATTATTTCATCTCACCAATACCGCGATTGAAATTATCTTACGGATGGTTTCGGAGGATTGCATTCATTTCTTAGTCGGAAACTCGGAACACAACCAATGCTACCAACATTATTGGTACGACGACAGACTTGAACAAAATGATGTTAATATCTCTTATTTAGGTCTATCTTTAACTGCCGTACTCAGAGACGTCAATTAAGTTTTAATGATATTTAAATGTCTTTTCTTCTCTTTTTAGCACTATACTTAAGAAAGTGGCAGCAAGATACTTAATTGTCATTAAAACTTAATTGACGTCTCTGAATACGGCAGTAAGTGTGTAACGCCTGGATCAGCCGAGTGGTCAATCGTTCCGCTTGATATCCCGGGTTTGTGATCACCGAATCGCATCTGGCAAGTGTGGTGGTTGAGCCAATACCCATCAATTGTATCAATCAATAAAAAAAAAAAAAACAACACACCAATTATCTAGCCCAAGAGAAGCTTCGAAGAAACTCGTTAAATGGTTACTAGACAACGGATAAACATAATTAAAATACTTAAATACATGCTTATTATACATAGAAAACACCCAGATCCGAGACAATGTAGAAAAACAATAATTTCTAAATTGACCCGACCGGGGATCGAACCCGGGACCTCAGAGATGGCGACACCATGAAAACCGGTGTACAAACCAGTCGACCAAGGAGGTCGTCAAATCAATCAATCATTTATTTGCAAAACATGTGGTTTGACAAAGTTCTTAAACATAAAATGTGCCGTTACATGCTGCCACTATACAAACGGCGAAATGATATAAAATAATAATATAATTAATTATCTATTTGAAAGCAAAGAAAAACAGAATAGGGCAAGTATCATTAATTACAAAATACAGCTATGTCATAATTATAATTATATACTTAATGTCAAAAAAACATAATACTATATTGTTTACTTAATTGTATTGTCACATAAAAAAATCTGAAACACAGTTATAGTAGCGATTACTTGATTGAGGCCTAAATAGGCCTCCATCATAAAAAGGGCAAAGGGCAGGGCAAATGCTCTGCAGTGGGATAGTATTATACAGGCTCTAGTTTCTTTCCCTTAATATCGTCATCAATATCAGCTGAAGGAAGTTCACTGTTAGACAAAGGCGTTCTATAAAAAGTTATCTATTTTATATTCTATAAAGTTTATCTAGAAAAGGTTGAAAAATAACTTACCATATTCCATGGAACAAAACACACAGGAACAAATGATACTTGTACTACTTTCTATTGTCTATTTCTATTTAAAGATATTTACTTACATAAAATTAAATTTATCTTCAATGTACAATTTGTACAGTTTTAAAAATTATTCATTAATAACTTGGAATCGTTCCTCTTTAGCACATTCAAGTGTGTAAACCTTTTAACAATCGTACCGCTTCGGCGTAAAGCTTAAGGCGCAGTGAATAGTTAGGTAGTCTAACCTCATTAATTAAAAAAAGAGATAAGCGGCCGCTCGCGATTTCACCCGCGTGGTTCCCGTTCCCGTGGGAATATCGGGATAAAAAGTATCCTATGTGTTAATCCAGGTTATAAACTATCTGTATGCCGAATTTCATCCAAATCCATTCAACAGTTTTTACGTGAAAAAGTAACAAACATCCATCCATACTTATAAACTTTCGAGTTTATAATATTAGATATATGGAATCAGGCGTTTCTTTGTGAAAATCCATGAGATACAAAAATGCAATAACATATGTTAGTGGTAATTCCGCTAATTGTGACAGTTGGTGAGCCCATCGCCGCTCTATGCTGTTGGATGTATGTGCAGTCTTTAGTCCTTTAGTCGCCTTTTATGACACCCAACGGAGAGCGTTACGCGACACGGTTGTCGCTTATGATTATTATTTCTCAATGCTGAATAGATTCAACGTTCGATCACGATATATATTTTATTTAACCTGTGTTCGACATGTATTTGAGAATAATTAATATGGTTTGATTTGAAATCCTGTTAAAAATTACTATTATAAATTATTAATAAATTGGTATATCTTGTATTACTATAAATGATTGATGAATTTTTTTCAGTTCCAGGCAGACACTTCAAGTCTTTAGGTATTTTAGCTCTCCTCACCTTTCAAAATATTTTTATAAAGCGTCGGTAGGTCTAAAAAGAAGACTGCCAAGACGGTAAAGGTCGCTGGAAACCGTTAGAAAGAGGCAGCGAACTGTAGTCGCCATGGAAATCCTTGCGGAAGATTTTTGTCAAGCAGCAGCAAACTATATCGGCTTTCCATACAAATAACAAAAAACAACAACAAAATGATTTTAATCAACCAGCATTTGCAAATCGTTAATATTTTAAATTAATAATTGGTGATCTTTATTATGAAATCTGATAAAATATTTTGTTAATTTCGTTTCGCCTATTTAGCATGTAGTTTGCACTGATAATTGAAGTAGTATATCGTTTGAGCGTGCAGTTTTGTACTGTGTAAGTGTTTGCTTTGTAAAAGTAACAAATAAACAAAAAGTTATGTGAAAGACAAAGATTTCCAATAAACCAAAACCTTACCTATTTTGTTTTTAACAAGACCTAGTTTTTTCGTAGAGTACTTGTATCATCTAAATGTTTTATCATCCAAAAAGATTATCATCATTTAAATAATTATTTGCACTAATGACAAAACACAAACTCAAAACTGGCTATAGGAAATCAAGACTCTTTACGTCATTTAGGTTCCTTAGGTTCCATTAGGGTCCTTCAAACGAGGCGTGAAGAAGCACTTTGTGGGCCGGCAGAGTGAGGATGACTGATGCTACGTCTCTTACGCTGCACCAGTTGTCCTCGCGCCTGGACCTCATTTCCACTTAACATCAGGTGGAGTGGGGTCATTTGCCGGGCTTAGTATAAAAAAAAAAATAATTAAAATACTAAATATCCATGTACAAACATAAGAAAGAGAAAGAAAAAGGGCTGACTAAAGTTTTAGTTTTAACAAAAGCACTGGTTGCCTGCCATAGGAACTTTATACATTTATTTGCCGAAACACGATGCTGACATCAAGATATCATACTGACCAAGTGCTGCGTTGAGGCGCATTGTAATACCGTGTATATGTATCGAGTTTTCTCCGCGTAGCCCGCAGAGCGACGCGAGACCGCGCGACAGGCGCACGTGGCGTCGACGTGACAGCGACGCGGCGGGTACGTGACGACCCGTGGTCGAGTGAGTGTGGTGATTGGTGTAATGGAACAGTGATTTTGTTATTTTTGGACGAGTAAGTAATGCCGTTTTTTTTGTAATTTTATTTTTATTTCTTTATTTAGGTATACAGGTAGTGGTTAATCAATTTAAGGTTAAGACTGGGACTGGCTTTTTCAGTTTGTCGACTTAATTAAGACCTGCTGTTTGAAGGAATCTTGTCAACAGATAAAATCATTGCCATTGTATTGTTTACATTTCCGTTTAGTTTTCATTATTTATTTAGAACACGAGTTACGAGCAATATAATATCGCTTTGTTAATCATCATTTTATCGTACATTATAATCTAATGAGTTAATTAAATCTAAACAAATTGAATTAACAAAATTTAAACCTTCAGTTACAGTTATTATTTTAGAAAATGGGTTTCACCCCGTTAAACGCTTTCAATATTAGTGGAAACATTTAACCTTAATGAATTACTCCAGATGAATTCCTTCAGGCATAAAAACGTTATTATGAAAATTGCGGCGGGTTGTAATTTCTTTCGTGTTTTAGAATAAAAAGAAAAAACAACTTCGGCCCCATCATTCCGTAGATATCATGAGAGTGGTATAAAAAAACAAGATGTTCTTTTTATATTTTTGAGGTTGTTTCATTTGCGGTTCTGGGGATTTCAGCACAGCTTTCAGTAAAAAAACAGTGAATTCAATTATAATTGTGAGGAAGCACACTGATTGTAATAGTAATTGATAACGTGGTCTGATAAGTATCGTCGCTGGTTCATATATTATAACCTACGTTCAGGAGATACCTTTGCTGGCACTGGCAACCTAACCTAACCCTGGGGGCTAATTGTCTAATTTCAACACCTATCAATACCTTTCCAGTACAAATACATTGCTTTGCTAGTTTGCATAATTAAAACTACTTCTACTTGAGAGGTTTTACGATAGATGTTGAAGCTATGCAATAAGCGCCTTATTCAATTTGAACCAGTAGTTTAAGTGTTATAACTAGTCAAAGTTTCATAATTTTGTCACTCATTTACTGACCGGTCATCAAAACTCTAAGGCACTTCTAGCAGACATAGAAGCTTCTTTAGAATACAATAGTATTTAGTGTATAGATCAAGGAAAAACAAAAATATTCTGCATTTTCGGTCCAGTTTTCTAGATAAATAAAAAGTAGAACTATCTACAAAAATAAATGAGATGCCATCAAAAATATACTTGTAAAAAAACCAAGTCTCGCAACTCAGTTCTTCTACCGTAAAAAGTTGTGAGATCCGTGTAATACCAAATCGGTTGACTTGGCAATCGCACTAAAAAATCTAATTTAATGTGATAAATGTATTACTTGTGAGATACATTGTGTTTTCATGCGATGGCCAAGTCAACTGACTTGGTATTACATGGATCTCACAACTTTTTACGGTAGAAGATCTGAGTTGCGAGACTTGGTTTTTTACAAGTATGTTTTTGATGGCTATATTATGCGTATACTGCGGATAGAGTGTCGGATAGAGCTGTGTGCTGTGGTGTGGTGGCGGCGGAAGAAAATTACAAACCAAATGTCTTGGGAGTCGTAAAAGACGACTAATGGACTATAGACTGCACCTTTTATCAGTTGTGCAGTTGTTTAGTGAAACGAGGACTGTGGCCGTACACTGATTTTGCCTTGTGACTAATTGCTGACTATTACTTTCGCGTACCCGTCGCGTAGTGAGTATTATGGCTATGACCTATGGATATTTTCTGGGACTGAATAAGAGTAATCGTGGTTCAATACTTGCTGCATAAGGCAAATACCCACCGCAGATGTGAACCTATGTATAACGCAACCGTATATATATAGCTTATATAGCTTTAACCGTGTCGCGTATCGGTGAAAGGACTACCACCCCCTCTCTCCCCTTGGGTGTCGTATAAGGCGACTAACGGACTAAAGACTGCACATACATCCAACAGCTTATAGCGGCGATGGGCTCACCACCTGTCACGCTGAGCACATGTGTAATCGCTATTTGGTGAAAAGTGGACTATGACAGAGGACTACTTTTGCGGTCCTCATTGCCTGGTCTCTGACTAACCCTTCGGTATATTAGTCGTGGCTAATAGTAAGACTATTATTGTTAATGTGTTGTTAATAATACGAGTAATCTTATAGACATAGTAACCAATCCGTATTAGATGAACTGTATTTAATGATTTGTCGCGTGCTAGCTCCTTAAGTGACCAATCAGTGTTAGATGGACTGTATTTAATTATTTGTCGCGTGCTAGCTCCTTAAGTGACCAATCCGTATTAGATGGACTGTATTTAATTATTTGTCGCGTGCTAGCTCAGTCGAATACAGTTGTAAACTATTTAAACCATTTAAATTCATTGTTTGTGCAAACTGTTGACTACGTGCTAGACATGTAAGATAAAAAAGGGACTATTTTTGTATTTCTCGTATTTACTTAAGTTGTACTAAGATTTACACATTGAATATAATAAATAAGTACTTTAAATTTGTTATTCAACTCTTTTAAGTAATATAAGAATTTATACACTTTTTAATTTTTGCGTTCCATTATGCACGAATAAGAATTTTCTCCGTTTTATATTAAAATTGTAAAACTAAAGCTATTCAAATGCCTGGTAACAAAATAGGTGACTGCATACTTTTATTAATGTTTACAGTAATAATCTGTTTGTGGTTTGAGCCGTATGTTTTTTTAAAAAGGTACCTGCTTGAAATGAGTTAACTGTTTTTATGGTATAAAAAGTTGCGCTCTTTCAACACTAAGCTTTATTTCGCCGTATTGTATACCAATATTACCAAGTTTGGCGAAAAATTCGGTTGCTATTTTATTTAGTTTTGTGAAATTAAGTTTGGTATTGATTTTTAGTATACTTACCTAGTATAATTTTATATATTTTTGAGGAGCTCGTCGCTGGATGGGTGAAAAAATCGTGTTTCGGAAAGCACGTAAAACCGTTGGTCCCGGTTGTCGCCAAAAGATGACAGCTATACCCACCAACCCGCATTGGGCCAGTGTGGTGTATTATAGCCCAACTTCCCCTTGTGATGTTGTCCATGTGGGTCTGTGCCCAGGAGTGGGACGTTTACAGACTGATGATGATGATGAGACATTTTGATTTATTTATTTATTAAATACACAAAACAAATAGAAATGAAAAAAACAACAAAAAAGCATGATAAATTGTATAAGAGCTAAATTCCTATCTAATACATGTGTACACACAACGTCCATGTTAAAATTTACGTAATCTAAAACTATATCCAATTAAAAACGAATTATGTACAGTCACAAGCAAAAACATGTAAACAATTGTAACTCTTAATACAATGGAATAAAAGTCAAAGTGTATACATATTGGTGCTCGTGACTGTACATTGAATGGTGAATAATAAATTTAAAGAAATCGAAATTTTATGTAGAACTTTTTGAATAAATATAATTATATTCATTTGTTTAGATTCTTCTTTTCTTGTTTTAACTCTCTAAACCTAAACCTAAGCGGCATAGATCTAGGACTAGCGGCAACAGTCTGAGACCCAGTGCTTCTAAGTTCAACTTCTAGCAGGAGTATTTCACTAGTTTGGATTAAATACAATAATTACTAGTTTCTTTACTCAAGTAACTAGGACTTATCATGGTTAATAACAAATTAACTTATGAGTTATGTTATTACATAATGTAGTTTAAATGAATGATTAATCAGTTATTTTTGTAGGTAGTTATAATTGCAATAAACATCTTTGAATTTTTTAAGTTAATTCTCAATTGATTAAATTAAATTACTAAAATTGCAAACAAATTAATAGTTATTGACAAGTGAATTGGGGTTTTTACTAATTACTTGAATTATAATTTTATAGATTTCTCGATTTAATTAAATAAGTGTATTAGTTGCCACATATAAATGATATTAAAATGTTGCAGCAAACGTAAATATGCGTGAAAACATTTTTCATAGAGAATTAAGTAAAACAACAAACCAAACTATTTTTTCTGCTTTTGTGGACAATCCTATTGCTGGCCACAGGACCCCCTGAGTCCCCATTGCTTGCCTGAATCCTGCCGATCACAATAAAAATCGTCATCATTCTTCAACTATCCTCTTTGACACACTCAGATAGCATGTGAGGACGTTCTTTACCCATCTGTCATGATGCATCCCGCAAACGTGGCCCGCCCATTCCCACTTTAGCTATGCGGTTGTTTCACGAACGAGTACATCGGCATTTGCAATTTGGGAGCAAATAAACTCAAATTGTGTTAAATCAAATTAAATCAGTCGACCATGGACTGCGGTGGATGCTCTTTATCGGGAAGGCCTTTTGGTTGATTTTTTTACCAATTACTTGTTTTTGAGCAGAAACGGCACATAAGGGAGTGGCAACGATTACGAGAGGCTGCAACGTGTAGTAAGTACTTGTGTTCGGATGTTAGGGAATAAAATAATAGAGGAAGATAGGGGAAGAGAGGGGGGTACCACCCTCTCTCTTCCCTGTGGTAGGTATTCTTTCACCGTTACGCGACACGGTATTTACCTATACTACGGCAAAATTCGATTACGGGTGACACTAGATTTGTTTACATACATGCCCTAACGAATATTGATTAGGTAAACTCTTATTAGAACTTATTGGGGGTGGGCTCTGGAGACCTGTACTTCGGGTTTCTCTTAGAAACCTATCCCAGGCTCCAGTCTCTCACACACGGGTCAATTCCAAAAAATTATGTATAACTACCATAGTATAAGTTATTTGCTATGTAACCTATTTGTGAGAGAGAATAAATAAAGATCATTCATTCATTCATTCATTATTAGAAGAGCTCGATGCACTATTTCAGTATTTTTTTGTTGAGTACGTACCTGTTACTAAAATACAGAAACAATAAAATACTTAAGATCAAATAAGATGTTGGAGAACTAACCGGCGATCCTTGTAGTATTATAAACGTTTGCAATAACAGAGGTATTGCGTTGCTGACAATGTAAAAACCTTTTTGAATCTGTAATTATATCGTACGTATTTTTAACGTCTTCGCAAGGAGCTTTTATAAGCTCCGGTATTTATGGTAAAACATACTTCAAATCAGTATTTTTCGCTTTCAAATCTATAATTAGATCGTAAACTTGGTAAAGTTTATGGGTTCCGTTCAAGAATTGCAAGTACGTACATTTATTTGTTCTGATCGAGTACCTACTCGATCAAAATAACTATACGAAAACACAATAATAGTCTAACGATTACTGGCTCCAAATATAAATGCGGGGAACATAAAACGAATGTACCGTATCTAACCCAAAACCAATCGTGCGTTCAGTTTATTACTCTCTTATATTAATGTCGTACGAATTTTCTGGTCACAATATCACTTCCCATGAATATTACGAGTGTAGAAAATATTGCTTCTGCAACTACACGGAAATGTGATATTGTGGTATCGCTTTAATAGCTTTTGTCTTTTATGATTCAATTTATGTTTTTCATTTGATATATCGGTACTGCGTATTTATCATTTTCTTTTCATAGATTTTATTTATTATAATCGTATCGGGTAGCGGTGAAAGAATACTACCACCCCCACTCTTCTGGGTGTCGTAAAAGGCGACTAACGGACTAAAGATTGCACATGCATCCAACAGCATAGAGCTCACCACCTGTTACGCTGAGCACTTGTACAGTTATTATTTAGTGAAAAGTGGACTATGGTAGAGGACTGCTTTTGCTGTCCTCATTGCCTAGTCTCTGACTAACTCTTCAGGGAAAAAGTCATCATAATAATATAATTTAAAAAAAAACTTTCCTACTACCACACCAATTATCTAGCCCAAGAGAAGCTTCAAATAAACTCGTGAAATGGTTACTAGACAACGGATAAACATACTTAAAATGCTTAAATACATACTTATTATACATAGAAAACACCCAGACCCGAGACAATTTAGAAAAACAATAATTTCTAAATTGACCCGACCGGGGATCGAACCCGGGACCTCAGAGATGACGACACTATAAAAACCGGTGTACAAACCACTCGACCAAGGAGGTCGTCATATATTGACACATATTATGCGTGTATATATTTATTTCAATGTTCATCATGTTTTACCGCCTCTGTGGTCTAGTGGCTAAGCCACCGGGTTCAGGCCCAGAGGTCCCGGGTTCGATTCCCAGCGGGGGGTACATCTTTGTGTGCTCGGTTTGGTTGGTGGTAGGGCTGTTAAGTCCGCCTGGCTAGCTACCACCATCTTATCTAAGTCTGTCGCCATAACAACGATGTTTAAAGCATTGTTATGTTCCGACCGTTTAAAGATAAGATAGCCAGTTCCTCAGTGGTTGAGGATTCCGGGTGAAGCACGCTTTCACCTTCGGCCTTATCGTCACTTACCATCAGGTGAGATGATGGCCAGCGCTTACCAGTTGTAGAATAAAAATAAAAATAAATGTACGAGTGATGATAAGGCCGAAGTATTGTAGCTAGCACACTTCGCCCAGTTATCTCAAGTCATCATAATCATCATTGACATTTGTGTCTTCAGCAGAATTACTTAAGTGCACATCCATAGATTCACGACTATTATCCCCAAAGGGTTAGTCAGAGACTAGGCAATGGGGACCGCGAGAACAGACCACTGCCATAGTCCGTTTAACGTTACTTAATGATATAAAAAATTATGCGAACTGATAAAAAACAACCCTGTAAGGCTTACTTAGAATTTTTTTTTATTCTTCAACGGGTGAGCGCTTGGCCCTCATCTCACCTGATGGTAAGTGGCGATAAGGTCGAAGGTGGAAGCACGCTTCACCCGGAATCCTCAACCACTGAGGAACTGGTTATCTTATCTCAAACTGTACGGAACACAACAATGCTATAAACATCGTTGTTATGGCGACAGACTTAGATAAGATGGTGGTAGCTAGCCAGGCGGACTTAACAGCCCTACCACCAACCAAACCGAGCACACAAAGATGTACCCCCCGCTGGGAATCGAACCCGGTGGCTTAGCCACTAGACCACAGAGGCGATATTATCTTATCTACACTAATCATCAACTTATAAACGGTCTCAATACTCAGACCTTCTGAGGAGTCGCAGAACAAAGCCGTCTAACTCCACATCGACCATAAACCGTTTTTTTTAATTCGTAATTTTCAACGATTGCCCGATTGATCATTTTTTTTTTTTTTTTTTTATAAAAGAGGGAGGCAAACGAGCAGGCGGGTCACCTGATGGAGAGTAATCACCGCCGCCCATGGACACCCACGAAACCAGAGGAATCGCAGGCGCGTTGCCGGCCTTTAAGGGAGGAATAGGTTTAAGGAAGGAATAGGAATGGGAGGAAGGGGGGGGGGGCTCCGGAACCCTCACTGGTCGGACGAAACACAACAGCACCAAGTGCCATTATTTCACGCCGAATATTCGTGAGAGGGTGGTATTACGGCCCAATGCGTGCTGCAACGCAGCGTGGCTCTACCACTCAAATCGAAATGAAATGAAAATCTTGTGGTACTACGCAAACGGCTAAATCCCCTTCAAAATGGCTTTCCAAATGACGTCTCGGTACGTAAACGGATTAATCCAATACAAAAATATTTGTATAATTTTGTCGCAACCAAATTGACTAAATCCTTTGAAGAAATACCTATACTTACTTCAAATATTTTTGCGGCACGTAATCGGATAAATACATGTTATTGGGAGATGTTTTTTGTAAAAATGTGATTTGACCGTTATTTGCTTTTCATTTACGACTTTTTGTTTTTGTAGCAACTTTCAACTTGGGATCAAATGGGGACAAATCACGGATCAAAACCGGATACCTAGTTCGTTAAAGTAGGTACTCTGTTATCGTTAATATAGTACGACGCTTTTTCAAGAAATAAGATATTTTAATAACCCCCCATTACGGATATATTACTATTTCCAAAGTTGAAAGAATGTGCATATAAATAGGGTATTTACATTTTGCGGTCTACTGTAAAATTTACTAAAATGGATTTAACTGGTTTTGTTTTGCGACTCCTCTTCTGACATAAGGAGATTGGACCCTGTATTTTATTGCCCTCTGGTCAATAATGTAATTTGAATTTGGAACATAAAGTAGAAATCGCATACGAACATTTACGATAGGTATGTAGGTATATCATACTAATTCTATGCATTCACTAAATTGTTCGAAAATCGAACTGGCCACCACGAGTAGAATATAAGAAAAGTAAGTAAAAGAAAAATAGAACATAAATTAAAAAGAGGCGTGAATACTGAAAATTGTTTTGTTTTGCTATTGCTTTTTATTGTCTCGTAGATAGTGTAAAAAGTAGAGTATTCTTCTTGGGTATAAAGGCATTCGTCTTGGGTGACCTTGAATCCAACGCTGCACTCAGGATTCTTGTCTTACCCTAATTACATTTCAAATCTGATTTTTTGCGTAAAATGCCCATTTTTACATTTTGTAGTAATTCGCGTCGCATTCTGTAGTAATTTTGCAGTTGCATTTATCGTTTTTATCGAAATAGGATAATAAATTAATTTTAAAATCTTTATTCCTCATGAGGAATTTATTATTTTGGTATATATTTTCTTAATAATATTATCGTAGATATGAGAAATTTACAGTTAACTTAAAGCCATTTTCTAAGTTTTTTGGTTTAGAATAAGGTTTTTTTTCCTATATATAATCAATGATATTTAAAAATTGCGAGGCCGCTACGCACTATACGACTATATAAGAGATATATTTTTTTTATTTCATTTATTTAGAGCAGTTGTTCAATTTAGGAGCTCAAAAAAGTGCCTTCGCGCATTTTATGAAATTATTTCTCTACAATTTTGGGTTTAATTAAAAAGTTAAGCAAAATTTACAAAAAGCGAGGCCGCTACGAACTACGCCAATAGCTATTCTACACTATTCAATAAGTCAAAACTGTTAATCTATTTTTCTGAGATCAAGAATGCAAAATTGGTCATTTTTTACGCAAATATCACATTCGAAATATAATAGTCTTCTTAACGCTAGAATCCTTCGTTTTATTTGGAATTCAATACGACGCGCCCGCTACATGAGAGCCTACCCCCTTGGTGCATAATCTATTATTAAACATTCAGTTAAGTTAAGGCTGCTTTATAGATTCGTAATATTTGATTATCTAATAT
Source organism: Scoparia ambigualis (assembly GCA_963921215.1). Taxonomy (NCBI): domain Eukaryota; kingdom Metazoa; phylum Arthropoda; class Insecta; order Lepidoptera; family Crambidae; genus Scoparia; species Scoparia ambigualis. Next base: position 27,757,010 of record OY992516.1, read on the forward strand.
TATATTATAAGAATTATTGCGGGAACTAGTATGAAAGAGAAAGTAGTATATAATGGCTCCAACTATGTTGGAAGAAGTATTAAAAAAAAAACCAGTACCTCTGTGGCGAGGTGGTGAACGCAGCCGCCCGGATTGCGGAGGACGCGGGCTCGATTCCCGCCTGAGGTAGACATTTTTTTCAACGTTTCTTTATGTTTGGGTTTAGTTGAGCTGTTTTTAACGCCAATAATCAAATATTACGAATTATATACATAATAACAAACACCATATTGCCATCAATCGCGTTCACGAGACTATAAATATTGTTTTTCCCTGTGTTCCTCGTGAAAGGGCCTTTCATAGAACTGAACGACCCTTGAATGGTACACAATAAACACACGTACAAAGAAAATCAATTCTTGCCGAATACTACTCGACAATAGATATATTAGACCTATTTGTATTGTAGTCATCAATCGAAAATGCACTCTGCCTTGATTTGTATAAAAGCGAAGCCCTGAAACAGCAAAAAAACAGAACAAATTTTAAAAGCTTGGATTATTATGCCTTTCAAAGTCAAAGTCAAAGTCAAAGTCAAAATATATTTATTCAATAAACTCAATTAATAAGTACTTTGAATCGTCCAAATCTTTTTTAACCTACCACCCATTCAGGACATAATTTTTTAACTGTGGCAAAGAATGGGCGCAAGAAACCACAGCGCACAAAAGCAACGACATTTACAAACAAAAAAAAGAGTATGTCGTTACCAGGTCAATACAAAATATGAATTTAAAAATAAAAAAAATAATGAAATACAAAATTACAATACATACAATGTAGTATCAATTAAATAAAGACAATTAGAAATAGCTGTTGGAGTGCTTGGAGCATTTCAGATCCAAGCTGTTTTGTCTTCTGTGTAATCTGACACTTTATAATAAGCTTTTTTATAAAGCTTTTCTTTGATTTTGATTTTAAATTTATTAAGATCTAATTTCTGAATATCATTTGGTACTTTGTTGTAAAATCTTACACACAGACCCCTAAAAGAATTATTTATTTTATGGAGCCTAGTATAAGGTACTGCTAATTTGTTCTTACTTCTAGTGTTTACATTGTGAATATCACTGTTTTTTGAAAACATTCCAGTATTTTTATGAACATAAATCAAATTTTCATAAATGTATTGTGATGCAACTGTCATTATATTTATATTCTTAAATCTCTCTCTGAGAGAGTCGCCAGCCTTTAGGTTATAGATTGCTCGAATAGCCCTCTTCTGAAGCACAAAGATAGTTTGAATGTCGGCAGCATTTCCCCACAGTAAAATGCCGTACGACATGACACTATGAAAGTAACTGAAATAAACTAATCTGGATGTATCAACGTCAGTTATCTGACGGATCTTCATTACTGCATAAGCCGCAGAGCTAAGTCTATTCGACAATTTAGTTATATGTGGGCCCCACTGAAGCTTGGCATCTAACGTGATGCCTAGAAACACAGTGGTGTCCACAGGATTCACATTCTTATCTTTAATTTGTACACTAGTTTTTACTTGCTTAACATTAGGCAATACAAATCTTACACATTTAGTTTTTCCCTCGTTTAATAGCAAGTTATTTACACTAAACCAGTGAACAATCTTTGAGATCGCATTATTCACATCGTCATAATTTGGGTGTCGTCGTTTCACTTTGAATAAAAGTGAAGTATCATCAGCAAACAATACTATCTCATGACTGTCTTTTACAAAATAAGGTAAGTCATTAATATAAACCAAAAACAAGAATGGACCTAGTATTGAACCCTGCGGAACTCCCATTGTAACCACTGATCCCGGAGATCTTTTACCGTTAATGTCGACCTTCTGAATCCTGTTACTCAAGTATGAGATTAGAAGGCTCAATGAAGCATCCCTAATTTCATAGTGGTTAAGCTTCCTGACCAAAGTTTCATGTAAAACACAATCGAAAGCCTTGGATAAATCTCAAAATACCCCTAGGGCATCCTGTGATTCCTCCCAGGTATCAAATATTTGGATTAAAAGCTCAACACCGGCGTCAGTTGTTGAGCGACCCCTAGTAAAACCATACTGTTTACAATGTAAAAGTTTATTTCTATGAAAATGAATTTGTATTTGGTCTAACATCAACTTTTCAAAAATTTTACTAAATGTGGGTAGCACAGAAATAGGTCTAAAATTAGAGGGGTCAGAAGTTCTACCTGATTTAAACAATGGAATTAATTTGCTATGTTTCATTAGGTCAGGAAAAACACCACATTCAATGCATTCGTTAAATATGCAAGCTAAAACTGGATCTATTGTCATAATTACTGATTTAGCGACATCCACGGAATTACCCCACAGATCAGCAGTTTTCTTTTTATTGAAAGTGTTAAATGTTTTTAATATATCTATAACACAAATTTTTTGAAAACTGAAATTACTTTCACAATCTTTAACATTCTCCTTCAGAACAGATTCAGCTACAGTGGGGGAGGAAATCAAGGCTTTTGTAGTTGAAACTGGAATGTCAGTAAAAAACCTCTCAAATGCTGCAGCAACATCAGCATCAGAAGTCAAGGTTTTATTATCACAATTTAAATTGTACTCATTATTAAGACTTCTGACCTTTCCTGTTTCACTATTTATAATATTCCATGTCATTTTTATTTTGTCATTACTATTCTTAATCTTAGAACTCAGATAGTTTGCCTTGGCTAATCGGCATACTCTTTTAAATAACTTTGAATAATTTTTAACATATAATTTGAAGTCGTCGCTGGTGTTATAGATGCGTTCACCATAAAGTTCATAAAGGCGTTTCCTACTTTTGTGAATACCAATTGTAGCCGATTCATTAAAAGATGCAGTACCACTAACCGAGATCTTTTTTTGAGCAAAAGATTTATTAAATTCTGAACAATATATGTTAAAAAAATCATTATAAAAGACATCAGGGTTGTCATTGTATTCTAAATAATTTAATTTTGTATCTAGATTGCTTTTAAAGCGTTCCAACCGACCTGCAGTTTTTGGCACAACAGTGATATTCTTTTTCATTACTTGCTTACGCTGGTGTGGAAAGCTGACCATTTGGCCACAATGATCAGAGTCAAGGTTATTAATAATTTGCTTAGCCAGTGGTTTTACATTTGTATATATGTTATCAATACAGGTGGCCGAAGTGGCAGTTATTCTTGTCGGCTCCAAAAATAAATTATTCAAATTGTATGATAGAAATAAGTTTTTAATTTTAGTTGACAGTGTGGAGTTTTCTAGCAAATTTATATTAAAATCACCGCAAACAATTATTGTTTTACCTACATTGCGGACCTTACGCAATGTCTCATCCATAACTTTTTCAAAAAGATCATACAATGCTGAAGGAGGTCTGTATACACTTATCACAACAAACTGCTCCAACTCCACACAAGCTATTTCTATTGTTCGCTCAACCGAGAGGCTCACTATGTCTTTGCGTTCTTTTAATTTAAACTTTTTACTAACAATAATTAAGGAGCCACCATGTATTGCATTTCCTCGACTGAACGAACTTCCTACCAAATGATTCTTAAAATTGAACATGAACTGATGGTCTCTAAGCCAGTGCTCGGTAATGCAAAGAATATCAATATTATTACAGTTCATGAACAATTCAATCTCTAAATCTTTGCCCATCATTCCTTGGATGTTCTGGTGAACAATGTTCAAAGATTCTACATTTTTTAAATTTAATGATTGACCGGGGCTTTTTATAAAGCTATTTTTACATTGATTTAATTTCATTTTATTTGCAAACATTTTGCAAGAGAGTTCCTCTTTTCTCCTCTTTTGTCTTATAATTTAATTCCAATAATTTGCTAGAGGTATCCTCTATTGTCTTATAATCTAATTTAAATTATTTGGAACATATTCCAAAGTCTGAATTGGCATGTCAGTATGTTGCAGCTCAATAGAAGCTGCTGAGCTAGCCATGTTATTGGCTAAATACTTAAAATAAAATGATAGCGAATTTACTATCTGTCGCTTAAAATAAGTCTTAAGATAATATTTATCTTTTGTCAATATAAAATTATTATCTAATAATTTATTTATGTCTATTAATTCTACTCTCTTTTCATAGAAAGCCATTGTATTCAATGTCAAATTAAGCTTAAAGCCAGTCATTGTCGTGCGCGCGCGCCGTCGAGTCGCACGCTATTGTCAATAACGGGAGCATTAGTCATGGCTGATCAACCACTTAAATGTGTTAACTGCAATTTAGTAGTAAATGAACTGCTTACGTTTGTGCAACAGAAGCAGGATGTAATGGATAGTGAAAGTCTTGTAAGGATTTTATCAACGGCATTCAGCAAAGAAGACATCGAAAAAGCTAAGTCATTGTTATTTCTTTCTATCTCTTTGAAAGTACGGGAAATAAAACGTAAAAATAAGGAGGGAAAGATTATGAAGGACTTGTATGACATTATTGACGTGTTTAAACAAACAGACCCAGAGAAAATTCCTATTTTCGTTGCTCAGGATCTGAATAAGTTGCCGCCAATCACATTCGATCATGTGGATGTAAGTAGATTATTGAAAGACTTATTAGTTCTACAAGATGAAATGAAATACGTGAAGGAAAATAGCGTAACAAAGGAACAGCTTTGCGAATTTAAAACGGAAATTATGTCCACTTATGTAAAACCTACCGATACAAACAGTTTAGTTGACCATACTATTATAGATAACTCGTATAGAAACATTAATACACGACGGGGAGCATATCTAAGCAGCTTTAATTATAATAGCGGGCCGATAGGTTTAACACCTGATAATTTGGAGGTAGGTACGGAGACAATTACGTATAATAACGGCCAGACTCTCGTTCCTCCCACGCAGCAGTTGTCCCGCTCGCACTCGGACAGCGCCGCTAATAACACTGTCTCATCTTCACCTAATCCGGCAACTCTGCGAAGCCGGCGCGTGGAGGCCCCCACCGCGGTTTCGAACGTCAGGTTGCCCAAGCCCAACGACGACTCTGCGGACGCGATGAGGCCCACTGCGGTTTCGAACATGACGTCGTTAACAGCTGATCGTGGTAATGAGCGAGTGTTTACAAATGATTGTGAGTCGGTACAGAAATCTTTTGCTGATTTTGTGCGTGAGGATGGGGAATGGAAGACGCAGGGTGAGGAGAAGGGATGGAATACTGTTGTCAATAAGAAAAGGAATAAATACAGATTTATTGGACAGAGAGGGACAGCTCAAAATAAACCAGAATGTAAGTTTAAGGCAGCCGATGTTAAAGTTCCTTTATTCATAAACAATGTCGATAAAGGGGCCTCTTCTAATGACATAGTGGAGTACATTAAATGTAAAACTGGATTGTCTATAAATTTAGAAAAAATTGTTATGAAACAAAATAAGGAATACGATGCCTACAAGATTTTTGTGCCTAGACATAAAGTGACGTCATTCATGAACAACAGCATATGGCCAGAAGGTATTTCATTTCGTAGGTTTATAGACTTCAGACACAGACCTCGGGTTCAGTTATCAGACCCTCCACAAAATGAAGAGTAAAGTAAAGCGGAATACTCGTAGCACCTTCGTAAGTTTCAACTGTAAATCAGTTACGCGTTCTGTCGACTATGTTAAGTCCTTGTGCCAACTTGCAGACGTGATAGCTCTGCAAGAAACATGGCTGTATCCGCATGACTTGATGGTTTTGGGTAATATAGACTCAGAATTCGGATTTACGGGAACATCAGCTGTAGACACGTCTGCTGGGATACTACGAGGTCGGCCCCACGGCGGAGTTGCCTTACTGTGGAGAAAAAGTGCTTTTGACTCAGTGCGAGTGATTGAGTGTAATAGCGTACGTCTCACCGCTATTAAGTTAAGTGTAGGTGATCGTTCAATGCTTGTGTTCTCGGTTTACATGCCGGTGGATTCGAGGGAAAACTTAATTGAGTTTACGGATTGCCTGAGCGAAATGTGTGCAATTGTTGAAAATGTCGGAGTAGAATGTGTTTATTTGTTAGGCGATTATAATGCACACCCCAAGGAACTGTTCGGAAAGGAACTTATTAATTTTTGTAAGGAGCAACAATGGATTTGTGTTGATATCGAAAAAATGAAAGCTGATACGTTTACGTTTTTGAGTGACGCTCACGGATGTACGAGGTGGCTAGATCACTGTGTGGTTACAGAAGCAGCCTGGTCATCCGTTGTGGATGTCTATGTAGATTATAATTGTACATGGTCGGACCATTTCCCGTTGTTTTTAAAATTAAATCTAAATGAAATTAACTTATGTTGTGTAAAGGATAGTGTAAGAAGTAATAATAACTCTCAGATAGTTTGGGGAGAAAGAGATGCTTATCAGACGATTTTATTTAGGAATCTTTGTAATAATAGACTAAAAGAAGTGGACTTTCCATCAGAACTCACAAATTGTTGTGATAATATGTGTACAAATGTAGAACATAGGGACATTATAAGAAATATGTACAAAGAAATTGTAGAGATACTAAGCGAGTCTGCTTTTGCTAGCTCGGGTGGCATGAATAGACGGCCTAATTTAAAAAAGAAGAGTGTTGTAGGCTGGAATATTCATGTACGGTCTGCACATGACACTGCTCGGTCACATTTTAAATTATGGTTGTTATATGGTAAGCCAACGTGTGGTCCATATTTTGAAAACATGAAAAATTCCCGGAAAACATTTAAGTCGAAAATAAAATGGTGTCAAAATAATGCAGAGCAGATCCGGATGGATATTCTAGCTAGCCACCACTCAAAGAAAGAGTTTAAAAATTTCTGGAAAAGTACAAAAAAACTTAATCCAAAGCAAAGTGCTCCATTGAATGTTGATGGTGTTAGCGAACCGAGTCAAATTGCCAACGTTTTTAAAAACCATTTCTTTGTTGAGCCGTTAGTAGGGGGTGATTGCTCTGCGGCGGTGATGCCCGATGCTGATGTCCGTCTGCCTTGCAAGTCGCAGGTACGGTTTTCTGCTAGAGATGTAGCTAACGTTATAAGAAATATGACTAGGGGAAAGTCCCCGGGGCATGATGGTCTTAGCGTTGAGCATCTTCGCCACGCGGGTGTTCACTTGCCTAGGGTGTTAAGTATGTTGTACACATTTTGTATTAGACATACTTTCCTGCCGGAAGACTGTATGAAGACGGTTGTTGTGCCAATAATCAAGAACAAAACGGGCGACTCTTCGGACAAGGGTAATTATAGGCCCATATCGTTAGCCACTATAATAGCCAAGGTGCTGGACGGTTTGCTTGATGACATATTAAAAACACATGTACACCTCCATGACTCACAGTTCGGTTTTCGGACTGGATTGTCAACAGATACAGCTATATATTGTCTCAAGCACACCGTTCGGTACTACACTGACAGGAAGACTCCTGTCTATGCATGCTTCCTTGATCTTTCTAAAGCTTTCGATATGGTGTCCTATGACTTGCTGAGGAAGAAGTTAAAAAGTGAGACAGATGTGCCTAACGAAGTAACTAACATTCTTGATTATTGGTACAGAAACCAAGTTAACGTTGTACGCTGGGAGGGGGCACTGTCTGATGCCTATAAATTGAAATGTGGGGTGAGACAGGGTGGGCTAAGCTCTCCTCGTCTTTTTAATTTTTATGTAAATGGACTTATTGAGGGACTGAATAGGACTAAAGTAGGCTGCTCGATAGACGGAACTTTTATTAACAACATTAGTTACGCTGATGATATGGTCCTATTGAGTCCCTCCATCAGTGCCTTGAGGAAATTGGTCAGTGTCTGTGAGAACTACGCCGGGTCGCATGGGCTCCGGTACAACACGAAAAAAAGCGAACTTCTAGTTTTCCAACCAATCGGTGCAAAGATTTTGAATGTTCCCCCTGTTCGATTGTGTGGTGCAGAGCTCAACAGAGTGAATCGGTTTAAGTACCTGGGCCACTGGGTCTCGGCTGGTCTCACAGACGCTGACGATATCGAAAGGGAGCGGAGGGCGTTGGCTGTAAGATGCAACATGTTGGCCCGTAGATTTGCCCGTTGCAGTAAACAAGTTAAAATAACTCTTTTTAAAGCCTACTGCCAGAATTTGTATACGTGCAGTCTATGGGTCAAATACACGCAGAAGGCATACAACGCCCTTCGCGTTCAGTATAATAACGGCTTTAGAATGCTGTTGGGGCTGCCGAGGTGGTGTAGCGCATCCGGGATGTTCGCGGAGGCGCGCACGGACGGGTTCCCGGCCATAATGAGGAAGCGAGTGGCTTCCCTGCTCCATCGAGTGCGCGGCAGCAACAACAGCATTCTAAGAGTTCTGGCTGGTCGAGTGGACTGCCATATGCTGAAGCATTGGATCCGGCTTCATGTCCTTGGTGCATGAAGGAGGTACCGGATCTAGAGTAATTGTGTTGCCCTATATTCTACATTACTAACTAACATAGTTCTTAAGTGCATTGTTACTAACAAATTCTATGGACATATGTCTGAATTAAATAAATAAATAAAAATTAAATCTATAATAATTTTCTTCGTTTGGCAAGTTTTTACTGTAAGGAAGTGTGAACATTATAATTTTTAGAATATTTAAAGAAAGTAATTTTTCATAAAAGTTAACTAATACTTTTTTGTTCACATTTCCCCTTTTCCCAATTAAAATAATAACAGTTTCTACATTATTAAGGTCATGTGAAATCAATTTTTTCATTATAATATCATGGTATGTCAAACCAGGCATACAATAATTTAAGACAGTTTGCCCCTCAGTGTTTAAAAATTGACCCAACCCTCTTCCAATTTCATCACTAAACATTAGAGTGCTACTTTTAGTACATTTATTGTCTTTTTGGTAAGAAATATTGGAATTCAAACTGGACAAACCATGGCATAGCTGCTTAGGAGGTGAGGGATCACACACTGGTGTGGACATGGAATGCTCCGAGGCAGCCAGGCCTGCCGCCAGGGATTGCCTAGACTCATTATCAAAGTTCTCAGTCCGAGAACTATCCAGAAGGTTATTTAGGGCCAGTATGTATTCCCCAATCTCCTTCTTTGAGGACTCATACCTAGTAGTCATACTTGTTAATGACTCCTGCAAACTAGTTAACTTATAATTTAATTTTTCAATTTCAATGTCATATTTTAATTTATTGTTTTCTAATAATGATGAACACTCATTTAATTTATTAACTAATTGTAATCTTTCTTTAATTAATGTTACATTTTTCTAAATATAGACTTTTTTTTTCATTAAAAGTTGAGTTTTCTTAATACATTTATTTAATTTAATATATTTTTTTAATTTATTTCTGCTACATTTAACAGGCTGGATAGTGGCACTGGAATAAATACTATCCTCCTTTGTTAAGTCAATTGTTACCAAAGGATTAATATTAAATGAAGCAGAAACTATTTCAGGCGCACAGCTAACTAACTCATCGAACAGACTTTGGTTCTGTATGGCAGTTACTTGTAATTTGTCACATTCTAGAGTACTTATACTACAATTAGCCTCATGTAACTGCCTTTCCAACCCAGAGATACGCACAAGGGCCTGCTCATACTCATCCCTGCATTGGTCGAACCCGTCTACTAACAACTGAAGCTTGTCCCGTTCCTCATTAATACAATTACACTCAGAATGTAATGAAGACATCTCTTTTTTCAATTTATTGTTTCTATCCAGTAAGTCCAACATTTCCTTTTCATTGTCATCTCTTTCCCTATTCAATTGTTTGATTAACTCCTTGGATGCCTTCAATTCCTGCAAAGCCAGGTGGAGCTTAGACTCTTCCTGACGAGCCAAGGCCTTTCTAGTACCAGTATACATTTTGAATTGATAAAATGTTTAATGTACTTACTTATAGCAATTAGAACCAGGGAGATACTCAACCAATGTTATAAAGTTAACTGAAATTTAAAAAAAAATGAGAAGTACCCTTTTTAGCAAATAAAATAAAGGTGTACTTAACTAAAATGTTCTCTTTAAAAGTATGTTTATTTAGAATGCATAAATAATGATAAAAATACTACCTTGTAAAGAGAAAACAATGAAATAACACAATAATTACCAACAACAATTCGAATAAAGAACTGTCATTCGCCGATTCGATTGAAGTTTTATGATTCACAATAAGTAGCACTTAGAGACACAAAAAACACTTTGTTAAACGTTTAGTTGTGCAATATCAGGTGAATAATTGAAAGGGGGTCAATATTTACATCGAAAAATAATAAATTTGTTAAAATTCACGGGAGCAAACTTAGAACAGCTGTTAGCAGAAATGTTGCCACACGAAAATATCCTTTAAAAGCTACTATGTTTTTACCATGATGTTTTATTGTGAATTCATAAGGTCTTATCAATCTCCGTAATAAGTCAATAGGTAACGTATTAATATTAATCTAATGACGTACATACATACATATAATTATGTATATTATCCCCGAAGGGTTAGTCAGAGACTTGGCAATGAGGACCGCAAAAGCAGTACTTTGCCATAGTCCACTTTTCACCAAATATCGACAGCACATGTGCTTAGCGTGACAGGTGCTGAGGCCATCTCAGCTCATGTTGTGTGATGTATATGCAGTCTTTAGTCTGTTAGTCGTCTTTTACGACACCCAAAGGAAGAGAGGGGGTGGTAGTATTCTTTTAATAAGCCGCTCCGCGATCTATGTGCAATACAATTTTTTGTATTAAAATATTGTCAGCTTTGTTATGACGAGCTGATAATCCTACTAATATTATAAACGCGAAAGTTTGTAAGTATGGATGGATGTTTGTTACTATTTCACGTAAAAACTACTTCATGGATTTGGATGATATTTGGCATACAGATAGTTTATAACCTTTTTAATAAATAAAATGAAATAATAATTGTGGAGGTTTTGCGATCGTGAATGAGTCCAATGACGTGGTGAACCAATGATAATTGGCTCGACACCGAGGCCGCAATCATCGCGGCTTGTGATTGGTCAATGGGAGCTTTTGTAAAAACTATTTTTTTGCGAAAAATTTGACCAATGAAGGCTTTTGATAAAAAGGATTTTTTTCGTTAATAACGGTTAATAATATACTCCGAAATATTAAATGGTTGGATGATGCAGCCTGTATACTGTCTCAGTACATGGCAAAAGCCTCTATCATTCATGATCATTGAAATCAAGTCATATCGCTACAATTAATATACCTAATTGGCTTAGTCACCACTTACTATGTATCGAAAAATCTGAAAACACACTTTGTCCAATTTCTAAGTTGCTCTCATTCAAATAGTTGTTTTTTGCACCTTATAGGATGACCAAGTTGCGGGATTTTATATAAATCATAAATCATTTATTGCTAAAAAAGATATGGTACAAAGTTGTGTTTTTAGTACATATTTATAAAGCTCCACATATTTTACTGTCACACAGCATGCGATATTACAGCTATAATTAAATTAATCATTTCACCATTACTTAGGTGCTTGAATTACATATTTAAAATAACAATTGATCGCATAAATTGAACCACTTAAAAACTTTAACAATTAAATTAAATATTTGCATATAAATAACATAATTTAATATTTTATTTGGGTTACTCGCATAATGACTAACTTCTTACACGCATTTTGACTAACACGCATTTTGACTTACACGCATATTGACTTTCACGCATATTGCCACACAAGATATATTTAAGTATTTAACACTAGGTTCCCGTCAAGTGGCTTTGCCTACGATGTTTAATTCTTTTGATTTCCCACCGTAAAAGTAGTAGCCTGTGACCAAATCTATTCTGTGCAAAAGAATCATGAAATATGTGTCAATTCGCGTATATCATCTCGCGTAGTCGTTCCCATGTGTCATTTTGCGTAATTTAAATCTATTACAAAACAGTCTGATTATATATTTAAAAAAAAAATTAACAAATAAAAGACAATTCTGCAATATCACGTACATTTCACATATCGTACAGTACGCTTATAAAAGCGATGAGCCCAGTTTATTTTCTGTTTATACGGTGTTTTAATGTTGGTTGAATGTTTCACAATAATTATCGTTCGTATTCCGGTTTATCACACCTCAAAATAGCATCGATGTTGTAAATATCGGTAATGAAAACAGTAACGCTTCACTTTTATTTATTTGCACGTATTACTAGTAAAAAGTTTTTGGTATTAATGAAAACTCTTTATAATGTTCGTATTATATATTCATTTGATCACGTCTCAGTCTCTTGCAATCCTCTCCTCCTCGGAGTGTTTACGGCATTCCGTACGTTTTTCCGCAAATTTACACCAGGTGCGGTGATCATTTAAAAAAATGATGTCTGTCTTTAAATCACTTTCTTTATACGCTCACATCGATTATTTAGCCCTTTTTTATTTTATTTAAAAAGTTGTTTAACTAGATAAAGGATAACCATACGAAAACATAGAAAACACTAGACCCGAAATCGACTACGAAAATAAAACAGTTGTTTCTAAATTAACTTGACCGGGAATCAAACGAGGGACCTCAGAGATGGTGCGACACCAGCTATGCGATTCTCTAAGCGACACATAGACGCTGCTGCGCGCATGGCTGTGATCTGCTGTCTCTTTCCAATTCTATGAATGCGAAAGAGACAGATCTCAATTTTCAATTTCTCAAGACAATTCTCAACTCTGTATATTCTATTTATGAAGTTGGTTGTAAGTAAGTAGTCATTTATTATTCATTAATGTGACTTTTATAATTTATCGCCTTACCTAAATCTTCCACACCCTTACCGGTTGACTGGTAGAGAATGCCTTGTGGCGTTAAGTCCGCCTTTTGCAGTTTTTTTATGTGCAATAAAGATTAAATAAATAAAATAAAATTCTCAACGCTGCGGCAGCCGCTGCTACCAAGGCTTTCATTCAGAACCGGCCACTCAACCGCGGAAATCGTCATGATATCTTTAGAGCGAAAGTGATGACATGCTGCTTAGTTCATCGTCATCATCGTCATTACAAACATGCTACCCTGTCAAGAAAGTACCGGGAAAAGATCATTAAAACACAAAATGTTAGTAATTCATCCAAATTTATTTTATCGCTTTCAAAGTATGCTCCTTCAGAAACGATACACTTACGCCAACGAATAATCCAATCATCAAAACATTTTTTAAACTTTGTCGTGGTTTTTTCAGTTTCGGTTCAGTCGGAAGGCGCCACTCCGAAGCTTGTTGACTAGTTTGCATGTCAAACTCGTAAACCCACGTCTCGTCACCAGTAACAATTCGTTGCATGAATGTTGGGTCGGAATTGACTCGTTCCAGCATGCGATTGAGTTTTTGGAGAAAATTCAGGTCTTTTAGGACTAGCCGAGCGGCAACATGTTTCATACCCAAGTGATTATTTAAAATGGTACGGATCGACTCGTGAGACACAGAAAGTTCAGCGGCTATCTCTCTCAAACTTGACTGAAGGTTTTCAGTCATCATTTCCTTTACTTTTGCGATGTTAACTTTAGTTGAAGATGTTGATGGCCTACCAGAGCGAAGCTAATCTTCCATCACACATCGACCACTTTTGAACGCTTTGTACCACTCATAAACGTGTTTTTGATAAAGTCGATGTACCGTAAGCCGTAACGTAACACTCTCAGTGACTCCGAACACGAAATTCCATTGGCGACGCAAAATTTACGACAAACTCTTTGTTCGATGTTTTTTTTATCCATTATGAAATTCGCAATGTACACTACATTTAAAGTAACTAAAAACAGCACTGTATTTCATCTAAATAACAGATGCAACTCAAACTCCGCGCCAAGATGAATAACAGTAGTGCCAATCTAACAACAAAAAGAAACAAAAAATTGAATTTGAAATCATTAACAAATCATCCGTTCCCGAAACTTTTTTGACAGAATGTACAATAATCATGACTATTATCCCCGAAGGGTTAGTCAGACACTAGGCAATGAGGACAGCAAAAGCAGTCCTCTACCATAAAAAGTCAAAAGTCAAAATATATTTATTTAATAAACTCAATTAATAAGTAGGTACATTGAATCGTCTAAATCTTTTTTAATCTACATCATTTTTTAACTGTGGCAAAGAACGGGCGCAAGAAACCACAGCTCACAGAAGCAACTACATTTACAAAAAAAAATGTATGTCGTTACCAGGTCATAAATTACAAAATATGAATTTGAATGGAAATAGTTTAATTAAATATGGTGCTTTATTAATTATAGACAACTAGAAATAGCTGTTGGAGTACTTGGAGCATTTCAGACCCAAGCTGTTTTGTCTTCTGTATAATCTGACACTTTATAATAAGCTTTTATATAAAGCTTTTCTTTGATTTTGATTTTAAATTTATCAAGATCTAATTTCTGAATATCATTTGGTACTTTGTTGTATAATCGTACACACAGACCCTTAAAAGAATTATTTATTTTATGGAGCCTAGTATAAGCTACTGCTAATTTGTTCTTACTTCTAGTATTTCATTTGTGAATATCACTGTTTTTTGAAAACATTTCAATATTTTTATGAACATACATCAGATTTTCATAAATGTAAGTATACACTTTGCGCCAAATAGCGACAGCACATGACTAAAGACTGCGCACATTCTTCCAACAGCATAGAGCGGCGATGGGCTCACCACCTGTCACGCTGAGCACATATGCAATCACTATTTGGTAAAAAGTGGACTTCGATAGAGGACTGCTTTTGCTGTCCTCATTGCCTAGTCTCTGACTAACCCTTCGGGGATAATAGTCGTGATTATATGTATGTACATGGGGGTAGGCCGTAACACCCACCGCTGTGTGCGAACTGGGTTTCAACTACTGCCATCTTGCAACAACAACCGGGTCCAACGGCTTGTGCGTTCTGCAGCACGGCCGCCCTAGTTACTTGAAAACACGGACTATAGAGAGAGAGAGAGAGAGAGAGAGAGAGAGAGAGAAACATTTATTGACACACAAAACAATACGATAATAACATAATTTAAATAAAAAGCAAAGGTCAATCAGGATCCCGCCTCAGCTTGTGTTGTTGCGAACGGGACGTGTCACAACAACGCTGGTATTCTGGCGGGGCCTGTCGGTGCACGATGCACGACTATATAATGTGCGTAGCGTGGATGACTTCTACTAACGCACACTGGGTTTGTTGGTAGTAGGTAGAGTAGATTAGTAAAGTAAGATCAGTTGTTAAGTCTTATTAACTGTTTTATTATTATTATTGACGTCAATAAGTGCCTGTAAAGGATGAAATTGAATAAATAGTTTGACTTGACTTGTAATAAAAATACACTCACGATATATTGTTATTACTTTAAATGCCTTTTAGGCGTTAAAAGTCAATTACACTGAATTACAGTAAATTACTTATTGTTTTATACGGAGCTACGAAAATTGCGGGGTTACAGAAGATGGATGAAGAAAGGAGAAATAGAACAATATATGTACCTCTTTTTCGCACTAAAAGCTATAATAAATGCAAAGGCATTGTTGTTTATGTTGCCAACAGTAAAAAAAAGGACTCTGCGCCGCGTAACTAACAAGTGAAGCAATTTTTATGCTGGTGCTGTCACAGGGATACCAGCCGACGATGGTTGACATCACTTTTAAGTTGATGATAATGAATGATGATAATATGAAAATTTTAATTCTAAATGATATTCCACCCAAACCCCTTCAGTTGAAACCCTAAACCCCAGTAAAGATGTGGGACTTTACTGAGATCTCACACGGACTTCTTGAGAGAATTTAAAAAGTGATGGTGTTCTGTTTTGTTTTATTTGCCAACACTCATGCACGTTCACGAACACTTATCGATTAATATTCCACCAATAATTCACATTAATATTCGACAAAACAAAAAACAAAAAAAAAATAGAAAATAATATAAAACTACAGACATGACGCTTCATTTTCCCGCCAAGAAGTCCGTTGACATCACAATGACGGCCGGCTTGCCATGGTGTAAGAGTGTGCCTTATTTACATTAATACTGGCTTCACTTTTTAAGTAAGTGACGCGGAGTCGTTCTTCTTCTTCTAGCCCGCGCTTGCAAAATAACCAATCGCTGTTTTCGTAGCCCCCATTCTAAGTTTACTGGCTCAGGTCAGCAGTGAATTTGTCTTACATCGAAAGCACTAAGTTTAAGCCGACAGACTTGGCAGGCCGCCCAGCGGGTTCTGTGAGCGTTCGGCCGTTAACAGAAATAAATATAGCGGAAATAGTTGAAATTCATTACGAGCTTGAAAACGGTTAATAGTTGGCGACTAATTGCGATGCTGTTACTGCAAAAAGACAAGAAAAAGAAAGTGTAGATTTTTTATTTTATTTTACATTTTTTCATTGAAAGTTTCTGTTCTTTATGATTATCACCTGACGGAAGCGCACATCCCTCGAAATAGGCTTGTGTCCACTAAGAATAAACCGGGTGGATTGGCGTTTCAAATGATCAATGATTTATAGAAACAAATTATCTAAAATTTTTGGTAAAAAAATGGTTTGTAATATGACATTAGACGGAAATTAAAAACCGTGACGTCACGCCGTGCCAAATGTCATTTTATTGTTGTGACATTTCTATAGAACAAGCGTTGAACGAAACGGATGTTTGGCACGGCGTGACGTCAATCACTCAACATGGCGGTCATAAGCGTTTTTGCGGTAAATTTAAAATGGAATATAAAAACACAAAATAAATATTGTAAATAATGGATTTTTTGAAAAATAATTTATTTTTAGGATAAAATATGTAAACAGGTACCTATCATTTTAAAATGATTTTGAAATTTAGTCAACTAGCCTATTATGTTGGAACACAACCATGCTAAACTTTGTTGTTATTTGGACAGACACAATAAGTGTAGAACGACAAGAAAAAAAGAGTAAATATAAAGTTTTTTCCTCTTTTTTAACCGATTTCAAAAAAGGAGGAGATTCTCAATTCGGTTGTATGTTTTTTTTATGTTTGTTACCTCAGAACTCAGTCATTTATACACCGATTTAGAAAATTCTTTTTTATTTGAAAGATATATAGATTTTATTTAAATATACTTCCAGATTGGTCCCATTTTTATCAAAATTCAGTTCTGATGATGGAATCCTCAGGAATTGAGGGAACTCCTCAAATATTGTAGGCATACCTATAGCGATTATGGTATTTTTAGCAATAAGTCAAGAATTTGCATTCAGAAAAAATCATTTGATGAAATAGAACTGATGAAGAATACCACAGAATGGCATTGGAACTCCTCAATGATAAGTATTTCACGGGTGGCGATAAGATATCTCGAAGACGAAGTAAAGAAGGCAGGTACCGGAACTCAGTTCTGATTGTGGAATCCCTGAGGAATTGAGGGAACTCCTCAAATATTGTAGGCATATCTATAGCGATTTTGGTATTTTCGGCCATAGGTCAAATGAGATCCACTCCGGCAATAAATCCTTCCTGATTAATATTGTAAATGCAAAAGCGTGTTTGTTTGTTTGTCCGTCTCTCACTTGCGCATCGACCTGATTTTGCACATAGATAGCTGAAGAACAATAGTGACATAAGCCACTTTTTATCACTCCTTCCGAAACATTTCTATTATTATTTAAAAATACACTATTCACACTATTAATTCTGTCACTTCTTGTCTAAATTCTTCTTAACATCTTTATGCCGATGACTTACAAATTTACTCTCAGGCCTCGGCTGAGAACCTCTCAGAAGCGATTGAGCAGATCAATGGTGACTTGGCTACGATCTACGACTGGAGCAAGTCAAAAACGTCCCTCTAGTTTGCCTAACGGTGAACCCTAGTAACTTGCAAGTCATCATCGTAGGGGGTCTATACAGCGTTCACGAGTAAATCCGGATAACTTGCCGTCTGTTTTGGATGTTGATTTCCTACTTTGTGATAGGCGTTTCTCGTTTTCTTCGCTTGTCGCATTTAAACGGCGCTGTCTCATACAAGTAGCGCGTATTGTAGGTTAACCAATAATCGCTTTCGATAAATAGATCGGAACAATTCACTAAAAAGCGAGAAATAAACAAAAATTTTAACAAAAAAAAAACCGACTTCAAAAAAATTTACTGAAATAAATGCACTAAAACGTGAAAAATAATTGCGTAGTTTAGTTTGTTTAATTTACTTGCAATATTAACCTTTATTTTACTCAATCTTATAATCTTAAAAAATACAATACCATATTCACTAATGAACACGACAACTGTTAGAGGCTAATTAACCCTTATTTGCATGAATTTTTGTTTATCATAAAAAGCTTTTTTAATGGATAATATGTGATTCCAACACATCAAAAAAAAAACAAAAAAATTTTTTCCAGTGCACTTTTTTTAATTAAAAAAAATACGAAAAATCTTGATAAAATGCTTTCCTTAATAATTTATTTTCATTTTATTTATTTCATGTTATTTTTTCACTTTATAATTGTTTAATTAATTACGAATCTATTTCAATTTACATCATTAAAATAGAACTTTTAAAAGTATTATTATTTAATTTTTTTGAAAAAAAGGTTGCATTTTCTTATCCAAAGAGGTTTCCGTCAAACTTTCTTGTCTATAATGTTAAATTTAAGAATAATTTAATATTATAATATTAAAAAAAAACATGTTTTAATTAAACAGAGTATAATCTAAATATTTATTTTAATATAAATATAATAGTATAAAAACATAACGAAAATTTTAAAAAGCAATTAAACCGGTTGATGGAAATTTCCATCACTATGCAAAAAAGGGTTAAACATATTAACAAATAAAAACGACAATGGGGTTAAACGGCAGCAAGGCCGACCCAGACGGAGGTGGAGAGATGAGCTTGATGCTTACGCGAAGGATTGGCCAACACACGTAAAAGACCGCGAATACTGGAAGGAGGAGGGGGGAGGCCTTTGCCCAGCAATGGGACAATATGGGCTAATATAATAATAATATAGTATGTCTTTTAATGTTTATGTTTACCTTGGCTGGCACCGACTCCATAAATATTTTTTAAGATTATACTCATAAGTTGAGTAAAATAAAGGTTAATATTGCAAGTAAATTGAACAAACTAAACTACGCAATTATTTTTTACGTTTAGTGCATTAATTTCAGTAAATTTTTTTGGAGTCGGTTTTTTTTTTTGTTTAATTTTTTTTTTACAACTGGAAGTTCCTGTCCAATATGGTTATCACCTGACGGAAGCGCACTTCCCCCGAAATTCTCTATTACTGAGGATTTTTAATCAATACTGTTGGAACACAAAATGCTAAACGTTGTTGTAATTTCGACAGACACAGATAAAGTGGTGGGCAAGCAAACTAAAAACTTGCCTTCGAGAGATTGTACCGAGCACAATAATTATAGACTTTAGGAAAGACTTCTAACCTCAGACCGGTGGTCTTAACACTAAACTACAATGGAGCTTGAGATGCTTTAATTTGGTCACCCATCTGGTAAATAAATATATATTTTTTTTATATAAGAAGAAGGCACATGAGCTGGCGTGTCACCCGATGGAGAGCAATCACCGCCGCCCATGGACACCCGCTAAACCGCAGTCGCAGATGCGTTGCCGACTTTTAAGAAAGGCATTGGATTAAGGAAGGAATAGGAATTGTGATGGCGGGGGGGGGAGGGGCCTCCGGAACTCTCACTGAACGGACGAAACACAACAGCACCAAGTGCCATTATTTCAGTACGGATATTCGTGAGAGGCTGGTATTACGCCGGGCGAGCCGGCCCAACGCGCGCTGCAACGCATCGTGGCTCTACCACTCTGTCAGTGTCACTCATTTAGCTACACCCAGAGGTCACATGTGGGTGTCAGGGGTAAACCCCAAATTTAAATGAATAAACTTTATTATACTTTATTTATTTATTTATTTAGACATACCAACAGTGTACATATTATTTTATTTTAACAAGGTTTCATAAACAGAAGACAAGTACTGATATATACACCTATAACAGGTACGCACAACATCCACTATTGAACACTTCTAAAATAACAGGAAGTTTATATTAAGTTTTGAACCAGTACTAAAATAAAATAAAAATCAAAAACAAAAAACACCAAAATAATATTAAAAACCAGTTTAAAAGAAATAAACAATAACAAAAACCAACAATTCCCAAGTTATGCAAGCAGTTCCAGCACCTTTTTCTTAAAGGAGGGTAAAGAGTCGT
The DNA here is from genome assembly GCA_963921215.1 of Scoparia ambigualis. Taxonomy (NCBI): domain Eukaryota; kingdom Metazoa; phylum Arthropoda; class Insecta; order Lepidoptera; family Crambidae; genus Scoparia; species Scoparia ambigualis. Next base: position 27,777,169 of record OY992516.1, read on the forward strand.
GGAAAATATCCAGATCATCCGCTCTACCATTAAGCATGTTATACTCAATACACATTCTAGCTATTGGAGAATTAAGACCGAGATTAGACTTCGCTAGTGGAGTGTAAAATAGTTTAGTTATGGCATGACGTGGCAGTTTATAAGGCACATTCAGACCTACGAGTCCGAGAATGTCAGAACATTTAATATCATAGTTTACTATTTTGTGCAGAAAAACCATATCACACATTTTGCGACGGGTACATAGTGTCCGAATGTTAAAATAGTCAAGACGCTGAGCATATGTGCATCGATGGGAAATACCACTCGACATGTATGCCAAGTGTCTCGTAAATGCTCGTTGAACACCCTCCACCCGTTGTGAATGCACGCTATACACTGGGCTCCAGATAACACATCCGTATTCCAGATGGCTCCGTACAAGACTATTAAAAAGCACAGTCCTAGCGTGTGCACTATTGAATTGCCTAGTATTCCGTTTCAGAAATCCGAGCATTCGGGACGCCTTTTTTACTATCATATCGATGTGCGACACAAATCGTAATTTACTGTCCAAAATGATACCAAGGTCTGTAACCTGACTTATTCTACTCAGGGAAGTTCCACCTATACTGTAAGTAGACTCAAATGGAACTTTCTTTTTTGAGAATCTCATGTGAAAGCATTTATTGGCGTTTAATTCCATCCTGTTTAGGCTACACCAGTTGACTACTCTGGCCAAGTCATTCTGAATAAGATTGGCATCGTGCTGAGAAGAGATGCTTTTATAAATTTTTAGATCATCCGCGAATAAAAGGGTCCTGCAATTTTGAATAGCAGAAGTGATATCATTTATGAATATAAGAAAGAGTACGGGTCCAAGATGGGATCCCTGGGGCACTCCCGATAAAGCATAATAGGGCAGGGACTCGTAACCGTTAACTGAAACCACCTGGAGTCTCTTTGCTAGGTACGACTCAAACCAATGTAAAAGCGATCCATTTATGCCAAAGTACTCCAACTTTTTTAATAGTATAGAGTGACAGACTTTATCGAAAGCACTAGCAACTTACACCAATTATCTAGGCCAAGAGAAACTCCATTATGAAACTCGTTAAATGGTTACTAGACAACTGATAACGTACTTAAAATACTTAAATACATACATATTATACATAGAAAACACCTAGACCTGAGACAATTTAGAAAAACAATAATTTTAAATTGACCCGACCGGGGCTCGAACCCGGGACCTCAGAGATGGTGACACCATGAAAACCGGCGTACAAACCACTCGGACCAAGGAGGTCGTCTATGATGACTGTGAATGGTGTGTTACATTACGAGAAATGCTTAATTTGTGAAATCGTAATCGAGTCGATTACGACATCGAGCTCCTTAGTAAGTTTATTAAAATTAAATCAAATTTAAAGTAAGTACTTATATTATTATTAAGTTAAATTAAATTAGTTTTTACGTTTACACCATATTCTAGCCCAAGATAAGCTTCTGTTGCAACTCGTTATTATGGTTATACTAGATAACGGATATAAATATACATAAACATAGAAAAACAGTTTTCTCTAGATAAAATGTTTACTAGAAAAAAGTATTTTTTTTCTAGTAAACATTTTATCCTATATGAATTTAACATTGTAAATGCAAAATTTCAATAATAAAGATAGTTTTCTCTAACTTGACCCGTCCGGGAAATGAACCATAGATGGCGTGACGCCAGACCCGGCGCGCTAACCACTTGACCACAGAGGTCGTCGTAATATTTCTTATACATACTTAAAAAACAGGTAAGCTTTTAAAAGTACAGGAAGAAAAGTATATCTTTGTATTAATTACTAGCGGCCCGCCCGCGCCTACGTCCCCGTAAACACCCTGTATCCCGTGACAAATAAAAAAAAAATCTTTTACTAACCTTGACCTGGCAATTACAAACACAACAAAAAAGAATCAGCCAAATCGGTCTAGCCGTTCTGAAGTGGTGCGCGTACAAACGTTTCGGCAATTGATTTTATTAATACAGATACAAACTTCCAAGTAGACATTTTTAAAAACCAATAAGCCAATTTTGATGAAACTTTGCATGCTAAAGTAAAAAATAGAAAGCTATATAGTTTGTTGAAAACATTTTTAAAAAACGTCTATTTAGCGGAGTTATTGCGATTTAAGGTCCACTATAGAAAGTTTAAAATCGCAATAACTCAGTTAAATAAACGTTTTGTAAAAATGTTTTCAACAAACTATTTAGATCTCTATGTTTTACTTTAGCCTGCAAAGTTTCATCAAAATTGCTTTACTGGTTTTTAAAAATTTCGACTTAGAAGTTTGTATGGGAAACCGAAATGCGTAAACCGGTGACACTGGCCATTAAAATTAAAATGCTTTTAATACCACCAACCTTTTCAACTCAAATGAAGTCTTCGCCAAATTCGTTTACTTCCTTATATCGAAAAATAAATTCCGCTCAAGTCTCGCCCATTTTTAATCCGTCTCGACGATAATTCTACCGAGAAAAGATCTAAGCATTGGAGCGAGGAATCCGTTTATACGTGACGTCGCGGTATGGGATTTAGCAGTATTTGTCTGCTTTTATTTAACAAAAATACTAGTAGAAGACATAACCAAAATACTAGCGCGTTCGGCTTGCGATCTTGCTTGCTAAGCAACTTTTGCAATGCCGGGTCGCTAGATGGGTGACCAAATTTAAAACATCTCGAGCTCCTCCGTGCTTCGGAAGGCACGTTAAGCCGTTGGTCCCGGTTGCTGTCGTAAGATGGCAGTTGTTAAAACCCACCAACCCGCATTGGGCCAGCGTGGTGGGTTATGGCCCAATATCCCCGCGTGCTATTGTTCGCGTGGGAGGCCTGTGCCAAGCAAGCAGTGGGACGTTTATAGGCTGATGATGATGACTAGTAGAAGAGAAAGAAAATATAATTTTAGAGTGTTTGGTTTAAGAATGAAAATGGTTGGAGAATAATACCTAATAATAAAACGAAATAAGTTTGTCAGGTTCGTAGCAATGGAAGCTACGAACCTATAGTCGTAGACTCCGTCTATCTCTACAGAAAACGGACGTGTATTTATTTCTACAGAACAGCTACTACCATCTTAAGAATCTTAAGATTAGTAGCATTGTTGTGTTTCAATATTATATATTCTTTATTGCACAGAAACACAGTAACAAAAGTGACAAGAGACATATTGTATGCAAAGGTGGACTTATCTCTAAAAGAGATCTCTTCCAGTCAACCCAGAGAGTGTGTGAGAAAATGTTATAGGGGTGACACAAAGTGCAACAAAAAAAAAGACAAAATTACCTAGACTATACATATATTATTGTATAATATGTAATACTAATACTATACTGGTATACAAATTAAACAACTGCACAAATAAAATAAAAATAAAATACATAAAAAAAAACTTATATAATATATGTATTTAATATATATAAATAATAATATAATAGGTATGTATATAATATATAATTATGATCAATAGTTAAAGACACAAGATATCGCATTTCTTAGTAGTTGAGGGTTTTTGGTCAAGTGTGCACCCACCAGCTTTATCATCGCTGAAATAAAGGTTATACCCGTTTGTAACATTATTTAAAACGTTTGTAAAAGTATTGTAGGTAGAAAAGAAAATTTATCAAAATGTCAGATGTTTGTTTTTTTATATATATAAAGAAGGAGGCAAACGAACAGGCGGGTCACCTGATGGAGAGTAATCTCCGCCGCCCATGGACATTCGCAACACCAGAGGAATCGCAGATGCGTTGCCAGCCTTTAAGGAAGGAATAGGTCTTAGGATGGAGTAGGAATTGTGAGGAGGGGGGGGGGGGAGGAAGGGCCTCCGGAAACCTCACTGGCCGGACGAAACACAACAGCACCAGGTGCTATTATTTCACGCTGGATATTAGTGAGAGGGTGGTATTACGCCGGGCGAGCCGGCCCAATGCGTGCTGCAACGCAGCGTGGCTCTACCACTCAGTAGTTCTAGCAAAATTTTTTTTTACGGATTACGGACATTGTTACAAATTTTTTATCAAGAAAATAACACGTGATACTATAATAGGATCTATCCCTGCTACCCAATTACTATCGAAATATGTCGGTAACAGAGAAAATAACATTCGTCGTACAGCAAAACGGGATTACTTTTGAATCGAGTGTTACTTTGATTACGGCTCATGTTCTTTGAGGGTTTTTTTTAAATATTTGTTACAAGCGTCCCTCCCGCGATTTCGTCAGCGTGAACACTCATGTTCCCTGATATTTCCGTCTTTCCCCGTAGATTTCCCTAAAATTTTCGTTTGTTCTAACCTTGTCCTGAAAATTACGAACAAAACGAAAAATAAATCAGATAAATTGGACAAAGCCATAATAATCATGTGATGATCCTTCATACTTGTTCAAATTTTTTTACCTTAAACTTATCTTAGTCTGTCGCTACAATAAGGAGTAGCAGTTATTTTCGACAGAGAGATTGCAATCAGTTCCTCAATAGTTGAGGATTTCAAGTGATTCAAAATTCAATTATCGTTTATTTAATTTGACTACAATAATTGAGCACTTTTAAAAGACGCCACCGATTCGTAAGTCTATAGGGCAAGGGCATTTCTTTTATGTCTTTCTTTTACAGCGTCAAATAAAAAAAGTAAAATCATAGAAGGACACTTTTCATTATAAAAGAATATAACATATGTAAATTGAAAGACAAACGGAACATGCAAAATAAAATTTAAATTACCTAATTTATATTATTAGGTACTCATCAATGTAAAATAAACTATGTTCACAGCGATATACGTTATGATATACGCTTATAATAACGTTTCTACCATAAGGTGAGATGAAGGTCAGGCTTACGTAGAGTAAATTAGATACTACGAGAAATAACAAATAGGTACAAAATATTTTTTCCAAACACAGATAAATATCATCAACTGGTCGCCATAAATTCGAGTTAAATCTGTATTTACTAAGTCGACTTAGTTGCCCGAAATTCTAGAGTCTCATCTGAGTAGCAATAACTTCCCTCGCCTATCCGGACAATAAAATTTATCCCACACAGAAGCGTTAACAGTTTTACACAATTTCATTTTACTTATTTAACTTGAAAGTTCATGATATATATTTTACGTTTTGCAACTTCGATATTCCGTTCAAATATTAAAAAAATTAGCGAATGCTCCTCGGGGCTGCCAGAAAACCGGTCAGGATTTAAAGCTCATAATTCACCGAACGGAATTCGTGTCACGAAATCGAAAACTACGAATGACCATCGGAGCATTCTTATCGTGTAACGTTCTTGGAGGCAATGGTCTGAAAAGCCAACGATCTAAAACAATATTAATGGAGACCACTGCAGCGTGACTGGGTTTGAGTAGGACGACGTGATTTCTGTTTGCTCCGCTTTTATTTGATTTCTTTGCGGACGGAGGGAGACGGCAGATGAGCTTATTAAAACGGTCTCGTTTTTCGAACAAAACATGGATTGCTTCATGGTTAGGCCGAGCGAATGTTGGCCTTCCGCCAGCCGCACTGCCGTATCGGAAGGCTGATTTAATTTGGCTTGAATTTAACAAAGTGACGTGCGGTTAATGAAAGTTGACGGCTCGTTAGCTTGCCTGCTTTATAATACACAATGTGTTATTAATAACAGACAATGTTTGACATTAATAATAGCTTATCTGGTCTTATATATCTTTTACGTGCAGTAAGTATTTTTGTTACTTGTAATATAAATTAATTTTAAACCTTTATTAGGTACATTTAACTCACGAAATATACACAGCAATGACAAGGGATTTTTTAAATAACCTAAGCAGGCATGTTTTTTGGTTAAGCTTATTTTAAAGGTGTATTTCGATTAACATAAATTGCTTTGACTGGAAAACAAATCCGAGTATCTGATACACAGCGTAACTGTATTTCGTCTAAACGTCTAAACGTTTTGGGTATAAAATTAGTAAAACCCCCTTAAATCGAGGCATTAAACGGATGCAAATAGGTTTGATATTGTTGCTGACATATTTCTTTGTTTGCTGCGCCATCTGATTAGTAATTTTGTAACTTTACTCATAGTTGAGGTACAGTAAAAATATAAGCTAAAGCAGTACGGAAACTAGGCCTTTTTGTTGTTTTATATACCTACGCGCCAATTGAGCGTTAGGGTTGTCCTCTTATTTTTGTAAAATTGAAAAAGTTTTTGTTTAGTTAGCGCTGCTGTATCTCAGCTAGTTAGCGCTTTTTTTGAGATAACTAGCAAAGCATTAGGGTTGTCACTTTTAATTTTTATAAAATTAAAAGGTATTTTTTATTATTTATCAAAACGTTTATTTGGGTTCTATAATAATCAAATAATCGAATGAATTGACTAGTTTACAAACAAAATTCTGTAATTAAAAAATGTTAAACATTTTAAGAAGTCTTTATTCTTTGTTAATTATTATAAATTACTCACTGAAAAATACTTTCGCCTTCTACGACACGTTCGAAAAGCTTTATCATTAAATTTTATATACTAAGTGCCTTACAAATAAACAAAGAATAAGCTACGAATAGTTATTCCGTATTTTGTTCCCGTCATGTAAACATATTTTCAAATTAGAGTAAAAGTGACAAAACACGAAATAACTATTCGATCTTATTATCTGTTTATTTGTAAGGCACTTAGTGTAAAAAAATCATAATCTAATGAAGCTATTCATTAGAATAAGATTTTTTTTAAATAAAATATCAGAAAACATAGACACGGCACTATAAAATTGAATCTGTCTACTTCTTGTAAATTAATACAGCTTATTATTTAATTAATTATACAGCCGAGTTCAAGCAGCCGTAAACTACTACGCAAAATTTTTAAAAATTGCGCGTACAGCGCACGCAACACAATAAATACACAACAGTGACCACTTGTCTCGCCGCGGCACGTGCTACTGAGAGCACTGCGATGTCCGCTTAGGGGCCCTGTAAAGACGTGCGTCTGTGGGCGTGCGTCGTTTCGAGCGTTTGTACGTAGCTTCCTTACTGCTTTAGCAAATTTATACTGAGGTTGAGGTTTGTTATTCCAGCATCCGTGAAGCGCAGATATTGAGATTACCTTTTCATTTTATTTTCCTTTACTTTAGCTGCAAAGTTTACAGTTATCTTCACCTTATGAGATTTTAATATTCATTAATCCTGGTAGGCCACTATTAATTAATATCTACAAAATTATTTTTTATTTTACAACTTCTCATTTTTGTTAATTTTTAGTCTAGTAGAAATATACGAAATACTTAACTTAAAGAAGGCAGCTTTTATCTTTTTTTTATTAATATTCTTCATTTACATTATTATTTTGTGATTTGTGTATTTAACATAATTTACTTTAAATAAATAATATACCTATTAACAGCTTCTATTTAAACAAGTTATTTGTGATAGGAAGCACCGAGGCTCCATTAGATTACAATTGACTAAAATGTACCCCATCTAGGTATATTAACTTTATTGAGTCTCAAGGGGTTTGTTAGAATATCATTTACCATTATTAACACTCATTATCATCTATTTACCTTATGCAAAGAAAATATTCACTTTAATATCTTACTTGACACTGGCTAAATGTGCTGACCGCACAAAGCCATTATATAAGAGAAAAAAAAACGTCTATCAGTCGCGTGTCACTGTTAGTCGCGTAGCCGGAAGCAAATTACTTACGATAATACTAAATGTTTTCGTTTTTGCTGAGTGTATATATTAGGTGGATTGTAGGTGGATAGCACTTACCACTGAAAGTCTTAAAATATTATTTCAGAAATTTTAAAATTTTATTCAAAGACAAAAAGAGTGATTTTGTGATTTTCATAGTTCTACTTAAATTATCTATCTAAAAATTATACAACACAAAGATAATATAGTTCTTATTATGAAACACTCAACATTTCAAACTTTAATTTTATAATACATTACGTTACACGAAATATTATGAAATAACTAAACCATATTTAGAGCACAGGCATCAAACTTCTAACTTTTAAAAAATAGCTCACAATCCACATAATCTATACACTTAGCAAAAACGATAACTTTTAGTATTATCAAAACTTCTTCATGAATTTTAATGTCCCACGTCCCACCGGACTATGTAGTAGAAAAATAAAAAGTTGATTTACAAAACTGTGCAAAAAAAAAACAATGAAAGAATAGCGACTAGAGGGTAAATAAATTATTAATGATCTACCTTGTAACGAACGACGCAACAGAGTCTACAGAAAATGTTCGCTGAACAATAACAACGCAACACATAAAGAAGTTCGAATGACAACAAAAATTTACTTCTTACTCGTGCCTCCGGCTCGCCCTGTTTTCGGCACTGCAGGTTCCGGAATTCTGGCATCAACAGGCACCGGCGGCTTAGGTACATCCACTACTCTGCAAGTGAGCTAATGCTGCTTCGCTTCCCGTCCGAACTGACCACGAACACGTATCCCTGCCGCGTAAAGCATCTGGTGATACCAAATTTCTGACTCGCCGCCAAAAAAACCATGCCGTCAGTAACTCGGAGACTGTAATAATACCAGTGCCTTTCAACGCGACCTTGGCGTGCCAGATCTTGTTCTTCACCTCGAGATCACGCAGCTTCAGCAAAATCGGTCGCGGCCGGTCGCTTGCTGATGTGCGGCTCATTCTATGACAACGGCCTATGTCTTTTACTGTGAAATCGGACAGCTTCATACGGCCGGCAATGGCACCGACAACAACTGCGACCGCATTCTCTTTGATCTGCTCCGGCAGGCCATGAACCAACAACAGTTTTTGCCAACTGTGCATTTTAACAATGTCGTCCACCTGACAGACAAAAAGACTCACTTGGTCTTGGAGGGTGCGAAGAGCAGACATAATGAACGCCCTGAATGTGGCGAAGTCAGCTGTTAAGTTGGAGATACTTGATGAAGGAGAGGCATTATGAAGCTCACCCTGGTAGGAGTCCATCCGCTGAGTGAAGATGTCTTGGAGTTGAGCCAATGAGTCCTGAATAGCCTCCATCGTTGGTTGTCCGTTGTGCGGTGCAGTGTACGAGTGGGTTATAAGTGTTGTTGTTGTGCTTTTGACTTGAAAACACTCACCGGCAGGTATTGTGTGCTAATTATTTTGTATTATTAATAGTTGAGTTTCCAGAACAAATATTACAATAAATAAATAATAAGCTTTCAATGAGCTTTTTAAGTTGATGTTGATTTTAGCAGCTACCCCCCAAAAAATAAAAGGTAAGTACATTTAACTCACAAAATATACACAGCAATGACAAGCGATTTTCAAATAACCTATGCAGGCATGTTTTTTGGTTAAGCAAAAAGGTGTATTTTGAAAAACGTACTTTATATTAGGTAATAAGGTTTTTTTTTATTCAGCAACGGGTAAGCGCTTGGCCTTCATCTCACCTGATGATAAGTGACGATAAGGCCGAAGATGGAAGCGCGCTTCACCCGAAATCCTCAACCACTGAGGAACTGGCTACCTTATCTCAAACTGTCGGAATACTACAATGATATAAACATCGTTGTTATGGCGAAAGACTTAGATAAGATGGTGGTAGCTAGCCCGGCGGACTTAACAGCCCTACCACCAACCAAACCTTTATTTCTTTTGACTGGAAAACAAATCTACAGACATCTACAAATCTAAGTATCTGATACACAGCTATATTACTGTATTAACTGTATTCCGCCTAAACGTTTATAACACTATGGGTATAAAATAAATAAAATCACCTGAAATTGGGTCATAAAGCATATGCATAAAGATTTAATATTGCTGCTGACGTATAACTTTGTTTGCAGCACCATCCGATTAGTAAATTTGTAACTTAACTCATAGTTGGGGTTTGTTAATCCAGCATCTGTGAAGCGCTGAGATCGAGATTACCTTTTCATTTTATTTTTCTTTACTTTAGCTGCAAAGTTTACAGTTATCTTCATCTTATGAGATTTTCAGATTCATTAATCCTGGTAGGCCACAATTAAATAATATCTACAAAAATATTTTTCATTTTACAACTTCTCATTTTTCTTACGTATGTAAAATTTTAAGTCGAGCAGAAAATTACGATATAATTTTAAAAAGGCATCTTTTATCTTTTTTTTATTAATATTCTTCGTTTATATATTATTTTGTGATTTGTGTATTTAACATAATTTACTTTGTATAAATAATATACGTAAGATCTTCTATTTAAGCAAGTTATTTGTGATAGTAAGTAAGCACCGAGGCTCCATTAGATTACAATTGACTAAAATGTACCTCCATCTATATTAATAATAATTACCACAAATGTATGTTCTCGTATCACTTTTAAGAACTGCTGCACCTATTTGGCTGATTATTTATGTGTTAAATTAAATTAAATTTGTGTACGCTAACACCAATTATCTAGACCAAGATGAGTATTCTTTTGAAACTTGTTAATATGGTAATTTAGCGGATAATTATACATAAACATAGAAAAAACACCCAGACCTGAAATTAATTTATAAAAACAGTTTTTCTCTAAATTGACCCAACCGGGAATTAAACCCGGGACCTCAGAGATGGCGCGACGCCACACCCGGTCAACCACTCGACCACGGAGGTCGTCTACGGAGGAGGACAGAGGGCGTCCTGTGTTGTGATTGTAATTGTTAGGACAAGGTTTGTATGAAATATATTTTAGGACATTCGTCACGTGATATGGGATGTTTACGCCGCTAAAGTGGCGGGTGAGCCGTAGTTTAAAATGAAAATTAATATAAAACATGCAAAAGTGTAAACAAACGGTAAATGGAACAGAGCTGACTCCTAATAACAAGCTAAATAGGTTGCGCAGACAGAACCGAATATCCATCAGCAAGCCTGGCAGATGCCACGTAACTACATTACTGCTGAGTTAATGACGCAGTCATCCAATTATACGCCTGTGTAATCATGACGTCATCTGACAATGCCGACGCTATTGTCGATGTAGTAAGAGCATCGTTGAAGCCGAAATAAAGCCGGAAATTGTAAGGTTTTTGCTTATAGGTGTGCCAGTTTTTACTACTTGATTTAATGTTAAATTATTCAGTTTGTCGATAACCGGCATTCAAGTCGAAAACATTTTATTTATTAAACAACAGCTAAATAAAGTTTATTTATATCCAAATGTTATCGATATACAAACAAATAAACACAGAAAGTTCTATTACTAAATAAGTTAAGATAGTCGGCTAGCTTCCAAAGTTAGCTAATTTATAAAACAGAAAAAAAACGATAATGAACTTAAACAATATTCTTAGCATCATTAAACCCTCACCTAAGGAGCTTGCCGAACCCTGCAAGTGCAAGTTTGATAGAGCTACTGACGCGACGTAATTTGATACCGGTACTTGAACGGGTACTTAAAAATCATCAGCCTATAAACGTCCCACTGCTGGGCACAGACTTTTGTGGTTAGGCAATAACCCACCACGCTAGCCCAATGGACGTTGAGGGTTTTAAAGACTGCCATTATTCGAGGACAACCTGCACCAACAGCTTTTCGTGCCTTCTGAAGCACGGAGGTGGATTTTAAGCTTAAATTATATTTCATTTTCTAGTTATTTAATGTGTGATACAAATTAAATAGCAGGTGATAAACACTAAACTTAAAGGCTTTGACGCAATGACTTGGGAATTATAAGATACGCCATACATCAGGTGGCATTTGCCTTTGCATAATCTTAGAAATGAAACATAGACTCAATTAATTCACAACCCATAGTTTATGGAGCATAATTTGTGTCAAATGACCTGTAGACTGGCTATAATCAAGAAAAACATCGAATTTTTAAACACCCCGCTCACAACAATTGTTTATTTTAGAAATGCTCAGATATTTCGTCGTTCGATTAAACTATTTAGCTCTACTCGGCTTTTCATTTATAAGCTAGAAAATTATTAAAACATCCACGCTTCAACTAAAACTAAATTAGTTTGTGTCGTCGTCGAAATTTTACCTGAGCTTAACTAACGCAGTAATGAAAGCTTGGTGCAGCTTAGGACGCTGGCGGGTTTTAATTTTATCACTAGTTAATTTATGTGCACGTGGGAAATTGCTCTGTTGTAGATTTTGAGACAGGAAGGAAATATAGAACGTCAGCAAGTTTTAAAATCTTAGCTGGAGAGACGTCGCGTCGTGGTGAAAATTATGTACTAAATATAATTTAATTAGAAATAGCATTAACGTACGAGTATTAGCGTAAATTTAATAACATTATTAGTATGTTATGAATAACAATGACAGCATTTTTATTTTAGTTACTAAGTAGGTGCTATTAACTTTTAAAACTTTCATGGTCACTACAATTATTTTTATGAAAAAACGGGATTTTTACCATATCTGAGTTATTGGTTTTGAGTCCCCGATATTGCGGCGCAGTTGCTCACTTGACATGCACCATGATCACGGAGTTACTCCGTGATTATAGCTATTATTAAAAAAAACGGTTTGTAATTTATTAATATTTCATATTTGAAGTAAATACTTTGAGCAGTTGTGCCCACATTTATTGCACATGTAATTTTAGCCCTTCAAATAATGTTTTTTTACAGCTTAATTTTTTAAGTTGTAAAGCCATGGCTTTGGACACAGCTCGTTCAAAACCAACTATAAAATTTACTTTTTTTCATTAACTACTTACTAATTTTTTTTCAAATACTTATCTGTAAACTTTTTACTGCATATCCTTAATTCATCTTGCATCATTCTGCATCTTTGTGTGCTCGGTTTGATTGGTGGTAGGGCTGTTAAGTCCGCCTGGCAAGCTACCACCATCTTATCTAAGTCTGTCGCCATAACAACGATGTTTATAGCATTGTTGTGTTCCGGCAGTTCGAGATAAGATAGCCAGTTCCTCAGTGGTTGAGGATTCCGGGTGAAGCGCGCTTCCACCTTCGGCCTTATCGTCACTTACTATCAGATGAGATGAAGGCCAAGCGCTTACCCGTTGCCAATAAAAAGAAATACCTCAAAATAGTGAAACGGCCACACCACCAATATTTTACCTAAACCGAAGACAGTATATGTATTCAAGATAGGTATAATTTTTCCTTCAAGCTTCACTACTATTTCAGATCAGTACCCCAAGCACGAACCATTATGGTACAGTTAAGGTAATCGTATTATTTTGTATGAAAAAGGTTTAGTAACTTTATGGTTTAAAAATAATACGATTACGATTACCTTAACTAGTACCATAATGGTTCGTGCTTGGGGTACAGATCCATCAATTTTGTCATTTCAGTTCAGTTTATTATGAACTTTTATTGTTTGCACCGTATACACAATATTATTTAGAGAGAGACGAATTACATATAATGACGACTATTATCCCCGAAGGGTTAGTCAGAAACTAGGCAATGAGGACAGCAAAAGCAGTCCTCTGCCATAGTCCACTTTACACCAAAATTAAGTAGCGACTGCACATGTGCTTAGGACAGGTGGTGAGCCAATCGCTGCTCAATGCTGTTAGATGTATGTGCAGTCTTTAGTCTTTGAGTCGCCTTTTACGACACCCAAGGAAAGAGACGGGGTGGTAGTATTCTTTCACCGCTACGCGATACGGTTCCCCAGGGTCACCCATAATATTCCAACGAATCCCGAGAGCACCCAATTAGAATTTTGTAACGTAACCGGCAAAACGTGGAAGATGATCTTCCGTGCTAAATTGAGATAGACTAATAATTTACCTTGCGGAAAATGTGACGCTTGAAATTGAAGCCGTGTTGAATATTCAACCGGACCTGGTTAAATAATTTGCTGGGATGCTGTATTTTACAACCATTTAAATGGACAATGTATTATTTTAATTACATTTATTGCACCTAATAGTTTTGTTAAAGATTTTGACGTGAACAAATTATAATTTAACATAATTGTCAGAGTTGCCGGTAGTTCGGAAGGATATTAAATAAATAAAATAGCGGTGAAGGTTTAATTTTTAAAGGAATTTTGGCTTTAAATTAAAGCCTCTACGTTTCTCTATAAAATAGCTAACTTCTCTAGTAGTAAATGGATCAAGGTAATGTACACTTTCACCTTAAAGATAATTTTCACTAACCATTAAGTTAGATTAAAACCAAGATTCCATTACGGTATGAAATAAAAATAATTATGAAAATACCCAATTATCCCGAACGCTATCCCGAATTCCTTGTAAAAGCAGTACCAGATTTAATACCGCAAAATTTTGAACAAGCTCTCCGCTTCAATATTTGGCTATTCCAAATAATAATTTGAGTGAATCGTCGAAATTTCTTTTTATTGAAACAGCGTATTTATGCACGTCGGAAGTCATTTTAAAACTAAGTTTTTAATTGACTTTTCAACACACTAGCTCGTAAACCGAACATCAACAGACCTGTGCATAATAATGTTACACACTAGTGCATAATAGAATTATCCCTACATCTCTACAGTTAAGTTAGTACCTAACTGCAAATTATATGTAAACAGAACATTTTCAATGTAACCGGGTAATATAGTTTTTTTTGTAACAACAAAGAGGTTTTATGGGATCCATAGCTAAATGTGCAAGTCGCAAAATGTGCAGGCTGCGTAAAATGAGCAAATCGCAAAATGTGCAGATCTCACATTAAGCAGATCGCAAAATGTGCAGATCTCACAATGAGCAGATCGATGCTGCTGAAAATCCATTTATATTTTTGGAATAAATAAATGTGTCCCTAATTTAGACGAAAAAACATTTATTATCAAGTATTAAATTATTTATAATACACAATAATTTGCATTTCATCACTAAAATTTTAATTTTGAAGTAGGCTGTATGCAAATACTATCCTCCGTGGCTGTATGGCTATATGTAATCAAATCAATCACATAACATTTGGCGCGTACAAAAAAAATAGAATGTCAACATAAAGTTTTTATAACTAGATTTTTTTTAAAAAGGCATTTTTAAAAATAAATAAACTATTTTGATTAAAATATGATTAAGTAAATAAACTGTTTTAGATAGAGATAGAGAGAAACACGGAGTAATTTAAACCAAATTAGTTATTTTATCAATATATGAACCTTAACCTCTCACTCTTGGCAACGAAATGTCAAAAAATTTTGACAGCAGGTGCGATTTGGCGGGAATTTAAACTTGCGGAAATGGAAAAAAAATTGTACGCAGTAGGTACATGTTAAATTTTGCGTTCACGATCAATGATATTTTATGTTTAGATACGTTGCCTGGCCTCCGTAGTGGCAAGCTCAAATCAAGGTAATTGCCTGAACTTCTTATTGTTCTGAGTGAACTTCAATCAGTCACACGTCAGTTTGTACCTTTTTAAAGTTTTTTATGTTGTTTGTTAGATAAAATGCCTTTATGTGTATACAGAAATTGCAAAATATATATATATTACTATACTGCAACAGTAAACGACAAGAAAAGTGTTTCATTTCATTTGTAAGTATTGTAAATATTAATTTTAAATAGAAAATTCTCATTTAGTTTATGTATGAGTAATGACAATTTTGCGCTGTTGCCAATTCGACATGCGTGAGCAAGAAGCATGTAAAATGCTTTCTGTAAGAGTGAAAGAGAGAAAACAATGGCGGCCGAGAAAGCACATGCAAAGGGGAATGCGCTGTTGCCAATTGGTCGACTACCATAAATAGTTTTTATCTCTTTTTAACAATAGGCTTGACATGATTGTGTTTATTTTCTTTCCCTTTCGACGTGTATTACGTCATATAAACAATTTCGCGATTTTTAAAAGCAAATTCGTTCACGTATGACTAGTCTATTTATAAAAGGTCATTGTTCACGATGCATACAATGCACTACAGAACCGGAATAATCGACCTTGTTCATACTAAAGTAAAAAAGTCTTTAAGTGTATCAAAACACGGTACAAAGTCAAGTGGAGAGCGCGGCCAGCGCGGCCATATAATAATATGGCCGCTTGGGGTCTGACGGAATAGCGAGTTTTGGCCGCTTGAGGGGTTAATTCACAACATTATTGTTTAGTTTATTATAGGTATTTTTAATATCCATAGGCTGTTCGGCTATTGTCCTTTGCCTTATTATTATCATTGTTAATAATAAAAGTTTTGATTAACTAAACAATTTTATTTATTATTTCTCACAAGTGTTTTGAAAAACGTCGTATGAAACGCGTGTGCATTGGTAATTACAATTAGCCTTCCGTTCGGGCTCATAACCCGCCTCGATTGTAATGACCATCATTGCACACTTGTATCATAATTACTATTATATAATTTTTTAATATCATTGATTATAGTATTTATGTGTTGTGACTAATAACATATAATTAAAGTAAAAAATAGTTATAGCTTATAATCGTATACTATCCCACGGTTTGGCAAAATCTTAAACTATTGTTATCAAATGCCAAATACGGGTAGGTGATCACGAACACGAACATGATCCGAGCTATGCATCACTAAATCCGATACACTCTGCTCGACATGGGAATTGAAACTAAAGGACTTTCCGATATCAGCTACCGAGGCATCTATTGTGATTTTTGTATTAATCAATCAATCAATCAATAAATGATCAATCAATCATTTATTTGCAAAAAATGTGGGTTGACAAAGGTCTTAAACATAAAATGTGCCGTTACATGCTGCCATATACTCCATGTACTTCAGTTTAATCAAATAGGTATCGTTGCAATTAATGTGAAGAACCTCAAACGGCGCAAGTATGAGAATCTGACTGGAGATTTCATATTTGAGCCGTTTGGGGTAGAGATGTTAGGACCGTGGTGGGTTTGGGTGCCCACCAGCTCTTCAGAGATATTTCTAAAAAACTCATGGAAGCCACCCTTGACCCCAGAGCCAGCATCTGTCTGGGTCAACGCCTAAGCCTCGCCATCCGGCGCGGCAATGCGGCTAGTATTCTGGGTACTCTGCCTGATGGGGATGATCTGGCTCAACTCTTTTATTCATAGTTTTCTATATAACTTTAATATTAGGTGTTACTTTTGTTTTTTCGTGTAAATGAATATATGTTTTTAAATAGGTATCCAACTTACACATAACTACAACACAATTTTATTAATCAAGCCACTCATAACTTGCTTCGCTCAAGAATATTATTATCATCCATATTAATATCTTCAAATTCACAAGCCATACCCCATTAACAATACTGCGTACATTATTTAACCTCATTCCGCAAAGGGCTCACATCAGTGTGGAACTACTCAACCGTTAATATATAGCGACCACAAACTGACACAAATGGTTGACGAGACCCTTTGAACGAAAGTTCGTCATATCCGAGCTTAGGTCTTGAACTTCCTTTGTGGTCTATGTAATTAAACATCGCTCTATCTGACGCCACATCTTCATTAACTACGTACTCAGATAGGTCAGCAAGATACGACAGACTTAAGTGACTACTATCAACCCTGACATGAGTGACGTGAAAAATTGTTACCCACATTGCAGATTTTGATTACACTAATTGTGAAACATTTTCGTTTTGAGTGTTTTTTTTAACTAAATATCATTATAAATAAACTGCTTATTTTATTATAAAAATATATGCTTTAAAGTTGTCAAAGCTAATTTTCTTCTGAAAATTATACAATCTTCTGGAGCTTTGCCAAAACTTAATTCAAAATGAAGATTACTAACGTCAAGTACCGAACTTTATACATTATTATTGTGTTACAAGCTTTTCAAATAAAAAGAATTGTAATGATTTATTTCTTTTTTGAGTGATTTATTTTGGTATTATGTATTGTAAGTGATTGTGTAATCGTCATAAATGTCTTCTTATTGCTTTTTTTATTCTTAAAAAAATATAGTTCTGTTAAAACTAACTATGGTAAGCAAATGGATAGATGTCTGTCTACACCTTTGAAAAATAGTGTGATGTGTATATTTATGTAAAATTAACTTAGTACTTATTTAAAGAGAAAACACACCTTTATGGTAAAGTTAGGGTATGTGATCTTGAAATTAAAAGCTATGAAATATAATGTATGTATTAGGTACGAGAATTTCTCTGTCTACATAACCTCAAATAGAAGGGAGCACTCGTAATTGCTAACATAGTGTGAGAATTATTGTCACAGCTGTAAAAACCACACTGTCTTCTCTACCTACTGAGACAGCCGCGTCAGGGGGATTGCGCGATCGAAAACATTGTATGTTTAATAAACTCAAGAGACACCCGACCTCATTCAAGTCATAATTACAAAAGTCACTGACCTATCCGTTTGTTGACCGCTAATGTATTTTTCCTTAGGGAATGGATAAGGAAGCTCGAATTGTTTAAGTGTAACAGTTTTTCTTTATTGTTTCAGGTAAAGAACAAAGGATAGCTGCTATGAAATGGGCATTCGAGCGATACGAAGAGGGTGCTGGATGATCCTGATGTTGGTCCATCTGACGGGAAGTGACTGGCTGAACTGCGCAAACATAGAAGAATGCCATTGCAAGTGGTCATCAGGGAAGAAGACTGCATCTTGCGTTTCCGCCGGCCTCTCACAAGTGCCACATTTGGCAGCCGACATTCAAGTCCTTGACTTACACGGAAATCAATTAAGGTCATTAGAGCAGGACGCTTTCGCCAGCATCGAGCTGTTAAACCTACAGCGCATCAACCTCAGTTCAATAAACTTGCGATCGTTGCATCCTAATGCCTTCAGAGAACTCCGGATACTAATAGAGTTGGACCTCTCCCAAAACGAACTGCACCAACTATCGCCTGACACATTCCGAGGCAATGACCGCTTAAGACTGTTGGTTCTTAATGACAATCCATTGACCACTTTAGTTGCAGAACAATTTCCCCCGTTACAACATTTGAAAAAGCTAGAACTTTCGAGATGCCGACTGCACACTATTCATCCGTTTGCGCTCGTGAACTTGCGAGCGTTGGAAACTTTGCATGTGCACCATAATTTGTTGTCATATCTGCACCACAACACATTCAATCTGCCCGTTTTGAAAACATTAACATTGTCAGGCAACCCTTGGTACTGTGATTGTAGATTAAGAGATTTCCATGAGTGGTTCTTGAACAGTAACTTGGGAAACGAAGAAGTGTTTTGTGGAGGGCCAGAGAGGAAAGCTCATATGTCATGGCGCACGATGAAGGGAAATGAGATGGTGTGTCCACCTCTAGCCACGTCGAGTCCTACTGTTATAAGAACTGAAGCAGGAGCTGATATTTCGTTTGGGTGTTTCGCACGAGGTGATCCGAAGCCAACTATAACGTGGATGTTACGCAACGTGGACGTTAACAACATAACAAACGGGTTCAGTGAAGTGGCAATTTATAAATATCAAACGGACCATTTCGATGAATATAGGGACGATTTTATAAATAAAAGTGCTCAATGGTTGAATGTGACCATTTCTAATGTAACAAGTGAGTTGTCCGGGGAGTGGAAATGTAATGCTAAAAGTCCCGTGGGTGAAGCGTCCGCGTACGTGACAATATTTTTACCCAAAGCGCGGACGGCCACCGCGAGGGTGGCCCCGAACTATTCAGCCTTTTTCATATTAGCAGGTTCAATGTTCGCTATGACTGGCGCGGGATTTATAGCCGCGTGCGTTTGTTGGAAAACGCGGCGTCGGAGAGTGCCGC
Source organism: Scoparia ambigualis (assembly GCA_963921215.1). Classification (NCBI taxonomy): domain Eukaryota; kingdom Metazoa; phylum Arthropoda; class Insecta; order Lepidoptera; family Crambidae; genus Scoparia; species Scoparia ambigualis. The sequence goes on from OY992516.1 coordinate 27,796,793, forward strand.
CAAGCAGGAGTTTCACTGACCAGGAGAAGAAACTGTTGGACACCTCTCTGGCGGCCAGCTGTGATAGAACTAGTGCCGATTTAGGTTCTTCGTACGGATTCGAAATGTTCGACAGGTCCATGTCAATGGAGAGTGAGGACACCCAACGGTGTATGGAACCAGTGCAGATTACAATAGAAGGACCGCCGGGAACGTTCCCCCCTCCACCCGCTGAGTTCGCGCTTCCGGCCCCTTACGGGAATATTTTTATTTCTGTACAAGTTTCTGGTCATAATGACGAGTATCCAGATTTACTGGGAGGTGGGGCAACGTTGCCTAGACGGAGTAGAACATGTTTTTTAAAATCTGCTTACGATAATATGGGTCCTAGAATTACTGCTGCTGGTAGTTCTACGTGGTCTCTCCCTGGTGCCAATCCTGATCAAAAATTAGTTGATAAAGATAGTGACCTGTCAATGCCGTTGTCCACATTCTCAACAGAATTTACCGCACTGTAAATAGTAGAGTAACGCTGATGACAACTTGTAAATAATGATGACTATGGATTTTTTAATATATTTTATTTGCGTGTGAAATATTATACAATGAATTCTATTGACATATCAATAAAGTAGAGTATGGATATGGATTGTGTTACCGTTATGAAATTAATGCTCGGAGAAGATTTATTTACAAAACTAATTTTACGGTTTCATCACTTCCTGAATAGTTTTTAGATCTTTGCTTTAGAAATTGGTATACAGCAATTGGTGAAACCGTCTCTAACTATATAGACAAAGTGACTGATTTTAGTAAGTATACGATTTGACATTTTCATAGTTAATTTGTTTAATATTGTTACATTACAATTCTTTATAAACACTATTTTGTTAACTAGAACTGAATCGCTTCTTGGTCTAATTTTCAAAGTTTTAGATAGTTTTTACAATAATTTTATTTGTTATACAAAGTTTGTACAATTTAATGTAAAGTTATCACTACGCCTCTATTAAATGTTCAATTTGTAAAAACTTTTTGATCAACAATCGTTGCTTTGAAACTCTATGAGAGAATAAAAAGAGTGCAACCCTAAAAGTGTTCTGAGTATTATTTCACTTTATTTTAGGATGAGAAAGCGGGTAAGATAATCTTTATTTTTCTGTTAGAACAACATACAACGTACTTTTTTTTATATAGCGCTAATCGGGTAGCGTACCGGGGAAAGAATACTACCAACCCGGGCGGCTAACGGGCTAAATATTGCACATACATCCAACAGCATAGAGCGGCGATGGGCTCACCACCTGTTACGCTAAGCACATGTGCAGTCGCTATTTGGTGAAAAGTGCACTATGGGACTATTACTGAGGACTGCTTTTGCTGTCCTCGTTGCCTAGTCTAACTAAGGCTAACCCTTCGGGAATAGTAGCCGTGATTATTATCTATGTACTTATGTCTAGATCTAGTGCCCTTCAAACGCAGCAATGTAAAACCATACACTGCGTGGCGGCAGAAATAGGTACCTATTTCTCTGAGGTCCCGGGTTCGATCCCCGGACGGGTCAATTTAGAAATTATTGATTTCTAAATTGTCTCGGGTCTGGGTGTTTTCTTTGTATAATAAGTATGTATTTAAGTATGTTTATCCGTTGTCTAGTAACCATTTAACGAGTTTCATAATGAAGCGTCCCTTGGGCTAGATAATTGGTGTGAGTGTAGGAAAGTTAATTTATTTAAGTTAATTTAAGACTTTTAGCGCCATAGTGGAGGTATTGCTTATGTAAAATGTTTTGTTAACAGTATGTTTGACGACGTTTAATAGAAACTGCTTAGTCGGCGGGTCGTTTTCAAAACCCTTCTAACTTTTTATTTATAATGGACCGCGAAAGTTTCTAGTGTACGTCTAGTGTGTGTCGGGCATTCGACGCCCACACCTTGGTATTTAATTTAACTAATTAACAATTAACGAAGTGACCGAACGAGGCGTTAATCCGCACATTTAAGGCATCCCTGCGATGTGGGTGGTTACCGATTTCACATGTTCTGTAATTCAATTGAAATCGATACTAACTTTTATTTTGGACGATCTCTTCCTGTGCCGTGTGAAGAGGATTTACGCAATTCCGTTTCCCCATACAAACTTCAAAGTCGAAATTTTAATGGAACTTTGTCATCATCATCATCATGATCAGCCTATAAACGTCCCACTGCTGGGCACAGGGCTCCCACGTGAAAATAGCACGTGGGGATATTGGGCCCATAATCCACCACGCAGGCCCAATGCGGGTTGGTGGGTAACGACTGTCATCTTACGACAACAACCGGGACCAACGGGTTAACGTGCCTTCCAAAGCACGGAGTAGCTCGAGATGTTTTTAGTTTGGTCACCCATCCAGCGACCCGGCATTACGAAAGTTGCTTAGCGGGCAAGCCGCTGCGCCATCGAGCTCCTCAACTTTGTACGCTAAAGTAATATACAGGGATTATTATTTTTACGGGTAACTGGTAAGCGCTTGGCCTTCATCTCACCTGATGATAAGTTACGATAAGGCCGAAGGTGAAAGCGCTTCACCCCGAAATCTCAACCACTGAGGAACTGGCTATCTTTTCTCTAACTGTCGGAACGCAACAATGCTATAAACATCGTTGTTATGGCGACAGACTTAGATAAGATGGTGGTAGCTAGCCAGGCGGACTTAACAGCCCTACCACCAACCAAACCGAGCACACAAAGATGTAACCCCGCTGGGAATCGAACCCGGGACCTCTGGGTCTGAAACCGGTGGCTTAGCCACTAGACCACGGAGGCGGTTAAAATATAGTGCCTTAATAGTTCGTTGAAAACATTTTCAAAAAACGTTTATTTAGTTGAGTTATTGTGATTAAAGTCCACTATAGAAAGTTGAAAATCGCACTAACTCAGTTTAATAAATGTGTTTCTTGAATGAAATTTTTAAACACTGAAAAAAGACGACTACCTCAGGCAGGAATCGAACCACGCACCTTCATTTTGGGCGGCTGCCTTAACCACTTTGCTACCGAAGTCTGGTTTTCACCCGTCGAAATTTGTCAGTGCTTGATGCTTATGTTTTTAGTCAACATTGTTAAGGCTGCCGCCCGGAATGCGGAAGGTGCGTGGTTCGATTCCCGCCTGAGGTTGTCGTCTTTTTTCATCAGAGTTTAAAAATTTTACTTAAATATATTTTTTAAGCATTAATAAAACGCTAAAATATATGATAAACATTAGTGTTTTTAAATGTTTTCAACAAGCATGCCAATTTTCATTAAAATTGCCTCATTGGTTTTTGAAAATTTCAACTTGGTAGTTTGTATGGGAAACCGCAATGCGTGAACCCTCTTATCTTATAATCATACATACATACACATCAACCGCAAAATCCAACTGCCAAAAAGTCCACTGACACAGTCTAGTGCTCAGCGTGACAGGTAGTGAGCCGTGGCAGCCAGCCAGTGAGGTGGTTTTTAGTCCGTTAGTCGCCTTTTACTACACCCGAGGGAAGACATGGGTCGGTAGTATTCTATTAAGGCTGCCTGTCCATTGAAGCGAAGCGAGGCTGCGGTGCGGGGAAGCGAAGAAATATTAACCAAAAGGATTGCATCGCCGGAGATTTTGACGACCTCCAGGGTAAAGTGGTTTGTACACTGGTTTTCATGGTGTCGCCATCTCTGAGGTCCCGGGTTCGATCCCCGGTCGAATCAATTTTAGAATTTGGGGGTCAAAGTTGCTCGCGTCCGTAGGTTTACCCTTGAGACCCTACACGTGATCCCTGGGTGGTGCTAAATGAGTGACACTGACTGAGTGGTAGAGCCACGCTGCGTAGCAGCACGAATTGGGCCGGCTCGCCCGGCGTAATACCACCCTCTCACTAATATTCGGCGTGAAATAATGGCACTTGGTGCTGTTGTGTTTCGTCCGACCAGTGAGGGTTCCGGAGGCACCTTCCCCCCCCCCTCCTCCCAATTCCTATTCCTTCCTTAAACCTATTCCTCCCTTAAAGGCCGGCAACGCGTCTGCGATTCCTCTGGTTTTGCGGGTGTCCATGGGCGGCGGTGATTACTCTCCATCAGGTGACCCGCCTGCTCGTTTGCCTCCCTCTTTTATAAAAAAAAAAAAAAAAAAAGAATTTATTGTCTTAGCGTAGCATAGCAACCTTGCTCCGCTTCAATGGACAGTAAGCCTAATGACTGTCTCATAATTGGAAAAGGGCTATAGCGCTGGTCAATAGTAAATTGTCAAACGCTTAAGCGCAATGCCATACATTCGTCTTTCAATTCCACATACTTTAATACCACTTGTCTAGCTCTCAGGTCGACTAAGCCAGGATAGTTTAGTCTTTGACTTCGCGTCGGGGCATGTAAGGCTTCGGATCATGAAAATACGGTAAGTACTTAAATACTTTGACTGCTAAGCTTAAGTCACAGTATAAATATAGTTCATATTTATACTGTGCTTAAGTTGCTTTAAGGTTAGCGCAAGTCGCCTTTTTTTAATACCGCAAAATACAAGTTTTTACACTAGGTAATTTTGACACCCTGTTGGCTGACTTGAAGGAAAGCGAGCCCTATATTCGGTGGTCCTGTGTTCAATTCATCCGATTGGTTGTCTAGCAGAAATCGCTTTTAAGCGATAAGACCGCCAAATTGTAACTTTTTTATTTTTGCTCTCTTATGTCTGAATGTTTGTGTTATTATGTTACAATAAAAGTATTATCTATCTATCAATCAATTCCCTGGCTAGGTACAGTAGCGATAGCAACCGTGTTGATTAACTCAATATAAGAAGTACCCATAACTGAAAAATAAATAGAAAAAATATCCCTTACTGTCCCAATGCTACAAAGGTTCCACACTTGAAACAAAATCTTCGTAACTATTGATGGGTAACTATTTAAGCGGGTTTTTAACTATTAAATTTCAAAGTTAAAATTTTAAAAAACCAGCATGTCAATTTTAATTAAACTCGTAAGCTGAAGTAAAATGTAGAGATCTAAATAGTTCGTCGAAAACATTTTATAAAAACGTTTATTTAACTGAGTTACTTCGATTTTACACTTTCTATAGTAGACTTTAAATCACAATAACTCAGCCAAATAAACGTTTTTCAAAAATGTTTTTAACAAACTACTTAGATCCCTGTATTTTATTTCAGAATGCAAAGTTATAATAAAATTGACTTATTTGTCTTTAAAAATTTAAACTTGGAAGATTGTATTGGAAACCAAAATGCGTAAATCTTAAGTACTCTCTCAAGTCAAAATATCAATGTGTTTCCGTGAAAAATCATGTCGCGTTGCGGTGAAAGAATACTACCACTCCCTCTTTGCCCTTGGGTGTCATAAAA